>CM062291.1:197907557-198567600 GCA_031216915.1 Pictodentalium vernedei | reverse complement strand
TACTTTCATCCATCTATCACATGTTACACCCATAGGCCTATTGAGGCAAAACTTTTGTGCAGTGTTTGGTTTGGGTAATGTTCTCAGACAGTTACCTCCAGTCCAGTTGGGAGCAAATATTACCTGAGACACTCAGTGCACTAGATTTAAAAAAAAAATTTCTGTGTGGGGAGGCCACTGAACCCCTACTCTAGGGAGGCATGCTCCCTCTCCCAGGCCCACCGCCCACTCACACTTGGTTTCTTGGGACATGACTAAAGCATGTTATGCCATGCTGCCGCTTAATATTGCTCACCCTCCCCCCCCCCCCCCCCCTATTTGAAAATCCAACCTCTGCCCCTGCATTCAACAGGATTCAGTCACATAATGAGGCCTATATCTGCATAAACTTAATTAACTATAGGCGAACAGATACCGCCCCCCCCCCCCCCTCTTTTTAGCCCGACTGTTTGCAGTGTGGGCTATAGTCATGACTTTTGTCCATCTGTCTGTCCGTCCATCCGTCCATCCATCTGTCCATCTGTTAACATTTTAGAGTTTTGGTTAAAATTTGTGGTTAAAGTTTTTTACTGAAGGTTCAAGTGGAGTTTTTTTTTTTTTCCTGTTTACAAATGACTTTCGTCTGTCCGTCTGTTAACATTTGGAGTTTTGGTTAAAGTTTGTGGTTAAAGTTTTTTAGTCAACCTTAAAGTTTTTTGTTTTTTCTTTCTTTTAAATTAATATTACTATTGATTGAATCATTCTCATTATGTTTTTTTTTTTATGTTTCAATGTTATTTTGGGAAATATTTAACCCCTTTTTGTATGGGAATTTAACTTGCAACTCCCAGGTTAAAGTTTGGGGTTAAAGTTTTGTTGTTTTTTTTTTTTGGGGGGGGGGGGGGGGGGTGGTTGTTTAAAATTACAAGTTAAATTCTTCAAACAGTTTAGTGGAATGTCACTGTTTCTTATTTGGGACAATGTCTACTATCTACTGAACATTTCTACAGTGATTTTCATTAACATCGGCATGATTTTAACCCCTTTTAAACATGTTTTCAGACTTACTTTCTTTGTATTTGAAATTAGACTTTGCCACATACTTTCTTACTCTAATTCTTGCATGATCAATACAACTTAATGATTCCATTTACATCAATGATTTCTTTTATCGGTTTTAGGACATATTTAACCCTTTTTTTGCCAATCAATTTTACTTAGTATTCCCAGCTTAAAGTTTCGGATTAAAGTTCTGCTTTTAATGGTTCTACCTTTCATTCTCCAAACACTCTGTTACAATGTCATTTCTTTTTTTCATTTCGGGCAAGGTCTACTGAAGCTGTACACAGTGGTTTCAAATAATATTGGCATTAATTTAACCCTTTTCACAACGCTTTTCGAACTTAGTTTCTCTAAATTTCAAATTAGGCTTCTACCACATACTTTGTTACTTTAGGGGTATAACACAGAGCTCAGTCTGTCCATCAGTCCGTCCATCTGTCCGAATTTTCTTTATGCCGTAACTTAAACAAAAGTGAACAAATTTCAATTCTTTTCAGTACATGTCTCTAGGTCAAGTTTGATGACCACAATTATCCAATGAAAATTGTTGAAGTTATTGCCCTGCCCAGCCCCTGCCAATTAGCATTTTTAAAAATTTTGTTTTTTTCTTTCCTCCAATATGCATTTTGAACTAGTTACAGTCACTACATGCGGAACTTTTTTTAAACTCACATAACCGAGCCCCCCCATTCCCCCCACCCCCACCCCCAATAAGGCACTTTTTAGCTCACCTGAGCGAAGCTCAAGGGGAGCTTTACTAATCACTTTCTGTCCGGCGTCCGTCGTCCGTCGTCGTCCGTCCGGCGTTAACTTTACATTATCGACTTCTCCTCCTAAACCACTAGCCCAATTTTATTCAAATGTTGGCTAAATGTTTATTACCTAATGCCAATTCAGATTTGTTCAAATGAAGTTGCCCCTCCTCCTGGGTGGTGCCACACCCCAAGGGACACCAAAATCTTTGTAAATCTTCTTCTCATGAACCAGCAGTAGCAGAGACTTGATATTTGGTGTGCAGCTTCCTTTTGAGGTGTAGACTCAGATTTGTTCAAGAGAAGTTTGTGGGGCTATACTTGGCGTTGTTATGAGAGGGGCAAAATTTTTTGCCCCGCCCAAAATGTCTATTTTCCAAACCGAGAGGCTGATTTGAACCAAATTTTATGTGAGGGCTTATTGGGTCATGAGTACTTGATTTATGCAAAAAAAAATTTTCCCGCAGCCCCGTGGAAACCGCAGGAGCTAAAAATAGAAAAAATTTAAAACGCCCATATCTCCAAAACTGCACGGCACTGAGAATTTTTATTTGGTGTGCAGCTTCCTTAGGACCAACAGAAAGGATTGGTAAAAAAAAATTGCCATCGGTTTTATCATAGGGTACAGTTTCGGGACTTTGAAAAAGTGCTGAGTCAGCACTTTTTAACACTGTAGGCAATGGAAAAAACATTAAAAAATCTTCTTCTCCAGATCCAGCAGGCAGAATCTTTTGATATTTGGTATGCAACATTGTAGGGTGGATCTGATTCAAGTTTGTTCAAATCGGCTCCCTAGATTCATATTTGGGCTCACTATAGGTGCTCGAATTCGAATTTAGTGCATTTCAGGCAAATTGTCTCAAAAATCTTCTTCTCCAGATCCAGCAGGCAGAATCTTTTGATATTTGGTATGCAATGTTGCGGGGTAGATCTGATTCAAGTTTGTTCAAATCGGCCCCCTGGATACATATTTGGGCTTACTATAGAAGCCCGAATTCGAACTTAGTGCATTTCAGGCAAATTTCTTAAAAATCTTCTTCTCCAGATCCAGCAGGCAGAATCTTTTCATATTTGGTAAGCAACATTGTGGGGTGGATCTGATTCAAGATTGTTCAAATCGGCCCCCTGGGTTAATATTTGGGCTAAGTATAGGAGCCCGATTTCGAACTTAGTGCATTTCAGGCAAATTTCTTAAAAAATCTTCTTCTCCAGATCCAGCAGGCAGAATCTTTTGATATTTGGTATGCAACATTGTAGGGTGGATCTGATTCAAGTTTGTTCAAATCGGCCCCCTGGGTTCATATTTGGGCTCAGTATAGGAGCCCAATTTCGAACTTAGTGCATTTAGGCAAATTTCTTAAAAAATCTTCTTCTCCAGATCCAGCAGGCAGAATCTTTTGATATTTGGTATGCAACATTGTGGGGTGGATCTGATTCAAGTTTGTTCAAATCGGCTTCCTAGATTCATATTTGGGCTCACTATAGAAGCTCGAATTTGAACTTAGTGCATTTCATGCAAATTTCTTAAAAAATCTTCTTCTCCAGATCCAGCAGGCAGAATCTTTTCGTATTTGGTAAGCAACATTGTGGGGTGGATCTGATTCAAGTTTGTTCAAATCGGCCCCCTGGGTTTATATTTGGGCTCAGTATAGGAGCCCAAATTTGAACTTAGTGCATTTCAAGCAAATTTATTAAAAAATCTTCTTCTCCAGATCCAGCAGGCAGAATCTTTTGATATTTGGTATGCAACATTGTGGGGTGGATCTGATTCAAGTTTGTTCAAATCGGCTTCCTAGATTCATATTTGGGCTCACTATAGAAGCTCGAATTCGAACATAGTGCATTTCAGGCAAATTTCTTAAAAAATTTTCTTCTCCAGATCCAGCAGGCAGAATCTTTTGATATTTGGTATGCAACATTGTGGGATGGATCTGATGCAAATTTGTTTAAATCGGCTCCCTAGATTCATATTTGAGCTTACTATAGAAGCTCGAATTCGAACTTAGTGCATTTCAGGCAAATTTCTTAAAAAATCATCTTCTCCAGATCCAGCAGGCAGAATCTTTTGATATTTGGTATGCAACATTGCGGGGTGGATCTGATTCAAGTTTGTTCAAATCGGCCCCCTGGATTCATATTTGGGCTTAATATAGAAGCCTGAATTCGGACTTAGTGCATTTCGGGCAAATTTATTAAAAAATCTTCTTCTCCAGATCCAGCAGGCAGAATCTTTTGATATTGGTATGCAACATTGTGGGGTGGATCTGATTCAAGTTTGTTCAAATCGGCTTCCTAGATTCATATTTGGGCTCACTATAGAAGCTCGAATTCGAACTTAGTGCATTTCAGGCAAATTTCTTAAAAAATCATCTTCTCCAGATCCAGCAGGCAGAATCTTTTGATATTAGGTATGCAACATTGCGGGGTGGATCTGATTCAAGTTTGTTCAAAATCGGCCCCCCTGGATTCATATTTGGGCTCACTATAGAAGCTCGAATTCAAAACTTAGTGCATTTCGGGCAAATTTCTTCAAAAATCTTCTTCTCCAGATCCAGCAGGCAGAATCTTTTGATATTTGGTATGCAACATTGCGGGGTGGATCTGATTCAAGTTTGTTCAAATCGGCCCCCTGGATTCATATTTCGGCTTAATATAGAAGCCCGAATTCGCACTTAGTGCATTTCAGGCAAATTTCTTCAAAATCTTCTTCTCCAGATCCAGCAGGCAGAATCTTTTGATATTTGGTATGCAACATTGCGGTTTGGATCTGATTCAAGTTTGTTCAAATTGGCTCCCTGGATTCATATTTGGGCTTAATATAGAAGCCCGAATTCGCACTTAGTGCATTTCGGGCAAATTTATTAAAAAATCTTCTTCTCCAGATCCAGCAGGCAGAATCTTTTGATATTTGGTATGCAACATTGTGGGGTGGATCTGATTCAAGTGTGTTCAAATCGGCTTCCTAGTTTCATATTTGGGCTCACTATAGAAGCTCGAATTCGAACTTAGTGCATTTCAGGCAAATTTCTTAAAAAATCTTCTTCTCCAGATCCAGCTTCAGAATCTTTTCATATTTGGTAAGCAACATTGTGGGGTGGATCTGATTCAAGTTTGTTCAAATCTGCCCCCTGGGTTTATATTTGGGCTCCGTATAGGAGCCCAAATTTTAACTTAGTGCATTTCAGGCATATTTCTTAAAAAATCTTCTTCTCCAGATCCAGCAGGCAGAATCTTTTGATATTTGGTATGCAACATTGTAGGGTGGATCTGATTGTGATTCATGAACGTATTTATTTGTAAAGTTGATAGAATCTTAGACAAAATTGGCAGAAAAGATCTACTATAGAAGGGGTGGTATCCAGGGTGAACCGTTTACCCCAAATCTAGCAGTACTAATGCATTATTCACACAAATCTTCGTTCAAATTTTATGACCCCTCATTGGAACACACGCATTCAGCTCATTCCAACAGAGGTCATATGCCATGTTTTCGAGACAAAGGAATAAAAATTTTAGTTATTCATGAAATTTTTAGGCAACTGTTGTCTGTTATTCACATTGCTTCATGAAATTTCAGTACTTTTAGAAGTTACCTCAGTAATCAAGGGTTAATTCCCCTTAATTAAATGTCGCCTCTAAAAAACAACCACTTTGCATATCTTACCTTTTTACCAGCATAACTGCCAAAACTTGTCCGCATTCTTCGCAAAAATCGCTATTCAAATTTTAATTTTTGTCTCTTAAACATACATGTACTTATCGCTTGTAAATACCCCATTGGAATGAGCTTTTGAGCTCATTCCAATGAGAGGTCGCACACCATGCTTTTTGAGTCAAAAAAGCAATTTTTTTAGTTATTCCAGAATTTCGTACGTAAAACACAGCTTTATGACTTCACATTAAAATGAGCTCTCTAAGCTTGTTCAATCAACATTCACGCACTATGTCTTTCACACAAAAAATAAAATTTTCCATTTATTCAGGAATTTTGTTTGCAAGAACACTCTTACCCCCCCCCCACCCCCCCCCCCCCCCCCACACACACACACACAGACACACACATCTAAAAGTTAGGCAGCAAAAAAACAGTTACACTTCAATTTTTAAATGCATTATAGGAACAACTTGCCTAATCAAATTTAAATACTTTTGCATCATTCTGTATCTAGAACAAACCATTTACCATATCTTTACGCAAAATTCTCCAGCATCATTCACAAAAAAACACCATTATTTATATATTCACATTTCTGTCTCAAAAATATACCTGATCTTCCCATACCCCTATGGAATAAGCTGTTTGAGCTTGTTCCAATGATGATAAAAAAAAATAAAATTTGTGAAAATTTTTGTTTTCTTGCATGCAAATATATACATGTAGCACATGGAAGATATCCACAGTTGGGGAGAGATGTCCAAGGCTATCTCTTCACATTCCTTGTTTGTGCTTCATGCTAAACCAGTTTGTCTGCAGAGATAAATTTGCTTTATTCAAAATCATTGGAGATTGGCCACACACCAATGATTTTAAATAAAACTAATTTTAGGTAACAAATGTTGAACTTCAAACAAAATCTATCACTCAACCAGTTAATGTTGATGAGGCATGACATGGTGAAGGTGACCTAAAATACTTCTTAGAGTCACTTTGTCAGGTGAGCGATTAAGGCCACGTGGGGCCTCTTGTTTCTTTTGTCAAAAATACATTTTTACAGTTTTGCTTAAAGTTTGTGGTTAAAAACCCAGACAAACACCACAGCCCCCCCCCCCCCCCCCCCTCACCCCAACCCCCAACCCCCTTGGTGCCAGTTAGGCATTTTTTTTTCTCTTTGCTCAAAATGCATTCTGAACGATTTAGACTGACCACATGCAGAAAAAACAAATGGACTCCCCTAACACCTCTCCCCTCCCCCACCTCCTCCTCACCCAGGCCATTTAAGCAATATTTTTTCTTTGTACAAAATGCATTTTTAGCCTGACTGTTTACAGTCAGGGCGATAGTCATGACTTTCGTCCATCGGTCCGTCCTTCCGTCGGTCCATCCATATGTCTGTAAACAATTGGTTTCTGACCGATAACTCCAGTTTGGATTATTTGATTTCAAACTCCCTCCCCCCCCCTCCCCCCCCCTCAACCGACCGACGTTTTTCCAAAAATGCATTTTGAAGGATTGGAAGTTATTAACTGGTTGAGGGCCGGATTGTTTCTGGTGGTCTAAATTTCTTCATCAAAATTTCTTGTATTACAAATTATTGGAAAGTGCCAATAGGCACTCTCCAATTATTTGTAATACAACACATTTATACTAACAAAATCTTATTTGCATCTGACTTAATATAGAACATGAGCAAAAGAAAATTACATCTTTTGATCTCATTCACTCATTTTCTTGAAAGCCCTGATAGTGGCTTCTAGCACTCAACCAGTTAAATGCAAACAAACAAAAATAGACTACTATAACACACCACCCACTGCCATACCAAATATTTGAAGGATTTGGAGTTACTAAATGCAAAACAACAAAAATTGACTACTATAACACACCACCACAACCCCCCCCCCCACCCCACACACACATACACACGCCTCACACACACACACACACACACAGTCTTTTCCCTACATACCGAGGTACCCCATTGTCTGTCCTTTGTGTGGACTAACGGTTTCAACCTCGTTTTGCCGGTACAGTTCTGGGAAAACAACCGAGGTAAAGGGTTTCTTTTGTCTTTTGTACCTCGGTAAGGCGAAACACGCAAACTCTTTTGTCTAGTTACCCTCGTCAAGTTGGTAAGACAAATGCACACACACACACACCACACACACACACACACACACACACACACACACACACCACACACACACCACACACACACACAGAGTCTTGTTTACCCTACATACCGAGGTACCCCATTGTTGTCCTTTGTGTGGACTAACAGTTTCTACCATCGTTTTGCCGGTACAGTTCTGGGAAACAACCGAGGTAAAGGGTTTCTTTTGTCTTTTGTACCTCGGTAAGGCAAAACACGCAAAACTCTTTTGTCTAGTTACCTCCTCAAGTTGGTAAGACAAACCCACACACACACACACACACACACACACACACACACACACACAAAATATTTTTAAAAAAAGTTAGTGAAGAGACTTCTGAACTAAATACAAAACTGTACAAGGGGAAACTCCACTCTGAGTGTATACGTCATAATTAACCTATGCCATCCATTATCTCATTCAACATATTGAAGACAAATTATTAACCTTTAAATAGAGTCCTGCAAACCAAGAATGTAACAAATTTGTCACAAACTCCCAAGAAAGATGATTGCAATAGGTGTTGTTCAGTAACTAAAACCTGTGGCAATAATCTTTTAATAAGACAGTCACGACAGAGGGTATTAGCGACCAGTGACATAATCAAAATACTACTTGTTATTGTTTAAAGTTTCTTTGCATGTTCACTGACTCTCAGCAGCCTATTGTTTTGTGCAGGTTAACTTCAAATTAACAGTCGAACAGGAACACTTGGCAATGTGAATAACCTAACTCTACATTCATTTAACAGAAAAAAATTAGTTTTTAGACCTTTCTCTCAGTTTATAATCATGGGATAAACTTCAGAAAAAATCAACAATGGAGGTGGGGAGGGGTGGGGGGACATTGAAAGTCATGAGAGTGTGGTAATTTCTTTCTTTTTTTTCTTTCTTTTTTTGGGGGGTGGGGAGGTGGGTGGGTTTCACGTCACTGGTTATGGCGACTAATTCTTAAAATTTCTGGATAAAATCTTAGGAGCCACCCACAACTATTGAAAGACAGCTAGCCCTTTTGCTAATCGATTAAACTTACAAATAATTTTTGCCACCCCCCCCCCCCCCCCCCCCCCCAAACACAGTGATTTAGTGGTAATCAAACTAAAATGCATGTGATGAGCAACGACTTTGATCTTGCAGACTGTGTTTTGACTTTAAATTAAGTTAAAACAAATGCCGTATTCAACAATATTATGGAGAATTGATAATTAAAATTTCTGAGTGTCTTTCTTTTTGGGGGTGGGGTGGGGTGGTGTGGGGGTTATCATTGGAAAATGTAATTATTCGATTCCAGTTAATGAAAGAGAACAGGATGTCAATATATCACAAGCATAGATCCGTACAAATTATAATTAGGGGTGATTAAATTTAAGCCTTTATTCATTGATTCTCCGGCAAGCACTTTGGGGAGATAGGTGGGGTTTACGATGGTATTAAAGGTTGGTGGGAAAGCTAATTTTTTTTTTTTTTTTTGGGGGGGGGGGGGGGGGGGGGGGGAGGGGTGGATGTTGCCTACAGCTGGAGATAAACCCAACCTGTTTATTCTTGCACCTGCCCCGGTTTATGTAGGCCATAATGTGTACCAGTAATAACAGGTCTCATCTTCTGTTTTTAAAACTTATTTCTATTAAATTTTAGCTTGCCATTATACACTTAAGAGTACACTTAGAGTACCAGTACTCCTGTATTTATTTGCGCGAATGTGTCATTTACAAATACGTTTATCAAATTTTCACCTGGTGTGCTTGAATTGTAATGAGTGCTGCCGACCCCTCGATAAAGTTTACCATTCGCACATGCATATTTTTCCACAGGTTTAATAAAAACACAAGTGTGAATGACTTTAAATGAACGGCATTGAACACAAACACAACCAATTAATATTTTTAAAGATGCACATTTGTGCTGCGAATACAAACCACCGTGGATCTGCGCTGAGATGTTCTACAATTTTTTTCTTTCTCACAGTGTGCAGTGAGCATTGGTGGAATGTCACACATATTTGTGCCAGCGCCTCATTGGTTGGTAATAATTAATGGGCAGAATTATGGTCATGTCAGTGTTCGAAAACAGAATAGCACTCCACGGATTAAAATGTCGTATTATTGACACTTTTTCGACAAGTACGTCTGTCAAATTAATAATTATGCCCCCCTGACTTAAGTCGGGTGGCATATAGTGATTGAAGTGTGCGTGTGACTGTCCGTCCGTCCTTCAGTCTGTCTGTCCATCCGTCTGTGTGTGTGTGTGAACGAGCCAATAACTCGAAAACTGTTAGGGCCACAGTCATCAAACTTCACACAATTATAAAGGACCATGGGAGAATGTGTCACACACCATAGCCGGGTTCGTACCTTCAAGGTCAAGGTCACACTAAAAATCGGTCAATATTCATGTCTCAGCCATAACTCAGAAATGAATCATAGTACAATTGTTAAACTTTTTACAAATGTTAAGGACAGTCAGAAGGTGTGTCATGTATAATAGTTTCCCCCGCATCTGCAAGGTGAAGGTCACAATTGACCTTCATATGTTCAGAGTCACAAATCAGCCGTTGGGGCCACAGTCATAAAACTTCACACAATTATAAAGGACCATGGGAGGATGTCTCACACACCATAGCCGGGTTCGTACCTTCAAGGTCAAGGTCACATTTCAAGGTCACACTCAAAATCGGTCAATATTCGTGTCTCAGCCATAACTCAGAAACAAATCATAGTACAATTGTTAAACGTTTTACAAATGTTAAGGACAGTCAGAAGGTGTATCGCATATAATAGTTTCCGCCGCATCTGCAAGGTGAAGGTCACAATTGACCTTCATATGTTCAGGGTCACAAATCGTGTCTCAAGCATAACTCCAAAACTATTAGGGCTACTGTCATCAAACTTCACACAATTATAAAGGGCCATGGGAGGATGTGTCACACATCATAGCAGGGTTCTTACCTTCAAGGTCAAGGTCACATTTCAAGGTCACACTAAAAATCGGTCAATATTCGTGTCTCAGCCATAACTCAGAAACGAATCATAGTACAATTGTTAAACCTTTTACAAATGTTAAGGACAGTCAGAATGTGTGTCGTGTATAGTAGTTTCCGACGCATCTGCAAGGTGAAGGTCACAATGGGGGGCGGGGGGGGGGGGGAAGGGGCATGTGTTACCTTAGTAACATTCTTCTTGTTTTCTTATGGTTATGCATTTTCGACCAAAATAGTTTTCTTTTGATTGATTCAAATCTTGCCTGTTCAACATTTAGTTCACAAGGTATGATTTTTTTTCAGGCCGTACTGATAGCGTGGTTAATTGGTTACACTTGGTACTTTCCCAGTGCTATAGATAGTAATGCAAACCGGGTTCGTCACCCCTAGTTTAGCACTAGAAATCAGGTGATGGAAACCGGGTCTTTGATGGACTGTACACATAATGGACAAGGAGGTCTGTGGTCCTGACAATTCAAATCGGACTGTCTTGTGTTTTCCTGGGACGCAGGTGGAAGACTTGAGGGACAGGGTAGATGATATTGTGGCAGGGTCAGGATCAGATCTGGTAGGGGTGGTTCATGTGGGGGTCCAACAATATCAGAGAGAGAAAGTCAGTAAGACTGGTGGAGTCGTACAGGGGTTTAGTCAGCAAACTGCTCAGTAGAAATGCAAGAGTAGTGGTATCCAGAGTCCTTCCTGTCCAAGGGGTGGGGATGAATGGAACTCCAGGATTATGGCATTGAATGAGGAGTTGGAGGATTACTGTGCTGATCTGGGAATACCCTTTATTAGTCCCCTACCAGCACCGCCGGAGGGGACTATAGGTTTGCACTCTGTCCATCCATCAGTCTGTCAGTCCGTCAGTCTGTCAGTCACACTTTAGTTTTCCAGACTTTTTTTGGAAATGCTTCAACTGAATGATTTAATTTTGGTAACCTACTATAGAACGATGACTTACAGATCAAGTTTGAGTTTCATGCTGATTGCATTATTCTTGTGTGAGTTATGACCCTTGCAAATATGGAAAATGTCAGTCACACTTTAGTTTTCCGGACTTTTTTTGGAAATGCTTCAACCGAATGATTTCATTTTTGGTAACCTACTATAGAACGATGACTTACAGATCAAGTTTGAGTTTCATGCTGATTGCATTATTCTTGTGTGAGTTATGGCCCTTGGAAATATGGAAAAGCACCAAAATATCAGTTTTCCGGACTTTTTTTTTAAAACGCTTCAACGGAATGATTTCATTTTTGGTAAACTACTATAGAACAATGACTTACAGATCAAGTTTGAGTTTCATGCTGATTGCATTATTCTTGTGTGAGTTATGGCCCTTGGAAATATGGAATAGTGCCAAATTATCAGTTTTCCAGACTTTTTTTGGAAACGCTTCTACGGAATGATTTTATTTTTGGTAACCTACTATAGAACGATGACTTACAGATCAAGTTTGAGTTTCATGCTGATTGCATTATTCTTGTGTGAGTTATGGTCCTTGGAAATATGGAAAAGTGCCAAAATATCAATTTTACAGACTTTTTTGGGGGTAACCTACTATAGAACGATGACTTACAGATCAAGTTTTATTTGCACTCTGTCCATCCGTCAGTCTGTCAGTCACACTTGAGTTTTCCGGACTTTTTTTGGAAATGCTTCAACCGAATGATTTCATTCTTGGTAACCTACTATAGAACAATGACTTACAGATCAAGTTTGAGTTTCATGCTGATTGCATTATTCTTGTGTGAGTTATGGCCCTTGGAAATATGGAAAAGGGCCAAAATATCAGTTTTCCAGAATTTTTTTGGAAACGCTTCAACGGAATTCATGCTGATCACATCTAGTTTATAACATTTGTATAATTATTAATGCTCATTAGTCCGGTAGGGGACATTGTATTGCTTCAGCGATACGTGACCTCTTGTTGATCACTGTGGCACGTTTTGGGGCAGTGTGAGCAGGAATGAAGTCTGCATCTTAGCAGAATGGGAACCCATATGTTGGGAGAAAAAATTCTACAGGTAGCAGAGCCTTTTTGGAGAGGGACAGGATGGGAGGCCAGTGGCAATTATAGCAGGAATGGACATAGGTGTGGTGAACAAGAGTGAGGGGGTCAGAATGAGATTACTGAGGTTACTGACAGGAAACAACATGATCAGTAAGGAGAAGTCAAGGAATCCCGGTACTCTGAAAGTGGGGTATAACAACATCCAGGGTCTCCATAGCAAAGTAAGTGAAATTGCTACATTGATCATGGCAGAGGACTTTGATGTCATGGACTTCAGCAAGACATGGTTAAGACATGAGGAACGGGTAGACCAAGTAAGGGGGTGTGTGTGGATAGGTGTAGGGTGAACTGAAGGTCAGAAAAATGGGGGAGAGGTAGGCATGTACATTAAAGAGGACTTAAAACCTCCGTTGATCATAGATCTGGCAGATGTCAGCACCTTGGCTGAAATTAGATGGGTAAAGGTTAATCTAAAAAAAAAACAAAAGTAATGCTGATGAGGGTAAAAGGGAGTTGGATAGTGATCACAAATTGATTATAGTGACAATCAGGGGCAAAAACCTAATAAGAAGCAAAGGAAGCTTTAAGGAGATTTGGTAAACAAGTGTTCCTATTGTAGGGCAGTTAATTTTTTTTTCAAAGTTGTGTTTTGGCAGTGAACACTTCTATTAAGCTTCATAGTGTAGGTATTAATGTTTTGTTTTCAATTTTTAACCCCTAAGGGCCTGAAGATTTTTATACATTTTTGCTATACATTGAAAGTCTGCCTCCAGTGGCTTTGCAGTTGTTTCTAGTCAAGTCTTAGCTGCATACAGAGGCTGCCAAGATTTCCATAGAAACAACTGACAAGGTACTTTGAAAACAAGTTTTGAGTTTACCCAAACAATGCATGTTGGGGCACCTGTTCCTTACATTAAAAAGTTATCAAAGTCGGAATTAGGACCTTAAGGGTAAAACATTTTTCTGCCCAAAATGACCTAGTTTCTAGTTGTAAGAATGTCTGTTTAGCTCAGCTATTTTATATTTTTTTTATTTTTATAATACAGTTATATATTTTTAGGACAATCCCAATACTGTTTAACCCTTATACTGTGAATATTTTTTAAAGGTGAATCTTAGTCATTTTCAGTTGTCAGAATTTCCTTTCAGATCTGTTCAGATCAGCATTTTTAGTTGTCAGAATTTGCTTTACAGTCAACATTGTAGCTCAAGTCCTATTATTGTAGGGAAGTTGATGTTTTGTTAAATATTGATCTGGATAGTGATCACTTCTCATAGACTTGATTTTTTTTTTCAATTTTATATAGTTTATTTAATCTTTAGTCCTAGAAGTGCAAAATATCAGTGAAGAGATTTCTAGAGATAAAAAGGCTGATGAGGTAGATTTTCAATGATAAGAGAGGTGCCTGTGAAACATTTTTTATAGCCTTAGGCAAGAATTTTTAAATTCTAAGTTTAAAAGGCTGACAAATGGCATGAGTTTCAAAATGAAAGGGATATACTGCAGATAGAAATTGGTGCAAAAACCCATTCATTAACAGGCATCTATCTTAAAAAAGTGTAACAATATTGAAAAGGGAAGTTCCTGTAATTTTGCAACTGTAGAAAACTGTATTAATTGAATATCAGCTTTTCAGGTAAAAAATGTTCGGCTATTGGTAATAAAAATATTCAGTTGACAAGAATCTTGTCGTATAACACTGTAGAATGGTAATATATTTAATCCATTTTCTTTTGTTTGAGAGAGTTCAAATTTATTATACTCTAAACGATAGATTATCGAAGAAATTGCAGAAAGATAGAAATCATATCACCCACTGTGAAGATATAGAAATTTTCGCTTTCACTGTATCAATCAAAATGGCGGCTTTCAAAGCAACACTTCATGGTGAATACAAGTCAAATTATCACTGGGAATGATCAATTTGTTCTAAAAACATATAATGAAAAGTAAATCTAGTGTTTTTGAATGGATAACGATCATATCGAGTAATAATTGAACACGTATTCACCTTGAATTGATACATGAAACCTGTTAGTCCAAACATGGCCTGAAAGTCTGTAATATAAGTTTTTGATTTGGTACGTCCTTTGAAAGGACGTACCAAGACAAAAACTTATATTATGGACTTTCCAGCCATGTTTGGACCAGAAACCCACCAGGTGAATCAGATTGCAAGACGCTATCTGTTCCGAGTATCGATCAAATGACTTCTGCGTATCAATGATTCAATGCGCTTTTTACTTTCATGCATCAATTCAAGGCTGAATGAGTGAAATTATCAGATTCTTATAAAAAGCATGTACTAAAAAGAAAATCTAGTGTTTTTGAGTGGATACCGAAAATTATCTCTCTTGTGACTGATACAAATGGTTATTTTCAATCGTGCAAGTGCTCACGAAAAATAAACATTTCTCTCGGCCACTCATGAGATAATTTTCGGTATCCATCCAAAAACATTAGATATCCTTTATTTCTCTGTCAAACAAGTTGTAATAGATATTTTATGTTCTGGTATTTGAAGTTTGGATCCCAAAATTATCAGCAGACAGAGACATATTATGATGTCTATAAATTTTGAAGATTGCAGTATTATTAAATGAACAGGAATTTCATCTTTCACCCAGTTCCAGTTAATAAGTCAATTTGTTTCCAAAGATATGGTTAATGGTTTGGTGTTTGACAGTGATATTCAGTTATGTGTTACATTATTAACTAATATTTGATTTGAGTAAGAATCTATTATTTGATCTTATTTTTGATCTGACAAAATGATTATTCCCACATTTTTATACCCTCAGCTACCTGACGGGGTATATAGTATTCCTCATGTCAGTCAGTCTATCCATCCCGAAATTGTATCAGAAAAAAAACACTCATACTATTGAAGACAGCCATCAGAAATTTTGCAAAATGCAAAACTACATTCAGCACATTATCTTGTTAGAAGGTCAGATGATTATGTATGTTTTTGACACAGATATTGCCCTCTATCAGCTTCTTGTGCTTTTATTAATTGAGGGTACCATTATGGTGTAAACAACTCCGCCCACAGTTGCTAATATAGAGAGCTGAATCATTAGTATATGGTTACTCATGCCTTCAAGATATGCAACATCTATAAAATTTGCCAAAAAACTATTTTTTTACAAAATTATTGCCTGTTATCGACTGTATGTTTTTGACACAGATATTACCCTTTATCAACTTCATGCGCTTTTATTAATTGAGGGTACCATTATGGTGTAAACAACTCCTCTCACAGTTGCTAATGTAGAGAGTTGAAACATTAGGATATGGTTACTCATGCCTTCAAGATATGCAACAAATATAAAGTTTGCTGAAAAAATATTTTTTCACTAAGTTATTGCCCATTATCGGCTTAGAAAATTTCCTCTGTTTTTTAAATGAGGATGCCTTCATCGTGTAATCAACCAACTCCTCCCTCAGTTTCTAATGTAGAGGGTTGAAACTTTAGAATATGTTTACACACACAATGAAGATGTGCAATATCTATAAAGTTGGCTGAAAAATATTTTTTAACAAAATTTTTGCCTTGTACTGACTTAAAAAATTTCCAATTGAGAGTACCTTCATGGTGTCATCAACTCCTTCTTCAGTTTCAAATGTAGATAGCTGAAACTTTAGGATATGGTTACACATGCCTAAAAGATGTGCAGCATCTATGAAGTTTCCAGAAAAAATATTTTTTCACAAAATTATTGTCCTTTGTCGACATAGAAAATTTTCAGTGTTTTTTAATTAAGGGTACCATTTTGGTGTAAGCAACTCCTCCCACAGTTTTTAATGTAGAGAGTTGAAACTTTAGGATATAGTTACACACACAATGAAGATGTGCAACATCTATAAAGTTTGCAGAAAAAATATTTTTTAACAAAATTATTGCCCTTTATTGACTTAGAAAATGTTCAGTGTTTTTTAATTGAGTGTACCTTCATGGTGTAATCAACTACTTCCACAGTTTGTAGTGTAGAGATTTTAAAGTTTTGAATATGGTTACACACACAGTGAGGATGTGCAACATCTATAAACTTTGTGTAAAATTATTTTGAACATAATTATTGCTCTTTATTGACTTAGAAAATGTCCAGTGTTTTTTAATTGAGGGTACCTTCATTGTTAAATCAACTCCTTCTTCAGTTTCTAATGTAGATAGTTGAAACTTTAGGATATGGTTTCACATGCCTTAAAGATGTGCAGCAATAAAATTTAGTTTCCCAAGGCATTCTTTGATTCTGATTGGTCGATTTTCAAAAATCTTCCCCCCAGAAACTACAAGGCCAAATGTTTTGAAACTTCACATGATTGATTACTGGGACACCCTCTACTGACATCCTCATTTAATTTTGATGGGGTTGCAAACATGGCTGGAATGGTGGCTCATAGTTACCATGGAAACTCTATGGGAAATCACATTTTCATCTTATTATCTGAAACTACTTGGCCAATGTGAAACAAACTTGGCACACATAATTATGGAAAGTCATCGGAAAACAATCATCACTCTGTTTCACTCAGATTATGGAGCATGGCAGCCAACTGCATTCTTTGATTCTAATTAGAATAATTGAGGGATATGTAGTTCTGCCAGGTGAGCGATCACTGACTCTTTAGAGCCTCTAGTTATGATACTCCATCCATTCCCTCTAGTAATACACAAAATATGTCCTGTATTTGCAGTACTTGCTTGTGGGGCCATACTCCGAACATGGTGATAGATACAAGCCTTCCAAAAAGATCAAAGAGTTAAGGATTTGGCAAGTTTCATACCTGAAAATCAAAATTTTCTCGCACCAGACCCCACTCTTCCCCAACCAATGACAGGGGGGCCCCAATACCCCTCAGCCACAAGTCGTTCAGAACCACTGAGCCAAATCTAAACAAACCTGGTATAAAGAATCTTAGGGGAGTATACTATTTCAATTTTTTTTTAAAGCTGCTACTATTCTTGGTGTGAAGGTAATGCTAACAAAAATTAAAATTCATTAAAAATCATCTTCTCTAAACTACCATTAAAGATGCTTTGGTATTAGTTTCCTTTGTGGTGATAACTCAAGTTTGTTCAAATAAAGATTCTAGGTCTATATTTGGGATCACCATGGGTGGATCCCCATTTTGGGTCCCAGCCAAAATTATTACTTTCAGAACAGATAGGTACCTTTGAACAAAATTTAGGATGTGGTGTTATTGGGCTATATGTAAGTGATTCATGCAAAATAAAATTCTCCTGCAGGAAACCAAGGAGCTGAAAGTAGAACAATTTTCTAACTGTCCCCTTTAGATACTTTGATATTTGCTTTTAAAAATCTTTATCTTCATATTTCATTTCAAAATTCTGATGTGTAATTTAACCCTCTGCCTAATGCAATGCCAAAAGCAGACCCACACTAATCACGCAACTTGATGAAACCTCTTCAAAAATATCAATATTTTAATCTGCAAGTCTTTAGGCAAGGCACTTTATCCTGATTGCCTACATGGGGGCACGATGCAGGGACCAGCCTGGGGAGGTGGGGGGGGAGGATTTTAGGGAGACTTCATGTCTCCCTCCAGAAAAATAGGGAGACTGCAGAGTCAAGTAGGGAGACTTCATAGGCAAGAGGGGAAAATTAAGAATATTTATGTATCACTCCCTGCTGCCCCTTCATATTTTCAGTTCATGGTCCTCCATTAACGCCCAATTAATCCAGGTCCAGTTGTCTATGATGCATCCATGCCAGGTTAAAAAATTACAAAGGAATTATTGATTGAAAATCAATCCCCCACTGCTACCCTCTCCTTCATGACCCCTCCACTCTTCTTCATGCCAATCCCCCAGCACCATCCTGTGGTTGCCTTTCACCAAAGTCTACTAAGCTAATAATTTCCTGAGTCTGAAAGTGTGAACAGGACCAGATGTAAGAAGGTTGCTTAAAAGATACTTTTTCAAGATCCTTCATATGCACACTTGTACCCTGTACAAAGCTTTTCTTGACATTGCTAAAGCTTTTTTTTCACGTGTTTCAATGCCATTCGTGTTTTTCTGGGAATAGACATCAACAGTTAACAGTCTTCTGCAAAATGAAATAAAAAATACAGTGTTCGAAAATACATCTGTTGTGTATACATTTTTAGCCGATAATTTTTGGCATCCTAAGCGACATAACCTACTTTCAAACTGGGTTATTTTGTTGAGACATGTAAGTCACCTATTTTCGTTTTGACACTTGAAGCTCCAACTGAAACAGAACAGAATAGAAATAAAAAATCCATGACAATGGACAATTGATTCGCCTGTGATTTCAAATAAATGGTCTCTTATTTGACGAATGAAAATGCCCATTTATCACATTCTTGAAAATAATCGTTTTTATGTAAACCTCGGATCATCCAGTTCAGCCTTTCCTCATTTTGGCCAATTTTTAGAAGGCGACTTGTAATCGTCCTGACTATTTTTCTAGGCAACTTAGGACTTAGAAGGATGACATAATCGCCCTAGTCACCCCCACGGCTGGTCCCTAACACGATGACGTTGTGTACTAAGGCGTACTGCACGTCGATCGTGCACATGTCTTCAACCACTGTAACCCTGCTTGAGTGGAGCTTGAACAGAGTTAGAATGTTGAGGAGCTGACCGTTGTTCATCGGTGCTCGGTAGTTCTTTCCGGGTACTCCAGCTTCCTCCACCCATAAAACTATCATGGTCACAATTAGCCAATGTGCATAAGTATGTGACCTTAAACACCAATAAATAAATAAATAATCTGCAAATTTTTCTCATAAAGCAACTAGTAATTAAACCCATTCAGTTTTGTTTGACAGAGCTAATGGAGCTCTGTCAAACAAGACTGAATTGGCTAAAATCCTACTTGCATTAGGAGAAAAATTCGCTATGTGAAATTTTGTATTTGGAATTCAGTTTGCAGAGGGTTAAACTTGTTCACTAAAATCAATTTGAGCCTTGGCAAATCTCAGCACAGATAGGTTTTAGGAAACTTGGATCAGAAATTCCACATCAATAATGACTCATTAGAGATCTTCTGGACGTACCTCATAAGATGGTTAGCCCTTTACCCAACGTAATGGCCAAAACCGGCCAGTGCTATTCTCAAAAATCGCCAATTAATTTTCAGAATATTTTCATTTTTTGTCTCAAAAACATAGGTTATGACCCCTCGTTGGAACGAGCTCGTTGAGCTCATTCCAATGAGGGGTCATAACCAATGTTTTTGAGACAAAAAATTAAAAAAATTAGTTATTCAAGAATTTTTTTTGCAAGTGTCGTCTGCTTTTCATGTTAGGTAAAGGATTAGTTGGAGCTGGGTTTCACTCTCAGTTTATTATTTTGTAGGTGAGGATATTTAAGTTATTGGTGGAAAAGGAGAGAAAGAAATCAGAGTATATAATGATTCTGTCACAATACAAGTCACAGTGTAATGAGATAAAGAAAGCCCTTGAAAAAGAGAGATTCATAGATTTCAAAGTCAGTACTGTTGTATCAAGTCAGGGTATGTGTATGTTAATATATACTTACACCTCACCATTTGGTGATGAAGCATTAAATGTTACTCATGTCTGCCAGTCTGTCTGTACATCCATCTGTATGTTGGTTGGGCCATTAGTACATCTGTACAGATTTTGTTTTCTGCCCAATACCTTTAGTTTTCTTTGTCTGAAGGATTTTGAGATTTTTGATACAAGACATGTTATAGTTATTGCCATAGATTCAGCAGAAACGTAACTTTTTTGGTTTCCTCACAATGACTTATATTCGTTGACATAATGATTGGAAAGTTTCAAGTTTTACACATTACTACAAAAAGAGGGCCAAGTTTGATGTTTAACTTGTTAGTGCAAGTAATGCATAGATGACAGCTTTGGTTCATGATTTATTTTTAATGTTTGCAAGATAACATTTGTTTTCTTAAGAACAATTATTTGAAATCTGAGCGTTTCACTTATGGTTATGAAAAGAAGGCAATGTCCAAAATAGACCATTTTTCTTCTGGAGTCTTCTTCATGGTGGGGCATATACATCAGAAAGTGTTTTTCCAAGTGGTAGCAAAGTATCCGATGCTGAAGTTCTTTATTTTTTTGTGAAATTAACAAAAATCTCTGTTGCAAACTGAGGGATTCCAAAGTATTATTTTTAAAGATGAGCGTGACATCATACAGGAATCTCAAACATCCCAGTGTGTAATTATCATGCAGTATATCAAAATACAATTACTGAGAGACATTATAGTCTGTTCTGAATTATTTGTATGCATCATGTCTTTGGAATAAGAGAATGATGTCTTGCAATGGAATCAATAGACTATTGATCAGATTTTGACAGATTTGCCATGCTTAAAGGGTAAAAAACATGCTTCCAAGAAAATCAAAATATTTGTTTTTGGACATCAGGATTGTTTTAGGAAATGACCATACTTCAAATAGGCCCATACACCTTTGGTTGATTTAAAAGCAAGAATAGTATTTGATGACAGATGATAACAAATCATTATATGCTTGTTGGAAAATTCTGCAAACCTTCAAGTTTCCAACTCAGTCAAAAACAAGTTGGGTGTTTTTCCCAACCAAATGAAAATACAATATTATTTATTGATGAAGTACTGATTCAAATGAGTTGTGATAATTGGGAAGAAATAGGGGAAAAAACTTAATATATGACCTGATAAGGAAGTTTTGAAAAACATTTAAATTTGATGAAATATTTTTAATAATGCTGGTCTCAATATAAGTCTTTTTTTATTTCTTGATTTTCACTGCTATCTTGCCCATGCTCCTGTACATTATCAAATGCAATGATGCCCCCCCCCCCCCCCCACCCCCAAAACCTCAGATTTTGTAATCTGATCTATGTGGAGGAAGAACCAAAATAAGCAGGAAAAAAACAAAGCATTTTGGGAGGGGAGGGGAGGGATGGAGGGAGGTCCCAATGCCCATGTATATTATGAGAAAACCTAGTGGGGTAGCCTCCGAGCATGGCCCCAAAAATATCAAATTCTCTGACCTTGCGTGGAGAAGCAACTAATTCTGGGTGGGAAAAATGTACATTTTTTGTTTGTGGGAAGTGGAGATGACTCATATCCCTGAATTATCAGTATTAAATTCCATAGTGGTTTAACCCCCTACTCTTCCAAATCTTGAAGACTCTAACCTGTATTGAGGAGCAATTAATATAGTTACAGATAACATACCACATTTAGTGGAAATTAACATTCTGTTGCCCCTCAAAAAGTCAAAATATTCCCAGAAAGTACCATTTGGGGCATATACCTAACTCTCCCTGCCACGACACTTCTGTTTCAAAAGGCATGTCTATGTAGTGAAGAAGTTAAACCCAAACCAATCTCCAGTGAAAATAGTTGCCATCTTCCTACTTCCATGTCTCTTTAAAAGGGAGCTGTTTTTTTTTTTTGTTTTTTACTTATCTCTGCTGCAATTTCAGAGATTTCTGTTAGGCTTTCATCTTGACACAGTACAGATTATCACACTTTGAGACGCGACTCAGTTTAATGAGCTGTATTATTTGACAGTAACCAGAGGGAGACAATTGCAACGTATATTCTTGCAAAAGTGAATATTCATAGTTGATTTATGCATTACATGTATTTTGACAAGGAGAATATTCTGTTTTTGCTTTCAATTTTTTTTCCAGTTTTTTTTTTTGTATTCTTTTAAAAAAAGGTGATCAGAGATTGCAAGGCGTCAAAAAATTGAAAACTTTAAAAAAAAACTTTTTTTTGTTGTCTGAGAGAGCACAGGAGAGCCACTTTTCTGTATGATGCCAATGAGTGTTCCAGCAATCCAGTCATACGGATCTGTGGTGTTTGCAGAATAACCTTTGTTTTTATTGAAACAAGGATTTCAAATTGAGGAGTTTTATTTACAATTACAAAACAAAGTTATATTTTTTGCTATCAAATCTGAATAATGCCATAGTATTCGCTCATTCTCAGGCCATATTGGCTACACCCATTACCCCACCAGCTACTTGCCCAGCTCCTTTACCCCTCTAAGTAGTAGAAACAAGGAGCCCTCCCAAGCCTGTCCCCACCGCTCTTTGGCCCCAGAGCCCATGTCCTCTCCTTATACCTATGGCATCCAAGATCTACAAAATTATGTTTGGGGCAGTACCATAATTATAACCAAAGGTAGCTGGCCAAGTGGGGGAGGGGAACCTGTCTTCTAATAGGGCCTAGCCCCACGTGCCACACACCACTCAGTACATCGGCTGTCTGACTCACCTCATTCCATATAATACCTCCCAGCCCATGTTCTGGTAGTCCTGCTCCAGCCTATAGGCAACAGTAGCAACTGTGGTTTGGCCTTCTCTCCCTCTCATCATCCCATACTCAGCTAAACAGATTCAGGGGGAAAAAGGCCTCCAGCAAAGTGTACTTGGTTACCTAAGTACTGTTGGGTTGCCTGTCTATAAAGTGTCCCTAACTATAGTTGGTCTAGCAATGCACTCTGTGGCCCCATGTCATTGACTGCTTTATACCCAACCCTTGTAACACAGGAGTACTTGACCGTCTATCGTGAATTCATTGGAAACAAGTATGACAAAGAACTCTGGCAGTAGCTTCAGTCTGTGGATTAGCTTTTTGTTTTCAGTAACCGACGCATATCCAGCCTTAATCTTCTCAATGAAACAGGCTTCCAACCAAAAGGAATATAGGAGGCTAGCACATATGCACTAGTATGGAGCTTGCACAGCCTGTTCCTGTGCCCCAGCTTGAGGTAAGGTTGTGCAAGCCCAAACTCAAGTTCCCACCTGCCAGCATCTGCCGCAGGGTTCCAATACACAGCCCACTGGTTGCTGCCTCTTGATAGGAGTTTATAGTCTTTCATGTGGCTGCACCCCTAAAATCCAAATTGCCAAGACCAGTAAATTTAGAGGGAGAGGCCAGGGCATGGCAGGAACCTCTTTTTTAGCTCACCGAAGGGAGCTAAACTTATCACTTGCCGTCTGTCGTCGTCCGTCGTCATTTTTCAAACGACTTCTCCTCTGAAACCGCTAGGCCGATTTGCTCAAAACTTGGTATGGATGTTCATTACCATATGTCACTTTACGTTTGTTCAAATGAAATGGACATGCCCACTTGGGGCTCCATAGGGGGCGTAACTCTGATAGCACCCTATGTATATTAGAAAAATTACTAAAAAATCTTCTTCTCCCACACAAGTGGGCAGAATTATTTGATATTTGGTATACAGCATTATGGGGTGGATCTGATTCAAGTTTGTTCAAATCGTCCCCCTGGATTCATATTTAGGCTCACTATTGAAGCCCGAATTTGAACTTAGTGCATTTCAGGCAAATTTCTTAAAAAAAACTGGTGGGGGTGGGGGGGTGAAATTCAAATTTGTTCAGGCCAAGTCCCCGGGACTTTTCTCTCAAACCACTGGCCACATTTTAATGAAATTTCACATGAGTAGTGGTTATATAGGGGCATTTGGGTTTTTCTTCAAATTGGGTTTCTGCTCATATGGAGGAGGGGGTGGGGCCAAAATGCCCCATTTTTTAACAAAATCTTCTCATGAACCAGCTATAGCAGAGACTTGATATATGCAGCTTCCTTTTGAGGTGTAGACTCAAATTTGTTCAAGAGAAGTTCGAGGAGCAATATTTGTCATCATTACAGGAGGGGCAAGAATTTCTGCCCTGCCCAAAATTTTTATTTTCCAAACCGAGAGGCTGATTTGAACCAAATTTGATATGAGGTATTAATGGGTCATAAGAACTTGATTTATGCCAAAAATGTTTTTCAAAATGCCTCATAGGAACCACAGGCTAAAAGCCTTCAGGATGACGACTTCCTGGTCCAGCTGCCTCTTGGCAAATAGGAAGATGGGCATTGTAACAAGAATGTTTTGTTTTCAGGTGTCCTTTGGTTGGTTGGTTGGTTGGTTGGTTGGTTGGTTGGTTGGTTGGTTGGTTGGTTGGGTGTCAGCAGAGCATTCTTTGTGTCTCCTTGAAGACCAACTCCCAGGTGGGCTTTATCACAGACTTTATGGCAGCTCGTAAGGATCAAGTCGTCATTGCTCCACAAACCAGTCCCATCGAAGACAGCTTGGGAGAGTGTTACACAACTGCTTGTATTGAACCATGTTTTGTTAGAGGTGTGTAGCTTTTTTGAGGTTTTTGAATGGTGTGTGCTTGACCTTGTAGTCATCCTCGACTCCTCATAGTGGTCCACATGGTCTCGCAACCATTCATGTGGCATCTCTTCTTCAATAGGAGGTGACTGGCCTTGATCACCACAACAGACTATATGGACACTCATCCAGCCAATCCTAGCAAGAGTTCAAGGATTGATGTTGGGATCGTGCAGACCTTGTCCCAGATGATGACTCGTGGGACATACTTCTGGCCCATTCTCTCTGGTGTCCAGTCATTCTCTCAAGTCTACTGGTCCTGTTGGATCTCTCGGCAGTTTTTGACACAGTAAATCATCCCCTGCTTCTATCCATGTTGCATCAACTAGGAATAGCAGGAACCGTTCTGGAATGGTTTGAATCTTACCTTTCACTGAGAAAGCAACAGGTTTCTATCTTAAAGATGAAATCAGATAGTAAATCCCTTGTACATGGTGTTCCACAGGGCTCAATTCTGGGCCCTATGTTATTTACGTTATGTACTGCCTCATTGGGCCAAATGCTGAGGGATGAAGGCATTCCATACCACCTCTACGTCGATGATACTCAACTGTATTTGTCTTTTAATGCATTTTGTGCGTCTGATTCGCTGAAATCAGTGGAAATGCAAAACTGGATGGCTAGTCATAGGTTAAAAATGAATGATGATAAGACAGAAGTCTTGGTTTTATCTCGCACCGAAATTCCTTCTGATTTTCAAATAAAATCTACAGAAATTGGCAACTCAAAACAGATAGTATCAGATAGTGCCTGCAACATTGGGGTAATATTTGATCCACGTCTTTCGATGGAAGCAAGTATTGATGCAATTTGCAAGCGCTGTTTTATGCACATTAGAAATCTTGGTCATCTTCAACGATTTTTGATACAAAAATCTTTGGAAAGGGTTGTTCATGTCTTTATTTCTGCACATTTGGATTTCTCTAAGTCACTGCTTGTAGGTCTACCACAATTGTTCATCACAAAGCTGCAAAAAATACTAAACACTGCCACCCATATTATTACGGGATCCAGACGCTATGATCACATAACCCCTTTGATCCATAAGTTATTTTGGCTCCCTGTTCAACAACGTATCACTTTCAAAGTTTTGGTGTTGGTCTTTAAGTGCATTAATGGATCGGCTCCAAAATATCTTCAGGGCGTTTTGACTGTTCAATCATAAAAACGGAATCTTCACTCATCCAAACAGCTCAGGCTTCTTGTTCCTTTTTCCACGTCCACCTTGGTGAATACCAGGGCCTTTTCCTTTGTAGGTCCACAACTCTGGAACTCATTGTCAGTGCATATCCAGGCTTCCATAAGCTTACATGACATCAAAACAAAACTCAAGTCCCATCTCTTTCAAGAGGCCTTCAAGTTTTCAGATATCTAATTTGATCAGTTATTGTTACATCAGTGCTTTTAGTAGGAGCTCAAATATGTATTTATATTCCATATAAAGCATTTTAGAACACAACCTTGTGATTTTATGCTATATAAAAACTATGTATTATTATTATTATTATTTTTATTACTAGAAGCAGTGATGATAGGACTAGGCCTTCCTACCCCTACCCCACATTTCTTTCGCTCGGCAATGAGTCAGAGTGAACACCAGAGGGTTCCTGACTCCAAAGTCCTTGATTGCTCAAGTTGTCTTTCTACTGCTGTTCAGGCATGAAATCTGGTGGGTCCTGAGTGGGTTGTCATGCTAGGGTGCTGTAGAATCTGGAGTGTCTTTTTTTCTGGTGCCAGCACTCATTCTTTGGAAGGTATGTGGTTTGGTTCTGAGGCTTGTAGAGAGTTTTCCGCATCTTACTATTTAGCTAGCAGGACATTACCTTTTTGGGGGCAGTACCAGCATAAGTTCATCTTGACAATGGCAGCTCTGTGTGCAATAGCTCTTACCATGGACTTCTCATGGTATGTAAGCTTTGATCGCTGTGAGTTTGCAGGGCATTGTCTTCTTAAAGAATATGCTGTCTGTTGCTAACTGAACCCCTTCTTCTTCATCAAAATGCTGAAGCATGGTGAAGAGGTTGATATGGAGCATACTCACCCTCAGGTGGGCATACTGGGACTGGCTTTTATCAGAGTTTGTTCACACGTGACCCAGGGGACATGGTCCTGGTGCTGTGACAACGGGGCCACTTTGACAAGTGTCACTCACAAGATAATCAAGTTCACTTTTGTCTGTGACCGGGCGTCGAGTGCCTTTGCACCCTGTTTGAACTTCCCGATGATGCCTGGGCCCTGTCAAAATCTTCAGGAGGCCATAATTCATTCTACTTTTTGAAAGCAGGATATAAACTCTGTGAGACACAAGAGGGGGACCTTGGACCATACCCCTGCTCCTTGAATAATCTCTGGAACTATGCAGGGATTAGGGGGTAGACACTTGGGCCGAACGCAGAATTGCATACTTGGGCAAAAATGGAACCTATATCTTTGGGAAAAATGCTACTGACAGCTTCACATGTCATTCTGGCTTTCGGGTGACTGAAGCTCTCAAAGTAGGGTTGTTCCTCACCTTGGCTCTGCAAGCTTACAGGTTAGCATACCTTAATGTTGATGATGATGACATCATTCAATTGGTACTGGTCTGTATTCCAGAGGCCACCATGCTTGTGCTTTACTCTGGCTCTCTGGATGTCATTCAGGATGGCGGCTTGGGTCACTTTCCTAGATCTGCATGACATACTCCCCCCTCCAGCTGTTGTTCAGCAAGCTGGGCTGTTCTGTTATCATTTGAGCATCAAAGACCATGCAGCCTACCTTGGCTTCGATTCCATCATATAGCCGGATGTTGCCAAAATCATACTTTTTCTCTCCCTCATCCCTCCATGTTGAAAAGACCATAGTGGTGCCATCAACTTTGAACTCAGTCTTGGGGTCATTCATCATCTCGACCTAGTGTTTGTTGGCAGGTATTCTCACAGAGGAGGGGCATGGGTGTCCAGGTCTGAATTGCTGCCTCCCTGTATTAGGGTTGGCCAGTTCAGTAAGTATCTCATCACTAAGATCATCCATAGTAGATGGTAGATGGCATAGCCTATAGTACACATATTTCTAAATGATAATTTTTGGGTTAAAGTCCTCTGTTGCTGCAAGACACCTAAATTCCTCTGAAGCTGCACTGTCTGTCATGCCATCTTTTTGTCTTTGCTGCCTGGTAGCCACATTATTATGGGCAGAGAGCCTGATTATTAATCATTCCTCTTCCAAATTGCGAGCAGTGAGCTTGTTCCAGTAACAGTACATTAGCTTCAGTTTTGAGGGAACAAAATGAGAGTCAAACATTTAATGTAGGATTTTGTGTTTAGCTTTTGAGGTTGATGTATTCAGCTGATAATCAGTTGTAATATTAGTGAGTATTAATGAGTTGGGGTTGGAGGGAGGGGGGACTGTTAAAACTGCCCTTATATTTTCCCCTGTATTTTAGATATCAGTTTTCTATAAAAAAAATCCCTATTGTTAACCCTTTACTTAACACACTGGATATCAAACTTTATTAGTTTCATTCTTGATTGGGATCACATGATATGATTTTGTTGAAATTTCTTGAAAAATCTCCTTTTTTTAGCTCACTGACTTTCAGTCAGGAGAGCTATAGTGATCACTCACCGTCCATCATCCGTCGTCGTCCGTGAACATGGTGTTTGCATCTTCTCCTCCCAAACCACTGATTTAATTGATATTTGAGATAATAGTTTCTTATGACATCGCAATTTGATTTTGTTCAAAGCAAGTTGCCTCGCCCATTGGTAGGGCCACACCCAAAAAGTGTGCTGAAATCTTAAAAAATCTTCTCATGAACCAGCAGTAGCAGAGACTTGATATTTGGTGTGCAGCTTCCTTATGAGGTGTAGACTCAGATTTGTTCAAGAGAAGTTTGTGGGGCTATATTTGGCGTTGTAATGGGAGGGGCAAGAATATTTGCCCCTTCCAAAATTTCTATTTTCCAAACCAAGAGGCAGATTTGGACCAAATTTGATATGAGGGCTTATTGGGTCATAAGTACTTAATTTATGCAAAAAAAAAATTTTCCTGTCGCCCCATGGGAACCGCAGAAGCTAAAAATAGAAAAAAATTAAACGCCCATATCTTCAAAACTACACGGCACTGAGAATTCTTATTTGGTGTGAAGCTTCCTTAGGACCAACAGAATGGAATGATCAAAAAAAATTGCTATCGGTTTTATCATGGGGTACTTTTCTGGGACTTTGAAAAAGTGCTGAGTCAGCATTTTTTAACACTGTGGGTAATGGGAAAAACATACAAGACTACTTTTCTCCCAAACCACTGCTCCAAAAGCTTTCAAATTTCACATATAACATCTTTGGAAGATTGTTTGACATGTTTATTGAAATCAGTTCCCTGAGTCGATGTTTGGGCTCTCTATGGGAGCCGAAATGTTTAAATTAGTGCAGTATGAGGAATATTTTTTAAAAATCTTCTTCAGATCTACCAATAAGAATCTTTTGATATTTGGTATGCAGCATCCTTAGGGGGTGAGATTCATGTTTGTTCAAGCCAAGTCCCTGGGTTCATATTTAGGCTGAAAATTTGGGGTCTGGGTGGGACTTAGAAATTTTGGACCAAAATCCGGAATTTTTTTATTTGTTTTTTATGCGTTTTGGTCAATTTTAAGACAGAATTTTTTTTTTTTTTTACACTGAAAATTTGAGGGTCTGGTGGGACTGAAAATTTTAGACCAAAATCCGGAAATGAGTTTTTTTTATGTGTTTTGGTCAATTTTAAGACAATTTTTTTTCTTTTTCTACCAGTTTCTACACTGAAAATTTGGGGGCCGGGTGGAATTTTTTTTTTGGTTTTTTATGCGTTTCAGTCAGTTTTAAGACCAAAAAAAATTTTTTTTTTTTTACACTTGGGGGCTGGGTTGGACTTAGAAAATTTTGGACCAAAATCTGGAAATTAGTTTTTGGGTTTTTTATGTGTTTCGGTCAATTTTAAGACAAAAAAAAAAAAAAATTTTTAACACTGAAAATTTGGGGTCTGGGTGAGACTTAGAAAATTTTGGACCAAAATCCAGAATTTTATTTTTTGTTTTTATGCGTTTCGGTCAATTTTAAGACAAAATTGTTTTGTTTGTTTTACACTGAAAATTTGGGGTCTGGGTGGAAAGTCCTGAATTTGTTTTTTTTGTTTTTTATGCGTTTCATTCAATTTTAAGACAAAAAATTATTTTTTTTTACTTTGAAAATTTGGGGGCCGGGTGGGACCGGAAATTAGTTTTTTGGGTTTTTATGCATTTTGGTCAAGAAGAAAAAAAAATTTTAGGCTGAAAATATTTTGTTTGGGACTTTCCAAACAAAAATTAAAAAAAATCTGATTTTTATGCGTTTATCTCAATTTTGGGACGTAAAAGTGCAGGAACTGAAAATAGAAGGAAAAATCCTGTGTATTGTGTGGGCACAACTGCTTCATCTATTTGGTATATGCTTTTCTTAGGAGGGGCATATGCAGCTTATTGAAATTAAGTCCCTGGTTTGATATTTGGACTACCATGTCAGGTGAGCGCCCTCAGGCCTCCTGGGGCCTCTTGTTTAATTTCTTAATTTGTAAATTATGCCGACAGATGCAACCAATTTATTAGGTAAAGGTTTAAAAACTTGTTGTAATATACAATCTTACAGAAACTATACCACTAATTCCTTCTTGAAAGGGTGTTCTTTGTCAATAAGATCTCAACAGGCCTGTCATTTTGGGGCAAGTGACTGCCTCCAGACCCTGTGACCCACCCGATTTGAAAATAAGAAGAGTCTCAAATATCCACCTAGAAAAACCTTGACAAACTAAGGGATTCTAAAGACATGTTTGCACTATACTTTTAATGAAAACATACGGGGGCACGGTGGCTCAGTAGATATGCAGGTTGCAAGCGCTGAGAGGTCCTCGGTTCGAATCCCTCCTGCAGCAACCACGTTGTGTCCTTGAGCAAGACACTTCACTCCCATTGCCCATGTGGGGGCAATGTGGCGTTGTGTACTAAGGCTTTCTTCACGTCAATGATGCACTTGTCTTCAACCAATGCTAACCCTGCTTGTGTGGAGTTAGTATGTTGGGGAGCTGACCATTTACTTGTCATTGCACGGTGGTTCTCTCTGGGTACCCCGGCTTCCACAACCTGTAAAACTGTCATGGTCATGATTAGCCATAGTGCAGAAATATGTGACCTTAAACACCAATAAATAACTAAATAAATGTAAATGAATTCATACCAAGTCTGTTTTAACCCTTTACCCAACACAAACGATATAAAAAATTATTATTTTAAATATTACTTTTTCCAATTTTCAAAAGATGTCAACAAAACTATATCATATAACATTTCACTTCAATAGGCTTGATCAGTTCATTCCAGTAGGTGGTCACATGATATGGTTTTGTTGAAATTTTTTTTTAATTTTTTTTTTCAACTGCTGAATTTGTATATTACGCTGGGACATGTGGCCTCTTCATCGTGTGAATGTTAACCCTTGAGAGTCTAAGTAATTTTTAATTTTTAACTACTTTGCAGTCCATTGAATACTACTCTTTTCTACTTTAGATCAGGAAATATTTATCAATAGAGAGGATAAATTGAAAACTGTTTACCATTTCAGGTGGAGAGTGGGATTATGTCATATTTAGCACAGTCCGTTCATTGCCACATTACAAGATTGAGCCACATCCAACACTTGGTTGGTGCAAACACAACCTTGGATTTACTGCTGATAAACATCAAATGAATGTGGCTTTAACTAGAGCCAGAAAAGGGCTCATAATAATTGGTAGGTATTTCATTAAAAAAAATGGTTAACTTCAGTACAGTACTGTGTTCCAAAATAGCATCATGCAACACAGTACTATCAACTGTAGATGTTCAGATCTGTTTTGAATTTGTACTGGGAGTCATTAACTCTTTGAATGCTATTGGTGGGTATTCCCACCAAGACAGAAATACCTGTGTCATCAGAATATGAATTTTCCTGCCTCTGATTAACAAAACATATCCCTGTAAATTGGATCAATTATTATGGCCCCGACTTGAAAAGTCAAAGGGGTATCTAGTGGAGACCTCCATCCGTCTGTGAATCTGTTCATCCATCCATCTGTTTGTCCATCCAGTACGTCCGTTTATCTGTCTGTACCAACATTTTTCCTTGTATCTCCACCACATCTACTCTGATTTGAATGATATTCAGTGATGTGATAGAGCATCATGGGGGAACGATACCTATATAGTGTGAGTTTCTTCCACACATTTTTTCCAGTGTTATGGTCCTTTTTTGACTTCAAAATTCCTTTCATCCAAACATTTTCCCATGTAGCTCAGCTACAGCTATCCATTTTGAATTATATTTGGTACAGTGCTAGAGTAACATGGGGTAACAATATTTGCCTAGCGTGAGTTTCTTCCACACATTTTCTCCAGAGTTATGGTCCTTTTTTGACTTGGAAATTTTGAAATTCTCCATAGTACAAACATTTTCTCATGTATCTCAGCCATTGCTATTCTGATTTGAATGATATTTGGTGTGATGCTAGAGCATCATGTATTAATACCTGTATAGCGTGAGTTTCTTCCACACATTTTCTCCAGAGTTATAGCCCTTTTTCAACTTAGAAAAATTTTGTGGTCGGGGACATTAGCAGCGCTTTGCAATGCAGGCCTCTTGTTTTGTGAATGATTTCTGCACTTCATTTCTTGAAATTCATCATCAAATTCAGTCATGGCTGCTTCACAGCAGCCATGACAGAATTTTATGAAAAAATTCGAAGAAAATATTCAGCAGTTTTAAAAGTTAATAACTAATTCTTAACCCTTTAAACAATGCAATGGTATATTTGAACAATACTATTCACAAAAAATTGCTGTTTAAATGTTATTATTTATAAAATTTTGCCTTCAAAACATAGTTTATGACTTCTCATTGAAACAGGTTTGTTAAGCTTGTTCCATTGTGCGGTCATAAGCTATGTTTTGGATGCAAAAATTTTGTTATTCAAGAAAATGTTTTGCAAGTGTCATGACCTTGTGATGTTTGGTAAAGGGTTAACAGCCAGAGTGACAGATTAAATAAATACTGATCCTTCTTAACCCTTAGGGGTAGGAGATTTTTCAACATTTTAACTGCACTTTGACAGTCTTCATCCTGTGGATTTGCAGTTGTTTCCAGGCAAGCCCATATGGGAAGCCAATATTTTCTTGAAATTTAGAATGTAACTTGCATCTTTACCTTGAAACTGCATTTGAGGGCACCAGTTCTGTCGCAGTAAACAGTTATCAGAATCAGAATTAATCCCTGGAGGGTTAACTATTTTTTTTATCATCGTGATGTCTTTTCCTGGGTTGCAAGTGTATCTATTGCTCAAAAGTCGGGGTTGGGGGGGGGGGGGGATATTGTTTCACCCCTGTCCATTTGTCCATCCATCCATCCATCCATCCCCATCCATCCATCCATCCATCCATCCATCATCCATCCATCCATCCATCCATCTATCTATCCACCATCTGCTGTCCATCCATCCATCTGTCTGTCATTTTTTTCCAGACAAAAGGCTGGGGTGGGTGGGTAGGTCAGCAGCTCTGAAAACTCTGTTTTTTTCATGCCTTGAAATTTTTTTCTATAAGCTCTTATCTTTCAAATAAGTGATGCAAATTGATCAGGGAAGCTAGTGTAGGCTTTTTGCACCAACTTCACCTCCTCTGGGTTAACAGGGGTGGGTGGGGGTGGAGGGTGATTAGTAGTACAGGATAGGGGCTAGCAGCATGGGAATGCGGACAGATGTTCACTGTTCCCCATTACACCATCAGTGGTTCAGGATTTTGAAAAAAGTTAAAGCATCTTAAATGAATTATCATTTATGTAATCTAACATAAACATAATGTAATCAGATCAAACAATAAAAGGACTCTTACAGTGGCATAATGCCATTTCCCAGTGCAAATTACTACTTTCACAGACTCTCATTATGAAATTATGAATTTCAGTCATATGCATGTATGAGCAAAATGTAGGGTTGTTGTTGATCATTCAAGCCATAGGCTTAGTGGGTAGCCTTCAAACCATTTCCCTTCAATTTGTGATATACTGCCAGAAAAGTCTGAACCATCAAATAGCCAGAACATTATATCTTATTGATAGAGGATGGATTTCCAATACCAAAGAATCACCCCTCATCATCTTGACTATTGATAGGTTCAATACAACATTGAGCTTACTGCTGGTATGAATTGTGCACTTGATAATGCTTAATAAATTAAGATTAGACTGATGAAACTAAAATCGAGTGTAGAAATGGGTAGAAACAGAAAGAAATAGCAGCAAATACAGTGGTGAAACCAGGTAAAACATCAAAATTTTCAACATATTTCACACTGTTTCTGCTGCACCTGTCTTAATACTGTTCAGGTAGAATTCCAGTATATGCTGTATACTCTCCTGATTACCTATGTATACTCTGACTGTGGTGTCTATGATAAAGAGTGAATAAATTCATAAACTTGCCAAGAAATGGGGCCAAATTCCAGCTGCATACTCTGGAGAATTCTGTTTTATCTCCATTAGTTGGTTGTGAGTATATTAAATGTAGGGAATGGTTACTGGAACAATATAAACCATGTTCCATCAAAAATACCTGTTGAAACTGCCAATCAAAGCAGTTTATGTGCGATTTACTCTACTTTTGGGGGGTGGGTTCCAAATTTCAAAATGGAAAAAAAAATTTTCCTTCAAAAAAGGGATAGGTGGCTGCCCAAAAAACTGTTTGCGCCTAGTGTCCAAAATGTTTTTTCCTGACACCACTCCCCCCCCCCCAGCAATATGAAGAAAAATCTCTATAATCTTCTTATTCAGCTCTTCCAGTCAGGATCTGTTGATAATGCTTAGTGAAGGCATGCTTAGTGAAATCACATTCAAGTTTGTCCAAATCAAGTTCCTACTCATCAGGCCATCAGTCATTTAATCTTTTCAACATTAGTATTCTGTGGAAAGTGGTAATTTTATGTTCATATGAAGTATTTGTAATAATACTATTTCCTTGACAGTTCTTTGGCAGTGCTTATTTTCTCAAACCACACCCTCAATCAGTGGAAAAAAAATATATCAATATAATCAATAATAAGTGACTAATTATTGTTAACTGATTGGGTGCTAGAAATCATAATCATGGCATTATTGAAAAGTTCTCTAAACTGTATGCATTAGCTTGGTGTTTACACAGCTGTAGAAAAAGAAAGGTTTATATAAATTCTTTTCTTACAATTTATTTGAGAGTGCCAACTGGCATTCTTTAATAAATTATAACAAATCAGTTTTTATGAATGAAACCTTATTAAACTAGGCTATCCCATAATGATAGCAATAAAATCTTCGAAAAAATACTCATGTTAGGCCTAAAAAGTTAAAAATCGGTTTCTCAGGCCCTCCCGCATGGTCCTTTTGGATGCCGCATGATCTCTTTTTAAAAAACAATAAAAATTAAATGGTCCGTGTCTGATATTTTACACAAGCCTTTTCTTGATTTGCAAATTATTTATTCCCTCCAGAAATTCCAATTGCAAGGAACTGGTAAACATCGAATTGTTTGTAACATTTATCTTAAAAGTGAATAGAAAAAAGATAATCAACATACTGTGCGCCTGTGATTTTCAAATGCCAAGGTCTGATATCAACTTATTGAATACAAACTTTCATTTGATTATTCACAACTAGTTGACTGCTGATTTTATTGTAGAGTAGTGCAAAAAATTTAACTGGCAATGACTAGTTGTTTCAGCACTATCTGGGATTGATCCTTCATGAAGTAGTTGGCATCTAATTCCATTGTAGATGTTCTTTACAAGGGAGATGATCTTGGCAGAAATGCTGTAGTTGCCATCAGCTTCCAAAGAGTGGTCCTGTCTCTACTGTCAAAAGTCTTCTCACAGTCAATGAAGTTAATATAGATTTACCATTCTATAGATTGTTCTAAAATGATGCGAATGGCTGCTATTTGATCTGTACATGATCTTCCCTATGTGAAACCTGCCTGGTTGTCTCTAAACAAGGTGTCACTGCCTCTTTTATTCTGCGGAGGATGAGCTGGCTAGGAACTTTACCAGCACTGAAAAGAGCATTATGCCACAATAGTTCTGACAAAGTTTGAGATCTCCTTTCTTTGGGAGTTTCAGTATGTATGTTGCCTTCCAATCTGTTGGTATAGCCTCTTCTTCACGGATGGTTTTCAGAAGTCCAAAAAGCATTTCTATGTTTGTGTTGATATCAGCTTTCAGAGCATCTGCTCTATATTACCAGGCCCACAGACTTACTGTTTTTCAGGGTCATGATGGCCTTTCTTATCTCCTCTCTTGTTGGTGGATCAAAGTTAATATCAAGTCGGTGATCATTGGGCAGGATATCTCCAGAATTTGTGGGTGCTGGCCTTTTCAGTAGTTCAAAATGTTCTGCCCATCTCTTCATTTTCTTCTCGGTGGTTTGAGAAGATTGCCATTCAGATCCTTTGATTTGTGTGCTCATTCGCATGTACTTCCCTGAGGGGAGTCTAGTTGCATTGTATCAAACAATTCCTTCATGTTGCCTTGCTTCAATGCAGTTTCTACTTGTTTCCCTAGGTTCTCTGTGTACTTCCTCTTGTCTTCTCGTTCAATTGTCTTGATTTCTCTGTTGGCTTCTGAATATGCTCTCTCTACCTCTGGCTTTCTGATCCTTGCTTTATTATTGTTGTTCTTTCTTCTTCCTTTTGTGCTCTATTTTCTGTAGTGTGGAATTCCTAATTCATGACTTATGCTGTTTCTGTCTCATTCCACGAAGTGCTTCATTTGTTTCCTTCCAGATATTATTGACTTGTATCCATGTTTCCTCTATTGTTGAGTCTTGGATATCTCACAGGATCTTGAATTTATTGAGCAGTGCAGAGCTGAAGTTGTGTGCTCCCCTATGCTGTTGGTCTTGAACTTAACTTTTATTGGGTGGATGTCTTCCCTTTTATTTAGCTTGAGTTGGATTTTGGCCAGAAGAAGATGATGATTCAAACCTGCATCTGCCTCACTTTTACTCTCACATGAAGTAAGGAATGCCTAAATGCTCTGTCAATGACGATGTAGTCTAACTGGTTCTTTATTGTGTGTTTTGGAGATATTCATGTAGCCCAGAGCATGTCCTTGTGAGTGAAAATGGATCCACTAATAATTCTCTGTTATCTCTTTGTATCTGATGTTATCCCTACTTACCTTTGCAATCATACCTCACATCTGAAGTTTGATCTCTTCCTATGGTCTGTTTTTTTCAACAACTCCTCACAGTTTGCTGTAGAAAAGATCTCTTTCACTTCCTCCTCAGTTTCATTGGTAGTATTGGTAGGTGCATATTACATAACTTGAGCATTTATCAGGAGTGGATGGATTCCCAACTGATGAGTGCTTGTTGCACCTCTTTAGATAGCTTGATTGAGTCCTACTGTCTGTCTACCTGCCTGCCTGCCTGCCTGCCTGCCTGTGTGCCTCTCTCACTCCCTCTCTCTCTCTCTCTCTCTCTCTCTCTCTCTCTTGCACTATCATTGTCATGCCCCAAGTAGAGAATAAGTTCACCTGGCCACCAGCATAACTTGTCCTCATTTCAGCCATCTAGTTTCTGCCAGCCCTAGAAGAGTGATGTTGTACCTCTTCATCTCCACGGCAACTGTTGCTGCCTTCCTTGCCTCATACATTGTTCTGATGTTCCAGACTCCCATGTTGGTTGATTGCTTTGGTGAGAGAGAGAGAGTCAGCGTCATTCATTCCTTCCAGGATTTCCACATGAGATGTCAAATCTTCTCCATTTAGTGTGTGGACGTAAGGTTGGACTTCAGGAGACAAAGTTGGTGCTTTGGAGGAGATCAAAATGTGTATCTTTTCCAAGAGATAATATAAACAGGAGCAGGTTGTTTGGGCATGGTATGTTAAGAAAGAAAGAAATTTCACTAAGAACATTAAATTTTCAGTTAATAAGAAAATGGCTTTCCAGCAGGCAACAAGCTTCCACAAAAAGTTTCTGGGCCTGTAATGTTTTCATTTTATTTGGTTAATGGCTAAATAAATTTTAATTATTACTTTTTTTAACATTCCTCAATGGCATTTGAGATCAGTTTTGATATATTTAGTCCAAGAAAGTCTTGTTGCAGTGAATGAAGAGTTCGTGTAATCACCCATCAATAATTCATAACAGAATATTCAATGGATTTCTCATTTCTAGGTTGGGATGAAAAGCATCATATTGATGCAAATTGTAGAATCTCTAGTCATGCAGCACTTTTCAGTCAACCCCAGCATTGACTTCACTTCTGATGTGGGCACTTGCATTTACTCTGCATATCATGTATACTGCCTATGCTAAGGCATAAAAAGTTAAAAATCTGTTTCTTGGGCCCTCCTGCATGTTTCTTTTGGCTGCCACATGTTCTCTTTTTATAACCAATGCAAACTGAAAGGAATAAAAATTAACCCCTTACATGCTGCTGGCAGATATTGCTACCCAGGACAGGATTTCCCTTGCCATTGAGACAAGTCTAATTTGGGGCACGTTTAATCAAATTTTCGCCTGTAAATGGCATGAATTTTTTCACCAATGATGTCTTGAGTTAAATTGGGTTTAATTTTTTATCAAATCTAGTTTTTGCTGCTTTATTGCAGCTATGACTAGACTTGATGAAAAATATCTTAGAAAATACTCAGCGGGTTAAGAGGTAAATGGTTTATATCTGATATTTTATCCAAGTTAATAAAATTAATACATTTGTCCCTTTAATGCAACAAAGCTTTGCAATGCTTGTCCCTAGAGTGCAAGAAGGCTTTGCAATGCTTTAGCAAAGCCTTCTTGCACTCAAAGGACGAAATACATCACCACCCATGCTATTCTGTAGATTATGAGGCCTAAAACATAGAACAAACTAAGAACATGAACTATTGATGGCATAGAAATAATTACAAAAATAAAAAAATAAAATAAAAAACACCCGCCCACATACAATTTTACCAAAAATGGCCTGAAAAACAGAAGATCTACTTTGTGGAGCCTAACACAAGTCTTAGATTGGTTACAGTGCAAACCAACCATAATTCAGTCTGATAGACATAAAAAATACAAAAATTTATTATACACTATAAGATATCAGGAAATGTTTGACAAATATTTGTTTATGCCTGCTGTCACAACAGATAAAAGAGATTATCTCTCCAGAAGTGACACGCATTAAGCAGTCATTTTAGAGTGTCATCACTGAGCATTTTGGGCATTGGGGTGTATCAATTGCAATTCAAATTTGTTTAATTGCAATTAAAACATTGCATTGCATATAATAAAATGAATACCTACTGTTTTTGAGTGGGTACTTGAATAATTGAGCATTTGTGACTCTTACATGGATGTCCAGTATGTTATGCCCTTTTAGGTACATTCCAAGTTGTGCAGTCTGCACTTCTGCTTGTAAGTTATGCCCCTTTTTTCAATGAAAAATAGACATGTTTTGTCAGCACATAGTCTATAACTCATCAGATAGTAGTCCATTTTTAATGAAAGCTCAGGGATGGCCAGCATGTCTGACATGCACTTTCACGTACATATCAAGTTATATGTCTGCACATTCCACTGATGAGTTATGCCCCTTTGCCATTAAGAAATAGACATTTTTTGTCTGTATGAGCCTGTAACTCAACTGATAGTTGCAGATCTTAATGAAATTTGATCTGGATATAGGACACATATCGAGTTATGCTGTCTACCCATTCCCTCATGAGTTATGTCCCTTTTTCCATTGAGAAATATTGCCCCATCACTGGACTTGTGATCAGTAGGGGTATGCCAGAACATCTGGCACAATTTCTTGTATTTCCTCTCTTAGCTACACAAAAACAATAAGTATCCTCAATTTTTTATTTTTTGGGTGGGGGGGGGGGGGATGTTTGCAATACTTTCTTTTTTCCTGAGACCTTGCTAATGTCCCTTGAGTGCATTAAGCCACTATTTGCAATGCTGAAGTATTGAAGGGATGTTATGGAATTTCTCCATTATTCCTGGTCTCACCCTTGAGCAGATGCTTCTCCAAAAGGTTTTATTTTATTCTACTGTACTACAATATACTAGCCATTTGAAATCTAACAAATAATTGAACTAAGTTTGTTTTTTTTTATTCTGAAGGTAACAAACATCTTCTAAGATGTGACAAGAACTGGAGAAATTTGTTAGAGGAGTATGAGCAGAAAGGTTGTTTAAAAGAACCAGGCGAAATTCCCAAAACCATGAAAATTTATTTGCGAACAGAACTTGCACCACGATTTCAGAGACAGCTATATCAACAGGAACAGACAGCAGAAGATTTTTACCGTGATACTGAATATGAAAACGAATATGCTGAAAGTGATACATGTAGTTCCTTGGCATATGAATAAACTTTGTCAGTTGAACTTTTCAGACTGCTTGTGATTGGTATAAAAACAAATATTTTTATGCAATGGCTAAGTTTAGTAATCCTTTATCTAATGTAACAGCTGTTTACAGCCAGCGCAATTTACAAAATTGCCATTCAGTTGTTATTGTTTTTTTCTGTTTCTGTCACCAAAACATTGCTTATGAGACCCTCATTGGAACAAGGTTGTTGCAGTGAGGAGTTATAAGCTATGTTTCTGAGGCAGAAAATTAAAGTTTTTAGTTGTTGAGAAATTTTATGTAACTATTGGTCTCAAGGTGTATTGAATAAAGGGTTGACTGGTTTATTGCAGGAAGCATATTTTTTTTAGCTGTTAACTGTTGAAAAGTATAGGAAGCCCCAATTTGGGTTTTACACATTTTTAATTATTAACTGGCTATTTGCTTGACCAAACATTAAGTTGAGTTTTTTATTGTTTTCTCGACAGTTTGTCAGAGTCCTTATTGATTTTTTAATAATAATTAAATAACTGGTTGAGTGCTGGAAGCCCATACTTGGTCTTTACATTGAATTGCCAGTATCACAACTTAAAGACTTCATATTCGGTTGATGTCCTCCTTGTTATCTTTGAACTGAAATTATTTCGTCTCTGTAGATTTGCCTTGATAAAATTTATAGGAGTGTGTCTGTAGGCACTCTCCTATAAATTGTAACAAAGCAAAAAATGTGAAGAAATTTTGTCAACCAACAATACCTTGGCACACGACCAGTGAAAGTAGCCAATCTGATGGAGGATATAATATATTAAACAACTATAAGTTTCATTATAAAAAACCTTGTAACCTGTCGAGAAATTACCCTGATTCTCCATTTTTCTTTGTTTATAAACCTGTTTGGCCTCAGTACATCCAATACAGGCATTTAATCTATTAAGGGGAACCATAAACCAATACTCATGGAGCTCTGTTAAACAAGATATAATAGAAGAAATGCTGAATTTATCTCTAGAATACCCAACACAAAGGTCAAAACTGACCAACACTATTTGCAAAAATCACCATTCAGTTTTAATTATTTTTTGGCTCAAAAACATACCTTATGGCTCCTCATTAAAATGAGCTTGGTGAGGTCTCTTAAGCTGTGTTTTTTATGCAAAGAAATGAAAAACTCGAGTCATTCTAGAATTTTGTATGCCTTTCATGTTACGTAATGGGTTAAATTGAATATATTTTATCTGTATGGATTTGTTTGCTATAATTTTTGTTTATAGGCACTAAATTAGTACTCTTCCAGTTAACCATTAGGGCCTGGACAGTTTCCCTGAATTCACACTTAACCACAGCCTGTACACATCCAGTGGTTTAACAGTGATTTATAGTCAAATCTTGACTGCCTTAACAGGCAGCCAAAACTTGACTAGAAACCACCACCTATGTAATATGTTTATTGTCAACAGGACCTACTCATGATGGCATGTTAAGGGCACCTGTTCTGAGGTCATAAAAGTCAGAAATAGGCCTTTAAGGGTTAATCAGTTTTCTGAAAGTAAAAAATATGCTCATCTACATAATAACATTAATTATTTATTTGTTTTTTGTTTGTGGTTTCATGATGCTTTCAACTGTGATAAGATGTAATGAAGACCTGAAACACATTCTTTGAGAATATTCAAAATGTCAGAATAAGATTAACATCATGAAATTGAGGAAAAGGAAGTATGAGATACATATATTTATCAAACAGTTCATTTCTGAGTGCTGGGTGGAGAGAAGGGACGTGAGCAGCAAGGGAAACATATGGGTAATGGTGAACTTCTCATCAGAGAGCCAGAATAGATCACCAGCTGGTCAAAGGGTTTTGACTATTATTTGAGGGTTGGCATTCAAAACTGACTAACTATTTCTTTACCCATTACACAGGATATCAAAATTTAATCTTTTAAATATTATTTTTTCAATTTTTTAAAATGAGAATGAGCTCGATGGCCACATTCCAATGAGGGAGTCACATGATATGTTTTTTTATCTAACAGTCATATAGATTTTGACCTGAAAGCCACGAGAAACGGTACGTATCACACAATGTGTTCCGATTCCGAATCATATAGACGACTCATTCTGATTCCATATCAAATAGACGACTCGGTTCCGGTAGCGCTACAGGCTATCATAACAGGCACATAGATACATTCTATGTGCATTTCAGTGGTCGACCGAACATTATGTCCCAAAAATGTTTGAAAGTAATTTAACCCTTTACCTATCATGAAAAGCAGATGACACTTGCGAAAAAGATTCTTGAATAACTAATTTTGGCTTTGATAACTTTTAACCCTTTACCCAACATGAAAAACAGATGACACTTGCAAATAAAATTCTTGAATAACTAATTTTTTGTCTCAAAAACATAGGCTATGACCCCTCGTTGGAACGAGCTCGTTCCAACGAGGGGTCATAACCTATGTTTTTGAGACAAAAAAATGAAAATTAATTGGCATTTTTTTTTAGAATAGCATTGGCCGGTTTTGGCCGTTACGTTGGGTGAAGGGTTAAGATTTAATCTGTTCATGTGACAGAATTGTTAGATAAATGAATTATCATGATAATGTGCATGTCCTGTGATTTGTATCAGATTCTCGGTGGTGTCCAAAAATGGGATCACAACTCGCCGGCAAAGCTGGCTCGTTGAGATCTCATTCTGGACACCACCTCGAATCTGATACAAATCACAGGACATGGACATTATCATGATAATCTGTATGTAGAAAAATAATCTTTTTTCAAGTACTCAGTTTGTAAATTATGTGGGCAGATGAGGCTGATTCATTATGTCGAGTATTAATCCTTTAACCAATGCACACAATATCATTATTTTAATTTTTTTCACAGATTATCTGAAAAGTTTCAACAAAACCATATTAGGTGACCCCCTTCATTGGAATGATCTCAACAAGCTCATTCCAATGAGGGGTCACATTGATATGGTTTTGTTGAAGGTTAAAAAAAATGTTTTTAACTGCTCAGTTTGTAAATTACGCGAGTGAATGTGGATGATTCATTATGTAAAAGGTGAAGCACCATTACAGCTAACCTTGGTGATACCTTGTATGAATATGTATGTGACAAACTGTCACTCATATGTAACATAATAACACTTTTATCAACAAAGGAAAAGATAGGGCTATCTCATTACTTTGAACATTTTTGCATTTTATTGTGCTAGAATTTGTATGCTATTTTATTGCAGTATTTGTTTGTTTTTGTTATTTCTTTGTAAACTGATTTCTTTCTATTTTAGTCCAATGTTGATCTTAATGACCCATGATGTAACAGATCATTTCTGGACTGTCTTGGTTTAAGTTGTTGACAGTTTGTTATGTGACATATTGTTGGAAAAATGAAACTTTTTTTTTAACTCTTAGTGCCTGGAGATTTTTATACGTTTGTTATGTGACATACTGTTGGAAAAATGAAACTTTTTTTTCAACTCTTAGGGCCTGGAGATTTTTATACGTTTGTGCTATATGTTGAAAGTCTACCTCCTGTGGCTTTGCAGTAGTTTTCTAGTCAAGTCTTGGCTGCCTACAGAGGCAGCCAAGATTTGACTGGAAACAACTGACAAGGTACTCAGAAAAACAAGTTTTCAGTTTACCCAAACAATGCATGTTGGGGCACTTGTTCCTTTGCATTAAAAAGTTGTTAAAGTTGGAATTAGTCCCTTAAGGGTTAAACTTTGTTTGTAGTATACATTTATATAGTATAAGGCAGTGATGCTTTCTGAAATTAAGAAGTAGGGGGATGGCCTGCATCATCAATCGCTGTGCATCGAGTGCTCATCTGGAAAGGGGTGCTCAATGCATATTGATGGTCGACACGGGGCAGGTCATTGAGAGAGAGTGTCCCCCTCTTGCAGAAGAGGGTCCACTGATGCATCTCTGGGAAAATTTTGAAAATTGAGTACTCACAACTCTTTAAAAGAAGTAGACATTGTTATCTTTGTGGGCCTGTTAGCTAAACACAGATAAAATGGGTTAAGTGCAGCTAACAAGATGTTCTTGCCAATCAAGATGAAGCCATTTGGGGTCTTGAAATTGTAGGATAACTGCATACTCTGTCAGAGAAAATTAGGGGAATGGTGTTCCCCCACATTCTCTCAGGAAAGCATCACTTGTGTATGGTGAACAATATCTGTAAGGTATGAACCTAGAGTCTTTTCTCTCATGATTATTGTTTTTTTAAATCTCTGGGAGTCCTTTCGTACTGCATTTTACATAACCACACGTCATCAGCAAAAGCACAGATGCTCTTTATATCCTGGAAAATCTCTGAAACAGTTACTTGCTTAATTCTCTGCAAACTGAGGTTGAAATTTCAAAATTTCAAGCAGCAGTTGTTTACCATAAGGTAACTAGGCAACCAAAAATTTAACCAATTATGGTCATTGAGCTCTATCAAATAAGACTGAATTGGTTAAATTCCTATTTGCATATGGGGATAATTTTCTGATAAAATTTTTGTTGCATTAGGCTTAAAAAAAGTTAAAAATCTGTTTCCCAGACCCTCCCCCATGGTCTCTTTGGCTACCGCATGCTCTTTTTATAACCAATGCAAACTTAAAAAAATAAAAGTGAAATGTTTTTTGTCTGATATTTTACCCAAGTTAATAAAATTGATAGATTGTTCCTTGAGTGCAACAAGTCTTCTTGCACTTTAGGGATGAAATACACCACCATCCATGATATTCTGTAGATTATGAGGCCTAAAACATAAAACAAACCAAGAACATGAACTTTGGGTGACAAAGAAATAATTACAAAAATAAAAAATAAAATAACAAAACAAACACCCACATGCAATTTTACCCCAAATGGCCTGAGAAACAAAAGATCTACTTGTGGGGTCTTATGAAAAAATTTTGTTCCAGAAATTTCATATAATGACATTAGTGTGCCAAGGGTTAAATAGTGTGATATTATCATTTATTCAGTGTGTTAGTAACCTAATATGGTATATATGGTGTAAGTAATTAACTCTTAAAGGCCTTTGATCATTTTTACTGCAACAGTACAGGTGTCCCAACATGCTATCTTTGAGCACACTTGCAGGTTACATACTTGGCAGCTGTCTTTATGCAAGTCTTGGCTGCCTAGACTTGCCTAAAAACAACTGCAAAACCACATGGTGTAGTAGTGTCAAAGTGAAACAAAAATGTATAAAATTATCCAGACCATTAACCCTTTCAACCCTTGTGGTATCTTCCATGTCAGTTCAATAGCAGCAAATGGAATAGTCCATATTCATTATTTGGGGGCTGACCAATTAATATTTTCAACGGGCTGCCCTGGGGCAGCACATTGATAATATTGATTGGTCTACTCCACATATTCGCTTTGAAGCCATCGTACTTAATGAAGTTATGACGTATCATGTTCCTTGGCCAGAAAAGCGGCCTCTAGGGTTCAAAGGGTTAAGGGTTCAGCACAAAAAGTTTGAATTATTTTTGCATGCTTTAGTATTTGTATCTGCATTTTATTTGTGTTGTTGTTAAGCTATTATAATCTCACCTGACTGAAAGTCCAGGTTAGCTACTGCTTTCACTTTCTGTCCGTCAATGGTCAGTGTCCATCATAAAAGTGCTGTGTGAGTTTTCTTTTCTGAAACCACTAGCTTGACTTTCATAAAATGTCTTGTGAGTTATGGTTTGGGTTAGGCATTGCAATTTTTTCAAATCAAGTTGCTGTCACCGATTGGGAAGGGTGAGGCAAAAGTCCTCCCAATCTCAAAAGAATCTGCTCATAAACTGACTGGCCATCCTGCCACCGCCTAACTTTATTTTATTTTATACACAAGTCCACCAGATTTTTTTCATTTAAGCTCAGCGAGATAATAAGATAATCACCATTCATGTCTCGTGGAAACCATAATTTATTTTTTTATCAAAATATACTTGTTGTCATTATGATACTTACCATATGCTAATTTATTGTTGAATGTTTTCTCGTTTTTCTTGTTTTTTTTGTTTTTTTATTGTTGCTGTCAATTGAGTTCTTAACTGTTTAAGCACCAAGGTACAATTTTGAGGGGACCAGAATATCACAGCTCAAATTTTGATTTTCTGCCAGAATGCTGAACTATCCTTAAGTTTGTGAAGTTGTAGGACATGAACTCCTTGAAGAAAATGACTTCAGGTCATAAATACCCTCAGCAAAAAAACAGATATGCTATGAGGTTGCTAGACTGGGGAGAGGGGGGGAGGTGTGGTGTTCTGGAGGGGGTTACAAGTTGCAGTCCTCAAAATTTAAAATTGTGTCCAGTGTCACAAACTAGCCATTGCAAGGTCAGTCTGAGATGGAAGATTTATAGCCAGGTATCTATAGTGGAGGGGAGGAGTGCCCAAGGATGTTTTTTTTAGGGTTGGGGGGAGAGAGGCAAGCATTTTTATGCCACAGGCATACCTGAAGATCAGAAGTTATGATTGGGAAAAGGTATAGAGATGGTGTCCTCTCGTGTTGGTGTGGCCGTGGAAGGGGTGGAAATTTTTGAAAGGAGACATTTTGAGCCTAAAAAACCCATCAATTTTCACCCAGCGTATTATGTCATTTATAATGTTATTAGTTGACATTTTGTTCAAATCGTAGAATTCAGGATTTTTAGGGGGCTATGGGGATTGGGGGGTGGGAGGGGCCCACAGTACGTCTAGTGTGGATTATGACCAAAAACACCCATGGAATGAAGTTTCCACCCAGACAAAAACTCCTTGTCTATGAAAAAAAGCTTAAGACTGCCAAGCAAAGTCTCAGCCCATAGATTTCTGGGTTTAACTCGGAGGTCCATTGGCTGAAACTTTGCTTGGTATTCTTATATATTATCAGAGGAATTGATACTTATAGTGTGTGTGAAACTTCCACTCCACAGTGTTTTAGTGGTAATCTCTCTCCATATACTGTATGGCCATGCCACTGTTTAAAAATATAATTGATTAGTTGATAAATATTCGCATGTTGGGGTTTGAGATCATTTTAATCCTCTGTACACTGAGGTAAAAAAAAATGAGCTTTCAAGTACCAAATTTTGCCACAATTCAGCTAGGAATTTAACCAATTCTGTCTTGATTGACTGTTCAAAGGAATAATCAATTAAAGCTTCAATTAAAGCTTCAGTGCGCACATTTGTCTCAGCAAAAGTAACCTTTGTATTTGTTCTACAGAAAGTCTCCTATTAAAGACATAATACTTTCTCAAAATGAATGTTATTTATTGCTTTTTCTCAATGCCTGGACGTCTTGCATTACATATATTTTGTAAGTGACTTAATGCAGGAGGTGAATTCACTAGGTATTTGAACTAGTGTCGGCATTGAATAGGGCTGCATGGTATATCGGTAAACCAATAAATACTGGTATTTAAAACAATACTGGAATACCTGGTGGATACTGGCATTTTTCTAAAATTACCAGTATATAATAAGTAATAGTTCTGTATCAGATTATCGATGTTAACCCTCAAGGGCCTAATTCTGGCTTTGATAACTTTTAACCCTTTACCCAACATGAAAAACAGATGACACTTGCAAATAAAATTCTTGAATAACTCATTTTTTTAATTGTTTGTCTCAAAAAGCATAGGTTATGAACACTCTTTGGAATGAGCTCGTTTCAAAGAGGGGTCATAACCTATGTTTTTGAGACAAACAATTAAAAAAATAATGAAAATTAAATGGCGATTTTTGTGAATAGCGCTGGGCGGTTTTGGCCATTATGTTAGGTAAAGGGTTAATGCCAAGGAGCAGATGCCTCAACAAATATTGTTTGGGTGAACTCAAAACTTGTTTTCTAAGTACTTTGTCGGTTGTTACTCTGCAAGTCTAGCTGCTTCTTCAGGCATCCAAAACTTGACTAGAAACAACTGCAAAGCCACTGGAGGTAGACTTTCAAAGTATAGCAAAAATATATAAAAATCTCCAGGCCCTTAAGGGTTAAAGTCAATATATTATTGGGTAAATGTTGAATTCAATCCATCATTCCAGTCTGTCATTCCCCAAATTTTACTGCTTTCATATAATGATTAAATAACACTTGGGTGCACTCTTACTGATCTGAGAACAAGTTCCTGATTTATACATTTATATATTTATTTTTTAAACAGTGAAGCATAGTATTGTGGCAACAAATAAAACTATTGGGAAAAGCTTGTTTTTGCTGTTATAATAGTATATATACTACTCAAAGTTTGCTAAGCACCACATATTTGACACATCATTGTGAAATGTGCTTGTGACATATATGCGAGGAATGTATTGAGATGGTCCCCGGTGTTTACATTAGCTCTCTTGATAGGCAGACTTTTCGTGACAGTCATGGAAAGCATGTACCCCTTGATTTTCATGATGTTTTTTGTGTACTGTGTACATGTACATGACATGTGTAGGGTATTCAATCTTCATTTCAACACAAACCCTTGTGATTTAATGATTGAATATGGTGAATGCAAATGTAAGAAGACATTTGTCTGAAGCAGAAATGTGGCAGGCTGTTGGGATGGTGGAGCAAGGTGCTATGCATCGTCAGGTTGGTGAAGCCCTTGGTGTGCACCATACGCTGATCACCAGAGCCTGAGCACGATTTCAGCAGTATGGCACACCAGTAAGATGGCATGGTGGTGGCAGAGACGGCAACATCTACAGCTGAAGACCAGTTTTTGATCATTCAGGCCCATAGGAACTGCTTTGCAACAGCAACCCAGCTTCGCAATGAACTTCAGAATGCATCCGGGGTAAATGTTTTGACGCAGACTATCCGGGCAAGGTGCACGAAGTTGGTCTCCAATCGAGAAGACCATCTATTCACATTCCGCTGTCCCAGAACCACCGACAGACACTTTATGAATGGGCCATGGACCATGTTGGATGTACCAGAGAAGATTGGCGACTTGGCCTTTTTACAGACGAGTCAAGGTACTGCCTTGACTACACAGATAGGTGTTCTAGGGTATGGAGAAATCCAGGAGAGCGATTCCATGCAGCCAACATTGCTGGAAATTACCGCTAGGGTGGAGGGTCAATAATGGTCAGGGGCAGCATCAGCTGGGATGGACGTACAGAGCTCTGTGTCCTTGACCGTGATACATTGACTGCACAGCAGTATATTGATGAGATCCTGGATGCCCACGTCGGATTGTATGCAGGTGCAGTGGGTGATAAATTCATTCTGATGGACGATAATGCCCATCCTTATGCTGTCCGGGAGTACTGACGGGGAGGGGATTGAGCATATGGACTGGCCAGCAAGATCCCCTGACCTCAATCCAATTCAACATGTCTGGAATGAGTTGCAGCTAGCAATTTCAGCCTGACCAGTCAAGCCAAGAAGTGTCCAGGAGCTTGGTGCCATGATGGTCCAAGAATGGAACAACATCCCACAAAGGACCATCAGGAACCTGATTGGAAGCATGAAAAGGCATTGTCAAGCTGTAATTAACAGTAATGGGTCTCATACTCGATATTGAACCCATACCAGTTCACTCCGTCAACTTTTTGGCAAATTTGAAAAATTTCTTCTTTTACCAAAAATATCCATTTTCGATGTTTATCGTATTCAAAAGCTAAAAAATAATATCAAACACAAATAAAATCTTAATTTCTGTACTTAAATCATTAAAGATATAATTAAATAAAAAATATATACACTTTTCATAACAATATTTCAACTAAAACGTAAAACAAGTAGTTGGATACATTTAGTGCTTAGCAAACTTTGAGTAGTATATATAGTTACATAACAATCTTCCTCAATGTTGTGTGATTTATTCAATGTTGCAAGGTTATTGTGTGTTCATTTATAGAAAACAAATGTATTCTATTCAAATCATTGTCCATGCTCCTCCCAAACTGACAACTCATGTGATGAAGTACATGTCAGTCAGTAATAAGATTCACCAGGGGTATGATGGGGAAGTGGGATGGGAGAATGAAGGGCATGTGGTTGGTAGGTGACAATAAGGAGAGGGTTAGTATGCTTAGAGAGATTGGGAAAAATGAGGTAGGGGATGTCATCAAGCAGTTCGACTCAGAATATTAGGAGGAGACTAGAGGCGTGGGGATAGGGGGGCATTGGGGAACACAGGGCTAATCAAGGCCTTATCACTTGAGAACCGTGACAAATCAGTGGCCAGCCAAAGTGTTATTATTATTAGTCAGTCTCTCCTTCCATACACCAATAGAGATGCAATCTGTCAAACAATAGGTACAGTGGGTTGGTGTTTTTTTAGTAGTTTGACTTTCAGTGGCCAGCATTATTATGTTGTCTACAAGTGCTTGTTTGTGTTACCAGAATATTAAACACCCAGATGGCTATTACATTTTCAATAACTTTGAATCTTCTTGCACTCTTTGATGCTACCCCAATAAATAACAGGTGAATGAAGAGAATTTTAAAGACGCTATTAATTGAAAATAGAATATGTTTTCATTAGCTCAACTTTGACGAAGTCAAATTTGAGCTATTGTCATGGCCCGTCGTCCATCTGTCCGTCCGTCCATCTGTCCGTCTGGCCGTCTGTCCGTCTGTCCGTATGTCAACAATTGATTGACTATGGCTCGGGCTAGAGGTCGTATTTATGAACCGATCTTTACGAAACTTCTTGTGTACCTTTGTTATGACCCTGGGACGGGAACGAGTGTTTTTAGGTGTGGTCCGAAATTCAAGATGGCTGCCAGTGGCCATTTTGTACCGATGATGCAAAAATCAGTTTTTTGTACAGAACTTCTGTATGAAAGTTCTGATTTGAATAAAGTTTTGTATAAATGTTTAGTACCATGGGATACATCACATATAATACGGGTTTTTTTCTCGTGCGTAAATTATGCAAATTAGACTGACTTTGATTTATTTAGTGTTACTTTCAGAGCTGTAAGTGCCAAGCTGCTATGGCTCGGGCTAGAGGCCGTATTTATGAACCGATCTTTACGAAACTTCTTGGGTACCTTTGTTATGACCGTGGGACGAGAACGAGTGTTTTTGGGTGCGATCCAAAATTCAAGATGGCTGCCAGCTGCCATTTTGTACCGACGATGCAGAAATCTGTTTTTTGTACAGAACTTCCATATGAAAGCTCTGATTTGAATAATTTTTTGTATGAATGTTTAGTACCATGGGATACATCACATATAATACGGGTTTTTTTCTCGTACGTAAATTGTGCAAATTAGACTAATTTTGATGTTTTTTGGGGTTACTTTCAGCACTGTAAGTGCAAATGCCAATACGGCTCGGGCTAGAGGCCGTATTTATGAACCGATCTTTACGAAACTTCTTGGGTACCTTTGGTATCACCGTGGGACGAGAACAAGTGTTTTTGGGTCCGGTCCGAAATTCAAGATGGCCGATGGCAGCCATTTTGTACAAAATTAGGTGCAATCAGATTTTTGCACAGAACTTCCATATGAAAGCCCTGATTTGAATAATTTTTTTGTGTGAATGTTTAGTACCATGGGATGCATCACATATAATACGGGTTTTTTTCTCGTGCAGAAATTATGCAAATTAGATGAACTTTGATTTTTTCAGTGCGACTTACACACAGTAAGTACACATGTCAATACGGCTCAGACTAGAGTCTGTATTTATGAACTGATCTTCACGAAATGTCTTGGGTACCTTTGTTATCACCTTGGGACGAGAACGAGTGTTTCTGGGTGCGGTCTAAAATTCAAGATGGCTGCCAGTGGCCATTTTGTACCGAAATTAGGTCTAATCAGTTTTTTGTACACAACTTCTATACAGCTCAGACTAGAGGCCATATTTATGAACCAATCTTTACGAAACTTCTTGGGTACCTTTGTTATCACTGTGGGATGAGAGCGAGTGTTTTTGGGTGTGGTCCAAAATTCAAGATGGCCACCAGCAGCCATTTTGTACCAAAATTAGTGCAATCAGTCTTTTGTATAGAACTTCTGTATGAAAGTTCTGATTTTAATAAATTTTTGTATGAATGTTTAGTAACATGGAATACATCACATATTGTAAGGGTTTTTTTTTCGTGCAGAAATTATGCAAATTAGATGAACTTTGATTTATTCAGTGCAACTTACACAATGTAAGCACACATGTCAATACGGCTCAGGGTAGAGGCTGTATTTATGAACCGATCTTCACAAAACTTCTTGGGTACCTTTGTTATCTCCTTGGGATGAGAATGAGTGTTTCTGGGTATGGTCCAAAATTCAAGATGGCTGCCAGTGGCCATTTTGTACCGAAATTAGGTCCAATCAGTTTTTTGTCACAAGTTCTATACAGCTCGTATTTATGAACTGATCTTCACAAAACTTCTTGAGTACTTTTGTTTTCACCTTGGGACAGGAACGAGTGTGTTTTGGGGTGCCTTTGTTATCACTGTGCTATGAGAACAAATATTTTGGGGTTCAGTCAGACCCACTCTGGGACTCAAAGATTTTTCCTAGTTCAGCATCTGACTGTCACCCACCTTTACAATACTTTACCTATACATTTGTTACAGGCAACGGTCAGTATTTATGTACAGACCATTACAATACTTTATATGTACCTTTGTTATCAGGTCATTACCTAGATGTTTGTCATTGCTGTGTCACATACTATACATGTACATGTCTTTGTCTTGACAAGTTGAGCTACAGTGTCATTGACACTTTCATTTTTTAAATTCATTTTAAAAAAACTTTCCGCAATCCATTCCAATGAGAGGGGTCACAAGGTGAGTTTGAATGCTTTTGGAGAATAGTACTGGCTGGTTTTGGCCATTCCATTGGGTAAGGAGTTAATTTAGCTGAGATTTACACTAAAACGGTACAGTGCACAGGGTTAGTTAACCCTTTACCCAATGTAACTGCCGAAACCGGCCAGTGCTATTCTCAAAAATCGTCAATTTTCATCATTTTTTTAATTTTTTGTCTCAAAAACGTAGGTTATGACACTTCATTGGAACAAGCTCATTGAGCTTGTTCCAATGAGGAGTCATAACCTGTGTTTTTGAGACAAAAATTTAAAAAAATTAGTTATTGAAGAATTTTTTTACAAGTGTCGCCTGCTTTTCATGTTAGGTAAAGGGTTACTAATGAAATTTTTTTTTTATAACCAGAAAGTTTGACTAACCCTGTGCAATACAGAGGGTTAGTCACACCTCCTGATTATAAAAAATTTGCAACTGCCATATCACACACCACCTGAAAATGTACACGCACTAAGACTGTAAAAATGCACATGGTGAGCCGCGTAATAGAGTTGATCTCGTAACCAGAAAGAAACGAGTGACTAACCATGTGTATTGCACAGGGGTAGTTGGTAAGCAACATAAACAAGCTAACCATAGGCATGGCACAGGATTAGTTGAGGGGCTGCCATATCACACATATGAAAATATACATTGACAAAGGCTGTAAAAATACACAGGGTTAGTTGGTTATATGTTACATTGAGTACAGAATTCAAGGAAATAATGGAAATACTTATACTGGATTGTGGAAATGTTGTTGAAGTGAATTCCAGAATTGAAAAGATTTTCTGTTTTCAATTAACCCTTCCCCTAACATGAAAAACATATGACACTTTCAAACAAAATTAACTAACTTGAATAACTATTTTTTTCATTTTTGCATGAAAAACATAGTTTATGATCCCTCATTGGAACAAGCTTTAGTCTGCAACATAAAGTAAAGGGTTAATAGCTTGTTTGTAATTCTTTTTTCATCAATCACCTCCACATTATTCAACATAGACTTTGGATATCATTGTTTCATTTTGGAAAAAAATTTTCCTGTGTAGGTTTATGCAGCCGCTGACTGTACCTCAGAAGCTACAATGTTTTGAAAGCCAAAAGTAAACCCTTTTTTTTTGTTACTCGGGCTCATTTTTTGAAAATTCATTTTCCTTGTAATATTAGGTGGAGACTAACTTTTAACCTGTTGAGAATTTTCAAAATATTTTCATCAAATCGAGTCATGGCTGCTTAAAGCAGCTATGACAAGATTTGATGAAATATTTATCCATATTTAACTTGAGAAATCAGTGGTCAAAAAGTCCATTAAATTTACAAGCTGAAATTTCATTAATTGTACCCAAATTATACTTATTTCATTGGCAAGAGATTTTGTGTCCTGGGCAGGAATATCTGCCAGCAGCATGCAAGGAGTAAAATCACATAATTTTATATTTTACTGAAATCACCCTCTCCATTTTGATATATTTTATGTGGTACTTAAATATTATTTTTCATACTGTGTGTTCAGTTTTTGATAATGAGATTTATTTTTTTAATAGTGAAATATGAAGCAATGTTATATGTATGTCAATTTGTCATGGTTTGGATCAAGAAGGTATGTGACTTTTAGGATTCTGAGATTTTTGTTACTTCGAAGAATATTTTGTTATTCATTTCTTCAAAGTTTGCAGGGGCTACAGAACCAGGGGCTGAGGCTGTTAAAATATATGCATACAAAAAAAACATAGCCTGGTAAAAAAAGTGTGGGAGGGAGGGGCTTCAGCCCCCACCCCTCTTTTTTTGCTGGGCCATGTTTTTTTTTGTATGCTTATATTTTAACACAACCAATGGCTGCTGAAACAAGGGGTGGATCCAGAGCCTCCCTCATATTTTTGCCAGCTATGTTTCTCTCGTACTGGTTTAGTTTCGATGGATTTCAGATCATTTTTTGCAGTAAGTGGCAGCAAACACAAAAATGTATGCAGTCTGTTAAAAAATTGGTTAACTGAAATTGATCGTAATCATACAGACATACAAGGACCAAATCCACCCCAAGACAAGACAATCCACAGACAGTATAAATATCCACTCAGATGCATGGAAATGGGGGTTTTGGGACCCCAGAATTTAAAATTTTCGTATGATGGACCGAGTCATGGTCGGCCCATCATACCGACGACCATCCATCGTCTGATCCAGCCCCCTCACTTTGAAAATCGTTCCGTCGCCCCTGGTTTGATAGTTTCAAATGCAATCCTCAATCATGACAGTTTTTCACTTTTTCACATTGATAAAAATGGTGACTTCCCACAAGAACAATTTCAGTTCAGTCATTTCCTACATGACGAATCCAAAAAGATAAGTTCCCACCAGACCTGTTCTGCCTTATATAAGAAAGGATTGTATGGGGTTTAAATAATAACAAACTCATTATTTTGAATGCAACTTTGATGATCCTTAATACTTGCATGTAGCAAAGTTTAGTTGCCTTACAGTAATATCCAAGCCTGGAAATAAGCAATCTGTCATTTGCAGATTGAGGTGCCTAGAGGGTGAATTTACTGATGCTATCTCATGCAGTTGGCCAATTTATCCTTTGGGTACCTCTTTCTGTTTAGTCCTGAGATCTTGATTCAGATGGAGATTCACAGAGGGTAAATTTAGTGATGTTATCCTGCTGTGCAGGATAGCATCACCAAATTCACCTTCTGGGGACCTCATTCTGCAGATGACAGTCTGCATATTTCCAGACTTGGTCATAAATGTAGACTGTAATAAATTGGACAAGTAAATGTTTTGTCTGATAGCAAAAACCGATAAGCACTATTTTAACAACTATACTCAAGCAAAGTCCAGAAGTACCTTTGTCATGGAAAGTATGAAGGATATCCATTAGGAAAAAGGTGATGGACTGTTTTGCAAATGAAGGGCAATTTTAGGCATAAATGAAGCCAAAAACCACAACATTGCCCTCCTTTGGACAGCAAAGGGGAGATCAACAATTATATACATGTGTACATGTTCACATAAACTGGCACATCTTCATCAGAGTGACAGCAAGATCCGGCCATATGAATAAGTCTACACCCATTTGCCACCAATTAAACAACTCATCCATCCATGGCTATAAGATAATTAAGAAGCACTTGAAGACTGTCACAGTGCCAGAGAGAAAAGATTCAAAACAAGCTATTAACTGAAAAGAGAATATGTTTTCATTTTTGGATATTCACTAAAAAAAAAACATTCCACAATCCTTACCAATGTGGGGTCATAAGCTGAGTTTGAATGCTTTTTGGGAATAGTACTGGATGGTTTTTGCCATTACACTGGGTAAAGTGTTGATATAGATGACATTTACTTTAAGGTTGTACAGTACACAGGGTTAGATGCTCAGTAATGGAAAATATTTTTTTTATAACTAGAAAGTGTGATTAAACCTGTGCAATGCACAGGGTTAGACACACTTTCTGGTTATAAAAATTAGTAACTGCCACATCACACACTACATGGAAATGTACATTCACTAAGGCTGTACAATGCACAGGTTTAATTGCATGACAGAGATGATCTTATTTTTAACCAGAAAGGAAAGAATGACTAAACCTGTGCATTGCACAGAGTTAGTTAGAAAGCTAACATACACCAGCCAATGCTAGGTATTACACAGGATTAGTTGATGGCAAGCCAGAAAATAAGCAGACTGACATCTGCAAAATGAGGTCCCCAGAGGGTGAATTTAGTGATGCTACCCTGCACAGCAGGGTAGCATCACTAAATTTACCCTCTGTGAACCTCAATCTGAATCAGGGTCTCAAAACTAAGCAGAACAAGATACCCAGAGGATAAATTGGCCCACTGTACGGGATGGCATGATCAAATTCACCCTCTGGGGACCTCTTTCTGCAAATGTCAGACACCTTATTTTCAGGCCTGGTTGATGGGCTTAATACTTAGATGTAGCAAGGTTTAGTTACATCATACACTACATATCACACACTACATGAAAATATACACTGACTAAGGCTCTAAAAATGCACAGGATGTGTTGGTTACATGTTACATAGGGTACAGGATTCAAGGAACAAATGGAAATAATACATTTTTTAAGGTGAATTCCAAAAATGAAAACATATTCTATTTTCAATTAATAGCTTGTTTCAAATGCTTCTGATTTTGAAATCAATATTGCTCCCAATATAAGGCCATTGTTAATCATTGTGTCCCATCAAAGTGAAAAACGATTTGTCATAATAGAGGAATTTTGCCTGAATTAATAAACAAACCTGTTGCTCATTCTTGCCTTATATAGCTTAAAACTGATATTCTCATGCTAATATAACTGTTGTAGTGTACAGTACTTGGAAATGTTGTATCTGGGTAACAAATAAATAGTATAATGAAAACTGTGGTTTCATCAAATTGTCAACGTTTTGTTTTACACATTTACATGTGGAGGCTTTCAGAGAAGATATTGGTGTTCAATCAACTAACTATTTTTCCAACAAACAATAAAAATTTCTAATGGACAGGGTGGGGAACACCCCCCCCCCCTCCTCAAGGCCACCCAATAGCTTTGGGGCTGTGTAAGCACCATCCTTTACATATGAGTATATGTATGTTTAATCCAAACTTGGTTTGTGAGGCTATAAGTTAACTGGTTGAGAGCTAGAAGCCACTATCATGACTATTGAAAAGTGCTGAAAGCTACTTCAGTTGCACTTTGTACAGTATATACCATGGCTTGCCCTTTTCTCATCAGTAGGAAACGTTTGTTACATGAAATTGTTTACTTATGAATAAAATCTTGCTTAACTTAAGTTCACCTTGCTGGTAGCATGATTTTTGGGAAAAAAATACTCATGTTACAAATCACCTTTGAAAAATAATGGCGCACTCTACCAGTTCATTTTCTGGCAGAGAGCATGGTGGCTCAGGGATTATGGCATTGGACTTCAAACCAAAAGATCCACCATTCGATACCTGCCAGGAGTAACTTGTCCACTTAATCCTGAAAAATATTGAGTCAGCACTTTAAAAAATTAAATGAAAACAAATTTCTCCAGAACTACCAATCAGAATTTCTGGATATTTGGTATGCAACATCCTTAGGGGGAAATGATTCAAGTTTGTGCAAATCAATGTCCCCGGGTTCTTATTTCGACTCCCTATGGGAGCTCAAACCTCAATTTCGTGCAATTTGAAGAAAATTCTTTAAAAACCCTCTTCTTCCAATCCACCAGTCAAAATCTTTTAATGTTTGATAGACGGCATCCTTATGGGGGTCAAATTTAAACTTGTTCAAATCAAGTCCCTGGGTTCATGTTTGCGCTCCTTAAGGAAACCCGAATTTTAATTTCGTGTAATATGAGGAAAATTCTTTAAAAATCTAAAGATACACCAGTCAGAATCTTCTCATATTTGGGATTCAGCATCCTTATGGGGTTAGATTTAAGTGTGTTCAAATCAGGTCTATGGGTTTGTATTTGGGTGCCTTATGGGTGCCTGCCATCTGAGTGATCGATTCAGACTCCCACGTTGTGTCCTTGTGCAAGGCACTTAACCCCGATTGTCCACACGGGGGCACGATGATGTGTATTAAGGCATACTGCACGTCAATGGTGCGCATGTCTTCAACCAATCTAACCCTGCCTGTGCTGCAGTGCGGAGTTACGATGTTGAGGAGCTGGCAGCCGCTCGTCATTGCTCGGTGGTTCTCTCTGGGTACTCCGGCTTCCTCCACCCATAAAACTGTCATGGTCATGATTAGCCATTGTGCATAAGTATGTGACCTTAAACACCAATAAATAAATAATAATTATAATATGGGTGCCTGAATTTTAACTTTGTGAAATATTCTTTAAAAATAGTCTTCAGATCCAACAGTCAGAATGTTTTCACATTTGGAATACAGCATCTTTAAGGGGCTCAGATTTAAGTTTGTTCAAAGCAAGTTCGTGATTTCACATTTTGGTTCCCCATGTGAGCCCAAATTCTAAGGGCAATGTGAGGAAGTTAAAAATCTTCTTCAAATAAATCACCCAGAAATCATTTGATATTCAATATACATCATCCATTAAGGGGTTCAAATTTGTTCAAATCAAGTCTGTGGGTTTATATTTTGATTCCCTATGGGAATCTGAATTTTAATTTAGTGTAGTATGAGAAAGATTATTAAAAAATCATCTTTGTCAGATCCACTGAGCAGAAACTATCCATTTGATGCACAGCATCTTTATGGGGTTCTGATTCAAGTTTGTTAAAATTAAATCCCTGGGTTTTATATTTGGGTTCCTTATGGAACCCAAATTTTAACCTACATGTATATGAAGAAATGTTTTAAAAAAATTCAGATTCCCCCCATCAGAATCTTCTCATATTTGGAATACAGCATCTGTGAAAAGGGTGGTGGAGGGGGTCAGATTTAAGTTTGTTCAAATCGGGTTTATGAGTTCGATTTGGACTCCCTATTCTTTAAAAATCTTCTTTTTCAGATCCATCATTTAGAATCTTTTCATATTTGAGATACAACATTCTTAGGTGTTGCAGATTCAAGTTTGTTCAAATCAAGTCTGTGGGTTAATATTTTAGTATAGGGCCATATGAGGAATATTCTTTGAAGTCTTCTTCTGATCTACTAGTCAGATCTTCTGATAGTTGGTATATAGTTTCCTTATAGGGACCAGTTTCAAGTTTATTTAACCATTTACCTAACATGAAAGGCAGTCGACACTTGAAAACAAAATTCTTGAATAACTAATTTATTTCATTTTTTGCATCAAAAACATAGATTATGACCTCTCATTGGAATGAGCTTGATGAGCTCGTTCCCATGAGGGGGCCATAAGCTGTGTTTTTGAGACCAAAATTTTTTAATATAATGAAAATTAAATGGTGATTTTTGTGAATAGCACTGGCCAGTTTTTTTCTGTTACGTTGGTAAAGGGTTAAATGAAGTCTCTGGATTCATATTTTGGGCTTCTTATGAAGAAAATGCTTTAAGAACGTCTTCTTGAGATCTGCCTGGAAGAACTTTTCATATTTGGTATATACCATCCTTATGGAGACAGATTCAAGTATGTTCGATTCAAGTCTGTGGGTTCATATTTGCGCTCCCTGTAGATCCCAAATTTTAACTTAGTGCAATATGAAGAATATGTTTTGAAGGTCTTCTTGAGATCCACCAGGCAGAATCTTTTCATATTTGTCAAGAAAACAAATTTTATTTCAATCAAATGTTCTGTTTTCATTAATGATAACATCTGTTTGTGAGTGTGTAAGGACACAACCAGAAAGCCCCAGTTTGTCAAAAACCCCATCTCAGTCATGTCCTTGTTGACTATCATTTCACTCCATTTCTTTAGGATGGCTTCCAGGAACACCGAATATTTAACCCAATTTCAATGCCAGATTTCAACTAACCTATGTGATCTTTTCAAAGGGAAGCTTTTTTGTTATTCTTAAACATAATGTCGAATTTATTATTTATTGGGGTTTAAGGTCACATACTTATGCACAATGGCTAATCGTGACCGTGACAGTTTTACGGGTGGAGGAAGCCGGAGTACCCAGAGAGAACCACCGAGCAACGATGAGCAGCTGTCAGCTCTCCAACATCGTAACTCTGAACTCTGCACCGCAGCACAGGCAGGGTTAGATTGGTTGAAGACATGCGCACCATCGACGTGCAGTACGCCTCAGTACACAGCGTCATCGTGCCCCCATGTAGGCAATCGGGGTGAAGTGTCTTGCCCAAGGACACAACGCGGTTGCCGCAGGTGGGATTCGAACCGAGGACCGCTCGGCTTGCAGCCTGCACCTCTACCAACTGAGCCACCGCGCCCCCAACATAATGTCGAGCATAATGTAGGATGTGGTAGGGGGGGGGGGGGGGGGGTAAAAAAAGGACATCACTTTTCAGAGCCTTTTCTAGCAACAGTCATTGCAGTATGCTCACATGAACAAGGTGACTCTTCCTTTTCTTTCTGATCCCTCAAAACTAATACCCTTATTTCTTGTAGACATCTAAATCCAGGTTAGCATTTTAGGCTCTCTTGAGCCCCTAGTTTTATTGAGCAACATTGTCTGTGCTGAGCCCCTTGGATGGCAATGATGAGGGTATGCCAGAATCTCTGGAGCAGTCGCTGGTTCTTGCATATTGGTCATATGGTAACTTCAGGTTATGTGACTAAAAATTACAAAGAAACTAATCTAACCTTTTGAGGTGTGTTGGTTGGTGCATTTGCAGTGTGTATATCCAGAGCTATTCTCCCTGTTTTTTGATTGTCGTTGTCCTTTCAAATTTAGGATAGGCATGTAGGTGTTGAATGAGTTTGACTTGGATGTCATTTATGGAATGATTCATTGAGTGAAGTGATTAGATACTGGTTTGCCATAGAGATGGGACCTGCCTATCTGTCCATCGGGCCATCTGCCCATCTATCCACACATTTTGTGAATGTGATAACTTGAACAAATGTAATCATATTTAAAAGAAACTTTCAAAAGGCATAAATAACGAGAAGATCTCAGTCAAATCCCATATTCACCAAATGTTGTTGCCTTTTATAGGAGTTATGCCCCCTTTTGTTGGAAATTCAGTATTTGTCTGATAATGACTTTTTGAACACGATAATTTGTACAAATGTAATCCGATTCTCACAAACCAATTGATTCATGACAGTCTCTTTATTTATTTTTCTGAGTTTAAGGTCATATATTTCTGCACAATGACTTATCGTCAAGCCTGAAATAAGCAGTCTGAAATTTGCAGAAGGAGGTCCCCAGAGGGTGAATTTGATGATGCTACCCTATACAGTGGGCAAATTTATCCTCTGGGTAGCTCTTTGTGTTTGGTTTTGAGACCCAATTCAGATTGAGGTTCACAGAGGGTAAATTTAGTGATGCTACCCTGCTATGCAGGGTTGCATCACTAAATTCAGCCTCTGGGGACCTCATTTTGCAGATGACAGTTTGCTTATTTTCTGGCTTGTTTTTCGTCACTGCAAAATGGACATAAAGTCAAGTTTACTCAATTGTTTATACCCATGTTGCCCATGTTAGAGGACTTCCAACCCAATCATTGGTGATTGGGTCCTATTTTATCAGTAAAACATAGCTTGTTTACCATGTTGAACAGGCACTGTTTCACTTCCCACAGGGGTGGGGAGGGTGGTGATGAAAAGCACATGTATTCCGTGAGCCAATCTCTTAATTCTTCCTGTACAAACAAATAAACAGACACGACGGATTTTTCATTTCACAGATGAAGCGGGGAGAGTTGAAAAACTTTTCATTTAAGAAATAATGAGGAGACTGGTAGTTTCTGATGCTTATATTTATACTTCGCTTGAACACATAGGTGCAGATAAGCTGTATTATTCTGATGAGGATAAAGTAGTTGGTAATACTTTTACATCAGCAATTCAGCATTGCACTGGGATTGAGAGCAAGCCTGAAAATAAGCAATCTGTCATTTGCAGAATGAGCTCCCCAGAGGGTGAATTTGCTGACCCTAACCCATGTGGTGGGCTAAAATCCCCCAATTTATCCTCTGGGTACCTCCTTCTGGTTAGGCTTGAGACCATAATTCAGACTGACATTCCCAGAGGGTAAATTTGGTGATGCTACCCTGCTGTGCAGGGTAGCATCACCAAATTCACCCTCTAAGGACCTAACTCTGCAGATGACAGTCTGCTTATTTTCAGGCTTGATTGAGAGTGTTGTCCCCTAATGGCATTCTAACCCAAAAGATTATATAATTCCCTGTAGGGCCAAGTTTGGACTGGTAAATATGAAAACTGAATTTTCACCTCTTGATCAGATGTACTAACTGATGTGCCAACATGCCTGCTTCTGTTTGTAATATACTTTTTAGTTTTGTTTTACCCAGTGGGGTACCTGTCAAACAGGTTTGTTTTTTTTTTGGATGAGTGTTGGTCTGAATATGTTAAATTTTACCAATTACTCAGATTTTATTGTTTTATGCTTGTTTAGAAGAATGATTAACCCTCCATCACTGATGCTGAAATATCAAAATGTTCAGCTGAAAGTTTTTCCCATATAATGCAACTAGGAATTTAGCCAATCAGATCTTGTCAAACAAGATTGAATTGGTTAAATTCACAGCTGATAATGGGAAAATTTTAGTGTGAAATTTCTGCACTTTGACATAACAGTATAGAGGGTTAACAAATGATATTTTTGTATCACATCTTTATTCAATATGATAAATATGATGTTGAATGTATCACTGTGATATTTATGAACACTTTTTTTTCTTTTGTAATTTCTGTTATAGATGATTATAATTAAAGTTTTAAAATCGAAACTAATGAATTTATGTTTGCATTCTTTAGGTAGAGATAAGTGGTGATCAGTCCGTCAGTCTGTGCAGTTACAGTTGACTCATTCTTTCATGGGGCAAAGCAGATTTCCACAATTTGACGGTACAAGATCAAAAGCCAACTTTTTCCTTGCTCATGTTTCATATTCAGTCAAACGCAAATAATATTTTGTTTATATATATATTTGTTTTATTACAAATTATTGGAGAGTGCCTGAAGGCACTCTCCAATAATTTGTAATAAAACAAATTTGATAAACAAATTCAGACCACCAAAAATAGTCTAGCTCTTAACAAATTAACTCGATATCTGTCATTTGTTGGAATTTGTATATTAATTTTCTTCTAAAGAACTACTGGTCCAAATGGGAGTGTGATGGCTCAGTAGGTAGGGATGCAAGCTGAGATGTCCTTGGTTCGAATCCCACCTGCGGCAACTGTGTTGTGTCCTTGGACAAGACACTGAATCCCAATTGCCCACGTGGGGCATAGTGGCATTGTGTACTAAGGCATACTGCACGTCAATGGTGCACTTGTCTTCAACCAATGCTAAACCTGTTTTTGTGGAGTTACTGTGTTGGGGAGTTTGATAGATGGTCGCTTTTGCTCAGTGGTTCTCTCCGGATACTGCAGCTTCCTCCACCCTTGTCCGAGTTGAGGTGACCCTGCTGTCAAATGTATTGTTAAACCCCAATAAATAAAAAAATAAATACTGACCCAAATCCAATTAAACTTGGCACAAATTAATTAGGGAGATACCCTTCAAGTTTGTTCAACAAAAGCCGATATAATCTCTGCATGGTGAGGGCAATGCATAAACCACAATGCTTGGAGTTTAACTTGGTTCAATATGAGGAATATTCTTAGAAATATTCCTCTTCGGGTCCACCTGCCAGTTTGTTCAAATCAAGTCCCTGGGTTCATTTGTGGGTGCCTCATTGCAACTTCAGTCAAAACTTCTTTCAAAATCTTCTTCGGACCCATCACACAGAAGCTTTTGATATTTGGTATTCAGCATCCTTAGGAAGAGTGGATTCAGGTTTGTTTAAAGCAAGTCCTTGAGTTCATATTTGAACATGCTAATGTGTTATTTGAGGATACCTTTTATAAGATATTTATCTGAGGATATCTTTTGAGGATACCTTTTGAAGGACATCTATCTGAAGATAGTTATAGCTCCTAGCCCTATTCAGCTCCAGGCTTTGAGACCACCCCACACACTTCATAGCTCAAAGATCACCACTCTTGACTTGTCCATGGTCACCACCATCTGCGATCAAAGGCTATTGTATTAATCAAATACTATAGTCTTCTATAGTCCTGTAGTCTTGTACCATTACTGCCTTGTACCATTACTATTGACTTGTAACACTACAAACTCAGTAGCTATCCCCGCTTCATTCTGTCTCGACATCTGCCTTTGGCCAAATCTTTTAACAGGCTCGATCAGATCACCCCATTCATCTAATGCCTAGATCTGATGCAAACTCGGGTATCTTACATATAATCCCTGAGGCTGCACGTTGAAAATATTGATTGGTCTACCCCAAATAATCTTTAAAAAATATCCCCAGAATAGGCCCACTGTCTGTACCTAAAACGGCGGCAATTGCAAAAAATGGTCAGGTAAAGAGGGTGAATACCTCCAAAACAAAAAAGTGTCAACATAAAACCAAGGCTAAATTAAAGCCGTTGACATAGCCGAAATAGCTAAAAAAATAAATACAATCTGCAGTGTTGGGTGTATTGGGCACAGCCAAATGATACTTATCACAGAAAGTCACAAAACTGTGATAATGACATAAAGCCAACAATGGGAATTGGCAAAAGTTCTGCCTATCCAAAACCGAGATAAAAGTTGATAGGAGTTTTATTTTTATCAAATATTACAGTGATCTGCCTTGAGATACTCAATTAGCACTTATGCACTTCAATCAGATACCGAGGAAGCCTATTAGTTACAAAGCTACGTACTAAATACCGAGGGGCAGTTTTCGTCCTCAGCGCGGTCTGTATATCTTGCATTTACTGGAATAAATCAACTGTTATATCACACATTTTGCTTCAGTGGACTAAATTATATGTCCGCACATATATTTAAGCCCTTCAAAAAACACTTACTTACTTATTTTCCTTCACCTCAGTATACCTCGGTATCTGAGGCCCCTCTGTGTTCAGCATATATTGGACATCTCATGATGAAATGCACTTCTGTTTCGATTTCTGAATTACACTTTTTTGCAAATACTTTCATTAAGAGGTACTTTGGGTTGCTTGTGTCGCCCTTTCTCAATTTCTAATAAATGGCTGCTAATTCATAATTAGTCTGTGTGAAACACACAGACTGTTGTTTTTGTACGGTTTCTTTATTTTCTTTTTTTTTCTTCTAATTCTTCTTCTTCTCCTCCTGTCTTCTCATCTTTTTTGTCCGCAAGATAACTCGAAAACGAATTGCCCTATCTTGTTGATTTTTGGCGTGCTGATAGACAGTAACAAGTTCCCGGTCACCTATGTTTTTCAGATTTCTAGGGCATTAATGGTGTCTGTAGGAGTGTTTTGAAAGTGAGTCATGCCCATATCTGAGGCGTGGTATGATGTATGGACCCGGGACCAACACCAAATGAGTTGACACTTGATGGAGATTCAAAATATGGGTCAAGGTCACAGAGGTCACCTAGGGTCATTGAGTGCATTTTTCATAATTGCTGGAAATCACATAATTTGACCCCCAAAGCATACCTGAGGTCCATACATGCATTTTTACATTAAAAAAGCAGGCATGGCCAAAATTCTTGAGCATGGTATGATGAATGGACTTGGAACTAACACCAAATGAGTTGACATTTGATTGAGGTTCAAAATATGGGTCAAGGTCAGGGAGGTCACATAGGAGTCATTGAGTGCATTTTTTCAGAATTTTAGGAAATCACATTTTTTGGACCCCTAATGCATTCCCAAAGTTCATATATGCATTTTTTACACAAGAAAAGTGGGCATGGTCAACATTTTTGATAGTGGTCACACTCATATTTCAAGCATGGTATGATACATAGACCTGGGACCAACACCAAATGAGTCAACACTCGATAGAGGTTCAAAATATGGGTCAAGGTCATGTAGGTCACCTAGGGGTCACTGAGTGCATTTTTTAGAATTGCTCGAAATCACATTTTTTTACACTTTAAAGCATTCCCAAAACCCATGCATGCATTTTTATGTGAAAAAGTGGGCGTGGCCAAAAAAAGGATGGCGTGGGTCATTGAGTGCATTTTCAGAATTGACAGAAATCTCATTTTTGAAATTCCCAAATTCCACACATACATTTTTACTGTAGCAAAAGTGGGTGTGGCCAATAATTCTGGAAGTGGGTTATGCTCATATCTCAAGCATGGTATGATGAAGAGGCCTGGGACCAACAGCAAATGAGTTGACACTCAATTGGGGTCAAAATATGGGTCAAGGCCACTGAGGTCTCCTAGGGGTCATTGAGTGTATTTTTCAGAATTGCTGGTAATCACGTTTTCTGACCATCTGATGCATTTCCGAAGTTCATACTTGCATTTTAACATGAAAAAAAGTGGGCGTATGAATATTTGCCATCATCTACAAATATGGCAGATATGGAGTTGGTGGAGACATTATTTGTAAAGTAGTTTATGCTCATACTTCAGGCTTGGTATGACCTATAGACATGGAACCTACACCGAATGAGTTGAAACTTGCTGGAGGTTCAAAATGTGGTCAACCTCAATGCTGTCAGCAGAGGTCATTAAGAGCATATTTTTCCAACCTATTTTATACCAACTAATACAATTCTGAAGATTATACATGTATCTCATCATTCAAATAAATGGCAGAGCCAGTAATGTCAATTTCTGATTCCTTGATCGAACCCTTTAAATGGTGTGCACATATATGCATTTTCTGGTTTCTTAGAAAAAATGTTCTGATTCCTGTGTGAATATCTATAAACGCTGTTAATGAAAACCCATTTCTGATTTGTTAAAAACTATTTTACTCCGGAAAATAAACCTCCATAAATTTTTTTTCTATATAGTTTTTTTCCTGATACTTGAACCCTTTTCACACAGACATGAATTTACTGAAGAATACTCCATATCTTTAACATTTTTCAAATATTCTATTTAGTCTGTGTGAAACACCCAGACTATTGTTTATGCGCGGTTTCTTTTTCTTTTTTTTTTCTTCTTCTCCTGTCTTCTCATCACTTTTTTGTCTGCAAGATAACTCGAAAACGAATTGCCCTATCTCGTTGATTTTCGGCATGCTGATAGACAGTCACAAGTTCTCGGCCACCTACAATGTATGTTTTTCAGATTCCTGGGGCAAAAGTGGTGTCCCCATAGGAGTGTTTTGAAAGTGGGTCATGCCCATATCTCAGGTGTGGTAGGACGTAGGGACCTGGGACCAACACCAAATGAGTCGACACTCGATGGAGATTCAAAATATGGGTCAAGGTCACCTAGGGGTCATTAAGTGCATTTTTCATAATTGCTGGGCATCACATTTTTTGACCGTCTAAAGCATTCCTGCTAATACATGCATTTTGACGTAATAAAAGGGGGTGTGGCCAAAACTTTTGAAAGTGGGTCACACTCATATCTCAAGCATGGTATGATGAATGGACCTGAGACTAACACCAAATGAGTCGACACTTGATGGAGATTCAAAATATGGGTCAAGGTCACGGAGGTCACTTAGGGGTCACTGAGTGCATTTTTCAGAATGGCTGGAAATCACATTTTTGGACTCCATAATACATTCCTGAAGTTCATACATGCATTTTTACATGAAAAAAAGTGGACATGGCCAAACATTTTGAAAGTGGGTCACGCTCATACCTCAAGTATGGTATGACATATGGACCTGTGGCCAACACCAAATTAGCCAAAACTCGGAGGTTTAAAATATGGTTCAGGGTCACTAAGGTCACCCGGGGTCACTGAGTGCATTTTTCAGAATTGCTGGAGATCACATCTTTGGACCCCCTAGTACATTCCCTTGATCGGTCTCTTTGAATGCTGTATACATATATGCCTTTTCTGGTTTCTTGAACAAAATTATCTGATTCCTGAATGAATATATTTAAATACTGTTAACGAAAACCTATTTCTGCTTTCTTTAAAACTATTTTATCCCTGAAAATAATCCTCCAAAGTATTCCCATTACATTCATAGAGGGGCATGGTGACTCAGTAGTCAGAGGTGCAGGCTGCAAGCTGAGAGACCCTCAGTTCAAATCCTACCTGCGGCAACCACCTTGTGTTTTGGGGCAAAACACTTCACCCCATTGCCCATGTGAGGGCTTGGTGACGTTGTGTACTAAGGCATACTGCACATCGATGATGCACTAACCCTGCTTGTGTGGAGTTAGTATGTTGGGGAGCCTGACAGTTGCTCGCCGCTGCTCAATGGTTTTCTTTGGGTTCTTTGTCTTCCTTCATCCATTAAACTGTACAACACAAGGTGACCCTGGCTGTTAAACCCCAATAAATAAATAAATAGCATTCATAGAAGGCATGCCTTGATGGTGTAGTTGTAATATTTCTGTCTTCTAAGCACTGTTTGTCAACATGATAACCCCGAATACAATCAATCCTATCTCAGTGTTTTTGGTATACTGATAACTGCCTGCAATTCGTATTCGTTCATCTATGATATTGAGGCATGTGGGGCCTTGGCGTTCTAGAAGTTAAAATATGTTTACAACATATATTGACAAATGAGTTCGCTGAATCATTATCTAAAACAGAAGAGAATCAATCTCTCATTGCAGAGAGAAACCTGTGACTTGCATGGAATAGATTTCTATGTTTATTTAGTATCATGTTACAAACTCCACTCTCAAATCATGTTGAACAAAAAAGAACCCTTCACTTTTCAAAGCATTTTTTATTCTGAATCATAATTCAGGATCGACTGGTTTTGGGATGGAGTGGTGTGTGGCTTTCTCGAAACGCCTGTAACATTTATAAACTATTGACATGGAATATTTGAATGGTCTGTTTTTTATCCTCTTAATTCTTCAATGTGAGTATAAACACCTTTAATATAACTCATGGTTGCAGAATGTTTTTTGCTTTCTTTTCTGTAACATTTAATTCTAAGCGGAATGGGGCACCTTTTCAGTGTGCCTTCCAAAGTAAGAGCATTCTTAATCCCTTACCCAACATAATGACGAAAACCGGTCAGCATTATTCACAGAAATGTCTTTTCAGTTTTAATTACTTTTTCATTTTGCTTGAAAAACATAGCTTATGACACCTCATTGGAATGAGCTGATTTTTTTAAAGGATTATTCATTTATTAGTCGAGTTGTGACGAAGTCAAACTCGACTTATAGTTTGATGAATGGCGGGCGGGCAGGCGGGCGGGTGGGTGAGCAGTTGGGTGGGCGGGCGTAAACAATTGGTTTCTGGATGATAACTTGATAATGTTTCAACCCATGTTCATGAAACTTCATAGGTAGGTTGGTATTGGTGAGAGGAAGAACCCTATTAATTTTGGACTTGCTTGGTCAAAGGTCAAGGTCACAGTGACCTTGAACATAGTAAATTGTAAACAATTGGTTTCCGGATGATAACTTGACTATGGTTCAATCGACATTCATGAAACTTCACACGTAGGTTGGCCTTCATGAGAGGAAGAACCCTATTTATTTTGGACTCACTAGGGTCAAGGTCACAGTGACCCTGAACATAGCAAATAAAAACAATTGGTTTCCGATGGTAACTTGATAATGGTTCGACCCATGTTCATGAAACTTCATAGTTTGGTTGGCATCAGTGAAAGAAAAAATCCTATTTATTTTGGACTCGCTAGGTGAAAGGTCAAGGTCACAGTGACCTTCAACATAGTTAATCGTAAACAATTGGTTTCCGGACGATAACTTGATAATGGTTTAACCCACATTCATGAAACTTCATAGGTAGGTTGGCCTAGGTGAGTGGAAGACCCCTATTTATTTTGGACTCCCTAGGTCAAAGGCCAAGGTCACAGTGATCTTGAACATAATAAATCATAAACAGTTGGTTTCCAGATGATAATTTGACAATGGTTCCACCTACGTTCATGAAACTTCATAGGTAGGTTGGCATTGGTGCAAGAAAGAGAGTTACAGTGACCCTTCACATAGTAAATTATAAACAGTTGGTTTCTGGATGATAAGTTGTTAATGATTAAACCCACTTTTGTGCTGTCACAACTCGACATTGGATCGGTGATCCTATCGGCATTTTTGGTGTTTAAGGTCACATAATTTCTGCACAATGGCTAATCATGACCACAACAGTTTTACGGGCGGAGGAAGCTTGAGTACCCGGAGAGAACCTCCGGGCAACAGGGAGCAACTGTCAGCTCCCCCACATACTAACTCCATACAAGCAGGGTTAGCATTGGTTAAAGACAGGTGCACCATCGATATACAGTATGCCTTAGTACACAGTGTCACCATGCTCCCACGTGGGCAATGGGTGAAGTGTCTTGCCCAAGGACATAGTGTGGCAGCCGCAGGTGGGATCTGAACCGAGGACCTCTCGGTCCGAGGCTTGCACCTCTACCAACTGAGCCACCACACCGTCTTTTAAAGGATTAAGATGGAGTATTTAAACGGGGGTATTTTAACCCTCTCAAGATCTTAATATGGGTAAAAAAAAATTTATTTTATGCAAAATCAAGAATAATGAAAAACCCTTTCCATTCTCACTATGTTGTTCTGAACACTCATGGGCATAGATGGCCCTCGGAATTTTGCCATTGCCAATAAGTCTTTTGAAAGGTTATTGGGGCCTTTAAGGTCTTTTTTACGTCGAAATTCCAACATTACTGGACTCTTTACACGCAATATATTTTCCAGATGTACCATGTACCTTAACATTTTCCAGCTAATATGAATATATGCCATCAAATATGGCAGATCCGGAGTTGGTGGAGCCAATATTTGTAAAGTAGTTTATGTTCATACTTCAGACTTGGCATGACCCATAGACATGGAACCTATACCGCATGAGTTGAAACTTGCTGGAGGTTCAAAATGTGCCCCCCCCCCCCCCCCCCCCCCCAGCCCCCAGTGCAGTCAACAGAGGTCATTAAGAGCATGTTTTTCAGACCAATTAGAAATTGAATTTTATGCCAACTAATGCAATTCTGAAGATTATTCATGTTTCTCATCATTCAAATAAATGGCAGAGCCAGTAATGTCAATTTCTGATTCTTTGATCGAACCCTTTAAATTGTGTGCACATATATGCATTTTCTGGTTTCTTAGAAAAATTGTTCGGATATCTGTATGAATATCTGTAAATACTGCTAACGAAAACCCATTTCTGATTTGTTATAAACTATTTTACTCCCGAAAATAAGCCTCCATAAATTCTCTTTTTATATAGTTTTTAGGTTAACTTGACAAAGTCAAGATAAGCTATTGCCATCACATGTGCGGAAGTCTGTTAGTCTGTGAGTCTGTTCACATTTTCCTTTAGCACAGGCTACACCCCGTAGTTCTTGTCTGATCGTCACGAAATTTCATATGCAGGTTTAGGGTCATGTCTAGATGAGAACGTCCCCTTTTGGTTGTGATCGGTCAACCGGTATGGTTGCCCGAGCCCAAAACCCGAAAACCATTAGCACAGTCTACAGGTCGTATTTATGAAGGGATTTCATTGTAACTTCATAGGATGCCTCTGTATAATGTCTAGATGAGAACATCCCCTTTTGGACACGATTGGGCAACTATGGCAGCTACAGGGGCCCGAAAACCTTTAGCAAAGTCTACAGGTGATATTTATGAAGGGATTTCATTGTACCTTGATAGAATGACTCCAAATAATGTCTAGATGAGAACATCCCCTTTTGGTCGCGATCATTCAGCCTTTATGGCTTCCCGAGGCCCAAAAACCTTTAGCATAGTCTACAGGTCGTATTTATAGAAGAATGTCATTGCAACTTGTTAGGTTGACTCCATATAATGCCTAGATGATGACATCCCCTTTTGGTCATGATTGGTCAACTGTGATGGCTACAGGGGCACGAAGCCCGAAAACCTTGAGCGCAGTCTGCAGGTCATTTTTATTAAGGGATTTCATTGTAACTTCGTAGGATCACTCCAGATGATAATGTTCCCTTTTGGTTGCGACCATTCAACCAAGATGGCTGCCCGAGCCCGAAGTCCAAAAACCTTTAGTACAGACTACAGGTCGTATTTGTAAAGGGATTTCATTGTAACTTAGTAGAATGACTCAGTATAATGTCGAGAAGAGGACGCCCTCTTTTAGTAGTAATCGGTCACCCGTCATGGCTACACAGGCCTGAAGCCCGAAAACCTTTAGCACAGTCTACAGGTCATATTTATGAAGGGATTTCAATGTAACTTGATAGGATGACTCGTTTTGAAATAATTTGACTGTAACTTGGTAACTTTCATTGACATACATTAAGTATGAGGGCCACATACATCAACTGTGAGGTCATATTAACCCACCCCTCCACCCTTTAGTACAGTGTACGCCTCATATTATTAGCTCAACTTTGGCAAAGCCAAATTTGAGGTCTTGCCATGGCCCGTCGTCCACCTGTGTGTCTGTCTGTCTCTCCATCCATCCATCCGTCGCACCATCAACACGGCTCGGGCTAGAGGCCGTATTTATGAACCGATCTTTACAAAACTTATTGGATGGCTTTGTTATCACCGTGGGAGAAGAACAAGTGTTTTGGGGTCTGGTCCGAAATTCAAGACGGCCGCTGGCAGCCATTTTGTACAAAATTAGGTGCAATCAGATTTTTGTGCAGAACTTCCATATGAAAGCTCTGATTTGAATAATTTTTTGTTTGAATGTTTAGTACCATGGGACACATCACATATAATACAGGTTTTTTTCTCATGCTTAAATTATGCAAATTAGACTAACTTTGATTTATTTAGTGTTACTTTCAGCACTGTAAGTGCAAATGCCAATATAGCTCGGGCTAGAGGCCGTATTTATGAACCGATCTTTACGAAACTTCTTGGGTACCTTTGTTATCACCGTGGGACAAGAACGGGTGTTTTGGGGTCTGGTCCAAAATTCAAGACGACCGCTGGCAGCCATTTTGTACAAAATTAGGTGCAATCAGATTTTTGCGCAGAACTTCCATATGAAAGCTCTGATTTGAATAATTTTTTGTTTGAATGTTTAATACCATGGGATACATCACATATAATACTGGTTTTTTTCTCGTGCATAAATTATGCCAATTAGACTAACTTTTATCTATTTAGTGTCACTTTCAGCACTGTAACTGCAAATGCCAATACGGCTCAGGCTCGAGGCCGTATTTATGAACCGATCGTTACGAAACTTCTTGAGTACCTTTGTTATCACCGTGGAACGAGAACGAGTGGTTTTGGGTGTGGTCCAAATTTCAATATGGTCACCAGCAGCCATTTTGTACTTTAGTTAGTGCAATCTGTTTTTTGTACAGAACTTCTGTATGAAAATTCTGATTTGAATAAATTTTTGTATGAATGTTTTGTAACATGGAATACATCACATATAATACAGGTTTTTTTCTCGTGCAGAAATTATGCAAATTAGATGAACTTTGATTTATTCAGTGCTACTTATACACAGTAAATGCACATGTCAATACGGTTCGGGCTAGAGTATTTATGAACTGATCTTTACGAAACTTCTTGGGTACCTTTGTTATCACCTTGGAACGAGAACGAGTGTTTCTGGGCGCGGTTCAAAATTTGAGATGGCAGCCAGTGGCCATTTTGTACCTAAATTAGGTCCAATCAGTTTTTTGTACACAACTTCTATATGGCTCAGGCTAGAGGCTGTATTTATGAACTGATCTTTACAAAACTTCTTGGGTACCTTTGTTATCACCTTGTGACAGGAACAAGTGTTTTGAGGTGCCTTTGTTATCACTGTGCTATGAGAACAAATATTTTGGGGTTCAGTCAGACCCACTCTGGGACTCAAAGATTTCTTTTCTAGTTTAGCATCTCACTGTCACCCCACCTTTACAGTACTTTACCTACATATTTGTTACAGGCTACAGTCAGCATTTATGTACAGACCGTTACAATACCTTACATGTACCTTTGTTATCAGGTCATTACCTAATGTTTGTCATTGCTGTGTCACATACTATACATGTACATGTCTTAAACAAGTTGAGCTACAGTGTCATTGACACTTTCATTTTTATTAAAAACATAGCATACAGGGAACAGAAATTAACATATTCCCAATTATCACAATTCTTGTCTTATTTCATAATCCTTTCATAAACATTGAACATTATCCTTTTCATCAAACACGACACACAGACAAGTTAAGCTACAGTGCCACTGACACTTTCATTTTTAGCTCAACTTAGGTGAAGCCAAATTTGAGCTTTTGTCATGGCCCGTCGTCTGTCTGTCCGTCTGTCAACAATTGGATACCGCTCGGGCTAGAGGCCGTATTTATGAACCGATCTTTACGAAACTTCTTGGGTACCTTTGTTATGACCGTGGGACGAGAACGAGTGTTTTGGGGTGCGGTCCGAAATTCAAGATGGCTGCCAGCCACTATTTTGTACCAACGATGCAGAAATCTGTTTTTTGTACAGAACTTCCATATGAAAGCTCTGATTTGAATAATTTCTTATATGAATGTTTAGTACCATGAGATACATTACATATCATACGGGTTTTTTTCTCGTGCTTAAATTATGCAAATTAGACTAACTTTGATTTATTTAGTGTTACTTTCAGCACTGTCAGTGCAAATGCCAATACGGCTCGGGCTAGAGGCGGTATTTATGAACCGATCTTTACGAAACTTCTTGGGTACCTTTGGTATCACCGTGGGACGAGAACGAATGTTTTTGGGTGCGGTCCGAAATTCAAGATGGTCACCAGCAGCCATTTTGTACTTTAGTTAGTGCAATCAGTTTTTTTGTACAGAACTCCTGTATGCAAGTTCTGATTCGAATAAATTTTTGTCTGAATGATTAGTAACATGGAATTCATCACATATAATACGTTTTTTTCTCATGCAGAAATTCTGCAAATTAGATGAACTTTGATTTTTTCTGTGCTACTACACACAGTAAGTACACATGTCGATACGGCTCAGGCTAGGGCTGTATTTATGAACCAATCTTCATGAAACTTCTTGGTTCCTTTCTTATCACCTTGGGTGCGGTCCAAAATTCAAGATGGCTGCCAGTGGCCATTTTGTACCTAAATTAGGTCCAATCAGTTTTTTGTACACAACTTCTATATGGCTCAGGCTAGAGGCCGTATTTATGAACCGATCTTTTCGAAACTTCTTGGGTGCCTTTGTTATCACTGTGGGACGAGAACGAGTGTTTATGAGTGCGGTCCAAAATTCAAGCTGGCCGCCAGCAGCCATTTTGTACCCAAATTAGTGCAATCAGTTTTTTGTACAGAACTTCTGTAAGAAAGTTCTGATTTGAATAAATTTTTGAATGAATGTTTAGTAACGTGGAATACATCACATATAATACGGGTTTTTTCTAGTGCAGAAATTATGCTAATTAGATGAACTTTGATTTATTCAGTGCTACTTATACACAGTAAGTGCACATGTCAATACGGCTCGGGCTAGAGGCTGTATTTATGAACCGAGCTTCACGAAACTTCTGGATACCATTACCTTTGTTATAACCTTGGGACAGGAATGAGTGTTTTGGGGTGCCTTTGTTATCACTGTGCTATAACAAATATATTTGGATTCAGTCAGACCACTCTGGGACTCAAAGTTTCTTTTCTAGTTTAGCATCTAACTGAAGGACACCTTTATAATACTCTACCTATACATTTGTTACAGGCTACGATCAGCATTTATGTACAGACCGTTACAATACTTTATATGTACCTTTGTTATCAGGTCATTACCTAGATGTGTGTGATTGCTGTGTCACATACTATACATGTACATGTTTTACACAAGTTGAACTACAGTGTCATTGACACTTTCATCCAGAATTGCTGGAAATCACATTTTTTGACCCCCTAAAGCATTCCTGAAGTCCATAAATGCATTTTACATAAAAAAGTGGGCGTGGCCAAAATTTGAAAGTGGGTCATGTTCATATCTCAAACATGGTTAGTTGAATGGACTTGGGACTAACACCAAATGAGTCGACACTCGATGGAGGTTCAAAATATGGGTCAAGGTCACAGAGGTCACCTAGGGGTCATTGAGCGCATTTTTCAAAATTGCTGGAAATCACATTTTTTCACACCCAAAAACATTTCAGAAGTCCATACATACATTTATTTTTACGTAAAAAAGTGGGAGCGGCCAAAATTTTTGAAAGTGGATCATGCTCATATCTCAAGCATTGTATGACGAATGGACCTAGGACTAACACCAAATGAGTCGACACTCGATAGAGGTTTAAAATATGGGTCAAGGTCACAGAGGTCACCTAGGGGTCATTGAGTGCATTTTTCAAAATTGATCGGAATCACATTTTTTAACCCTCTTAATGCATCCCCAAAGTCCATACATGCATTTTTAGTAAAATAATTGGGTGTGGCTTAACATCTTCTAGGCAATACGAATATTTGCTATCATCAACAAATATGGCAGATCCGGAGTTGTTGGAGCCAGTTTTTTTAAAAAGTGTGTTACGCTCATACTTCAGACTTGGCTTGGTATGGCCTATAGACATGTAACCTACACTGAATGAATTGAAACTTGCTGGAGGTTCAAAATGTGGTCCACCTCAATGTGGTCAACGCAGGTGATTAAGTGCATATTTTTCAGAACCTTTGGGAATTGCATTTTAGAACAACTAATGCAATTCGGAAGATTATGCATGTATCTCTTCTTTTAAATAAGTGGCAGAGCTAGTAATGTCAATTTCTGATTCCTTGATCGAACCCTTTAAATGGTGTGCACATATATGCCTTTTCTGATTTCTTAGAAAAATTGTTCTGATTCCTTTATGAATACCTGTAAATACTGTTAACAAAAATCCATTTCTAATTTGTTTAGAAAATATTTTACTTCTGAAAATAAGCCACCATAAATTCTCTCTCTATATAGTTTTTTCCTGATACTTTAACCCTTTTCACACAGACTTGAATTTACTGGTGGAAGTGAATTCTGTTTCTCTAGTATTCCAATTACATTCGTATGAGGCATTCCTTAATGATGTAGTTGGAATATTTCTGTCTTCTATGCACTCTTTATCTGTGCGATAACTAGACTATAAAATGCCGAATCTCACTTAATTTTGTTATACTGTTTGGTAGCCACAAGTACTCGGCCATCTATGATTTTCAGGCTTGTGGGTCCGTGGGTGTAGCTCTAATGACTTTTAGATGTCAACACCCTCCAACTGTATTGGCAAAGGTAGTCATTGAAGGTATAATTTCTCCATGGAAGAATCTCGTAAACAAAGCGGTTAGGGAGTAGGCTGTGACTGTCACATACAATAACATGATCTGTTTAGTGAATCTCTTTGTACAGAATTAATTCCCAAACCAAGTTAATATAAAAACAAACAACTTGATTATGAAGAATTCCAGTCGGTACATGTAATTGTAAAACTACACTGAATAATTGTTATTGAAACCTATCACAATACTGTTAGGATGCCAGTAAAAGATGCAATACTGACATAGTTGACTGTACTGTTAACCGTGTTAGTGCTATGACTGTTTAAAATTAATTTATTAAAAGAGTTCTATAGTCTTTCTCCATGCTTGGCTCAGTCTCATTGAGAGTGCAGAATACCTTGGCGCCAATGTGCCATAAAGAGAATGTCTCTAATCGGTGGTGTTTCATCCCTCCCGAGTATAAAAGCAGGTACTGTCAGCTGCGAAACTCCAATTTGCAGCTCTGCTGAGCTGACTACAGTCACTACTCTCAAAGTACTGCCAGCTGAGTGCGGATGGCCACTCCCACTGAACTCTCTTAAAGAGCTAATCTTCCCTAAAGAGCTCATGTATGCTAGATTTTGGGGGTAGTTTTAATTAGCTCTCTTAGGCTAATTGGGCTAAAGAACTTATAACCTGTTTTTATTATCATAAATTACTAATTTTGGTCTACTTTCCTGAAAGAGCTATAGCCCTCTTGTGGAGGTATAGCCCCTTTAAGTTGTGCTTTTTTAATTTTTTTTATTGGCATCCTTAGAAGAATAGTACATTATAAAAGATAACAACAGAATTGAATTTTTACAGCATAATATATATACATACAGAGCAGTTCTCCAATTATTAAAAAAAATGCATCAGTTAGGTAGTTCCATTTTTTCTTAATACACTCAGCTTTGCCGATTGAGTTCATGTTGAGAATACAATTCAATATTTTTGTATTATTTATTTATTGTTGTTTAAGGTCACATACTTCTGCACAATGGCTAATCATGACCACAACATAGAGATAAAGTCAAGGTCAGTCAATCGTTTATACCCCATGTTGCCTATTTTAGAGGACTCACACCCCAAGCATTAGCGACTGGGTCCTATTTTACCAGTGAAACAGAGCTTGTTTACCACAGTAAACAAGCACTGCATCACTTCCCGGGGTTCCCACGGGGGAATATTTTTGTAGGATTTTACAGCTCTTGCTAGACCTGAGAAAGAGGGGATGATATCATTTCGGCTGCAGGTGTAAATATACTTTTTGTAGATGAGGAGACAGGTATTTGTACAACCCGCATATGAAAAAAAATCCTGCATATGTGAAAAACTGCAAATGTAAAAATAAATCAACCGTAATAAAAAAACAAATATGTGAAAAAAATGGACCAAATGTAAAAAAAAAAAGTGTAACCGCATTTGTGAAAACATTTTTACTGCAAATGTAATAAAAAATGAAACTGCATTTGTAAAAACATTTTTACTGTATATGTGAAAACAACTCGAACACGAGGATTTGATCTTGCGATTTTCAAATTAATAAAGATATTATTGGCACGGAGTTTCACCATTCTTATTTTGGGCATGGTAACTGAACAATACAGATGCAGTACGATCTCGACATCTCATCGCTGTTCTCCGGGGCCATTGATAGGAGGGGTGGAGTCAGTGTGGTAAAACCGGGTGCCCGGGTTTTTTGGGGGGCCCGGTCCCTGGGTTCAAGTTCACTTTTAACAAGGGCTCACAAATACGTTTCTGTCTGTCATGTTTGTGGCAATTTTGTAGGCAATTGTATGTTGCGCAAATTGCGGGCCCCATGCGAGAATAAGTGACCATATTTCGAATGTAAAGTTTAAGTTTACGGCTAAAAATCGAAGAACCCTTTGACTCTCTAAAAAACAAAAGTTTCCGGACCCCCACCGACGAGATGGGTACACCCCCACTCCACTTCGCCCACTTGATCTTGACGAAAATCCAGCGCACTGTGCACATGTAGTTAACAAGACGAAAAAGTGCTCGCTATGTTCAACCTTGATGATGTAGATGGAATATTAGTTTGTTTAGATTACAGTTAAAAAAATCAAGAGATCTAGGAAATGTATTTCTGGACAAACAAAATATACATGAAGTATATTAAAAACATTAACGCCCATGTGCCGATCTTTCGGCCACAGGCCTTTCGTTATCAATGCAGAACAACCAGAGGGTTAGATTACATCTTCACAGTACAGAAACAATTCACAGAATAACAAGATATGTGACTTCCGGTTTTCGAGGCGGACACGAAAAATTTCGGGAAGGAAAAGAAAATTGTAAATCTTCATTAATCATCAAAAAGAGAAGGCATCAAAATGAAATCTTTAAATATAATTCTGTAGTTGGGTCTTTAGATCATTAATTTATTGCCATTTTTTTTCGTAATTTGTTTTTCTCATATTTATTCTCATGTCTATCTCTGACCAAAACACATCGAAATTCAATATGGCGTATCAGACATTGAATAGAAAAAATGACTCTACTGAAGAAAATTAAGAAAGAATTAAGTAAATTAGAAGACAAAGAAGAGGAAGATGGATTGTTAGAAAGCAGGAGGAAGGTATTTCTAGTAGCAGACAGCAAGGGGAAAAGATTGTTCTCTGAAATTAAAAGACATGACTGTGTACCAGTAAAAATAATCGCCAAAAGTGGGGCTACCACAACACGAAAAACAATTATTATTGATCATCTGTTACATAATATTAGGTCAGAAACAAAGCCAATCATAATATTCTGGTTTGGAACCTGTGAGATATCTTCTAAAAGTGGAAACACTATAAGCCTTGACTCCACATTTTCTGTTAGTAATACTATAGAAGAATATAGAAATCTACGACGAAAGGTTCTTCATGTCAATCCAAGATCAGAAGTAATTTTTCTTGAATGTCCCTTCTACTCATTAGACAGATGGAACACAAGTAATTCCCACAGAGAAACTAAAGGCCAGGAAAATCAAGACAATGAATTGCATAGAAGATAGAAGATCTCAACAAGGAATCAAAACAACTGAATAGGATACCTGCTCCAAAAATTAGCCAAGACCAGGTGGAGATTACAAAAACAAAAAACAAGAAATCTAAGAGAAATATCAACTCAAGTCTACTAACAGATGGTATTCATCCTAATAAATTACTTGCAAGACTGTGGCTCCTTAGAATCTATAGAATGATACGTAGAATCTAATTCTGGTTGGAAGTCGGGATAGCTCCTTCTTCCAAAAATCGCACTCTTTTCTCTACAAGATATTTAAATTGTTCATAAACACTAAGAGAAATCGGGATTGCCCTTTTTCTCTACAAAGTCATTTAAATTGCTCATAAACATTAAGAGAAATCGGGATTGCCCTTTTTCTCCGTAAAAATAATAGTTAATTGTTCATAAACATTTTTGAGTGGGAAATCGATACGATGTCTGCAAAGAATGATAAAGAAGAAAAATATTGGACGTGCAAAATATGCAACAATAAGTTCACGGAAGACAAAGCAGAGGTCTTAGAGTGTGAATTATGTACAGGACACTACTGTAGAAAATGCTTGCAAATTACGGCAAATGAATATAAAATGTTGAGCAAACGATCAGATCTGCATTGGTTTTGTCCTGAGAAACGTGAGGAAAAAGCAATGAAAAGCGTCAAAATTGAGAAAGAGATAGAAGAAAGGTGCAGTGCATATTTGGAGAAAATTGAAAGCCGCATAATATCTCTTGAAGAAAAAATAGAAAAGAAAATTGATAAGGAAGAGGTACAACAAATGCTGGGTGCAACCAAAAATACCCAGATAGAATCAACTGAAAATGAAGGTGAAAACATTGATACAAAGATTTCAGAACTGAGAGAAAGCGATGCTAGGAAAAAAAATATTATTTATGGTGTAAAGGAATGTGAATCGACCGATGGCATGGAAAGAAAAAGGGAAGACACAACATTTATAGGAGAGCTTTGTAAAATTTTGGAGGCTGATACAAGCGAAGTAAAAAATGTTATAAGGTTGGGAAAGCGTATAACAGAAGAAGAGGTGACGAAATGCAGGCCCATAAAAGTCGAATTTAAAGAAGAGCAGGGCAAAACGAAAATTATGAAAAATCTGAGAAATCTGAGAAATCTGAAGGATGCGGAGGATAAATTTAACAAGATCAGCATCGAACATGACATGACAAAAAAGGAAAGAGCAGATTACAAAGAAAGGAAGATTGAAGCGAGGAAACTAAATGAAGAAAATAAGTCGGGGGACTTCAAGTTTGTGGTCAGAGGACCACCATGGGATCGGCGAGTCACGAAAGTAAAAATAAGGAAAGGCTGAAAAAAAATAAGGAGGATTTTAAAACTGTAAATCAACCACAAGTTAAGAATGTACATAAGTTAATGGGCATGGATTTTAATAAAACAAAAAAAGAAAAAAAAAGTTTAGTTTGCCTGTACACAAATGCAGATAGTTTATTGAATAAACTAGAGGAACTGAGAACAAGAATCTTATCGGATGGAGATAAACCAGATATAATAACCATCACCGAACTACTGCCGAAGAACCGTAGATTAACTCCGACGCAGGCTGAATTCCAAGTTGAGGGATATGACTTGGTAATTAACACAACAGATCAAAATGACAAAAAAGGGGTATAGCTATATACTCAAAGACAGAATTGGCTACTGAGGAAGTAAATATACAAGCAAACAACAAATTTGAAGAGAGTAAATGGATACAAATAAAAAAAAACAAAACAGACAAACTACTAGTGGGATGCATATACAAAAGCCCCAACACAAGTGAGGAAAATAACAGGAACCTAAGAGACCTACTACGACAAATTGCGACTGAAAAAAATGGATATACACATATATTGGTCACAGGTGACTTTAACTTTCCAAAAATAGATTGGGCAACATATACCTCCAAGGATGTTGAGGGATCAGCTTTCGTGGATTGTATTAAAGATTTCTTTTGGACACAACATGTAAATAAACCAACTAGATGCCGAGGAAGCAATGATCCAAATAGTCTGGATTTGATCTTGACAAATGAACAAGAAATGATTGAAGACATTAAATATGAGAGCCCACTCGGAAAAAGTGACCATTGTGTGCTAAAATATATATTCAAGTGTGAAACTGAAGAAAAGAAATGTAGTACTAACCGCAGAAACTATACACGTGGAAATTATACTAAAATGAACACTGAATTTAATATTGATTGGGAAAGTATGCTCACCGATGAAGACCCTGATGTTCTATTCAACAAATTTTTGGTAAAATACAATGAAGTCATTGAAAGGAATGTACCAAAGATAAGTATGAGAAAAGCAGGCTTAATTAAAGAACACAAATGTACTTCCTTGGATGAAACTACAATCAAGAAAATTAAGAAGAAGCATAGATGTTGGCAAAGATATATGGAGACTAGGGACGGAAAGAAATATCAAGAGTACGTTAAACTTAGAAATCAAGTGAAGGGATTAGTAAGAAAAGCAAAAAGAAATAAAGAGAAATTAATTGCAGAAAATATCAAGTCAAACCCGAAGCAATTCTGGCAGTACGTGAACTCAAAAAGAAAGGTCATAACTGTGATTTCCGAATTGAAAGAAACAGACTGCTCCGGGAAAGTTACAGTGTCCAAAACAGATGAGGAGAAAGCAAATGCCTTGAATAGATTTTTTGTGAGTGTATTTACTGAAGAAGTAGAGAACGAGACTCAAAGACCAACATTACCACGAATTCAAGATGTACCGGACATAGAGGAAAACTACTACTCTGTAGAAAAAATTACAAATCTTTTGAAAGATCTGAATATAGAAAAATCACAGGGACCAGATGGAATCCACCCCAAAGTGCTAAAAGAATGCAGAAGTACACTTAGTAAACCAATTCAGATTGTCTTTAACACATCCCTACACAGTGGAAAAGTGCCATCTATGTGGAAGGAGGCCAATATCAGTGCCTTATTTAAGAAGGGTCAGAAGTCAGATCCAGGGAATTACAGACCTGTTAGTTTGACAAGCATAATGTGTAAATTAATGGAAAAACTAATAAGAGAAGAAATTGTAGACCACATGAAAAAATTCAAGCTATTCAGCAAGAAACAATACGGGTTCATATCTGGTCGATCTACAGTATTACAGTTAATGAGAGTGATGGAAGAATGGACTTCTATTCTAGATGATGGAAAGACCTTGGATGTCATATATATGGACTTTATGAAGGCCTTCGATAAGGTACCACACATAAGGCTCGTCAACAAATTGGAAAGCTATGGGATTACAGGCAAAATAAAAATATGGATAACAAACTTCCTGGCGGAAAGAAGACAGCGGGTCATGGTTAATGGGTATCATTCGGAATGGAAATCAGTAACAAGTGGTATACCTCAAGGAAGTGTCTTAGGACCTATATTATTTGTGATATATATCAATGACATGCCAGATTGTGTTGAGTCACCATTATACCTTTTTGCTGATGATACAAAAATCTACAGGGAAATAAAAAGTAAACAGGACGAAAGGATTCTGCAAAAAGATTTATCAGCATTGCAGCAATGGTCGGATACATGGTTGCTGAAATTCCATCCAAACAAATGCAAGATAATGTCAGTATCAACCAAACATAAGAAGATGCCTGATTGCGAGAAAAAATATTTTTTAACCAATAATGATGGTGTTAAGATAATATTAGGAAAATCCACAAAAGAAAAGGACATTGGAGTGGTTGTCGATAACAATATGAGCTTTGAAGATCACATTATGGCTCAGACATTGAAGGCAAACCAGACCATGGGGATTATTAGAAGAGCATATACTTATCTAGATGAAAAAAGCTTTAAGTCTCTGTATCAAGCACTCGTCAGACCAAACTTAGAATATGCAGCCTGTATCTGGAACCCATATAAACAGAAAGACATAACAAACATTGAAAAAGTTCAAAAGAGAGCAACAAAACAGGTACCATCATTAAAAGATCTATCATATCCAGAAAGACTAAGAAAACTAGGCATGCCCACCTTGAAATACCGAAGACTACGTGGGGATATGATCGAATTATTTAAAATAAGCCATGGTATATATGACGAAGAAGTAACCTCAACAATGTTACAATACTGTACAAACAGAACCTCAAGAGGACATGACCACAAGTTGATGAAAAAACACAGTAATTTGGAAATTAAGAAAAATGCCTTCTGGAACAGATCAGTTGAAATATGGAATGGCCTACCAAAAGCATTGATGACCTGTAAAACAGTAATGAGCTTTGAAATCAAACTTGATAGCTTTTGGTCAGAGATAGACATGAAATACAATTTTAAGGCAGATTATGTAAAACCGGAAAAGACGAATAGAAGGAATACAGATGCGGATATTGAGGCAGAACCTGCCTGCGTCCACTAGAAGATCCTAAGGTATCCTAAGGTAAGATACCGTTAGTACAAAATGTAACGTCACACGTCAACGCGTTACTCTCACACCATGCTTACGGCAATTGATTCCCACTCCATCTCTCGTCCCCTGCTTACGTATCCATAAACCATCTCTCACCAGTCTTTCTTATTTGCCTCCCCTTACAATTTCGAACACCGAAACTTTTTTGTCATGCACTCCATGGTGACGGTTCTGATTGAAACGATCAAAAACAGGTTTCTCTAGGTGCAGACTCACGTCTCTCATATGCTCATCACAAAATCTTTCAAACGGTTTTCACTCTCCACTACATACACTGCAGACCCACACTCCTTACATGAAATGCAATATACGACATTGAAAGTTTTACTATATTCACCATATTGCATGTAGTGTTCAACCGATGATCGGAACCGGCCACCACAGTCGGCCGATTGTGGGTAATCGGATGACAACGGCGACGGCTCCTGGAACATAGGTTCAGCCGATGTTTGTCAAGCATTTTGTGATGATTAAACCGCATTTTATTATCCTCTGCAATTGTATAATTGTTGATGTAAAATGATGTCAATGATACCATTCAATAAAGTTGAAAAACCACCACAAAGTGTATTCTTAATCTCTCTAGACGCCCCTTTTATGGGATATACAAGTTAAACGACATGTAAAGCTTACAACTGAGCGTACTTACGGCAATCGCCAGTTCATACCGGAAAAGTGAAGGTTGCATTCCATTGACACATTTCGCGGTACAAATTACCAGTTTCGCGCGCTTGGGTGGTAAACGTGGCTCTAAAAGCCACGTTTACCACCCAAGTGGTGTGCGCGACTGGTAATTTTATTGGACCCGAGTCTATGAAATTTAACACTGTGAAATATATTCAATTTAATATAGTTCTTTCTCGTCTCGACTTATCTAGTAGTGAACGGACTGTAGTCTGTAAACACTGTAAAATATGTTCAAACTAATGCAGTTCTTTGCGAGCCTCGACTTGTCTAGAAGTGCACGGTATGACAATCGGAATCAGCCGATTGTGAGCTCAAATAACCAGTAATCGGCCATTTTTGCAATCGGTTGAACACTAATTAAATGTATGTAAAAACCGGATTCTGTGGCAAACTGTTCATAGTGATATCGTCTGTGGCCAATGAGTGAATCTGTTGTTCCTAATTCCGTTCATTAGGATGTCGAATTTCCAAACACTTTCAAGGGCCCGGACTTTCAATTTCGAAATTTAGGCACTTCCTGAGACTTCGACGACTAGTACGAAGCTTGAGGTGGAGGGGGGGGGGGTGCAGAAACACCTCAGTCCGGCGACAGTGATGCTTTCCGAAATTAAGAAGAAGGGTGACGGCCCTCGTCGGCCACCGCTGAGCGCTGAGCGTCCATTCAAAACGGACGCGCAGCTCGTAGCGATGGCCATTGCGGAATGCGTATTTCAGAGAGAATGTCCCCCTCTCGAAGTAGTATAAGGGATCCCGGGGTGTACTTCCGAGAAAATATTTAATATTTTGTTCTCACAACTGTTCAAAAGAAGTGGCCATTGTTATCTGTGCGGAGCCGTGAGCTTTAAACAGCTAAAATGGGTTAAGTGCAGATAGGAAGAAGATTGAGTTCTCGCTGTGTTCGTGAAAATAAAGCCATCTCGGGTCTTGAAATTGTAGGGGTACGGCATTCCGCCTCAGACAAATTTAACCCTTTACCAACGTAACGGCTAAAACCGGTCAGCGATATTCACAAAAGTCGCCAATTAATTTTCATTATTTTTTCATTATTTTTTTTTTTTGTCTCAAAAACATAAGTTATGACCCCTCTTTGGAACGAGTCCGTCCGCTCGTTACAAAGAGAGGTCATAACCTTTGTTTTTGAGACAAACAATTTAAAAAAAAGTCATTCAAGAAGTTTGTTTGCAAGTGTCGTCTGCTTTTCATGTTAGGTGAAGGATTAAAGTTCCTCCGCGAGAGTACCACTGTCTTGCAGAATTAAACCATTATTATCAACAAGAGAAATTAGGTATGCACTGCATCGACGCGTACCCCTGTTTACATCGTTAGGTTTTCACAGAGCGCCAGACACCTATATAAGTGCGGGTATATCCTCGTTCAATTCGGAAATCTTTTGGGAAAATGTATGGACTGACAGACTGACTGACTGACAGACTGGAAATTATATCCACCATTTCAACTTTTTGAAAAATCTCTCAAGAAATCTCAGGTCTTAACCCTTTACCTAACATGAAAAGCAGACGACACTTGCAAACAAAATTCTTGAATAACTAATTTTTTTTCATTTTTTGTCTCAAAAACATAGGTTATAACCCCTCATTGGAACGAGCTCGACGATCTCGTTGGAACGAGCTCGACGATCTCGTTCCAACGAGGCCGGTCATAATCTATGTTTTTCAGACATAAAAAAAGAAAAAATAATGAAAATTAATTGGCAGTTTTTGAGAATAGCGCTGGCCGGTTTTGGCCGTTACGTTGGGTAAAGGCTTAACTGGTGGAAGGGTACATTTTTTTATTTTCTTGTGATCTGAATTTGTTTATAAAAATTTCTTTTATTACAAACTATTGAAGAGTGCCCATGGTGCTCATAGGCACTCTTAAATAATTTGTGATAAAACAAATATTTATTAACAAAATGGAATTTGCGTTTGAATGAATATGAAAAATGAGCAAGGAAAATGTTAGCTTATCCCCTGGTACCCCCATTTTTTACAACTCTGAAGCCTCTGATAGTGGCTTCCAGCACTCACCCAGTTAAGCAGTATTCTGACAATCCTTCAAATTGATCGGTAAAATGTTTATGTTGAGGGGGTGGGGGGGGGGGGGCTGGGGCGTTGTCCCATCGGTACTCCATGTGTCTCCACCGCATTTTAAGGAGATAAATCTTTGACCCACTTTCATATTTGTCGAGGACGGTCTGGGTCATGCGAAGGTTGCACTTGGTGAAGGAACAAGAAAGACTTCAGAAACATTGCTATCACAGACAATAATAAGCCCACACAAAGTATATCTTCTGTTTGTCGGGCCAAGTTTTGTAAAATTGCATGCGGGCGAGCAGTTTTTTATTTTATTTTTTATGTTTGTAATTATGTCTTTGCCATCTAAAGTTCATATTCTTGGTTTGATTTGTGTTTTTGGCCTCATAATCTACAGAATAGCAAGGGTGGTGGTGTATTTCCTCCCTTGAGTGCAACAAGGCTTTGCAATACTGAAGCATTGCAAAGCCTTGTTGCACTCAAGTGGCAAATTTATCAATTTTATTAACGTGGGTAAAATATCAGACATAAACCATTATGGGGGCATATATATTTTCATTCTCAATGGGCGTTTGTGTTTGTTTCCTATAGGATTAAAGTTGTGAAATTTGGAAAATTAGTATAGAAGTCAATGGGAAAGAAACACAATGGGAATACAGAAATCTGATTGGTGGATTAACTTCGCTCTGATTGGTCAGTGTAAAAACATCTTGATCCTCATTAATTTTATTATTTAAAATCATGTAGTTAGGGGGGGGGGGGGGTCATTTAAAGAAATTGCTAAATATAGACCATAACAATTAGTTATGGGGTCAGTTAAGGATGTTACTAAAAATAGAGCGTAGGAATTTATAAAAATATAGTTCCAAGTAGAAGCAGAGGATTCTGGGTATATTTGTCCTATAGCACTACGTGCTACTCTTATTGGGGAAAAAAACGTCATGGGATCCAAAAAGGGGTTATGGGAACATTACTCCACTTCAATCGAACACACCCCGGAGGGGGGGGGGGGGGGCTCGGTACTATAGCACTACTATTATAAGTCAAAAGTTTCGCGATCCTAAATAGGATTCTGAAAGAATTCGAAATAGTACAACTTGTCGGGTTGTTTGTGGTAATTCGTGATACTCCGATTCAATCGAACACACCCCCGATACCCTCTCGGTACCATAGCACTACGTGCTAAGCCGATAAAAAAATAAAGTCAATTTCGGTGATTTTGGGTGGATTTTGGTGATTTCGAGGGATTGTCGGGTTGTTTGTGGTAATTAGATTTACTCCGATTCAATCGAACATACCCTCCGAACATACCCCCGTCCGATTGCAGAAAAACTGGGTAACATAGAAACCACGTGCTACCGTAGAAACCAAGATGGCGGCCTGCAGGATACAAAAAGGACGACGGAAACACGTATCACCCTAACAACACGCGCTGTGCATGCACACTCACACCACCTATCACTATGGAGATGACGTCACAACATTGCCGCTCACGCGGGTTACCATGACAACTAAACATGGAGCCACTGTGTCACTTCCGAGGTCATCCACCGAGGTCATCCAACCTAGAGTTGAAAAGCCCGAGACATACTACTGTGGGGGCTTAGTGGTTACGGCATTGGACTTCAAATCGAAAGTTCCACGGCGCGATCCGCGACAAGGTAACCTTGTTGAGTACTTGGGTAATGCATTTCATCCCGATTGCCCACGTGTGGGGCGGGGGTTGGGCGGTGGCGCTCTGTACTAAGTTGTACCGCACGTCGTTGGTGCACTTGTCTTCAACCAATGCTAACCCTGTTTGTGGTGTTAATGCGTTGAGTAGTCCGATAGTTACTCGCCGCTGCTCGGTGGTTCTGTTCGGTTACTCTGGCTTTCTTCACCCGTAATACTGCCCGACACGAGGTAACCGCTGTGGAATGTGTCGTTAAAACCCCAAGAAATAATAAACAAACATGGTTTTGTTAATTCTTTACCTAACAGAACTAGCGGTTGTAAAAAAATCTTGAATTGCTTAAAATTAGTGCCTCTGGGGGGGGGGGGGTGGGGGTGGGGGGGGGGTAGTTGATGGGTTCTCCTTGTAGGGGCAAGTTCGCAATATTATATCATTTTGCATTCATATACCGCAGACATCTCCGTGGGTTCTTAACCCGCGGAGATGTCTGCGGTATCTGATTTATTTATTTATTTATTTATTTATTTATTTATTTATTTATTTATTTATTTATTTTATTTATTTATTTAATCATTGGGGTTTAACGACACTTTCGACAGCCAGGGTCACCTCGTGTCGGACAGTTTTACTTACGGGTGGACGAAGCCGGAGTATCTTGAGAGACCCATCGAGCAACGATGAGCAACTGTCTGACTCCCCAACATACTAACTCCATACAAGCAGGGTTAGCATTGGTTGAAGAAAAGTGTACCATCGACGTGTAGTACGCCTTAGTACACAATGCCACTGTGCCCCCACGTGGGCAGTTGGGATTAAGTGTCTTGCTCAAGGACACAACGCAGTTTACGCAGGTGGGATTCGTACCGAGAACCTCTCGGCTTGCAACCTTGATCTCTACCTACTGAACCACCGCGCTCCCACGCCATCTGAGTTAATGAAAAAAGGTGTACCATCGACGTGTAGTACGCCTTAGTACACAATGCCACTGTGCCCCCAGGTGGGCAGTTGGGGCAATTGGGATTAAGTGTCTTGCCCAGGGACACAACGCGGTTTACGCAGGTGGGATTCGTACCGAGAACGTCTCGGCTTGCAACCTTGATCTCTACCTACTGAACCACCGCGCTCCCACGCCATCTGAGTTAATGAAAAGAGTGTCCCCCGCCCCACCACCCACCCCCATCCCCGTAGCGCCGCCACTGGTAGAAGAGTCGCCAATCACTTATTTACTCTTCCCCGCCTAACAGAATCAACAAAGATCAAAAAGGGAAAGATGCTTATGGGCTTCCCAGATGTGAAAAGAATCATTGGAGAGAGACCGACTTTATATATTAAACCAAAACAAACACATATTCTCACATCTAACAATAGAGTGCTATGCTATTAAAAGTTTCGGTATCCTTTTTTGAAAAAAAACCCATCCCATACCCAATAGTACTCAAGCCCGTTGAGAAAACAAATTCTCACATCTAATAACAGTGTTTTTGTTTCTCGTTCTTTTCATAAAGTCCGAAGTTTCCTCTTCTCCCAGTTCACCTATCCGAACGTCTTGGCTTACCCAGCCAATACGTTCGGACAGCTGGAACAATCTCTTCTCACTCTTCGACGAATCTTCGCTTACGACTCTGAATCTTAGTTTGCGTTTTGTGTACAACTCGCTTCATTTTTCTGTTCGTCCACCAAATACTTGCTTGTTGCATCATTAATTCCTCACCACACAAAAACTACCACATTTTGCCCGGTAATGCCAATTTTACTGATTGACGGCGTTCGACGAATAACGCATCAAGGGGCACAACTCCAGCTTGGTTCATATCGGCCGAGATCGGCGTCATATCGGCCGCATTTTGAGCCATATCAGCCTAGCTTGATAATGAGCAATTCTGTGCAAAAATGATATATAATAAATAAGAGATACTAATTTTGCCTTTAGAATGAAACGTCGAAATTAGGCTCTCATAATCGGTATTAGCAGGCTTTGCTTCCATTCATGGAGTGTGGGGGATTTATATGTTTGTACACCTTTAAACACTGGTGAAGTTAAAGTAATACTTGCTGAAGGGCCTGAGATAAACATTAATCTTTTTATTCTTGACATCACACAATAGTATGACATGAGCGTAACTATGGAGGGGTGTGTGTTGGGTGCGACCCGATAATTTTCCAGTCGGGCCATACTCGTTTTGGCTTTTGATCTTGTATGTCGATTAGATCTTGCTAATAACCATGTATGCAGGGCCAACGAGAAGGAGGGCGGGCCCCGGGGCAATGTGTAAAGCGGCGTCGAAGGTCCGTACAAAAAACCTTCTCGTGACTTTCAGCTCAGTCGTATCGATAGGTCAAACTACAGTTTTGTTTAAACACAAAAAATCCCCGCGCAGTTGCCCCCTCCTCCACCCCCATCTCGGAACTAGTGCAAGTATGTTTTGTTTTCTTACGAGACGAAATTTAATACTTGGACTTATGTCACACGGACTTACTCGCACGGTTTCATACAAGTGGAGTCCGTGGTGCCCAGTTTGAGCTCTTAGGTTCCCAGCGTAAACAGTTTGCAGTCCAGAAGGTACTAATTAAATATGAAGTTAGGAAGCATACATGTGTGTCACGACTACAACATGTATTTATCTACAAAGCCCTTATTGCGTGTTGAAGAAGACTTACCTTGATGATTTACTTGGAATATTTAACCAGTCGGGAATTGGGCATTGACAGTCGAGTTATTTATTTATTTATTTATTGGGTCACATACTTATGCACTATGGCTAATCGTGATCGTGGCAGTTTTATGGGTGGGGGAAGCCGGAGAGAACCACCGGGCATCGACGAGCAACTGTCAGTTCCTCAACATTCTAACTCTGTTCAAGCTCCGCTCAAGCGGGGTTACAGCGGTTGAAGACATGTGCATCATCGACTTGCAGTACGCCTTAGTACACGGTATCATCGTGCCCCCATGTAGGCAAGCGGGATAAAGTGCCTTGCCCAAGGACACAACGCGGGTCGTCCCGGGCGGGGATCGAACTCGGGACCTCTAGAATAGAAGTCCAACAGTCTACCACTGAGCCACCGCGCTCCCGACAGTCGAGTTAAATCTAGTTTCACTTCTACCCCCATGTCCCACCAATCGGTCATCTCCACGAGGCCTAACGTAATGATAAAATTCGGCGTCGTTATTCCCAAAAAGTCTCCATTCAAATTCGATTATTACTGGTTTTACTACTGCACGATCAACCAAATCTACTACACCAACCAGACCCGAAGCTAGTGGGATTACCTTGCCTGAGATAACTTTATTGAGAGTCGATTGTCATGATGATATAAATCAGGGATGCCCATTCTGACAGAATTGGATTCAGTGGCTTAGCCATGGAGGGGGGGGGGGGGGGGGTGCTGGGAATTCTACGATTTGCATGGGGCGTCAACTAATGAAATTTGAGGTGACGTACCACGTGTTGTTTCGAGCCTTAAAAGAGCGCCATTGGGGCATGTTTTTCCAAATTCTCTATGGGAGGCTTAGACTTCAGAGAAATGTATGGAAAATATACTCCCCAGACCCACTAACGTGAGAGGGGCACCATCTTTATACCTTTCCCCAACTCAAGAGTTCGATCTTCTTGGTGTGACTGTGTCATAAAAATGCTTGGATGTCACCCTCCCATAAACTGAATCCATATTGCCCCCTCACGCCCTAATATTGATACCTGGCTTGGCATCTGATAGGGTTTCTTCGCCCCAGCTATACTACCCTCGTCCTCCGGGTGGATGAACGAACAGTTATCTACCTTGGCAAAATGGCTGCGCCCATGTAGCAAGAAAAAGACGATTTTCTGTAAGGAAGAGATTTTCTTCCCGCTGCGTGCTTACAAACGCTTACAAACGCAAAGATCTTGTCGTTTAATTGTCGCATTTTTATTCAGAATGATTGTACAGTCGCCTTAAATAAAAATTAGTGCATGACACGTGTAAACAGCAGCATTCGAGTATTTCGACGTTTTTTTCATGTCGATTTTCGACCGTCTTCGATTTACCGGTTGGACTTTGGGAATGCCAGTGACCTTAACCCATGACGATCTCGTCCCAAAGTGACCTCGACCCGATTTGGTGACTTCGACCCACTTTTGGTGATCTCGACCCAGAGTGACTTCGACCCACTTTTAGTGATCTCGACCCACTATTTTTGTCATTCGGAACTGCAGTAATGGCCAGGGGGGTGATCTCGACTCACTTTGGATATTATAATTACAGGCGTTACAAAATATTATTTGTTCAAAAACCTACTGTCCTTATATTCACAGGACAAACCTATCTCCTGAATATTTCACCACAGAGCCTGGGTGAAATGAAAAGCACATCCACGTATTTCTGCACCAGGATACACATTTCGAAATGCATTCCACATAGCTGCTTCAAAGTCAATGACGAGCTCTTTGACTACAAACTCACCACCTAAAGTCTTTATACTGTCCAGAACTGCTACATAGTCTTCGGTTCGTTTGCCGGACATTCATGAAAATAGTAGTGGCACTTGCTTTGTATCTTCTCCTTGACGAAATGAAAGCATGGACACTGAATAATTGCGTGAAAGGTTTGCGTACAACCTGTAAATTAAAATTAAAAATGAGGGGGCGCGGTGGCTCAGTTGGTAGAGGTGCAGGCTGCAAGCCGAGAGGTCCTCGGTTCGAATCCCACCTGCGGCAACCGCGTTGTGTCCTTGGGCAAGACACTTCACCCCGATTGCCTACATGGGGGCACGATGACGCTGTGTACTGAGGCGTACTGCACGTCGATGGTGCGCATGTCTTCAACCAATCTGACCCTGCCTGTGCTGCGGTGCAGAGTTCAGAGTTACGATGTTGGGGAGCTGACAGCTGCTCGTCGTTGCTCGGTGGTTCTCTCCGGGTACTCCGGCTTCCTCCACCCGTAAAACTGTCACGGTCACGATTAGCCATTGTGCATAAGTATGTGACCTTAAACACCAATAAATAAATAAATAAAATTAAAAACATGCATTTAATATAGCTGGTGAATCATTGCGTTCATACTATAATAAGGTCTGATCAAATCATGTCTTGTTATCATTAATAAGAAAGCTTTACCGTGTACATTATTAAAATATTAATTAAATGTTCTTATTATAAGAGAAGTCAAACCGCACACCATTCCCTCTCCTTCCACTTCCCTTTTTATTCAGTCCAATTATAACCATAGCTTCCCTATCCCTCGAGTCCCTATCTTCATTATTCTTCCTATAAAACTTAGTTTAATATATTAGTTGTTTGATATGTAACTCGCCTTAAAAGTTCAATCAATATACCAGCATTTAGCATTTCTGAGGAGATGAAATTGAGCGTCTGTTGCGAAGATAATATGACGTTCGTTGTCAACTGATATGTCTTTTCTGAAGAAGTTGTCTGGTATATGTTGTAACTGGAGTTCAAAATTCAAGTCATTTGGATCTACTGGACGTAGCATCTGACGGAGGTAGTTTGCATTTCTGGCTATCAGTGACTTCAGGTAGGGCAAGCGACAGTTCATTAGGTGATTCCTCGTCATGGCGAAGTGGAATCACAAAGCTTAGGTGCTCAGGATCACCTGATGATCTTGCAGTATTTGGTGTTTCTTGCAGAATTTGTTCAGCCAGACTGGAAGAATCGGCAGGACTCGTAAGAATACATTTCCGATCTAACCAACTTCTCTTATATAGACTGTATAAAATGTTCATTTATGTCAAAGATTTATAAGTATGCCATTCAAACTGATGTGTCTTGACATCCGTATTTGCGTGGTTTTATTATAAATTTAAAACTAATTTCCTAAGAATACATTTCCGATCTTACCAACTTCTCTCATATAGACTGTATAAAATCTTAATTTATGTCAAAGATTTATAAGTATGCCATTCAAACTGATGTGTCTTGACATCCATATTTGCGTGGTTTTATTATAAATTTTTATAATTTTATAAGAATACATTTTCCTATCTAACCCACTTCTCTTATATAGACTTATAATATTTACATGTAAGCATTCCTATCAAAATTGTATTTTCCTAATCTCCTTTATAAGAAAAAATACACACCTGTATTGCATATTCCACGCGGCATTTCCGCGAGTATCCAAAGTGGGTCGAGATCACCCCCTGACCAGTACCGCACTTCTGAACGGGAAAAATAGTGGGTCGAGATCACCAAAAGTGGGTCGAAGTCACCAAATCGGGTCGAGGTCACTTTGGGACGAGATCGTGATGGGTCGAGGTCACTGGACACCGACTTTGGTTACGGAACGTTTCATCCCAAAATCAGTTCGTCTGGGTGCACTTCGTCTCAAATGACAACCAGGACGATTCGTCCCAAATATCGGGACGAGACTTTCCAACAATGTTTTTTCAGAGTATTGAGAATATTCCTCCCAAATGTTTTGTTTTTTAGAATGATAGAACGATTCGTCCCAACATTGGTAAAGGTGTAGAATAGGGGACTCCTCGTTTTTAGCTCACCTGACTGAAAGTCAGGGTGAGCTTTTCTTGTCACTCTTCGTCCGTCGTGAAGTTGGTGTTTGAGCCTCTTTCTCCTAAACCACTGGCCACATTTTAATTAAATTTCATGTAGGTAGTGGTATATAGGGGCATTTTGATTTTTATCCAAATTAGGTTTCAGTTCATATTGAGCAGAGGTGTGGGGAAAAAATGGCCAAATTTTTTTAAAATCTTCTTCTAATGAACCACCAGTAGCAGAGACTTGATATGTGGTATACAGAGTCCTTTTGAGGTTTAGAATCAAGTTTGTTCAAGAGAAGTTTGTCGGGCATTATTTGCCTTTGTTATGGGAGGGGCCAAAATTTTGGCCACGCCTAAAATTTCTATTTTCAGAACCGTGAGGTCGATTTGAACCAAATTTGATATGAGATGATAATGCTTCATAAGTAGTTGATTGATGCAAAAAAACAAATTTCTCATTGCCCCGTGGGAACCTCGGGGGCTAAAAATAGGAAAAACCCTAAAACTGCCATATCTCCAAAACTACACGGCACAGAGAATTCTTATTTTGTATAAAACTTACTTTTATCCAGTAGAATAGAATGGTTTAAAAAAATCCCTATCGGTTTGATCACAAGGTACTTTTTTCAGGACTTTGAAAAAGTGCTGAGTCAGCACTTTTTAACACTGTAGGCAATGGGAAAAAGATTAAAAAATCTTCTTCTCCAGATCCGGCAGGCAGAATCTTTTGATATTTGGTATGCAACATTGTAGGGTGGATCTGATTCAAGTTTGTTCAAATCAGCCCCCTGGGTTCATATTTGGGCTCAGTATAGGAGCCCGATTTCGAACTTAGTGCATTTCTGGCAAATTTCTTAAAAAATCTTCTTCTCCAGATCCAGCAGGCAGAATCTTTTGATATTTGGTATGCAACTTTGTGGGGTGGATCTGATTCAACTTTGTTCTAATCGGCCCCCTGGGTTTATATTTGGGCTCAGTACAGAAGCTCGAATTCGAACTTAGTGCATTTCAGGCAAATTTCTTAAAAAATCGTCTTTTCCAGATCCAGCAGGCAGAATCTTTTGATATTTGGTATGCAACATTGTGGGGTGGATCTGATTCAAGTTTGTTCCAATCGGCCCCCTGGATTCATATTTGGGCTCACTATAGAAGCCTGAATTCGAACTTAGTGCATTTCAGGCAAATTTCTTAAAAAATCTTCTTCTCCAGATCCAGCAGGCAGAATTTTTTGATATTTGGTATGCAACATTGTGGGGTGGATCTGATTCAAGTTTGTTCAAATCGGCCCCCTGGATTTATATTTGGGCTCACTATAGAAGCCCGAATTCGAACTTAGTGCATTTCATGCAAATTTCTTAAAAAATCTTCTTCTCCAGATCCAGCAGGCAGAATCTTTTGATATTTAGTATGCGACATTGTGGGGTGGATCTGATTCAAGTTTGTTCAAATCGGCCCCCTGGGTGTATATTTAGGCTCAGTATAGAAGCTCGAATTCGAACTTAGTGCATTTCAGGCAAATTTCTTTAAAAATCTTCTCCAGATCCAGCAGGCAGAATCTTTTCATATTTGGTATGCAACATTGTGGGGTGGATCTGATTCAAGGTTGTTCAAATCGGCCCCCTGGATTCATATTTGGGCTCACTATAGAAGCCCGAATTCGAACTTAGTGCATTTCAGGCAAATTTCTTAAAAAATCTTCTTCTCCAGATCCTGCAGGCAGAATCTTTTGATATTTGGTATGCAACTTTGTGGGGTGGATCTGCTTCAAGTTTGTTCAAATTGGCTCCCTAGATTCATATTTGGGCTCACTATAGAAGCTCGAATTCGAACTTAGTGCATTTCAGACAAATTTCTTCTCAAGATCCAGCAGACAGAATCTTTTGATATTGGGTATGCACCATGCTTAGGGGGGTGAGATTCAAGTTTGTTCAAGCCAAGTCCCTGGGTTCATATTTGGGCTCACTGTGGTAGCCCGAATTATAACTTAGTTCAAAATGAGGAATTTTCTTTAAAAATCTTCTTCAGATCCAGCAGTCGGAATGTTTTGATATTTGGTATGCAGCATCCTTAGGGGGGTGAGATTCAAGTTTGTTCAAGCCATGTCCCTAGGTCCATATTTGGACTCACTGTGGGAGCTTGAATTGTAACTTAGTTCAAAATGAGGAATTTTCTTTAAAAACCTTCTTCTTCAGATCCAGCAGTCGGAATGTTTTGATATTTGGTGTGCAGCATCCTTAGGGGGGTGAGATTCAAGTTTGTTAAAGCCAAGTCCTTGAGTTCATATATGGGCTCCCTGTGGGAGCCCAAATTATAACTTCGCTCAATGTGAGGAATATTCTTTAAAAATCTTTTTAGCTCACCAAAGTGAGCTTAACTTATCACTTGCCATCCGTCGTCGTTCGTCGTCGTCCATTGTGAACTTTACATTATCGACTACTCCTCCCAAACTAATGGATCAAATTGAACCAAATTCAGTGTGCATGTTCCCCATTATATGTCAATTCAGACTTGTACAAATAAACTTGCCGCACCCACAGGGGGCACCACAAGAGGCATAACTCTGATAGCACCCATGAATTTCTTTCCAAAATTAAAAAAAAATTTTCTTCTTCAGATCCACCAGGCAGAATTCTTACCTATTTGGTATACATCATCTCTAGGTGGGTTGGGGGGGGGGGGGGGGGGGGGTGCAGATTCAAGTTTGTTCAAATCGACTCCCTGGATTCATATTTGGGGTCACTATAGAAGCTCTAATTTGAACTTAGTGCATTTCAGGCAAATTTCTTAAAAAATCTTCTTCTCCAGATCCAGCAGGCAGAATCTTTTGATATTTGGTATGCAACATTGTGGGGTGGATCTGATTCAAGTTTGTACAAATCGGCCTCCTGGGTTCATATTTGGTCTCAGTATAGAAGCCCGAATTTGAACTTAGTGCATTTCAGGCAAATTTCTTCAAAAATCTTCTTTTCCAGATTCAGCAGGCAGAATCTTTTGATATTTGGTATGCAACATGGTGGGGTGGATCTGATTCAAGTTTGTACAAATCGACCCCCTGAGTTCATATTTGGGCTCAGTATAGGAGCCCAAATTTGAACTTAGTGCATTTCAGGCAAATTTCTTTAAAAATCTTCTTCTCCAGATCCAGCAGACAGAATCTTTTGATATTGGGTATGCACCATACTTAGGGTGGTGAGATTCAAGTTTGCTCAAGCCAAGTCCCTGGGTTCATATTTGGGCTCACTGTGGTAGCCCAAATTATAACTTAGTTCAAAATGAGGAATTTTCTTTAAAAATCTTCTTCTTCAGATCCAGCAGTCGGAATGATTTGATATTTGGTATGCAGCATCCTTAGGGGGGTGAGATTCAAGTTTGTTCAAACCATGTCCCTAGGTCCATACTTGGGCTCACTGTGGGAGCCCGAATGATAACTTAGTTCAAAATGAGGGATTTTCTTAAAAAATCTTCTTCTTCAGATCCAGCAGTCGGAATGTTTTGATATTTGGTATGCAGCATCCTTAGGGGGTGAGATTCAAGTTTGTTCAAGCCATATCCCTTGGTCCATATTTGGGCTCACTGTGGGAGCTTGAATTGTAACTTAGTTCGAAATGAGGAATTTTCTTAAAAAATCTTTTTCTTCAGATCCAGCAGTCAAGATGTTTTGATATGTGGTGTGTAGCATCGTTAGGGGGGTGAGATTCAAGTTTGGTAAAGCCAAGTCCCTGGATCCATATTTAGGCTCCCTGTGGGAGCCTGAATTATAACTTAGTCAATATGAGGAATTTTTCTTTAAAAATCTTCTTCAGATTCAGGAGTCGGAATGTTTTGATATTTGGCATGCAGCATCCTTAGGGTTGAGATTCAAGTTTGTTCAAGCCAAGTCCCAGGGTTCATATTTGGGCTCACTGTGGAGGCCCGAATGATAACTTAGTTCAAAATGAGGAATTTTCTTTAAAAATCTTCTTCTTCAGATCCAGCAGATGAATGCTTTTGATATTTGGTATGCAGTATCCTTAAGGGGGTAAGATTCAAGTTTGTTCAAGCCATGTCCCAAGTTCCATAAAATTTGTCTCTCATGACTTCATTCCTTTGTAGTGTTGATGAACCATGTCTAACTGAATGTGACCCCAAATACTTCTTTGAACCACTTTGTTTGAATCACTTTGCCCGGTGAGCGATTAAGGCCCTTTGGGCCTCTTGGGTTTTTTTTAGATCCACTGGTCAGAATCTTTGAATATTTGGTATAAGCTTTTCTTAGGAGGAGCAGATGCAACTTGTTGAAATCAATTCTCTGGTTTGATATTTAGGCTACCATGTCAGGTGAGTGCCCTCAGGCCCCTTGGGGCCTCTTGTTTTTTTAAAATAACCATTTTCATGCTATTTTTTTCTGTTTTCTTAAAGTAAACTATATTTTCAACAAAATGACACAAAATTAGGTACCTCTATCATGTTTTAACATGTAAGAGAATAGGTTTTAAATCCTGTTGAATTGCGAGTTTCTCAATTGCCATTTGTTTCATCCGCTGAAAATTTCGCAGCGTCTGTTAATTCATTCGTTGTTATGAGTGACGCCACAGGGGAGAAATCATTCTATATGATAGCAGGTGCGCTTCGCTTGTGTGTGTGTTAGCAGGTGAGCTTCACTTGTGTGCTTGTTCCTCGATTTAAGGTCAGTTCAGTTAGGACCAGGGTGAGCTCATTGGTAAACTAACCCTGGCCCTCACTAGACTGACCCTAAAATTTGATCAAGGGTCAGTTTAGTGAGGGGGCAGGGTTTGTCAGCCGACATTTCAATTACTAAACTCTCCCCCTATGATAGCGATAATTGAACGGAGCGATTGCAGTGAGTTTGATGGCACTGTCGCAATAAAATCGTTAATATTTCTTGGAAAAAAACAATAAAAGTATGTGATTTTGTGTCATTTTGTTCAAAATATAGTTTACTTTAAGAAAACAGAGAAAAAATAGCAAGAAAAGCGTTATTTTAAAAAAAAAGAAGAAAAGTCCCCTATTCTACACCTTTACCCCAACATTTATTTTCATGGTAATTGTTATGTGAACGGGTCAAGTCGCCTCCGGGTCAAGTCGCCTCCTGGTCAAGTTACCCCATATATTGGATCAGTTTGCCTCCCCCCCCCCCCCCCCTCCCCAATAAAAAAGTATTGGACTGGAAGGACTTAATAATAACGTAAGACTGGTCTGGTTAGACACATAATTTTAATTTATTAAAACCAAAACATAATTACAAAATGTATAACAAATACAGTCATTCGGGGTATAACAGGTCTCATTTCATATTTTCGTTTATTTCTCACAAATAAAATAAGTTATCCAAATTTTGTTTTTTGTTATTGACAGATAGGTATTTGACATTCATTATTGCAACGGAATTGTTCAGATAAAGCTTCTGTTTATTTTATAAAATTAGATCGTTTGACTGTCGTAATTTAGTCAGTAACGGATCGCTTGTGTCTATAAAGAATCACCCTCTTTGGCATCCACTGCTGATCTATTTTCTCACTTTATATGTATTGATTGGACACAAAACATCTTTGTCTTCTCTGAATTAATTTCCCCACACTGGCCATAACTTTTACAGTGGAAAGAAGTGAAAATGAAGTGGATCAAATACAGTAGTTTTGTGTTAATTTTCTAAAACTAGATCAACTTGAGCAGTGTTTCAATAGGTTTTACAGCGCATGTCTGACGGTGACCAGGTATTGACAACTCGTCTCACTGTTGAAACAGAATAAATATATCATGATGCCCAATATTTATCCCAATTATTTTATCGTGAATTTGAAGCATAGATAAACCTGTTCAAATAATAATACTTACATTTACACTCTTTATATTTTTCTTCCCGTAGTTGAGATGAAAACTTTTTTTGTGGTTTCACATGTCAAAATTTTCTTTCGCCGCACATTCCGGCTTTTTTTAAAAAATCGCTTTTGTCAACAAAAAACAACAGTGAACTCGTGAAACTTTCAAATATGACGGGCAACATATTACTTCACAAACCCAGAGTAAAATTTTAGTTTGAAATGCTCTTCAAAGTCAAGTTTTTTAATGCTCAACATCGCCTGACCCGTTACAGCCTGAATGACTGTATACAACTTTTTTTTATTTATTAAAACTAGAACATAATAGCAAAATATATACAACTATTCATTTCATAATTTACATATCTATCTGAGATTTATATAATTTATTTTGTTATAAATGTTATATAAATACAAGAAATTAACAATAGTGTTAAGATTTAAGATTGTAATTTACGTATGGAGAATCAAGATCGCATTGTAGATTGTGATTGCATATCATAACGATGTTACATTTAATGGTTACCTTCACTGTATAAGATTGCTTGTTCAAACAAACACCAATTAGAATTATTATTTTTGAAACATTAAGTTAGATGCCTGGGAACTGAAAGGGTAATTTTTTCTCAGTGAATATTTACGATTTTTTTGAACTTTCGTGTTAAATTTCATATTCTTGGAAAGGCATTATTATTCTTTTATGCATGCTTTGTGTACTGGATTCAAAATTTACATAAAGGTTTTTATTTATTTTGAACAGGATTTTCTTATTATTAAAGGTATATGTAAGTACATAAATTAATATTCCATAATTGTCTGGTTTTTACTAAAATATATAAAAATTATAAAAATAAAGTTATAAAAAAAAAACAGGAGCAACTTGACCCAGAAATATATGTGGCGGCGACTTGACCCAGAGCCAATGGTATTGGGGGAAACCCAGAAAATCATCCTGGATGCATTTTTTCAGCAGACAGTTTTTTTTCACTATATATCAAAGTATATATAATATGATACATACTTTGATTTATAATGAAGAAAAACTGTTATAAAGTCCTAAAATCTGTCGAAAAGGCAGAAGTGAATTGAAATCTGACATTTTCGGGGGACTGATATAAGTGTGTTAAAATGAAGCCCCTTGGTTCATATTTGGGTTCAATACAGGAGCCTGAATGTTTAACTTAGAGCAATTTGGGGAATGATCTTTAAAAATCTTCTTCAGATCCACCAGTCAGGATGCTTTTGTATTTGGTAAACAACACATCAGGGGTGGGGTGGGGGGGGGGGGGGGGTATTCAAGTTTGTTCAAATCGGGTCCCTAGGTTAAAATTTGGGCTCCCTATGGTAGCCCAAATTTTAACTTAGTGCAATATGAGAAAATGTCTTTAAAAATATTCTTCTTCAGATCCACCCTTTAGAATCCTTTCATATTTGGTAGACAACATCTCTAGGAGGTCAGATTCACATTTGTTCAAATCAAGTCCCTGAGTTGATATTTGGGCTTTTTATGGGAGGCTGAATTTTAACTTAGTGCAATATGAGGGAAGTTTTTTTTTAAATCATCTTCTCCAGACCACCAGTCAGAATGTTTGTATTTGGTATACAGCATCTCTAGGTGGGTGAGATTCAAATTTGTTCAAATCATGTCCCTGGGTTATTATTTGGGCCCCTTATGTTTGTTCAAATCATGTCCCTGACCCTGGGTTAATATTTGGACCCCCTAGGGTAGCCCGAATTTCAGTTAAGTGCAATATGAGGAAATTTCTTTAAAAATCTTCTCCTTTTCCCCCAGTCAGAATGCTTTCACATTTGGTATACAGCATCCTGGTGGTGGAAGGGAAGGGCTCAGATGCAAGTTTGTTCAACTTATGTTCCTAGCTTTCATATTTGGACTCCCAAGTTTTGCATTACTGGAAATCGAGGCATTATTTCTGTGATAACATCCCAGCACTAAAAAAAATCATCTGGCATGGACAACAAAGTTATAAATAATTAAATAACTTCATTCCTCTGTAGTGTTAACTAGCTAATTTATTTTTTTATTTATTGGTGTTTAAGGTCACATATTTCTGCACAATGGCTAATCATGACCACGACAGTTTTATAGGTGGAGGGAGTCTGAGTACCTGGAGACAACCAGCGAGCAACAGCAAGCAACTGTCAGCTCTCCAACATACAGTGGAGCCCACTTAATTGGATATCTCTTAACTGAATAACCCTGTTAATAGAATATAATTTCCCAACACAAAACCATTTACCATACTTCCTGAACAAATTTGACCTCTTAATTGAATATAGGTTATAGAGTAAACTCCTGTTAATTGAATAAAAATTCTTGTAACCTGTCGAGAAATTACCCTGACTCTCCTCAGTTTTCCTTTGTTTATAGACCTATTTGGCCTCAGTACATCCAATATAAGCATTTAATCTATTATATCTCATAGAGCTCTGTCAAACAAGATATAATAGAATAAATGCTAAGTTTATCTCTAGAATACAGGAAAGTGACACAACCCCTGTTAATTGAATACTCCTGTTAATTGAACAATTTTCATCGGAAAAGTGGTTATTCAATTAACAGGATTCCGCTGTACTAACTCCACACATGCAGGGTTAGCATTGGTTGAAGACAAGTGCATCATCGACGTGCAGTATGCCTTAGTACACAATGCCACTGTGCCTCCATGTGGACAATGGGAGTGAAGTGTCTTGTCCAAGGGCATAACGTGGTTGCTGTAGGTGGGGTTCAAACTGAGGGCCTCTCAGCTTGCAGCCTGCACCTCTACCCACTAAGCCACTGCATCCCCTGGAATGCTAATTAAATTCTTCTTTAAACAACTGTTGTCAGGTGAGCACTTCAGGCCCATGGGGCCTCTTATTTAAAAAGCTACAGACAAGTTTTATCTTTTTGAGCCCACGTCTCAGTTAAACCCCACCTGCAATGCAGTTGAACTCCACCCGAAGATAGTATGGTCTAAGTACTTTTTTACACACAGACTAAAACAACACCTCACTGTAAATAAGATCTGTCTTACTGGTAAAATAGGAACCAGTCACCAATGCTTAGAGTAAAAATCCTCTCAAATGAGCAATATGGGTAGAAACGATTGACTAAACTTGACTTTATCTCCATGTTGTTGTCATGATTAGCCAATGCAAATATGTGATAATAAACACCAATAAATAAATATTAGAACAACAGGATGCAGTAATGTTTACAGATACCTGCATCCTATCTGGAATCAGATATTACATATATTCATGCCAAGGACTGAACACCCAGATTCAAATTCCAAGTTTTGAACTCAAATGTATAGCTCAACTTTGACGTAGTCAAATTTGAGGTTTTGTCATGGCCCGTCTGTCAACAATTCAATAAGGCTCAGGCTAGAGGCTGTATTTATGAACCGTTCTTTACGAAACTTCGTGGGTACCTTTGTTATCGCCGTGGGAGGAGAACGAGTGTTTTTGGGTGTGGTCCAAAATTCAAGATGGCCACTGGCAGTCATATTGTACCAGAATTAGTGCAATCAGTTTTTTGTACAGAACTTATATATGAAGGTTCTGATTTGAATAAATTTTTGAATGAATGTTTAGTAACGTGGAATACATCACATATAATACAGGTTTTTTTCTCGTGCAGAAATTATGCAAATTAGTTGAACTTTGATTTATTCAGTGCTTCATATCTACAGTAAGGGCATGTCAATACGGCTTGGCTAGAGGCAGTATTTGTGGAACAATCTTCATGAAACTTCTTGGGTCCCTTTGCTATCACCTTGGGACGAGAATGAATGTTTTTGGGTGCGGTCCAAAGTTCAAGATGGCTGTCGGCGGCCATTTTATACCAAAATTAGGTGCAATCAGTTTTTTGTACAGAACTTCTCGGACTACATTTGTTATCATCATGGGATGGTAACGAGTGCTTTTGGGCCCGGCCCAAAATTCAAAATGCCTGTTGACAGTCATATTTACGAGAATTGTGTGTATTACATTTTACAGAACCTGTAAAGAAGATTTTTTATGTCAGTAATGTTTGCTATAAATTTATTGGGTGCCTTTGTTATCACTGTGGTATGAGAACAAATATTTTTGAGTTCAGTCAGACCCACTCGGGGACTCAAAAAGAGAGATTATTAAAAATCTTTTCCAAAAACACCAGACAAAATAAGGTTTCTTGAATTCAGCAACCTTAGGATGTGTATATCCAAATGTGTTGGTGCCAAGTTCCTGTGTTAATATTAGGTGTTGTGTCACAGTGTGGGGGAGGGTAAACATTATTAGCACAACCCGATTTTCTATTTCCAATGAGAAAAATAAAACCTCCTCACCCGTGGGAACCCTATGAGCTAAAGATAAAAAAATCAAATTTATACCTATATTTTAAGAAGGACTGGATAAATATTTATTAATTGGTATGAATCAACCTTAGAAGGGTTTTAAGCAAACAGGTCAAAACAGTTGCTAATATTTGGCTTATGGTGCACCATACAAGGATCCCCATTGTAACATTAACCCCATGGAGATTTCTTTTCTAGTTTAGCATCTAACTGTCACCAACTTTTACAACACATTACCTGTACATTTGTTACAGACCTTTACAGTACCTTAGATGTACCTTTGTTATCAGGTCATTACCTAGATGTTTGTCATTGCTGTGTTACATATTATACATGTACATGACTTACACAAGTTGAGCTACAGTGTCATTGACACTTTTGTTTTTGAGTGTGGCATCACATCCTCACATAATGAATTCTAAAGTTCAATTGATACCTTTTATTTTGATACAAAATGTAATTGCTAAGTTCATCTTTACATATAATTATTTAAAATGTTACAACCAGTTGTCCCATTTTGTGCACAACCACCCCCGCAACAAACCCCACCCCACCCCACCCCACCCCACCCCACCCCACCCCACCACCCAGATGGTTGGTGACTGTTTGTTGCTTTTATAAGAAAAAGTAACAAATATTCATCCAAATGACTGAAAATCCACTAATCCAGATTCAGTTCCCTACTGAAGGCCATTTTTATGTGTTCAAGAGAACTGTACTCTTGAAATATCAATTTGGCATGCAATTCCTTTCAAAAGTACAATTCACGAGAGTTTTTTATCATTAAAACATCTCTGGAGTGGAATATCCATTAAGACAGTACAGTACTGTCATCACAAAAGTGATATTTTTCACGATAAAATCATGGTCACGTCATGACAAATTTATGCAGGCCTCAAAATAAGCAATCTAACATTTGCAGAATGAGGTCCCCATAGGGCTGCACGGTATATCGATAAACCGATATATACCAGTATTCAAACCAATATCGATTGAATACCGGTGTAATTACAAAAATATCGGTTTATCGTCATTATTTATTTACCCACAATTTATTTTTAAGATGTCTTGAGTTTTTTAACTGTTGCCCCGAATGAATAATATTATCCCTTTATCCAAGGAATCGTCTGCTTGTGCCCTCGTAATATACAAATTCAGCAGTTGAAAAAATAATTTTCAAAAATTTCAACAAAACTATATCATGTGACCCCTCATTGGGACAAGCTTGTTGAACTCGTTCCAATGAGGGGTCACATGATATAGTTTTGTTGAAATCTTTGGGGAAAATCTGATAAACTAATTTTGAAAATAATAAATTTTGATATCGTCTGCATTGGATAATGGTTTTTCGAACCGCATCATCGAGGCATTTTCGATGTACCTATATACCGCAGTATTTTTTGGAATACCGATACCGGTATTCAGTTTTGAATATCGTGCAGCCCTAGGTCCCCAGAGGGTGAATTTGATAATGCTATCCCATACAGTTGGCCAATTTACCCTCTGGGTACCTCTTTCTGTTTAGGTTGAGACCCTGATTCAGATTGAGGTTCACAGAGGGCAAATTTAGTGATGCTACCCTGCTGTGAGGGTAGCATCACTAAATTCACCCTCTGGGGACCTCATTTTGCAGATGACAGTCTGCTTATTTTCTGGCTTGTGGTCACATCATGACAGACTTATATACATCAGTGGGTCAGGATTTCAAAAATAAATTTTTTTTAAAATCTCGAAGGATCACGAAAAAAATATACCATCTAAGATTCAGTGTTCTCAAATTTCTTTTTGGACGAGTGAGAGAGTTTCTACAGTGTTGTAGAGAGAGTTTCTACCGTGTTGTAGCGAGAGTGTTTCTACAGTGTTGTAGTGAGAGAGTTTCTACAGTGTTGTAGTGAGAGAGTTTCTACAGTGTTGGAGAGAGAAATGTGGAAAGATAAAATTCTCTTTCCACTTTCGTAGAGTTAAAATGATTAAGCTATTAATCGATTAACCAATGATCAATGTCTTGATCGATCAGAAAAGTAATTGATCGATTAAACGTTACTTTTGAACTACTGTATTTTCTTGGTTAACAAAGGAACAAACTTGCTCCAAACAGGCAAACATTGTCACACTGACTCACATCAATTATATGAGACAGAGTAAAGCATGCAAGTTATGTGATGACATACTTGTTTACTTGCGTGATCATTATACTATATCTGTAGCTGGAACTGGTCATTCTTAAGTTAACCTTTACCCATTGCAGGTAAGAGACGACACTTGCAAAATAGATTCTTGAATTACTAAAAAATTTCAATTTTTGTCTCAAAAACATAGCTTATGATCCCTTATTGGAATGAGCTGAACAAGCTCTTTCCAATGAAGGATCATAAGCTATGTTTTTGAAATAAAAATTGAAAACATAATAAACTCTGAATGGAGATTTTTGTATGTATAGCTGCCTGATTTTTTCCTTTATGTTGGGTAAAGGGTTAATGCTATAAATCATAAAGGGTACAGCAGTTATTCAGCTACCTATAAGGGCAAGTGATTAATCGATTGACCAAGGTTTATCCATGTGATTAATCGATCAAGAAAACCCTTTAACTGTTTCAGCTCTAGAATGTTGCTAAGGGGTAGCAGGTGGGGGTTTGTGATACCACCTCTGGAGTGCCCCTTCCCAGTTGGCAAAACTACCACTATTTAGTCGCCAACAAGAGGGAAATTCCAGTAGCACACCCCCAATCCCCCCCCCCCCTTCCGAGTCAAAATTTTCCAACGCCAGACTCTAAGATGCAGAATTTCTTTGTATACTCCCATTGATTGCAAATGGGAGCATGATGACTCTGTGGTTGTGGAATTGGACTTCAAACCAAAAGGTCCATGGCTTGATCCCTGCCAGGGGTAACTGCATTCTTGGTGGAAATGGCCTTGTATTAGCTTATAGCTTCCTGCCGAATCCACATTGATGTATGTAACAAATTTTTCATATGATTTTGTACCCTTGAAATAAATAATGTTTAAACTAACTGCATTGTGTCCTAAGACAAGCCACTTAATCCTGATTGCCCACAAGGGGGCACAGTGGCACTCTGTTCTAAGTCTTATGCCTTACTGCATGCCGATGGTGCACTTGTCTTCAACCAGTGCTAACACTGCTTGAGTGGAGTTGGTACGTTAGAGAGTCTGGTAGTTGCTCGCCATTGCTCGGTGGTTCTCACAGGATATTCCGACTTCCTCCACCCATAAAACTGTCTCACACGAGGTAACTCTGGCTGTTCAAAGTGTCATTAAATCTCAATAAATAAATAAATTGGCTGTAAATTATCTGACTGGGGCTCTCGGTAGTCACAAATTCCAACTACAGCTCAATATTTGGGGTCATTTTCACTACTTTTCAATAAATATTTGGAGGACTTTCACTACTTTTCAGTTTGAAAACTCTATATTTTGTCCAAATTCTTGACATGTTTGGAAAAAGTGCCATGTCTGAAATTTCAAATGTTTTTAGCTCACCTGACTGAAAGTCAGTGTGAGCTATTGCCATCACTTGGCGTCCTTCGTACGTTAGCTTTTACAAAATAATCTTCTCCTCACAAACCAATGGCCCAAATTGAAACATATGGGCCACAGCATTTTGGAGGTATTCTGTTTTGGTCTTTTTGGGGTGGTCTTGTGCCCAAATATGATGAAATTCTTCAAAAATCTTCTCATGAACAACAAGTGGGAATGCTTTGATATTTGGTATGAAACTTGCTCTGGTGTTCAAAATTAAAAGTTGTTCAAGGAAAGTTGATAGGTCCATATTTGGGCTCTCCTGGGGATGGGCTGACTTTTGAGCTCCCCTGAAAATTTCTGTTTCAAGAACCAATGGAGCGATTTGAACCAAATTTTAAATGTAGCATTAGTTGACCCCAAGTACTTCATTCATGCCCCCAAATTTTTTCGCAGTTCCCCATGGGAACCCCTGGAGCTAAAAATAGAACAAAAATGAAAAATCCAATATTTCTCAAACTGCACGGACTAGAGATTTTGTATTTGGTATGAAGCTTTCTTCTGAGCAGTTGAAAAAATTGGACAAAAAAAATTGCTGGCGAATATGTCATATGGTCTGTTTTTGGTGTTATGAAAATATGATGACTCAGCATTTTTTAACACTGAAGTCAATGGGAAAGAGATTACATGTTTACCTTTTTAAAAATATCTTCTCCTCACAAACCAATGGCCCAAATTGAAACATATATGGGCCACATCATCTTGGGGGTATTCTGTTTTAGTTTTGTTCAAATGGGGTCTCTGCCCTTTTTGGGCTTGGGCTTAAGCCCAAATATCGTGAAATTTATTAAAAATCATCTTCTCATGAACCACAAGTGGGAATGCTTTGATATTTGGAATAAAACTTCCTCTGGTGTTCAAGATTAAAAGTTGTTCAAAGAAAGTTGATAGGTCCATATTTGATCTCTCCATGGGGATGGGCTCACTTTTGAGCTCACCTATAAATTTCTATTTCAAGAACCAATGGAGCGATTTGAACCAAATTTTATATGTGGCATCAGTTGACCCTAAGTACTTCATTTATGTGGCAATCATGCCCCCAAAATTTTTTGCCTTTCCCTGTGGGAACACCTGGCACTAAAAATAGAAAAAAAATTAAATGTCCAATATTTCCCAAACTGCATGGACTAGAGATTTTGTATTTGGTATAAAGCTTTCTTCTGAGCAGTTGAAACAATTAGACAAAAATTTGCTGGCGAATCTGTCATATGGTTCATTCAGATTACATTTTCTCCATACCCATAACCCTTACAGTTTGGGACAACTTGGTCCTCCAGGTGAGCATTTTAGGCTCTCTTGAGCCTCTAGGTAAATTTAGGTCTTTGAATTTCCTACTATTGTGAATCTTATGAATGATGGGGGATGAGACCCCCCCCCCCTCCTCCCCCCCCCCCCCCACACACACACACACAAACACCCTGAGAATGTCCCCGTGTAACTCTCATTCAAGTTAATACCATGCACCATAAGCTGGGTAATTTAACTCTTTACCTAACATGAAAAGCAGACGATACTTGCAAACAAAATTCTTGAATAACTAATTTTGTTTTCATTTTTTGTCTCAAAAACATAGATTATTACCCCTCATTGGAATGAGCTCGATGAACTTGTTCCAAAGAGGGGTCATAACCTAGGTTTTTGAGACAAAAAATTAAAAAATAATGAAAATTGTTTAGCGATTTTTGTAAATAGCGCTGGCTGGTTTTGGCCATTACGTTGGATAAAGGGTTAAGTGCTGGAACCTTACTAGGTAGACTATCTGTGTGATGTATTAAGCTGCTCACTAACTGAAAACTTTCTATGGACCAGATGCGTCCTCAGGTTTCTTCAAAAGAATCAAGCAGTAGGTTTCCAACCATTGAGTTGAGAAGATTGAGTACCAAATCATCCTGTATTTAGTGTACAGTTAAACAAACTCCTGTCACAATACAGTAGAGGGATATTTGAGTATTGCTAAATACTAACAGGGTGGAGTTTCTGCCTGAGCAATAACTCATACAGTGGCTAAAACTCATGTGAGAATCAAAATCGATTCTGGCTAAAAAAAACAATGAGAACATTGATTCTTGAAAAATGTTCATTTGATTTTTCTCATAGATCCTGGAAGTATTCTGGAGAATTCTACTTAGGTCTCGCTTTCGCACAATAAGGTAACTTAGCAGCATTGTAATTAGTTAATTACTAATAAGATATATTGTTTGAGTTTGTTTTTTTCTATTCTAGGTGCAGGTCTAATTTACCTTGAGTTCATACCACACTGGTTTTCTGTTTGTATGGTTGTAGTATCAAGCCTTTGTAAATGTGATTAATAATAGTGCATTCCTTTGGTATGGTACTGTTGCCTACATGTAAGCTGCATAATGAAGAGTGGACAAAGAATTCAGAGAAAAAAGAACAGGGTAAGTAACTGTGTATACTAGACAATCACAAGGACTGACGGGAAAGGAGAGTGATCACTATCACCTGCCATCACTCTCCTAAACTTTTCACTAGAGGAGCAATTAATCACTCGCCTTCATGATGTATGTAGAAATTATGTCTGAACTTCAAGTTATATATTGTATTTCAATCACCTATTACATGACCCACCTTGGAGACAATACTTGCAAAACATTATCTCACATAACTGAAATCTTTCATTTTTTTGGCGTAAACCATAGATTATGCAACCTCATTGGAATGAGGTCAATGAGCTCATTCCAATGAGGGGTCATCAGCTATGTTTTTAGAGCAAAAATGAAAAAAATAAAATGTGTATGGATCATTTTCGTGTATTGTGCTGGTCAGTTTGAGCAGTTACAGTAGGTAAGGGTTTACAATCACTCTCCTAAATTTTTCACTCTCGCAAAATCAAATTGAAGAGAGTGATTATTCTCTTCCCTCCAGTCACTGCTATCAATACACAATCCTACCTTGACCCTTAAGTTCCCTGATGGATTTTATGTAAATAATTACCCTATATACATGTACACAACTGCATATCACTTAACAGTATTTCTACATCACTGTTGGCTGCCTGTACAGGCAGCCAACAATGATGTAAAAACACCGCTAAGATAAATGTATCCTAAGGTTAAGTTCTCAAGAAAGAATACACTTGGGACAACATTTTCAGAGCAATATAAAAGGGGAAGTTTGTGGCTGTATTGGGACTTGAGGATTAAGTTATATTTTGGGAGATTTTGTTGTGTTGCATTTGTTGAATCATCATCTCTAATCACTATTCAAAATTCATTTGTTTAAATTTTTGTTTGAATGAATACATTGAAAGTATAGTAAATAGTTTGGTGTTTGAAAATTATATGAAATTTACAGTGATATTCAATTAACTGATAGAGTGCTAGAAGCCACTATCAGGGCTCCACTGAAAAGTGCTTTAAGTCACTATAGTGGCTTTACACTGTGTGCATTAGCTTGTCAGCACTGCAGTAGTAGATAAAGAAATGTCCATATAAAATTGTATTCTTACAATTATTGGAGAGTGCCACAGTTACAAAATTGTTGACAAACAAAATCTTGCTAAATTTAGACTCCCTTGCTGGAAGTATTATATCTTGGAAAAAACTACTCATGTTACTTTCACCTTTGAAAAATAATGTAGCATTTTACCACTTAAAAATTATTCAGTTAAGTCAGCTGTACTGTACCTATAAGTCAATGTAGACAAAGTGAATTTTTTAGATCCTCCATTGGCATCACTGAATTTTTAAAATCTGAATACTTCCTGTAGTGGTGTCTCACCCATAGAGAGAGGGTGGAGTTAGTCCAGGGAGCACTGGGTTCCTGGAGAGGGCCCCCAAACGTTAGAATAAAACAAAAATTTGGCTATAAAAAATTTTTCTCACAAATATTTTGAGGGCCCTTGTAGTCTGTGTAAGTTTTAAAGCATATCAGAGCATTGTTTTCACGAGTCTCCACATATTCCCTCTCATAACACACAACTTGTGTTCCATATTTGCACTACTTGCTTGCATGGACCCTATTCTGAGCATGGCGACACTACTCTGAGAATGGGTCCCAAGATGGCCAATTGAATATTTATGCAGAGTATTAGCATAAAATGGCAAGATTTGGGTATTAGACACAAGCCTTCCAAAAAGGTCTTGAATCAAGGATTTGGCAAGTTTCAAACCTGAAAATCAAAATTTTCTCCAACCAGGCCAAACCATGGTCAGCACACTGGGTCCAAAACCCCTATCTTCCCAGCTCTCCCAATACTCCTTGACCTCCACTGTCTTCCTGTTCATCCCATGCAAACTGTTTTCATAAACTCAGCTTGAACACCACCAAAATTTGGGCAAGGTCATCTTGCCCGAGAAACAAATTTGGAACATGGCATTTCTATACTTTGTGTTTGGGACTTCCCATGTGGCAAATCTTCTGAATTGCCTATCACCAAGCAATAGGTGACGACTTCCCACCTAGCTAATCTTTTGAATTTTCTTATAGTCAGTCAAGATTTTAAAAGTTGGCCAGTACAACTTGGTGTAGAAGAGCACAATAGGTGTTAATCTCCAATTATGGTACAGTGGAGCCCACTTAATTGGATATCTCTTAACTGAATAACCCAACACAATTTCCCAACACAAAACTATTTACCATACCCCCAATACAAATTTGACATGTTAATTGAATATAGTTTATAGAGTAAACTGTTAATTGAATAAAAAATCTTGTGACATGTTGAGAAATTACTCTGACTCTCCCCAGTTTTCTTTTGTTTATAGACCAGTTTGACCTCAGTACATCCAATACAGGCATTTAATCTATTATGGAGCTCTGTCAAACAAGATATAATAGAATAAATGCCAAATTTATCTCTAGAATACAGGAAAGTGACACAATCCCTGTTAATTGAATACTCCTGTTAACTGAATAATTTTCATTGGCAAAGTGGCGATTCAATTAACAGGGTTCTACTGTATAGTTTGTTTCAGATATTATACTACATACAACATTACAAATACAGAACATAATAAGAAATTTTTATATATACATGGATTTTTCAATAACTTTTTTATCTGTCACATAATTTTAATAATAGAGAAATTACAAGTAAACTACTTTAATAGTCTACTCCAAAAATTGTCATTTTTTAACATCCTTCACAATGAAGTAAAAGGGGGCGCGGTGGCTAAGTTGGTAGAGGTGCAGGCTGCAAGCCGAGAGGTCCACGGTTTGAATCCCACCTGCGGCAACCGCGTTGTGTCCTTGGGCAAGACACTTCACCCCGATTGCCTACACGGGGGCACGATGACGCTGTGTACTGAGGCGTACTGCACGTCGATGGTGCGCATGTCTTCAACCAATCTAACCCTGCCTGTGTTGCGGTGCAGAGTTCAGAGTCACGATGTTGGAGAGCTGACAGCTGCTCGTCGTTGCTCGGTGGTTCTCTCCGGGTACTCCGGCTTCCTCCACCCGTAAAACTGTCACGGTCACGATTAGCCATTGTGCATAAGTATGTGACCTTAAACACCAAATAAATAAATAACAATGAAGTAAAAATATTGAAAATTTCAACATTCAAATTTTAAGTCAAAATGTGTTGAATATACATTGACTTGCAAGTATTGCAGACCCTTTTAATTATGAGACAAAAAAGTATCTAATTTACGAAAATCATAGATGATAACGATATAATTCTGAAACAGACCATAGACAAATCTTCTGAAGTGGTGAAATCAAGAAGTTTGGCTAGGCGTAACATGACAATTTGAAAAGGTTTGCTGGGTGAGAATGAACCGGGCAGGATTTGGAAAACTTGACTGAGTGAAGCTTGGTGTAGAAGAGAGGAATAGATATTTCCTAATTATTGTAGCATTGAAGCTTATAAGCTGAGATGTAACTCTGAGAGTCATTTCAATTACTGTTTTACATCAGACTTCATTCAGCAAGATCAAACAATACCAAGTGCTATTGTCATTATTAAATTTAGAAAAGTTTACAAATTAACTCTTTGAACTCTTGCAGTATCTTCCATACTTATTATTTGGGGGTCAGGGCTTATATTTCATCTAAATTTGTGAGAATCCATTTGGATTCTTGTAAAAATGGTTGCGAGAATCCATACCTACTATGAGTGTCCCAGGATTCCATGATGCCACCATGGTTCAACCACTGTTGAATACTGATAACACATGTTAACCTTTTATCCAACACACCTTTTTAATTTTTAAAACTAAATTTTATAATTTTTAAACAATAAATAATAAATAAATGATAAAATAATTAAATGAATAATATTTACCAATAAAATCTTACAAATATGGCTGTCGTTGGGACCGGCTCAAAGAGCCGGTTCCAATGACAGCCATATTTGTGTAATTTTATTGACAAAGTGTCAGGATACCGGTACTTCAGGTCATGTTAGCCTTCTTTTGGTTAATTTGTTGCCGTTGTGTTAGATAAAGGGTTAAATTGACTCCATTTTTTTCACGCGAATCCTAGCAAAGGTGCAGCGGGAATCTATATGGATTCTCGCCGGTTTTATTGTGCGAATCGATTCTCGGATTCTCGTCGAAATATAAGCCCTGGGGGTAGACCATTTAGCATTTCCAATGTGCAGCCTTATAGGGTCGCACATTGAAAGTATTGATTGGTCTACCCCACTCTTTAACTTAGTAGCAATCCTACTTAATGAAAGTACGACATATCATGTTCATGGACCAGAAAAGCAGCCTCTTATGTACAAGGATTTAAGTACTAGAGGCAATCTGAGTAAATTAACATACTAGTCTGAAGTTCAGTGAATGTAGCCAAATCAAGAAAATGTTACACTGTTTTGTTGCCTTTCAGGTGAATAATAGGTGATTAAATTAAATTTGCCCAATACAAAGAGGCTTGATACATGCAGTTTATAAACTATTCACCTGGAACTTAATTAAGCAGCCTCCTGAAATGTTTCATGAAAGTGAAGTTGCTGTTACTGATTATTATGTTTCAATGATTATTATGTCTTGCAGTACATTTCATCTTGTGAAACGTGCTGTTTCTGGTTGATAGCGTACCCCAAACATATCCGAACACCCCAAACACTACTCACATTTTGCTAAGGATCATTCCTATCCATCTACGTATTTGATATATGAAAGGTCAAATATGTGTAGTTTTAAGTCTGTTTCATACATAAAAGTTAAATGTGTATACCAGTAGTATAAAGTTTGTTTATTTGTTTCAGATATTAAATCACATACAACATTACAAACACAGAACATAATTAGAAATAATTTATAATTTATGTATACATGTATTTTTTAATAACTTTTCTCATTATTACAAAATTTTAATTACAGAGAAATTAAAAGCAAGAAATATGTTTCTTATCAACCTACCTTGCAATTGTTTACTACAGACTTGCACTACAGTGGAAGACTCTAACTCGGATAAAATACTCTCTATTTCAATCTTTCCCAAGAGATGTGGGAAAGAAAAGTGATGTAAAAAACACCACGAAAAAATAAGCCAAAACTGGGCCAAGCACCATCGGCACACACCCAGTATGGGATGCTCTTCCTTAGTATAAATCCACGACTTCCGTTAACCAATGCGCAGTGCGTCATCAATTCATCATTCTTTTTTTATCCGAGACACGGGAAGGATGTGTCTCTGCCATTTGCATTTCGAAACAGTGATAATTCAACTTGTCGATAATGGTTTTCCTGTGACTGGAATTGTGGATCTGAAGATCGTATAATAACAGGACTGTGTTTTATATATTCTCATTAATATTTTCAACCACATTCTCATTGTAAATTATTTATTATTCCGTTTTCATGAATGTTTTTTTGACATTGTGTCAACGCGGTTCGACAATAAAATTTTTCGGTTGATAAAAATTAAATTGTTATTGGAGGTAGGTGTCAATGAGGGACTATCTGGACAGGATTTCTTCACTCTGTTGAGGGCTGAATTTCTTTTTTTTTCGGTCCCTGTCGGCCGTCTGGGTTCTGTCGTGTACCCACCGTTTTTTTTCTGCCACCTTCTCTCGTAGTTGAGGGTGTTCTTCTACTTTCTGATTCTGTTGAGTTCACCTTTTTCTTCTACTGCTCTCACCTCTGTTATTTCCAGTTCGGTTCTTTTAGGGCAATTCCTTTTTCCCTCGCCTTGGTGCGTTCTCGCGGCTGTTTCTCCCACACCACGCGGTGGTGTGGAACGCTGTCATTTTGGGGCCCCCCAACTCGACCACGTCTGGTGTGAGTTATACCCCCCTCTGTGGGGGATGTGCAGCTCCTCCGACACCCACAGGGGGTGGGGAACGCAGTCGTTTCGGGGCCCCAGACTCGACCACATCTGGTGAGAATTACTCCCCCTCTGTGGGGGATGTGTAACTCCTCCCACACCAGCGGGTGGTGGGGAACACTGTCATTTTGGGGCCTCCCGACTTGACCACGTCTGGTGAGAGTTATTCGTGGGGGATGTGCAGCTCCTCCCGCACCCGCAGGGGGTGGGGAACGCGGTCATTTTGGGGCTCCCGACTCGACCACATCTGGTGAGAATTACTCCCCCTCTGTGGGGAATGTGTAGCTCCTCCCGCACCAGCGAGGGGTGGGGAACGCTGTCGTTTCAGGGCCTCCCGACTCGACCACATCTGGTGAGAGTTATTCCCCTTCCATGGGGGATGTGCAGTTTCTTTTTTTTTTCCGTGGTGGATACTGCGGGAGCTGTTGGATTTCTGGTGAAGATATGCCTGGTTCCGGGACTATGCGCCCTCTCCAGTCGACTCTGAGGCTGTCAATAGGGTTGTGACTCCTCCTTTGGAGGCCGAGCTAGGTGGCTCTCTCCCCTTTTCCGCCAGTTCCAACAGCTCCTGTCGTATCTGCTGCTACTGCTGTTCTTGTCTACAACGTCATCGGGCACTGTTTGTAGCCGGCCTCGGCTTATCCCTGCAAGGGTCTGCAGGGATGTCTGTTGTGTGGTTGTGGGGTATTGGCCTCAGCCTTCTCTGACTTCAACTCGGCGAAGTTGGAAGTGGCTGCCGACTGAACCCCCTGCTGTGTCCTCTCAGCTGTTGAGCACAGCAGTTTCATACCTGCAGTGGTCTGCTGTGGCATCTGGTAGTGTAGAAATGGGGATATTGGCCTCAGCCTTCCCTGACTTCAACTCAGCGAAGTTGGAAGTGGCTGCCGGCCGGACCCTCTACTGTGGTCACTGTGCCTTCGAGTACCACAGTTTTGTCATTGGCATTTTTCAAACCACTCATTCTGGTCACACAGCCAGTTTTGTGGGACCAACGCCTTCTGTGCAGCCTGTGGAGCAACCTGCTTCTGGGCGTCTTCGACCGTGCCAGTCAGTACAGGTGGTTGAAGCATTTTCAGCCTTGTACTCTAAACTGAGTTCCAAGGCTATGAAGGATCCGTTCTTCACCAGGGTTGACACCTTTTTGCCTCTGGTGCGTTATCGTTACGACGATACAACGATCTTGCCAATCCGTCAGTCTGCCAGACTTTGACGGTTTTTGGATTAGGACTCCAGTTTCCTCGGGCTTTCCAAGCCCAAGTCTGCCATCATTCCTATGACGACTCTGGAGTCCATGTTGGGCTGATCGGGAGGAATGCTGGGTATGCTTTCTCTCTCTGATTACGTCGTCCCTGCCTTAGCTGCCTATCTGCCTCCAGATAGGTTTGATGATCTACAGACTTCTTTGCGTGTGCTGTCCAAGGGGCTCATGAATCTTACTCACACGCATGCCTGTGACACGGCTATTTTGGAACTAGTTCGAAGGGACTCTGTGCTGGACATAGGCCGATCTCTTCCTGGGGGCAGCGCACTGCTCTTCGATCTGCTTCTTTGGCAGGACCGCTACTGTTCCATGGGTTCCGTGTCAACGGTCCGGGATGATGTCCTACGTCATTCCAATGATCAAAGGGCTGATCCTTCTGCCTCCGCTTCTACTTCTTACTCACGGGGTAAGGGTAAGCGTCAGCAGATCAGGATTCTTCATTCAGTAGTGGAGGTGGTTTCTCCTCTCGTGGCTCGAACTGAAGGTCCTCACCTTGATTTGTCCCAGGTTGGAGGAAGGATAGCAGAGTTCGCAGACCGTTGGGCCACCATCACTTCCGATGCTTGGGTGTTAGATGTTGTTCGGTCCGGGCTGCGAATATCCTTCCGAAGACACCCCACTCTGTGCAGAGTGCCTCTTCCAACCACAGTTCTTTCAGACATTTTACGTCGGGAGCTTTTGTCCCTGGAGATAAACAATCTCCTGGCCAAGGGGGTGTTCGAGGTCATCAAGAACATTCAGTCAGTGGGGTTTTATTCCCGCCTGTTCTTGGTGCCGAAGAAGGACGGCCGACTCCGACCAGTTATCGATCTGAGTATCCTGAACCAGTCTATCATTGCTCCCAAGTTCAGCATGGAAACTTTTCACTAGGGAGATTTCGCTTCCAGCATTGACGTGCGAGATGCTTACTTTCACGTTCAGATTCATCGGGTGTCGCGGAAGAATCTCAGGTTCGCTTTTCTGGGGCAAGTTTACCAGTTGAAGGCCATGCCTTTCGGCCTCAACCTGGCTCCTTGGACCTTCACCCGACTGATGTCGCATGTGATAGCCTTCCATCACACACAGTCCAGGGTGACTACTTCGGCATATTTAGTCGATCTCCTCCAGAGGCATTCCAATTCTGCCTTACTGGAGTTGGATGTCGACACTCTGTTGAGCTTGCTCACGTCGCTAGGATTCAGAGTCAACGAGGAGAAGTCGGATCTGGTCCCTTCTCTGTCATTTTGTCATTTGGGGATGGCCTTCCGCACTCAGTTCAATACGGTGGCGGTTCCCCAGGCCAGGGCTGTGGTTCTCTCAGCTTTTGCTTTGACTCTGTCCCAGTCCACATCCGCGACAGCACAGGGTATTCTCCAGCTGCTCGGTCTCTGCGGTTCAGTGACGGATCTCATTCGTCTGGGTCGGCTGCATGTCAGACCTCTCCAACACTTTCTGCTCAGTCGTTGGAGGCTGAATGTCGATTCTCTGGATCTGATGCTTCAGTTACCAAAATCTCTTCATCCTCACCTTCTCCACTGGACAAATGTTCCGTGAATCACGCAGGGTGTCCCGTTGGATTTACCCACGTCCGATCGTGTTCTGACGGCAGATGCCAGCGATCTCGGATGGGGTGCGACATTGGATCCTCCAGGTCTTTCCCTTCACTGGATGTGGGACCAGGATCGGGCATCTCTACACATCAACCAGAAGGAGCTTCTTGCTCTTCTTCTGAGTTTCAGGAAGTTGATCCTTCACCTGTCGAATCGTCAGGTCCTTCTGTTGATCGACAATTCAACAGTGGTTGCTTCATTCAGAACCAGGGCGGCACGCACTCGGTTCCAATGTACGAATTGGCTCAGGATCTTCTACTGCTCGCTCAGGATGTCAATGCCGGGGTGGTTGTTCGTCACATTTCCGGTTGTCTGAGCGTCCTAGCCGACACCCTGTCCCGATGGGGCAGCTTCTTTTCCACCGAGTGGATGCTACACATGACGGTGTTCCATTGATCTCTTTGCATCTCGTTGGAACCATCAGGTGGACACTTTTGTGTCCCCGTGTCCAGATGCTCTGGCTTTCGCCGTGGACACTCTGGCCCTCCTTTGGGACGGTCTTGTCGGCTATGCCTTCCTTCGGTTCCGATTCCGCCTCAGGTTCTAGCCCAGCTATGAACCTGCAGTCGTCGAATCCTTTCTATCACACCCCTGTATCCTCGGTGGGTGTGGATAAATCTGCTCTACTCTCTGTTAGCGGCAGTTCCGGCATGTCTCCCTCTACGTCGCGACTTTCTTTGCCAAAATCGCCCGAGGAGGTTTCAAGTTGACCCGACTTCATTGTGCCTTCGCGCATGTCTTTTATCGGGTCCTGTCTCCTCCGTAGTGGTTTTTTAGAGACAAGCAGTGGAGTTGCTTCTCTTCAAGGAGGCACTCACTCCACTGGTTTAGCCTCTGGCTAAGTTGAAGGTTCTTCTGTCGATGGTGTGCAATCACTCTGTTGCTTCTGTCGCTCCTTCGATCACACCACTTGCAGAGTTTCTGGTATATGTTCGTTTCTGGGGTCTCCAGCAATGGGTACAAGTCCATGCTTCGGAGACCTTTTTCATATGTGGTACCGCATTGTTTCGACACTCATCCTTGCCTCTCCAAACTTTTTCAGCTCTTTTCCTTCAAAAGGCCTAGGACCTTGCAGTTTACTCCAAGATGGACACTTTCTTGGGCGCTGCTCTGCTTCGGGGGGGGGGGGGGGGGGGGGGGAGGGGGGCATTCGCGCCTTTATCCTGGATGGACATGCGTTTTCTCACATGCCAGATCTCTTCTGCATCCTTTTTGTCGATGGATTTGTCTAGCTATTCCTGCAGCTTCTGCTCAGCTTGCTACTGGTGATTGTATTACCAATCGTTTTTTCTGCCACGAGGTGCACACATTGTCTTCCTCTTTTAATAACTCCGTCATGTTGTCAGATGTTATACTGGCAGCCTACTGGAGAAATGCTACCTTCTTTTATCTGCGAGAGTTGCAGGAGCCGGCAGAGGACCTTTGACCTACGCGCCCTCTTTCTTCGGCTCAGGCTGTTGTCTATCCCAGCCATTCAGCTTTTTTTACAGGGTAAGTTCCAGTTCTGTGCTGTTACTGCCCTTTCTGTCTGTGCATCGCACTTCACCATACGCCTCATCTTTCATTGTCTTTTACTAATGTTTGTGATGCTATGGTTTGATAGGCCAAGGGATCTCTTCCTCTGTCCACGGTTCCAGTGCAATTGAGTTATGTGTGGGTAGGTTATGTGATTCCCTCCATCCTATTGTCTATTCAGCCTGTAGTAAACAATTGCAAGGTAGGTTGATAAGAAATATAAATTTTATAGTAAATTTCCTTTCTTATTATACCTACCGCAATTGTTTACATGGAGGCCCTCCCGTCTTCTTATTTGGGTAAGAATCCTTCCTTCCCGCTGATCACATAACTCCTGTATTGGCGGAATCAAAAGAATGATGAATTGATGACGCACTGCGCATTGGTTAACGGAAGTCGTGGATTTGTACTAAGGAAGAGCATCTCATACTGGGTGTGTGCTGATGGCACTCGGCCGAGTTTTGGCTTATTTTTTCATGGTGTTTTTTACACCACTTTTCTTTCCCACATCTCTTGGGAAAGATTAAAATAGAGAGTATTTTATCCGAGTTAGGGTCTTCCTCTGCAGTGCAAGCCTGTAGTAAACATTTGCGGTAGGTATAATAAGAAAGGAAATTTACTATAAAATTTATATTTCTTGGGCACTTTGCTCATCATTTAATTCTGAAAAAAATTTCCAACTGCACCAAATGGGGAGCTAAGTTTGCAGAAGCAAAAGAAAAACTTTGAAATATCAAATATGAATAATTTTAGTATTGAATATATGTTGACTTGAAAGAATTACAAACAGTTTCTATCAAGAGAAAAAATTATGATCTAATTTGTGAAAATGTAGATTATAATGATGTGAATCTGAAACAGACCATAGGCAAATCTTCTGAAGGTGTGAAATTGTTGGTGGCTAGATACAACACAAAAATTTCAAATGGTTGGCTGAGTGGGAATGAACTAGGGCCCTACAAAACACACATTTTCAGTTCAAAGCTAATCTCGAATTGAACTGAGTCTATTATTTGAAATTGAATTGAACCTCAAATCCAAAATACAGGTTTGGAAGTCCCAACTGATAAATTAGTCCAACTACATCATCAAGGCAAGCCTTCATCAAAGGCATGCCTTGATGATGTAGTTAGATTATTACCCAGTAAGGATGTTTGTCCAAAAAGAGAAACAGGTGTGAGAATTCCTTACTGGGCACTGAACGAGGCTAGCCACTAGCAACCCTGAGCCCATCGTTGATATTGCTTGGGAACTTTAAATTTGCTTTTATCAGTGGTAGTGACTGGTGAAACTGGAATTAGCAAGGATGCCGGCATGGGTACAGATGCTTTTTATATTAATATAGTGGAAATTACACCCAGTCTCTATTTTCAATATTATTTCTGTACTATTTCTATCTCAGCTATACATTTTGTGAGACGACTAAGATGACTGATACTAAGTAAAGTTCCAGTGAAATGGTTTGGAGGAAAACAAATCGGGCAACCATTTTCAAATTGAACTGAATACCAACTTAAGATTCGAAATCAAATCGAATATCAAGCCTTTGCAGGGTCCAAGGATGAACTGTGTAATCCTTCTGTCAATCAACCATTCATGGTCAACACTAGGACTTAAAATTTATAGGAGAATCAGAATTAATTCTCACAGATGATTTTTGTAAAGAAAATAATTAGATAAACTTTGATTCCAGCAGAATGTTCATTTGATTGTTGTTGTTGATTCTAAAAGGGCCCTTAACTCCTTGCCTCCTTCTGGCAGTTATTCCTGCCAGGGACAGGAAATCTCTTTCCAGTAAAGTGAGTCAAATTTGAGGATATTTTACCAAATTTTCACCCATAAGTTGTATAAACTTTTTAACCAATAATTTCTTGTATTTAATGAATTTTTCCTCAAATCTAGTCATGGCTGCTTCACTACAGCCATGACCAGATTTGATGAAAAATATTTTAAAATTACTCTTGAGTTGAAGGCCTGAACAATTCTACCTAATTTTTGTTTGTTCCCTCAGCCAATGGTTAATTAATTTTCGGTTTAGCATTATTTGCCTCATTTTGTTTTTTGGCCAAAATAATATCGCATTTTCTTTATTATTGACTCTGTAAATGGATCACCTTTATACTTAACTAGAAACCACTGCCAAGATTCAATAACTTCCATCAGCAAGATGACCAAATGCCTGTATGTTGGAACATATGTTCTACATGTACATGTAACTTGATGTTAGGTAAGAAACTCACATAAATTGGAACCAGGGGTGGACTGGTCACATGCTCCACCAGGAAAATTCCTGGTGGACCCACTATTGGTTTCCCTCTGGGGCCCCCCAAACTGATGTAACGCAATACCTGTGGGTGCGAGAAATTTCATGAAAATGACCAAATGGCAAAATGGATCTGATTGCAAAGACTGGCAGTATATCGAAATGTTCTCTTTGTGGACTAAGAGAAGAAACGAAACAGCCTTCCTTCAATTTGAAAAATTCAAAAATGTCTCCGATTAGGCCGAACTTTAGTCTTTCCAGTGGGGTCCCCCCATCCCACTGGTAGAAACATGCCGAATGAGCAAAGAAGATGACACAAAAATGCCATCGAAATGTCCTCTATGTTGACTGCCATTGATCGCTCAAATGCAAGGAAGCCACATTCATTCAGTTTGAAAAATTGAAATTTTCTCTGGTTCTTGGGCCCCTTTGGTGCATTTCACGGTAACTTTTCTTGGCCCAGTCCTCCCCTGAATGGAACTAGGCCTCTCAGGGTTAAACTCCAGTAAATATACAAGTAAGAGGTTTGTTCCAACTATGGAATATCTAGGGTTACATTCACAAGAATATAACAGTACTCTCAATTTCTAAACTATTTATTAAGAATCGAAATTTGATTCTGGAAGCAGAAATATGAGAGAATTGAATTAAAACTGATTTGCGTGAATTGGAACACATTTTAAGGTCTTTCATATTCTGTAACAAATCATAAGAAGTCCATGCAATGTGTAAGCTGGTGAACCTTCAAGTTAATTCTAGTGGTGGTCTATAATGCTGGGACATTGTGCTTCTTACCATTTTCAAAGAATTTTTGTAAAATTTGAAAAATAATATTTAAAATAATACATTTTGATATTGTCTCTGTTTGATAAAGGGTTAACAGGGAACTTTCTATTTAATTGGGATAATCAATTTTTATGGCCTAGAAAAAGATTTGTTTGGGGGCCTGCCTGCCTGCCTGCCTGCCTGCCTGCATAAGAGGTGGTTAGCAGTGTTCACGTTTTTGGGAGCCACTGGTGCTAAGTGCAGAAAAACTTCATTTGGCACGAAAAGTACAGCATTTGGCAAACCAAATTTGGCACCCAAAATACACTTGGTAGGTCTCAAAGGCTTTGTGGTTTATTATTTCAGTGTATCGTTTTCCATAAAATCACTGTCTGATGATACACACAAGAATTCTTGCCTGTAGTGGGGGGTGGGGAGCAGGGGGTAGGGGGTGCTAATGGAATTTCTCACTTGTTATACATTATGTAATGGCAGTCAGAATATTGCCTATTTAGTATTGGAAAGAAGTGGTCACACCCTCCCCCTCCTCCCCCATCTGCATCCCCACAGCTATGCTTGTGTAATGCATTGATAATGATGTCAAATGTTACATCTTACCAGGCCTAAATTTTTTTTCTTTTTGCAAGAATCAGTTTTGATTTTGCGAAACCCCTGCTGTGGGGCCCTGCAAGGCTTCAAAATTCAATTCAGTTTCAGATCTTTAGTTGATATTCGATTTTATTCAATTCAAAATCAGCTGCCCGACTTGTTTCCTTTCACATCTTCACACAGGAATATTGCTTGGTATTAGTCATTGTGGTTGTCTCATAATGTATGGTTCAGATGGAATTTGTATGTAAATAATGCTAAAAATAAAGACAGAATGTAATTTCATGTATCTTAACATAAATAGCATCTGACCCATGCCACCTCCTCTATGATAATTCCAGTCTCACTAGCCTCTACCACTGTTGAAAACAAAGTTAAAGTTTCCGTACAATGTTGATGATGAGCTGTTGCTAGTGGCTAGTCCTGTGCAGTACTTAGTGCTGCTAAGTCTTGCACCCATAAATGGTAATATTCCAACTAAATCAAGGTATGCCTTCCAGAAAAGCATGCCTTGATGATGTAGCTGGAATATTTTATCTGTCGGGACTTGAGCCGTCACAGTTGGAACAATCAGGTTTACAGTCCCCCTCTCTTTTTTGGACATCTTCACGCCAAGAATTTGATTTGAGATTCGATTCAGATTTCCAATATTAGAACCAATTCAATTCACGATTTCATTTCAATAAAAAATGTGTAATTCACAGGCCCTACCCTGCCCTACCCTGCTGTGACGATAAAATTGAATTTTTGATAGTGCTTGTATATCCTTGTGAGTGAAACCAGTGTGTATTACATAGTGAAAAAACACCTGATATATCAGGTGTACATGTAGAACCCATGTTCCAACATATAGACTTTTTGTGGTCTTGCTGATAAGTTGCAGTGTCTTGCCAATAATTTCTTGTGAAGTCTTGGCTGCCTTATGGGCACCCAAGTGTACACTTTACAGTACACCACTGCTAAATCAAAGTATTACCTTACCTTACAGTCTCTATGGATTGGTGGTAATCCACAGATGGGCAGTGATTTCCAAACATGCATTTATCAGGTAATAAAACTTATCATCAGCAAAATATTAATTAAAGAAGCACAAGGTTGTACCGTTATAATGTGAAGTCACATGATATGGGTTTGTTGAAGTTTTTTGAAAAACTTGAAAAAATATTAAATATTTAAAATAATAAATTTAAATATCATATGCATTGAGAGAAAGGGTTAAGAACTCTTTCAGTATCTATGACAAGAATGTAATGAACATTGTACAAGAATCAGAGTCGATTCTTATTGCTTTCCTTGTTAGAATCAATTGTGATTCTCACATTAACTCTTTACCTAACATGAAAAGCAGACGACACTTGCAAACAAAATTCTTGAATAACTAATTTTTTTTTGTGATGATACTTGGGGGGTTATAACCTATGTTTTTGAGACAAAAAATGAAAATGTAATGAAAATTAAGTGGCGATTTTTGTGAATAGCGCTGGCCAGTTTTGGCAATTACGTTGGGTAAAGGGTTAAGTTTAAACCTTGCTAAGAGCTGAAACGGTTAACTGCTTAATCGTTAACCTGCTTAAACGTTAACCAATGATCAATGTCTTGATCGATCAAAAAAGTAATTGATCAAGTTCCCCGTGGGAACTCTGGGAAGTAAAGAAGAGTTAGTTTACCATGGTAAACAAGCTTTGTTTCAATGGTAAAGCAGGACCCATTCACCAATCCTTGGGGTGGAAATCCTGTAAAATGGGCAATATGGGTATAAACAGTTTACTAAACTTGGCTTTATCTCCATGTTGTGGTCATGATTAGCCATTGTGCCAAAATATATGACCTTATACACCAATAAATAAGTAAATTGATTGATTAACCATTATGTTTGAACTACTCTATTGTATGGGTTAACAAAGGAACAAACTTACTCCAAAACAGGCAAACATTGTCACACTGACTTGCATTAATTATATGAGACAGAGTAAAGCATACAATTTATGTGCCGACAATACTTGTTCACTTGCATGGTTATTATACTGTATCAGTAGCTGGAAATTGTAATTCTTAGCCCTTTACCCAATCCAGGTAGCAGATGATACTTACAAAATAAATTCTTGATTTACTAAAAAGAAATTTAATTTTTGTCTCAAAACATAGCTTATGACTTCTGATTGGAATGACTTTGATGAGTTTGTTTCAATGACTGGCCATAAGCTATGTTTTTGAGACAAAAATTGAAAACATAATAAAATTTGAATAGAGATTTTTATACGTAGCACTGGCCAGGTTTCGCTGTTAAATTGGGTAAAAGGTTAATGCTGTAAATTGGCAATGGTACAGCAGTTATTCAGCTGCGTATTAGATCAAATGATTAATTGGATAACCAAAGTTAATCCATTTGATTAATCGATCAAGAAAACCCTTTAATCATTTTAGCTAACCCTGCTGCTTACTTGTGTGTAAAAATGGGTATTGGATGCTCAGTCAGAATATGAGTTCAGTAATATGTATTATATGTTTGGTGTTTGTCTTGTACTTGCAACTACACCTCTCTGATGTACAGACTGAAAAAAATGTTTAATTTCCAAGGGCTAATCACTCTATAAATATATGAAGCAGATATGTTGTCAAGTTAGGTAATTTCCAATAAAGTCTTGTGGTCGTGGTGCATTCATGCAAACGAAAAAGGTAAACCAATGAATTTGAATGAGGTTTTGTTGATTTACTCTTAACCTCCTGACTATTTTCTAAATATTTTTCATCAAATCTGAGCTTGCCTGCTGTGAAGCAGCCACGACTAGATTTGATGAAAAGTTTATCTAAATTTAACTCCCAAGAATCATTGGTGAAAAACTCGATACAATTTACAGAGGGTAAAAAATGATTAAATATGCTCAAATTATACGTATTTCAGTAGCAAGACAATTCCCATCCTGGGCAGGGATATCCGCCAGCAGAATGCAGGGAGTTAAGAGCTTGAAATGTGTGTAATTATCCATTTCCGTCAAACTTTAGAAATAATACCATTCAATCAACAGCAGTTATAACTCTGAAAATAATTTGTCAAAATGGCTAATTAAGATATCTGTCCATAATTTGCAAATATATCCTTTGTGAGATGGCATGTTTGAATCCTAGCAGCATCAACCTATAGTCTGAACACATATTCAATATTCAATAGAGCCACCATGGACTTGTCGTAATCCGCACATGATCAGTGATATTTATGCATGCATTTACCAGGTAATAAAAGTCATCATCAGCAAAATTTTTATTAATGAAGCACTGGGTTGTAATTAAATTTTTGATGATTATTCCTTAAATTAGTGTTTCAAATCTAATATTACTGCCTTTGTGTTTCCCCGCGGGAAACCCAGGAAGTGAAGCATTGCCTGTTCACTGCGGTAAACAGGCTCTGTTTTACTGGTAAAATAGGACCCAGTCACCAATGCTTGGGAGGTGCAAACCCTCTCTAAAATGGGCAACATGTCTTATCAACGCTCACCCCTTGAGTTGATGCTCATGTTGTGGTCATGATTAGCCGTTGTGCAAAAATATGTGACATAAAACACAAATAAATAAATAAATACTGCCTTTGTGGATTTAATGCCCATGTATAGTGATTGAAGTGTGCATGTGTCCATTTGTGTGTGTGTGTGTCCGAGCCAATAACTTGAAAACTGTTATGGGCACAGTCATCAAACTTCACACAATTATAAAGGACCATGGGAGGATGTGTCACACACCATAGCTGGGTTCGTACCTTCGAGGTTAAGGTCATATTTCAAGGTCACACTAAAAATCGGTCAATATTCGTGTCTCAGCCATAACTCAGAAACGAATCATAGTACAATTGTTAAACTTTTTACAAATGTTAAGGTCAGTCAGATGGTGTGTCGTGTATAATAGTTTTCGCCGAATCTGCAAGGTGAAGGTCACAAGGGGGGAGGGGGTGGAGGGGGCATGTGTTACCTTAGTAACATTCTTCTTGTTTTATGTCAATGTTATTGCTAGAACTTATCAAGAAGTTTTATAGGCGTAATATCATGGAATTATTCATGGCTTTTATTACAAGAAGCTGTGGAAAAAATGAGCTGTGTGTGAAGCTTGGATTCAATGGAAGGTTTAGGGGCTTGGGGTGAAAATGGTACAAAAGCAACCAATTATGTTCTGAACTTAAAATTGACTCCAACTCGCGAGAATCAGTTTTGATTCATCCAAACTTCTGCTTTGAGAATCAATTTTCAGTTCTTGAATAATTTACAATTTAAACGTACTATTATACCCTCAAGAGTACAACTAGCATATATTTCATGGTAACAAATAAACCTCATATTTATATATTTACTAGAATTTAAATTCCAATATTGGTGAGACTCTTTACGTAACCCTGTTCCAAACATGAAAGGCAGACAACATTTGCAAACAAAATTCTAGAATAATTTTTTTTTTCATTTTTTTTTTTTGCATAAAAGCCTAGCTTATGACCCTCATTGGAACTAGCTTGTTCCAATGAGGGGTCATAAGCTATGTTTTCAGACTAAAAAATTAAAATTCAATGGTAATTTTTGTGAATTGCACTGTCGGTGTGGGCTGTTAACATTGGGTAAATGGTTAAAAAGGACATGTAGAGTACATGTTCCAAGATGCAGATTTTTGGTGGTCTTGCTAATGAAAATTACTCCACCTTGGCAGTGGTATCTAGTGAAATTATGTCTACTAGTATACATGTAGGCAAGCTTTTACTAGACACCACTGCAAAGTCAAAGTGTTATCTTAGTTATGGGGTGGGGGAGGGGAGTAACTATAAGTAGAATTCTGAGTAACTGAAAATCCCATTTCACTTTGGGGAACCTTTGTTAAACTTACTTCAAACCTGCTGTGCTGAGTATATATATGCATGCTGTAAAAATATTTTTAACAAATAAGCTATCAGAGGTGCTTCCCAGTGGGACCCCTTGGAAGTGAAGCAGTGCTTGTTTACTACATTAAATACACTCTGTTTTACTGGTAAAATATGACCTGGACCATCTGATAACCAATGTTGGGGTGAAAGTCCTCTAAAATGGGCAACATGGGTATAAACTATTGACTGGACTTGACTTTATATCCACGATACAGTTACAATAATAAATAAATAAATAAATAAATAAATAAATAAATAAATAAATAAATAGGTTGTCATGTTATTTCCATGATAAACCAAATTGTGCCATGGTTTGTCATATTGTCAAAAATGCCATGACTGTTGCACAAACTCGATTCTCCAGGATGTTAACCCTTTACCCAACAAATTGCCTGCATTTGCCCGCATAATATGCAAATTGAGCAGTTGAAAAAATTAAATTTTTCAAAATATTTCAACAAAACTATATCATGTGATCCTTCATTGGAACGAGCTCATTGAGCTCGTTCCAATGAGGGGTCACATGATATGGTTTTGTTGAAATTTTTTGAAAAATTTAAAAAAATTATATTTAAAATAATAAATTTTGATATCGTCTGCGTTGGGTAAAGGGTTAAAGACATTTTTAGTATCTTTGACAAGAATTTAATGAGCATATTTCAAGAATCAGAGTTGATTATCCTTGTTTTCCTTGCGAGAATCAATTCTGATTCTAGCATGAATGTTAAGTCCTGCTTACTTGTGTGCCAGAAATGGTTATTGATTGTTCTGCCAGAATATTGGTCCAATAATATGCATTGTATGTTTGTTGTATGCCTTGTCCTTGGAACTACACCTCTCTGATGTACAGTATGAAAAGTTTCTTTAGCATTTACCTAACGATTCAGTTGCATCCACTCACATAATTTTAAAATTGAGCAGTTGAAAAATAATTATTTTTAAGAAATATTTCAACAGAACCATATCATGTGCCTCCCTCATTGGAACGAGATCGACATTGAGCTTATTGCAATGAGGGGTCACAAGGTACAGATTTTTTTAAAGTTTTGAAAAATTAGGGATTCGATCAATTTAGACTTGTTGATAGATTCATCACAGAGGAGACCATTTAACTGGATATCTCTTAACTGAATAGCTCTGCTAATTGAATATAATTTCCAAACACAAAACTATTTACCATACCTCCAGTACAAATTTAACCTGTTAATTGAATATAGGTTGTAGAGTAAACTCCTGTTAACTGAATAAAAAATCTTCTAACCTGTTGAGAAATTACCCTGACTCTCCCCAGGTTTCCTTTGTTTATAGACCTATTTGGCCTCAGTAGTCAGTACATCCAATATAAGCATTTAATCTATTATATCTCATAGAGCTCTGTCAAACAAGATATAACAGAATAAATGCTAAGTTTATCAGAAGAATACAGGAAAGTGACACAATCTCTTTTAATTGAATTCTCCTGTTAATTGAATAATTTTCATTGGCAAAGTGGCTATTCAATTAACAGGGTTCCACAATAGTTGTAGCATTATGGGGAAGATTTGCGGTTTGAAATTTTGATATTTCATCATCAGTGCACAAAGGGTTAATTTCCAAAGACCAATCCATTTATAAATGTGTGAAGAAGATATAATGTCTAGTTCTGTCACAGATATATTTTCGAATAGGCAACAACACTGATATTTGTTCTGTTTTCAGAGTTATAGTTGAGGCATCTGTTCCCAGACAATTCTGAATGCTACATGCACAGATAATAAAAGAATTATGAATTACTGATGATGAGGGAAAATCTTGATTCCTAAAGTCTGAAACGTTCCCTCAAAGAAATCGGTGCATGTTAAGAGACACCACATCTAAAGAAAGAGAACTTGGATTAAACTGTGTGCATCATGAAAAGTAAAAGTACACTTCATTGCCCATTCTAGAAGGGAATTATATGCTTAGTGCACTTTGGTCAAAAAGTAAATGGGGAGTGGGTGGGGGTAATGAGGGGGTGTAGCAGGGGAGGGGCAAAGGCTTGAAGAAAAGGAGGTGTGTGTGAGGATATTCAAAGTAGTGATTTTTAAATGTGGCATAAAGGGCATCAGTAAATTTTTATCCTTTTAACCACTGTGTGCAAAAAGTGCCAGTGGTTGTCCAAGAGCTGAATTTGTTTAGTTCCTCCTGTGTACATTGTTTGCGCACATACTTTTCCCTGAAATTCATCCAATTTTCCTGAAAATCACACTCAAGTTCCCTGAAAAAATGTTTTCGTTTTTTTGTTTTTCTAAGGTTAGCATGTCTGGTTCTGTGTGATTTTTCATTAAAATCTTATTTTTTTCTGTGCATTCATGCAAACAAAAATGATCACCAATGATTTTGAATGATGTAAATCAAGGACTTTCCTGCAACTTATCTACAGTTTATAGGCATGATATAAATTACAAAATTATTTATCACTGTTATATTTATTATTTATTTATTGGTGTTTAAGGACACATACTTATGCACAATAGCTAATCATGACCGTGACAGTTTTACGGGTGGAGGAAGCTGGAGTTGCCAGAGAGAACCACCGAGCAACTGTCAGCTCCTCAGCATTCTAACCCTGTTCAAGCTCCGCTTAAGTAGGGTTAGAGCGGTTGAAGACATGTGCACCATTAGCATGCAGTACGCCTTAGTACACAGCATCATGAGCCCCCATGTAGGCAACCGGGATAAAGTGCCTCGCCCAAGGACACAATGCGGGTCATCCCAGATGGGGATCAAACTCGGGACCGCTAGTCTACTGAGCCACCACGCTTCCTATGACTGTTATAAGAGACAGAGAAAAAGAAAAAAACAAGCAGTTTTGTGAAAGGGGTGTGGGTTTGGGGAAAGAATAATACAAAAGTGTCAAGGCCCTAAACTCGGCCACTAATTGCAAGAATCCATTTTGATTATTGTGAACTTCTGCTGCAAGAATCAGTATTCAGTTCTTGGATGATTTAGGATTGGGGTGTACTGATGTACCCTCAAGAGTGCAACCAGCATATATTTCATAACAAACAAACCTCATATATATTTACTGGATTTTAACTCACAAAGTTCCCAATTCTAATTTTGGTGAGTTTATTTATTTATTTATTTATTTATTTATTTATTTATTTATTTATTTATTTATTTGGGAGTGTGGTGGCTCAGTGGTAGACTGTTCGACTTCTATGCTAGAGGTCCCGAGTTCGATTCCTGGCTGGGATGACCCACGTTGTGTCCTTGGGCAAAGCACTTTATCCCGGTTGCCTGCGTGGGAGCACGATGACACCATATACTAAGGCGCACTGCACATCGATGGTGCACATGTCTTCAGCCACTGTAACCCTGCTTGAGGGGAGCTTGAACAGAGAATGTTGAGGAGCTGACAGTTGCTTGTCGATGCCAAGTGGTTCTCTGGGTATTCCGTCTTCCTCCACTCGTAAAACTGTCATGGTCATGATTAGCCATTGTGCATAAGTAAATGACCTTAAACACCAATAAATAAATAAATGAATAATTTATTTATTTATTTATTTAACAGCTTTTTTTGACAGCCGGGGTCACCTCAAGTTGGACAACTCTATGGGTGAAGGAAGCCAAAGTGCTCAGAGAGAACCACCAAGCAATGACAAGCAACTGTCAGACTTCCCAAACGTATTAACTTTACACAAGCAGAGTTAGCGTTGGTTGAAGACAGGATCACCATCCATGTGCGTTACACCTTTGTACACAGCTCCACCTCCATGTGACAACTGGGATTAAGTCCCTTGCCCAAAGACACAGTGCAGTTACACATGGCGGGGATCGAACCATGGACCTCTCGGCTTGAAGTCCAATGCCGTAAACACTGAGCCACCATGATCCCAGTTTCTTGTTTTAAATACAGATTAAAAACACCCATTCCAATATACTGGCTTTTGGGAGTCTTGAGGATGGAAGTTATAGTCCCTTGGTAGGGGTATCTCAAGTTTTGGCTGTCTGTAAAGGGAGCCAAGACTTGATTAAACACCACTGCCAAGTCAAAGTGTTACCTTTTTGAGGGAGAAAAAAAAATAAGTAGAATTCTCTAGGCTTTTTAGGAACTTTTACAATCTATGACAAGAATCAAAAGAACATTCTGTATGAATCAAAGTTTATTCTAATTAACTATCTTGCGAGAACTGATTCTGATTAACACATGAATTTTAAACCCCGATGTTGACCATGAATTGTTGACTGACAGTTGGATCACAAACCCACAGTATGGGCACTCCATATTCCAAATTCAGGCATGAAGAACTTTTAAAAATTATGGCAGTGCTTAAATTGCATGTATAAAAACAATTGGCATCAGATGAACAGATAATATTCAGTTCTACAAAAATCATTGATACAAAAAGAGAATTTAAAAAGCCTGCTTTGAATATGTATTGAATTTATATAAGCTCAGTAAGACTCACTTAATTGGGTATTTCTTAATTGCATGAATAACTATGTAAATGCATATAACTTTCAAACACCATACAATTTACCACACCTTTAACCCTTTACCTACCATAACGACCAAAACCGGCCAGCGCTATTCACAAGAATTACCATTCAATTTTCATTATTTTTTCATTTTTTGCATCAAAAACATAGCTTATGACCCCTCATTGGAACGAGCTCAAAGAGCCCGTTCCAGTGAGGGGTCAAAAGCTATATATTTGAAGCAAAAATGATAAAAATTAGTTATTCAATAATTTTATTTCCAAGTGTCGTCTGCTTTTCATGATAGGTAAAGGGTTAATGCATTTATGCAAATAGAAATTTAAATCTATGAATAATGATGAGAGATGCTGAGTCAACAAATGCAACACAACAAAATCTTCAAAGTATAACTTACGGCTGGTTGTCTGTTGAAATTCAAGTTACACTGTCCTTTTTCTCTGAATTCTTTGTCCAGTCGTCATTATGCTGCTCACATGTAGGCAACAGTATCATACCAAAGGAATGCATTATTATCAATCACATTTACAAAGGCATGATACTACAACCATACAAACAGAAAACCAGTGTGGTATGAACTCGAGGTAAATTAGAGCTGTACAATTAGAACTAAAAGCACAAACTCAAACATATTAGTACAATGTAATTAATTAATGAATCAAAATTAATAAATGTTAACACTGATGCTATACATATATTTTATTCCTATTCTGCCAGTAGACCTTGAAATTCATCCCGATTATTGAGAATTATTTTTGATTCTCAAGAACTCCTGTTGCAAGAATCAATTTTCAATTCTGGAATAATTTAGAATTTGGGCATACTGTTATACTCTCGAGAGTGAAATTGCCAGACTTATATTTCATCTAAATTTGGGAGAATCCATCTGTATTCTCACAAAAATGGTTGCAAGAATCCATACCTGCTATGAGTGCCCCAGGATCCCATGAGGCCACCATGGTTGAACCCTTGTTGTATACTGATAACACATGTCAACCATGTACGCAACACAGCTTTTTAATTTTGAAAACATCAACTGGATTTTTTTTAAAATAAACAATAATATAGCAATAAAACATTACAAATATGGGTGTCATTGGAACCGGCTTGTTAAGCCGTTTCCAATGACAGCCATATTTGTACATATTTATTGACAATATGGTAGCATAATTCAGGTCATGTTAACCTTGTATTGGTTAATTTGCTGTAGCTGTGTTAGCAAAAGGGTTAATAGACTCAATGGGGGGAGGGGGAGGGGTGAGTGGCTCAGTAGGTAGAGATGCAGACTGCAAGACAAAAGGTCATCGGTTCGATTCTCACCCGTGGCAACCGGGTTGTGTACTTGGGCAAGACACTTAATCCTAATTGACCATGTGGGGGCATGCTGGCATTGTGTACTCAGGCGTACTGCACGTCGATGGTGCACTAGTCTTCAACCAATGCTAACCCTGCTTGTGTGGAGTTAGTATATTGGGGAGTCTGACAGTTGCTCGCCATTGCTCAGTGGTTCTCTCCAAGTACTCTGGCTTTCACCACTTGTAAAACTGTCTGACATGAGGTGACCTTGGCTGTCGAAAGTGTCATTAAACCCCAATAAATAAATAAATAAATAAATAAATAAATAAATAAATAAAAAAATAGACTCAATTGTTTTCACGCAAATCCTAAAAGAGGGTGCAGCAAGAATCAATATGGAAACTCGCTGGTTTTGTTTTGTGAATCTTTGTATGACTTCATTCTCGGATTCTCATCGAAATATAAGCCCTTAATTGGTCAGCACATCTTCAGTAGTAATAAACAGCTGTCATATTTATATAATTATTATATTTTAACCCCGAAAGTGAATATAGTTCCCATTTTGGTGATTCTCTTGTCTTAAAAGCACATGTGGAACACATGTTCCAACATACAGGTTTTTGGTGGTCTTAATAATGTAACTTACTGTATGTTGGCAGTGGTATCAAGTGGAGTCTTGGCTGCCAGTATCGGCAGCCAAGACTTCACTAGACCCAACTGCCAAGGAAAGTGTTGCCATAGCATTACCTTGTTATGAGGAAGCCAAAAAACATAAGTAGAATTCTCCAAGAATAAAAGACATGTTTTAGAATCTATGATAAGAATGAAATGAATAGGTTTTAAGAACCCAAGTTGATTCTGATTGTTCTCCTTGCAAAAATCAGTTCTAGTACTTGCATGAATTTTAACTGGTAGAATGCTGGAAGCCCATATTTGGGCTCTACTCTGAAGTGATTCATATTCTGTAGATGTGCTTCGTATTATCTTTGCAGTGAAAATATTTAGTCTGTATGAATTTGCCTATAGGCACTCTCCCATAAATTGTAGCAAGACACAGAGTTGTGAGCAAATTTTGATGTCTAAAAATAATTTAGCCAGTGGTGTAGCCAGGGAGAGGTGGGGGAGGGTGGGGGAGAGGGCTGAGGTGGCACACACACACCCAAATTTCAGTCAGGCACCCCAGGTGATGTGGCCTAATTTTTGATGTCTTTCGCAACTTATAAATTATGCACACAAACAGGCTCAGAGTCAAAGAAATTGAGTTTTTTGTCCCAAATTTCAAATTTTTTCCTAGGGAATCCCCCTTTCCCCTTCAGCGATAGGGGTGTCCCTATCTCACAGTTACATGACTCAGATGATGCTGCGCATCCTATTCTGTATGTCCACCCCCTCCCCCCTAGTAGTTAGCAATCTGAATGTTGTGTCTACCCCCATTCATAGGGGATAGCCACTACATTCAAGTCACTAAACTAGTCCCCAACATATTACTCTTGCCCCCCCCCCCCCCCCCTCTAACTTTGATATCCTGGCTACGTGCTTGAATTTAGCACTCTACCAGTTAAGCCCTGCTCACTTTTGTAAACAATATGGATATTACTGAATGCTCAGGTAGAAAATTAGTCCAGTAATAGGTATTGTATATTTGTCTGGTCTTGTACTCAGACCTATGCCTCACCACTCTGATATACAGCATGACAACTTATTTAATTTTCAAGGACACATTAGTCCAAGAATATGTGAAGAAGATGTGTTGTATAGTGAGGTGATTTTTTCACTAAATCCTTGTAGTTATTGCGCATTCATGGAAACAAAAATGTAAACCAGTATTTGAATGATGGAAATCAATAATTTTGCTGCAGTTTTGTTGGATAAAAACTTGAAAAATGTGTAATTTCCCACTTCAGCCAAACTTTTGAACTTTTTACACTCAGTCATCAGCGGTTCTAATAGTTTGAGGAATTTGTCAAAATGGCTAATCCAGATGTCTGTCTGGAATTAGCAAATGTGTCCTCTGTAGGATATGACATTTGCTACCAGGTTCAAATCCTGGAGACATCATCAACCTATAGTCTGAAGACAAATTTAATATAATTATTTTTTTTTAAAGTCAGTGTTATTGATGGAGCTTATCAACAGTTTGATAGGAATAATAACCATAAAATTGTTCATGACTGTTAGAAGATGCTTTGAAAGATTCAAAAAACAAAAAAAACAAGCATTGTGTGTGGTGGGTGTGGGGGAGAAAGACTGAATGGATGAGTTGGGGGGAGGAAGACTGAATGGATGAGTTGAAGGTTTGGGGTGAGAACGGTACAGAAGCAAATGTGTCCAGGTGCCAATACCATAACATGTTTACAATTGTATTTTCTAGAATTGTATTTTCTACCTGTTAATTTGATTGAAATAAATCATTAGCATTGTTTGCCAGTTGGCAAATTGCCAAATCTTTGAAAATGCTAATGGTTCATTTCAACCCATTTAAAGTCACAACTTGAAAATACAATTCTAGAAAATGCAATTGTAAAAGTTTTATAGTGTTGGCCCCAGACCTTAAAATTGGCCTCAACTCATGGCAATCAGGTTTGATTCTCATGAACGTCTGCTGTGAGAATCAATTTTCAGTTTGTGAATTATTTAGAATTTGTGAGTACATACACTGTTTGACCCGCGAGAGTGTAACTAGTGCATATTCCATAGTAAAAAAGCTCATATTTCAGTATTTACTAGAACTTAACCCTAAAGTAAGTATAATGTTGGTGAGGGTTTTTTTTTTACCTATACAGTGGATCCCACTTAACTGGATATCTCTCAACTGAATAACCCTGTTAATTGAATATTATTTCCCAACACAAGCCATTTTCCATACCTTCAGTAAAGATTTGACCTGTTAATTGAATATAGGTTATAGAGTAAACTCCTGTTAATTGACTAAAAAATCTTGTAAACTGATGAGAAATTATGCTTTCCTTTGTTTATAGACCTATTTGGCCTCAGTTCATCCAGTAGATGCCTTTAATCTATTATATCCCCGTCCGGGACAACCCACGTTGTGTCCTTGGGCAAGACAATTTATCCTGGTTGCCTACATGGGGGCACGATGATGCCGTATATTAAGGCGTACTGCATGTCGATGGTGCACATGTCTTCAACCACTGTAACCCTGCTTGAGCGAAGCTTGAATTGAGCGGAGCTTGAACAGAGTTAGAATGTTGAGGAGCTGATAGTTGCTCATCGATGCTCAGTGGTTCTCTCTGGGTACTCCGGCTTCCTCCACCTATAAAACTGTCACGATTAGCCAAGGGGAATAAGTATGTGACCTTAAACACCAATAAATAAATAAATATAAATCTATTATATCTTGTTTGACAGAGCTCGTGGAGCCCTGTCAAATAAGATATAATAGAATAAATGCTAAGTTTATCTCTAGAATACAGGAAAGTGGCACAATGTGACCTTAAACACCAATAAATAAATAAATATAAATCTATTATATCTTGTTTGACAGAACTCATGGAGCCCTGTCAAATAAGATATAATAGAATAAATGCTAAGTTTATCTCTAGAATACAGGAAAGTGACAGGATCCCTGTTAATTGAATACTCCTGTTAACTGAATAATTTTTAATTGTAAAGTGGCCATTCAATTAACAGGGTTCCACTGTACATATAGAACACATGTTCCAACCAGACCTGTTAATGAGATTTCGGTGAGCTGTCAGGGAGATTTCCATGCTTGCCAGTGTCAGTAGAGATGGGCGGTATTGGAATTTGGAGTTCGGTTTCAGAATTTTTATGGGGGTATACTGCAGTATCGGTTCAGTATTCGGTATCTGACTTCACCAAGATTTAGTGATAGAGCCAAAGGAGAATTCCCATCAGGAAAATGTAGAATACCTTCGTATACCATACCACCATGGTGCCATAAACGCTGATGCCAATGAGCTCAACATTGGCGTTCGTTTGCTAACATAAATCATATCTACAGTAATTTTGTGACTTATTCCAAACACACCTTAACCTCGAAAGGCCTATTTCAGGCTTTTCCAATCTCAGACCATGCCATCATTTGGAGTAACTACTGATTACAGACAAATCCCCTGGGCAGTGATTTCTAGTCAAGTCTTGACTGCCTTAACAGGTGCTTAAGATTTGACTAGAAATCAGTGGACAGGTTGTAGTCCAGTCAGATTTCATGCCAATTGCCCAGGCTCTTAAGGATTAACCAAATGGGAGTGAAAATCAGTCACTTCTTTCATGAAAATGAACCCTTCAAATGCTGTCAAGCCTCAACACGGCCTTGTAAATAGAGAATGTCGGACAATTGGAAAATATTGGTTTTGGTATTCAATGATTGGTTTGGTTGTTTTTCGGTATCCCCATGTTATCAGTGTCAGATCAGTTTTTTTGATATATTACCCATTTCTACAGTATGTTACCGTAAGAGTGGATTATCAGAAAATCACCCATAGAGTGGAGATTCCGCCCAAGCAATAATTGCAATTTTTTTGCAAAGCACAACAAGTAGAAGCAACATTCCAGCCAATGGACCTTCGGGTTAAACCCGGAGGTCCATTGGATGAAACATTGTTTGTGTTTTTGTCCATAGGTACAAAATATGAAAGTGATACTTTGGGTGACAACTCCACTCAACAGGTGATTTCGTTACAATCCACTCTCCACATACGGTACTTGTCAAAGATTTGTGTGTGCAGCCTGCAGATCAACAATTTACATTTCATGCATCCCACCCTTTCTCCATTCAAATACATTACTTTCAACACACAGGCTTTGGTGGTCTTTCTTGTGGAAGTTACAGTAACTTTGACAGTGGTATCTAGTGACGTCTAGGACACATGTACAAGAAATCAGAACTTTACAAGACTCCACTGATAAGGCAAATTGTTAACTCATTATGAGGGACTTAAAAAATAAGTAGAAATCTGCAGGCCTTTTAGAATCTATGACAAAAATCAAATGAATATTTTGCAGGAATCGAAATTCATTCTCAATATTTGTTTTCCTTTAGAATTTTAAGCCATGATTGGACGATCAACATATGGATCTTAAACCCACAGTGGATAAACATGCCAAGTTCCAAATTCACTTTTGGCATGATGAAGTTGCCATAATTGTGGTGGTGTTCAAGTCACTTTTATGAAAAGCAACAGATGAACAGTTGCAGGGAGTATTCAAATGCTCAGATTTCAAGTTCATTGGGCATAACTAGGGGACCCCTCCCCCAAATTGGCCCCAATAATTTTCCATTCGGGACATTTACATGAGGACTGGCGATTAAGATATCATTTCTCCATTGCTAGTAATCGTGTAGTTTCTTAACCCTTTAATACCCTATGTAACGGCCAAAACCAGCCATAGCTATTCACAGAAATCACCAATTAATTTCCATTATTTTTTGCCACAAAACATAGGTTATGACCCCTCTTTGGAACGAGCTCGTTCCAAATAGGAGTCATAACCTATGTTTTTGAGACAAAAAATGAAAAAAATTAGTTATTCAAGAATTTTGTTTGCAAGTGACTTCTGCTTTTCAGATAGGGTAAAGGGTTAAAAGCTTGGATTTGATACTTGGACTTTTATCACACACAGACATCTGCAGTACCCGATTCAGGTTGTTGGGGGTTTGACATAGTCAACTGGGTGTACCGATAAGGTACTTGTTTATTGAATAAGAAGTTGCGTCACGACTACAAAATGTGCATTTTATTTATCCACTTCTCGTCAGAACACCGAAGTTAAGCAACGTCGAGCCCGGTTAGTCCTTGGATGGGTGACCGTCTGAGTGATCGATTCGCACTCTCGCGTTGCGACCTTGGGCAAGGCACTTAACTCCGAGTGTCCACATGCGGGCACGATGACGCCATGTACTAAGGCGAACTGCATGTCTGTGGTGGACATGTCTTCAACCAATCTAACCCTGCCTGTGCAGCAGTGCGGAGTTACGATGTTGGGGAGCTGGCAGCTGCTCGTCGTTGCTCGATGGTTCTCTCCTGGTACTTCGGCTTCCTCCACCCGTAAAACTGTCACCGACACAATATGACCTTGGCTGTTAAAGTGTCGTTAGACCCTAATAAATAAATAAATAAATAAATTTCTCCACTAATACATTTCCAAGAAGCCTTGGGTTTCTTAACTGTAATCCCGACTGACCAATTAGTATAATATTCCAACTACATCATCAATGCATTGGTATCTTCGCGGTGCCCCGGGTACTGAAAGAAAATCTGGAGATAATCTGCTTTGCCTGTATTGACTTATAAGGGGAACGGGACAACTCGCCGTCGGGACAACTCGCCGTACCAGAGGTGGGACGAGTCGCCGCCGGGACAAGTCGCCGTCGGGACAAATCGCCGTGGAGTAGTAATTGATAAGTAACACGCGGCATAGGATTAAATTATCTTTATTAATACTCATGACTTTTATAACAAGACAGGTTCAATATAACATATAATAATATAACATATAAAATAATAGGGGTACAGCACGCACCTGTTTGTTGGAAATTATTTTATATCTGTGAGTTCACAGATATAAAATAAATTTATAGAATTCTATATTATTTGAAAATTACTATAATTCATAAAAGATATAATTTATACAAAAATATATAAAGATTGAAGTACAAATGTGTGTTTGATATCCATTATGGGAGAACTACTTTATATAGGCAGCTGGACATTTCTTTAAAAAGGCTGCAGTAGACAATGAAGGTGGATCTCACATATAGGCATCCCAAAATTTCTGTATCTTTTGGGCCATCTTCGTATATTTTGATCGGACGTCAGTTTCCAAATCTGATGCTTGCACACTCAATTCCACATTCTCAGCTTCTGTCTGCAGGGTTGGTACCAGCTTGTAAAAGCTCAGTCTCGTTCCAACCTGGGTGTTGAGACGTCAGTGCCAAGCTGCAAAGAACAATAGAAAAAAATTCTTTTAGTTAATTACTTAATTAATTACCGTTAAACATGATAATCACACACACACAGATGTGGCCGAGAGAGAGAAGAGAGAGAGAGAGAGATATTCACAGTTTACAGTTAGGAAAGAAACTTGAAACTCACCATCAGTACATACGCCATTGGAAACTGTTTCATCTCTCCTGTAGAAATATCAAAGATTTAAAGATTAATAAAAACGTTTTTCATTCACACTCTACTAATTGTGATATTTGCACCAATAATTTATTTTTAATAAAAAAGTTTTTTCTTTATTATAGAATTATCTCCTGTTCAGACGTTAAATCAAATATTAATTATGAAACTTACTTTTGCTGACAAGTGAATGATAAAATGAACAGTATTTCAATAAAATAAATTAAGAATAAATTACATTTTTTGAAAAACAAAAAACGGGACAACTCGCCGTCAAAATCGGGACAACTCGCCGTCCGACGGCGAGTTGTCCCGACGGCGACTTGTCCCGTACCCCTTATAAGTTGTCCTACAGCGGAGTCCACTCAATTGGATGTTTCTTAATTGAATGACCCCGTAAATTCAATATAACTTCCAAACGCCACACCGTTTACCATACATTCAATGTGTTCATGTAAACAAAAATGTACACCGATGAATTCTGAATAATGATCAGAGATAATTGAGTCAACAAATGCAACACAATAAAATCTCCAAAGTGTTAATCAAAGTTGGTTTGTCTGTGGAGACTCAAGTTATACTGTATTTTTTCTCGGAATTTTTTTGTTCAATCTTCCCTTATTGTGTTCACATGTAAACAATAGTATCATTCCAAAGGAATGCATTATTATTGATCACAGTTACAAAAACGGGAAACTATTACCAAATAAGTAGAAAACCAGTGCGGCATGACCTCAAGGCTAATTAGTGCCGAACAGATAGAATTGAAAGCGAACTAAAACAATATATCTTGAGCTGTGCAAATTGAACTGAAAAAGCTCAAAGAATATATCTCATTCGTGCCAATGACTGCGAGTGTGTGGGGGATGTGGGGGGGGGGGGGGTTGAGTACACAGCGACAGAGGCTGAGAACTCCCCCACCCAGGCCTGAAAATAAGCAGTCTGACATTTGTATAATGAGGTCCCCAGAGGGTGAATTTCGTGATGCTATCCCATACAGTGGGCCAATTTATCCTCGGGGCACCTCATTCTGTTTAGTTTTGAGACCCTGATTCAGACTGAGGTTCACAGAGGGTAAATTTAGTGATGCAGGGTAGCATAACTAAATTCACCCTCTGGGGACCTCATTTTACAGATGACAGTCTGCTTATTTTCTGGCTTGCCCCCGCCGATTGCACAGCCTGTTTACTGAAGACTCTCCTTCGTTACACCTTTTATTACACGCTACTTCTATGATATCCACACCTACAGCAACTCTAAACCGCGCGGAAAAAGAAAATCTACTCCGCACATTTGTGCGGAACAGAAATCATTGACGGACTAGTTTTTACAAAGAATCGAAATGTCACAGGAATTTTCTTCAAATCGTGCAAGGAATTTTCTTCAAATCGTGCATCGTAATTACCATTTGAATCGCAAGCGATATTCCATTGCGTTCAATCTGCCAGTGGTAACACTGGCTCCCCTCCCAAATCTGTTTGGCGATAAAATGTGTTCTTTTTGGTAATAGTTGTCAAATGAATTGCTGAGTGTCCTTCTAACAATTATTTTTACAGACGTGAAGGCGTGTAATAAACACAGAACGACACGCGTGTGTGCATGGGTTAATCGATATGGCACTTGTGCCATCGAGGAAGGATAAAACTCGAGGCTTGCAGCCTCTCGTTTTATCCTTCCGCACTGGCACTCGTGCCATATCGATTAACTCCTTCACGCGCGTCTGTCGTTCTATGTGTATACGCCCCATCCCCATTGGCATAATTAAAATGCGTTGGTGTATAGTGTCCACCTCACTGGTATACTTAAATACGTTAGTATATAGTGCCCACCCACCCCCTTTGACACACTTAAAATACGTTAGTATATGGTGTCCACCCCACCCGATTGGTACACTTAAATATGTTGTCAAAACTCTAAAGTGTTATATTATAAATTTTGATACGTTGTAAGACTCTGGTTTTAATTCATAGGGCTCCAGAGTTAGGTGTCTTTTTTGATACCCTTGTCTCATTTCCCTTGGATGTTTCCGGCATCCCAGAAGATGAGACAGTTCAGCAAACAAACTGAAACTGCCTAGGTCGACGCTAGTTATGATGCCATCTCTGCGCCGAGAGAGAAAGAGAGAGAGAGCGAGAGGAGGGGGGGGGGGGGGGGCGGATAATTCCAAACAAATTAAAGGGCTTCCACCTGTTCACAAGTTAACAACAGCACAAAATATGATCTATGAACTCATGAATAGGAGAGAGTGGAAAGAGAGAGAGAATTCCAAACAAAACAAATGTTTTCCATATGCAAACAACAGAAGAATAATGCGGTACCTTTAAATTCATGAATGGGGGATTGAAAAAGGGGGAGAGTCGGGAAAGAGAGAATTGAAACCAACTACGGTGACAAAGACGGGTTAAAGGGCCGATTACGCTGTGGACCTTGTCGTTAATTCAGTAGCGAAACGCTCGTTTCGTTGTGTCGGTTTATCCATTTTCATCACCACCATGTTTTAAAAGCTTATTCTCACTGGGAATGTCAGCTGGATGGAAAACAACTACCGTTAAAACTAACTGTCAGGTCAAAAATCTTTAAAGAGTACAATGTCAAGTTTCATGTTTCGACACAAGTAAACTAATTATACCTAATATACCATTATTTTTACTCTCGCTGCTACGTATCAATCACTGGTCTGCTCAAAAAATGAATGATTGACAAAAACCTTCACTATTCTTGTCAGCTGAGTGAACTTTAAAGGGGAAAAAAGTGAAGTTTTGTGTTTGACACTAGTTAATAATCTTCAGATAATTATTAGACAAATATTTATATGTGATTCCATGGTCCAGGGAATAAAGCGTTTGGCTTGGAAAAAGAAGGCCCCGGGTTCAATCCCCACATTCGCTGTTTGAAAAAAAAATACGGAAATACAAATGAGGCTTGAAACTTTAATTTGAAACCCTGGTCACAGGTCATTCTTCACGTTTTCAATTGAATGACGCATTTCGAAAATTCAAACTCATAATATATATTATATATATAAATGCCCAAAAAGAGACATAGATTGGAAAAACCTAAAAAGAAAATTTCTTCGTATCCGAACAGACTTTAAACACCCAAACGGTATCCATTAAGCTTCACCATTCCCTAATATCTCCCCCAAATGACAAATGTTTACTCTTTTGTGAGAGTTGTGTCCATATCTAAACTCTTTTTTTAATATTCTCAAAGTTTCAAATTAAAATCATTCTGTTGGGTCAGTCCATTACGAAATAAGGTGTTCAGGGTATTGAGCAGTACCGGAAGCATTACATCATTTTCAGCCTCGATTTGGTTAGTGGATTGCGCAATATTTTCTACGATTGTGCAATAATCGAATATTGTGTCTTTCAAGAAAAAATTCATTTCGTTTTAAAATAGACTCGTCCAAAAGGGTGATCAGGTAAAACTGAAATTGCTGGTCTGTCCACCCTGTTGGTCGAGTTCACGTCTTTTGTCTTCTCAGCTATAAACTCACCCAGTGGGGTAGAGAGGTGTCAAATCACAGAGTTAACCTGACCACCCTTTTTGGCGAGTCTATTTTAAACCGAAATGATCTTTTTCAAAAAGACCACAGTTTTCTAAATATTCGAAATATTGCACAATCGTGGAAAATATTGCGCAATCGATTAACCAAATCGAGGCTGAAAATGATGTAATGCTTCCGGTAGTGCTAAATACTCTGAACACCCTCTGTCAGAATGCACCAGTTGGCCCAATGTAACTTTTCCAGTGGAAGAGTTTGATTTTAAGTGCAAAAATAAACAAATAAAATAAAATTATGAGATTATATGATATTTTCGGGCCTAATGGACACGTTTTTAAGACTTTCTTAGGATACATGTAGAAGTATTTTTAGTATTTTCTCTATTCTGTGAGACATATTTTGATAATTTGGTTTGAATATTTGAAATCCTCGGCAAATTTGAACCATTGTAAAGTACGTTTTTGTTTATTTTAATTTTTTGAATGCAACAAGTATTCAAAATTTGCGGTGTAGATTTAGCCAAGTTACCCATTCCATTTTTGTTAAACGTCTCGTCCTGGATTTGAACTCGGGTCCATCTTCATTGGAGCCAACCAACTTAACCTCTTGGCCACGAACACTGTCGATTAATTGGTGATAAATAATACTCCGATGCTTGCTTGTAAACTGTGTACTAAATTTTACATTCCACAAATCGTATTTAACAAACAAAGCAATGCACGTTTTGCTCCAACACTCGAGTTCTGTCAGAACTGAAAAGTCACAAAGGAGTAACATTTATCATTTTGGGAAGATATAGTTGAATGTTGAAGCTTCATGGGCATTGTTCGGAGTACGGATACGAGGGAGTTGCTTTTGTGCACAAACTCTTCCGAATCCTATGTCGATATCGTCAGCTTGAATGTTCGAAATTCATTTCTCAGGTCAAATTTTTACGAAATACGCCTTGCAGCGTGAATTATGACAAGGGTTATAAAAGGCATACGTTTCTATTTTTCCACACGCCGGTGTCTGGAACTGAACCCGTGACCGGCTTCTGCATTCAAGTCAAAGAAAATACCCTCAGACCAAGGACGTTCATGTTCATCGTTTGTGAAATAATAATCTGCTGGTAACTTAACTAGTGTCTGAACTTGTGTCTGAACAGTCTCTATACATTAACCCCCCGCCCCCCCCCCCCTCCAGATTTTCCAATGAGGATCATTATACCTCCGAATTGTATTAAGAAGGATGACTGAACAGTGAATGTGTGAGGTGGACGTTGAAAATATTCATTAGTCTACCCCTAGATAATGATTATGGACTCTTCCATCCGATGTCATTGAACTGAAACGTGAGATACCACCCTTAAAGGTTAAAACTTGACGCACACTTTCCTGAGATCATTTACCCGACAAAATAGCATCACATATTTTCCTTCTCGTTGGAACATTTCCAAATAGCGTATAAAACACGCCGAAGAAAAAAATGTTTACTGCGGCAGACTGGTACCGAACTCCCACTCGCGAAGCAAACGTGTCTCCCATTGCGCTATCGGATTAACGATATCATTTGTGAGGTAGTCCACTCATGGCTTACGGCATTGGCCCTCAAACCGAGAGGTTCACGGTTCGATTCCCTCCAGGGGTAGCTGCGTCGCGTCCCTGAGCAAGGCAGTTAGTCCCAATTGTCCACGCGTGGGCACGGTGGCGCTATGTACTAAGACGTGCTGCATGCCGCTCATGCATCTGTCTTCAACCAAAACAAACCCTGCTTGGGTGGAGTAAGTACGCCTGGGAGTCTGACAGTTGCTCGGTGGTTCTCTCCGGGTTCTCCGACTACATCCACCCATAAAACTGTCCGACACGAGGTGACTCATGCTGTCGAAAGTGTCGTTAAACACAATAAATAAAGAGTAGTCGGCCATTGTTTGTAATTCGGTCAAGTTTTGATGAGTTAACATAAGAAGGATCACGATCGAAGCGTCCGTGTTCAATTTAGTGTAGTTTGCTGAACCCTCTCATTCTGAATTATGCCTCGACATCCGAAAGAGGATTCGGGAGTATCTAGTGGAGACTGCCGTCCGTCTATCCGTACAAACGTTTTTGATTGTAATTTCAAAGCCACCGACCGGATTTGGATCTCAATTGGTATGCTGGTAGACCCGCATGGTGTGACGGATATGCACAATACCTTCAAGGCAAATTCGAACATGCTTATGGCTCTGGGACAGTAGCCCACCCACGTTTTGCGTAGGCCTTGTTCAATTAGGCGCCCCACCCCCACACACAACATACATTTCTTGTAACTGCATTTTTTTCCACAGGGGCCGATGCCAAGGAACGCGATATTTTCTGCGATGGCACAGTCATATACAACCATGACCATATCGTAGACAATACTGTTCCCACGCATACATCTACAGCTCCCGTGGGACTCTCCTGTGAGCTATTGTAAACTGACCTCCAGAGACGCTGGAAGTATGAGGGAGCAGCTGCCCTCCCTGCCTTCGGACCACGGGGCGAGAGGAGCCAGGCAATGCCCTTCCTAGGTTCATCGCTAATTTTTATTTTCAATGATTTATTCTCGAAGTAAAGCTAAAATACATCCCAGATACGTTCTAGGACTGAGCTTTCAAAATTCAATAGAGGGTGTGTGTATGAAGAGGAGTCCCCTCCCGATGGGAGTGGGCTTCTCTCAAACTCCCTCGTCTCGAGCCTCTGGCCTTAGAGATATGCATGCTTCGCCATGTCATGGCTGAGTTGCCAATGCGAGTAAATGCCCTTTTCCTGGGATCTGACACACACACACCCACAGTGAAGTGCTTCAGGAGCCCCTCTTGAATTCCTTTTTTTTTTTAAATGTGAATGAGTCAAAATAAAATAGCTTCACTATCATATCTAGAGTACTTTATGCAAAGAAGCTACCGGATGGTCATATCGACTTTCCATTTTCCATATGGCTGGGGAGGTGGGTGCCAGTAAACGACGAAGAGAATTTGACACACCTACGCGCGTGAGATGATGATTCGCAACATTACCCTGGTCTGGAATGAGTCAGTTCATCACCCACGTTACCAGAACCCACCCAGGGACCTATTTTCTGCATAGACGTCATCATGCGGCATAACGCTACACAATGCAGATCTCATCTTTCGGGTCACCAAATTGTCTCAGTGGCCGCCATGGATGCCGCCATATGTTTATGGGAAAGGCCATCTTGGAGGTTGTTAAGAGGGACTTCTTGAGTATCGTCGTATGTATGTGGGAGTGGTCATCTTAGCTGTTAGGGAGTTGTGGGTGATACATCTGTACTTTCGTTAATTGCAACCACCTTAGAATTATGTGTGATGAATGTTGTGTTAGATAGTGAATGTGCACTCTAAAATCACTTGGGTTAAAAATTAACCCAAATCAGCAAGGCTGAGTGATTATGAACCAAATTGGGTTCATATTCACTCAAGCCAGTTGATTTGGGTTAATTTTTAAACCAACTGATTTTAGAGTGTGTGTTTGTTTATGTATCCAACTCTTTTGATATGAAAAATCCAGCCTGACCCAGCCGTCGGACCGTTGAGACGTTCGTTTGACCGTTTGGTTTCTAGATGATATCGTGAGTTTGCGGTCAAATTTTGTTTGTGCGAGTTGTGATCCGACTGAAAACAGACCGAAAATCTGACAAAAATTAGGGACATGCATTTGGTCACGTTAATACATTTATCGAACAATCCCGTTACATAAAGCCCGTTTCCCTCATTTTTCAGTTTAAATTGGGTTGGAATCCAAACTGTGTCCAAATATTGAATTTCATATTTTAATGCGTAATAACAATGCATATATGTGATAGTGCAGTGTTTACCGGAAGTTGAATCCGTCTGATACGGAATCGGAAAATGTGGCCGATACAAACGTTTTTTTCCGAGTTTTTGGGTGCAAATTAAGTTGATTGTTAGATAAAACATAATTCCAAAACTTCTTTTAGTGTTGATAGTATAATATACTTTTTATTGTCAATTTGAATATATTTCTCCTTTGAACCCTGGTGGTATCTTCCATGTGTCAGTTCATTGGCAGCAATTGGAAGATTCCACATTCGTTATTTCGGGATAGACCAATTAATATTTTCGACGTGCAGCTTTGAGGCTGCACGTTGAAAACATTGATTGGTCCGACCCACGCATTCATTTAGCAACCATCGACTCAATGGAATTATGAGGTATCATGTTCCTGGACTAGAAAAGCGGTCTCTCGAGTCCTAAATGTTTAAATCGATTGGATGTGCTAAGATCCGTCCCTCCGATTTGTGGCATTGTTTCTAGTATTCAAACTGCCCCTGATAAGTGCAGGGCCCAGTTCTGGCTGTTTAAAACGGTTAAGGGAAACGGTTTGCACCGTGTTATCTGTATTTGGTCATCCCTCGGTTGAAATCCAACCACACTAGAACCACTAGAAAGAATAAAATCTGGACTGGCATACTCTCCGGTAAATGGTCAATGGTCAGAAATCTTGCCCAGAAACGGAAAGAAGCGTGTTATTTATCGATCTGACATTTTTTTTAAATATATGCTAAACCACCCTGACCTGTATCGTCATGAAAATCGACTTTCTATAAAGTTATCTCTCTTGAAATTACCAAACGACTGAAGAAGGTCCAATTAAGAAGCAAGAAATTGTTCAGAAAACAAACACCTGTGACATGAGTATAAAATAAAATCGAGTTTCCTTTTGTTACTTCTAATAAAGGTTAACAACAGACAGCTCCCGGGGCTGTCTGTTGTTGTCGTTTATTAAACGTTACAATGGGAAACTTGGTATTTTATGGGTAGCTAATTAGAAGAAATTACTTTACAGATAATCCGTTATTAAGAATCCATTAGTATCACACATACCAGCACTAAGTAAGTTTCCATTTTGCCTTTTCTACAGTAATCTGCAAGTTTTTTTTAAATTTTTCTTGTGGAAAAAATTAGCAAAAATCAACTCCAAGACTTCCTTATTAACCCTTTACCCAACGTAACGGCCAAAAACCGGCCCAGCGCTATTCTCAAAAATCGCCAATTAATTTTCATTATTTTTTTTATTTTTTGTCTCAAAAACATAGGTTATGTCCCCTCGTTGGAACGAGCTCGTTTTAAGCATACAACCTCAAGTAAAAGGCAGAGTGTGTATTGATCTATTGTGGAGTTATTGCCCTTAGCTTTTAGAATTTCCATGCTTTTACATCGCGATTTTGGGTTTCCTGATAACTCCAGCTGTATTCAATACAGGCAATCCATTTTAGCATATGAACCTACTCAAATAACAAGAGCAATGCAAGGTGTGGCATATGCCCCGAACGGTGTCATAAAAGGGAAGGTAAGTCTCCCGGAGGTATAACCAAAATCAAAAGGAAGCTTCCTCTAGACACCAATAACGCATAACCAAAAACGAACTTGTTTCGAGTCAGTACTCATTATTTATTGGACGGAAACCAAATTCAAGATGGCCACCATAATGAATTGGCCACTGGCTGCATCTTGGTTCAGCTGACTGGTCTGAAATCGAAAGGAAGCTTCCTCTAGACACCAACAATGCATAATTAAAACATAAAATGATTCGATTCAGCATTTTTTAGTTATTGAACGGAAACCAAATTCAATATGGGTGCTCTAGCGGCCATATTGAATTGGCTAGCTGGACTAAAAATCGAAAAGAAGAATTGTCATCCACAGGTAACCCCTAAAATAATGATTTGATCAAATAACCGGTTCTTTAGTTAATTGACGGAAACCAAAAGTTGACGGATGGACCCCGGACGATGGACGGCCATGGAGAAAAAATAATGCCCCCCCCCCCACCCCGAAAGAATCTCTCAGGGGGGCCAAAAAGCAGACCGCGTTCAATTTTGACTGTCGTGCAATATAGTGGAGTTATTGCCCTTTATTTTCGTACAATTTCCCGATTTCAGTTTTCCAGACAATAACACCAGCCATACTCAACACGGTCAATCCATGTTTGGCATAAATCTTTCTCAAGTACAAGGATGCATCCATATTCGGTATGTGGCATTATCCAGGGAAAATGCAGATCATCATCTTCAAATTTGACATCTGTTAAATATTCCACGGTTAAAGGGTTTTCTTGATACATAAACCTTGATTAACCGATTAATCACTTGCCCTTATAGGTAGCTGAATAATGTCTTTCGTTTTCAAAGAACGTTTAGAAATTTAGGTTTTTGGGTGATTACTTCATTTATACATAACACCGCAAGCCTACTAGTACATGAAATCCAAAGAATGTGCTTTTTCAAGAAAAACTCAGGTTGATGTGGGGTGGTTCCTAGGAAGGGGGTACTAGTTTTAAGAGTACCCGCCTCACTGTGCCACATGGGAATTTATTACTGAAGACAACACAGAAAATAAATGATGGCACTATCTCCATAATAGAATGCTACACGGGCGTTAAAATCGAATTTGATCTGCCTTTTACTTGAATAAGGTTGTGTGCCAAAAACGGATTGGCTTTGTCGAGGGTAGCTTGACCTATCGGGATATCAAAAAGCATGGAAAGTCAAGACAATAAAGGGCAATAACTCTGAACGAAATGTCAGACGGATGTCAAATTCGAACTAGACCTCCATTTGGGATAAGGTCACATTCCAAACATGGATTTGATATGGAAATAATAACAGAATTTATAGTCTAGAAACCAAGAAGTGAACGGGGGAGGGGGGAGGGGAACGGACAACGCCATTCTATGATACGCCCCGTTTACACGGACGTATTTACACCGCAGAATTGTTTCCAAAAATGGGTGTCAGTCTTGGACTACAACAAGATCAGTGAAAACTCGTTCATCCTCACATGTCTCCAATTTAATATTCTGTTTCAAAGCTACACAGAAAACCAACTATTCCAGTTGCATTGAATAAGATCGGCGCATTGCACGACATATTGCAGTCCAAGTATTCTTATTTCATTTGCTGAATCCGCCCACGGGCATAATTAATATACACTGCCCAGTGGAGCTGAAACGGTTAAAGGGTTTTCTTGATCAATTAATCACATAAATAAACCTTGATTAACCGATTAATCACTTGCCCTTATAGGTAGCTGAATAATTGCCGTACTGTTGATGATTTATAGCATTAACCCTTAACCCAAAGTAAAGGACAAAATCGGCCAGCTGTACGTACAAACATCTCCATTAAGATTTTATTATGTTTTCAATTTTTCTCGTTGAGCTCGTTCCAATGAGGGATCATAAGCTATGTTTTTGAGACAAAAATTGTAAATTTTTAGTAATTCAAGAATCTATTTTGCAAGCGTCGTCTGCTACCTGCATTGGGTAAAAGATAACTTAAGAATGACCAGTTCCCGCTAGTGATCCAGTATAATGTCCATGCAAGTGAACAAGTATGTCATCACGTAACTTGCATACTTTACTCTCATATAATTGATGTGAGTCAGTTTGACAATGTTTGCCTGTTTTGGAGCCAGTTTGTTCCTTTGTTAACCCAGAAAATACAGTAGTCAGAAAGTAACGGTTAATCGACCAATTACTTTTTCAAGACGTTGACCACTGGTTAATCGATTAACCGTTTCTACTCTTCTGCCAGCGCCGCTCTTGTTGATATTTATTTATTTATTTATTGGTGTTTAAGGTCACATATTTCTGCACAATGGCTAATCATGACCACGACAGTTTTACGGGTGGAGGAAGCCGGAGTACCCAGAGAGAACCACCGAACAACTGTCAGCTCCCCAACATACTAACTCCATACAAGCAGGGTTAGCATTGGTTGAAGACAGGTGCACCATCGACGTGCAGTACGCCTTAGTACACAGCGTCACCGTGCCCCCACGTGGGCAATGGGGGTGAAGTGTCTTGCCCAAGGACTCAACGCGGTTGCCGCAGGTGGGATTCGAACCGAGAACCTCTCGGCTTGCAGCCTGCGCCTCTACCATGTGAGCCACCGCCCCCCCCCCCCCCCCCCGCTCTTGTTGATCCATAGACACCAGGCTACAGAATCTGTACACCCTTAACAAATCTGTCAAATCAAAACTGTCCATTTCAAATCCCATAATGAAATATTATATGAGGTTTTTCAATGACCATTTCACCAGATCAGACAGATTCGACACCCGTATAGAGCTTCAGCAGGCAGACAGTGATGTTTTTTTTAACTCTTTACCTAACATGAAAAGCAGACAACACTTGCAAAAAAAATTCTTGAATAATTGTTTTCATTTTTTGTCTCAAAAACATAGGTTATGACCCCTCCCTGGAAAGAGCTCGTTCCAATGAGGGGTCATAACTTATGTTTTTGAGACAAAAAATGAAAAAATAATGAAAATTAATTGTCGATTTTTGAGAATCGCGCTGGCGGGTTTTGCCGTTACGTTGGGTAAAGAGTTAATGAATATTTCAAAGCTTCTGCAAGCTGGATGGCGGGAATTGATGAAAGGGGAAACAATACAGAAATTGAAAAGTCCGAGTTCATTGTAAATCTTTTTGTTTCTTTACTTTGGAGCCTGATGATAATAGTGACGCTCATTAACCCGTTACCAAACATGAAATGCAGACGACACTTGCAAACAAAATTACTGAATAATTACTGATTTCGTTTTTTGCGTTAAAAACATAGCTTATGACCCCTCATTGAAACGATCTGAACACGCTCATTCCAATGAGGGGACCACAGCCTATGTTTTTGATGCAAAAAATGAAAAAATGAAAACTGAATGGCAATTTTAATGAATAGCGCTGACCGGTCTGGGCCGTTACATTAGGTAAAGGGATAATCTATTTTGGACATGTCACTAAAGCTTCTTTATCAAGTGTTTAGATCTTGAGTTTATGTTGGGATAGCCAGTCTTCACCATTAAATAGAATAGTCTAAAACACCCATAAAGTGAAGCTTCTACCCAGGTATCAACGTATTCTGTAAAAGGGTGCGACGATTAATCGCGAAAGGCTAATATCGCGATACATTGCTCACGTTGCAATACATGTTACTGTTCACTGTATTTTGCATAAAAAATAATGTCAAATAAAATAACGTCTTGAATTTTGAAAGCTGGCGTAGTGAAACCCTGTTTTGTATGCCGCTTGTTATAAGTATAGGATTAGAAGGAAAATACAGTTAACAAAGACTTTGAAACACCTATACCCCCCCCCCCCCCCTCACACACACACTGTTTTGCTGAAGATAAAAAGTTCACAGAGCGCCGTCAAACAAGAGATAAGGGATTAAATGGCTTATTTATTTATTTATTTATTTTTAAGGATGTTTTCTGCATCTATGGCTATATGATGACCGCAACATAGGTGTGAAGTCAAGTTTTGCTAATCGTTTATGCCTACTTCAGAAGACATCGATCCCATACATGCACTGGTTCCTGGTCCTCTTTAAGAGCAAACCAGAACTTGTTTACCACAATAAATAAGCACTGTTCCACTTTCCGGTGTTCCTACTTTAAATTGTGATAATGTCGTGTTAGGAGCATATCGTTGCAGCGCCAATTCTGTACCAAAAATTAACATATACTGCAGTATTTCAGTAATAATAATAATAATAATGCAATGTTAACGTCTAGAATCCACCGCAGTGTTCTCTGACTTACATTATTACCCCGTATCCGTGAAGTCAGCGAGCAGTTGGTAGTTAGCAATTTGAAATGTGAAGTCAGCAAGCAGTTAGCAGTTAGCAGTTCGAAATGTGAAGTCAGCAAGCAGTTAGCAGTTAGCAATTCGAAATGTGAAGTCAGCAAGCAGTTAGCAATTCGAAATGTGAAGTCAGAAAGCAGGTAGCAGTTAGTAATTCAAACTGTCAAGTCGCGGATATTAGATGTGTCTTGACGATTCGCCCGGAGGACGTTTCGTACCAAGACAGTTCGTACCAACAATACTTTTTGTAAACCTGAGAAGGACTGTGAGACAGAGGGATTTTCCTTCCCCGCTTGTTCTTTCGGTGCTCAGAAAAAAAGTCAGTAAACAGTTAGCAATTCAGAATGTTAAGTCAGAAACCAGTTAGCAATTCGAAATGTGAACTCAGAAACCAGTTAGCAATTCGAAGCGTGAATCAGAAAAACAGTTAGCAGTTAGCAATTCAAAATGTTAAGTCACGGGTATTAGATGTTGTGAAGTCGCGGATATTAGATGTGTCTTGACGACTCGCCCAGCGGACGTTTCGTACATAGACAGTTCGTACCAACAATATTTTTTGTAAACCTGAGAAGGACTGTGAGGCAGAGGGATTTGCCTTCCCCGCTTGTTCTTTCGGTACTCAGAAAAAGTTAGAAAGCAGTTAGCAATTCGAAATGTGAACTCAGAAAGAAGTTAGCAGTTAGCAATTCGAAGTGTGAAGTCAGAAAGCAATTAGCAGTTAGCAAATCAAAATGTCAAGTCACGAATATTAGACGTTGTCAAGTCGCGGATATTAGATGTCTTGACGATTCGCCCAGAGGACGTTTCGCACCTAGGCTAGACAGTTCGTACCAACAATACTTTTTTGTAAACCTGAGAAGGACTGTGAGACAGTGGGATTTGCCTTCCCCGCTTGTTCTTTCGGTACTCAGAAAAATGTCAGTAAGCAGTTAGCGATTCAGAATGTCAAGTCAGAAAGCAGTTAGCAATTCGAAATGTGAACTCGGAAAGCAGTTAGCAATTCGAAGTGTGAAGTCAGAAAGCAGTTAGCAAATCAAAATGTCATGTCACGGATATTAGATGTTTCTTGACGTTCCGACCAGATGACGTTTCGTGCAAAGACATTTCGTACCGACAATACTTTTTGTGAACCCGAGAAGGACGGGTCAGTGAAGTCAGCAAGCAGTTAGCAATTCGAAAGGTGAAGTCAGCAAGCAGTTAGCAGTTCGAAATGTGAAGTCAGCAAACAGTTAGTAGTTAGCAATTCGAAGTGTGAAGTCAGAAAGCAGTTAGCAATTAGCAATTCAAAATGTCAAGTCGCGGATATTAGATGTGTCTTGATGATTCACCCAGAGAACATTTCTTACCTAGACAGATCGTACCAACAATATTTTTTATAAACCTGAGAAGGACTGTGAGACAGAGGGATTTGCCTTCCCCGCTTGTTCTTTCGGTACTCAGAAAAAAGTCAGTAAGCAGTTAGCAATTCAGAATGTCAAGTCAGAAAGCAGTTAACAATTCAAAATGTGAACTCAAAAAGCAGTTAGTAGTTCGCAATTCGAAGTGTGAAGTCAGAAAGCAGTTAGCAGTTAGCAATTCAAAATGTCACCCATTTCCAAAATACGTTCGAACTCGACCCCCTGTCGTTCTTATCGCCCTCATAAGACTGCTATTTCGCACTCTCCGGTTGTCGACTTTAATAATCTTATTTACTTTATTTCGTGCCTGTTGGTATTCTTCCTTTGCTACCATGGCCTCATTGCTTTCTACCCCCTTAAGTTTTCTACTTCTCCTGTATGCAGCACATTTACCTTTTCTACCTTGTATGGCCCTTTTCAGTTCTTCGTTCACTCTGTACAGTTATAACGGAATTGGTCATTTTGTTGCGAAATGTAAATATTTCCATTTGTTGTAAATGATGTCATTTTGGGTGCGTGATGTAAATATTTCCATTTTTTATTAAAAATTTTGCTGCTTAAGTTGTATTAATTATACTTAGAGACAGTAATAAATAAGTCCTTCTATTCTATTCGAACTGTGTGTTGTCAATCAATTAAATCCCTGATCCATATTAACAGTCTATAGTGATGGAAATTATCTCATTCGGCAGGTTAGATAATAGAGGTTATTAGGTTGTTAAACTGAAAAATACTGATCAATTAACACCTCTTAATATCATGAGCCTGGTAGATGAGATAACCCCCTTCAATACTGACTGTTGATATAGGAAGCCGAAACGTCCAGGGCCGAAACGTCCATTGCCGAAACGTCTCGAGGCCGAAACGTCCTGAGGCCGAAACGTCCTCTTACCGCGTTATCTACATTTGTTCAATTTCAGTATTTTGTGGGGTGGAATGGTTACCAGTTCGTACATATGTAGTAAAACAAAATCAACGCGTTGGTCTCTACGACGTTCCTGTGAGGTTTTTTATCAGGCTTGAGACACCACTCCTCTAATGTAGTCGTTACAAACGAATCTCACTATCCGTCGCTGAACACATTCATTTCTATTGATATTTTTTTTATAGGTATGAGTTGTCCTAGAGCTTTGGACTTGCTTTAAAATGTGGTTATTTAGTGTGTGGTTGTATGCTGATGGCTCTTTTTTCCTGCTGATTGACACAAAATAACATTTCGGTTGAATTTTATCCCCCAATAGTTCGCCCATTTTGTTAGTGATTTAAGATCCATTTAAAGTTCAAGATGATCTTGGAATGATTTTATTTGCCGATATACTAGCAGGCAATCGTCCGCGAATATTCGTATTTGTGATGTAATACCTCTGGGTAGATTGTTTATGTAAGATTACCGAAGTAGACCAACGTCGAACTCGGTTAATTTGTCTGTGGATGGGCGACCATTTACAAATTAATTCGGATTTCCGCGCCGTGTCCTTGGACAAGACACTTCACCACGATTGCCCACATGAGGGCATGGTGACGCCGTTGTTGAGACGTACTGCATTCCGAGGTGCACATTTCCAACCAATCTTACTCTGTGCTGTGTAGTGCGTAGTACTAATATGCGGTGCATAGTATGGTCTGATGTTATGACGCTGAGAGCTAACAGGTGCTCGTCGTTGTTCGATGGTTCTCCCTGGGTAGTCTGGCTGTCCCCGCCAATAAACCTGTCACCGACACATCATGACCCCGTCTGTTAAAGTGTCGTTAAATACCAATCAATGAATAAACAAAAATCGTTCATGTAGCACAAAAATAGTAAAGGTCCAAGAACTGTCTCTTGTAGGACTCCAAATTCAACTCTGCAAGAAGATGAGGTCACCCCTCAACAATCACTTTATGTGCCCGTTCCATGGGGAAAAAAGAACCAGTTCAGGATCTTACCACGTATGCCATAATTGCCATGGAGAAGTTTTAGATAGGGAGACGTGTCGAAAGATTTAATAAAGTACAAAATTGCCATTATTATGTCTATTTGTTGTTGTTGTTGTTGTTGTTGTTGTTGTTGTTGTATTTGCCATTCATTTTCACATCGAAGATGGTGATGATTATTTAGCTTTCGCAAGAGTTGCCGTTTCTGCAGATGTGTTGTAGTGAAATGGGGATATTGTACTTTCCCAGATGATCAAAAATATGGCGACAAATGGTATGTTGTAATGTTTTACAACAAACATTTGTAATCGATACCGGTCAATAATCGCTTGCCTCATGGGGATTTCCTTTCGTAAATTTTTGTGAAATGTTGGCATTCGTCCAGTCCGAGGACAGGGTGTGGGTGGAAAGACCCCCTCCTGAAGATATGATGAATAGCAGGAGCTTATTCCTTTAAAACACTGCCGAAGAATGTGGTTATAAGAATATTGTCCGGGCCGCCGGCTTTTTAACACCTAATTTTATTAGGTCCGTGAAGTTAGCTCAGTGTTCAGCGTTCAACATTCGTTCAACATTCGTGTGAAGTTAGCTCAGTGTTCAGCGTTCAACATTCGTTCAACACTCGTGTGAAGTTAGCTCGGCGTTCAGCGTTCAACATTCGACCAACATTCGTGTGAAGTTAGCTCAGCGTTCGGCGTTCAGCGTTCAACATTCGTTAAAATTCAGTGTGCCCTTTGTCGAATCTGGGCTTTCAGCCGAGGTGCATCCTTCATGCGACCATCGTTTACACCTAACAACACTCAGATCTGGGCAACCATTCTCACCTGAAGTGATATTAGTGACTTTTACTACTCCAGTTCAGCGTTCAACATTCGACCAATATTCCTATGAAATTAGCTCAGCGTTCAGCGTTCAACATTCGTCAAAGTTCAATGTGCCAGCTCCGAATCTGTTCCTTCATCCGAGGTATAGCCTCCATGGGACCGACTGCCCATCGTCTACTTCTAAGAACACACATATCGGGGCGACCCCCTCTCGCCAGAAGCGATATTGGTGACTTTTAGTATTCCAGTTCAGCGTTCAACATTCGATTAACTTTCGTGTAGAGTGTGCGCAGCATTCAGCGTTTGGCATTCGGCAATATCTGGAGTTTGAAGAGAACACAACCATAGATAGTAAGTGGGATCGCTGCAATCATCACCGGGAGGTGTAGCTCTCATGCAAACGACTGTCCGAGTATCCAAAATAATTATAACAACACTCAAACCTTGGAGCCCCCTTAATGCTTTGGCCTCTCTAATTAGCAGGCAGTCCGCAGCGAAGAGCCAAACCTTTCATTTAACGCTGTCAGGCAGGTCCTTAATGTGGCATTAGAACAAGTTCGGCCCTAGGTCTGTATCCCGTGGGACTCCTGATTCAACCGGAACATGTTCTGAATAGTTTCGTCAACCATTACCCCCATCTTGTGCTGGGTCAGGAACTTTTTTAGCCAGTGCTGGCTGCATTAATGTGATCGTTGCACTTATGCAATCGATGAACTAATAAATAGGCGACCCCCTTCCGCCTATAGCGCAGGGTTACTTGGGGAGGGGGGGGGCGTTGTGCATCCGAGCTCAGCGTTCAACATTCGAATAACCTCCGTGTAGCGTGAGCGTAGCATTCAGCGTTCCACATTCGGCAGTATCTGGAGTTTGAAGAGAACGCAGCCGTAGATCATAAGTGGGATCGGTGCAATCGTCGCTGGGAGGGCTAGCCCTCATGCAAACGACTGTCTGTGTCCGTAGTCTACATAATTATAACAACATTCAAACCAAGGAGCCCCCCGCCCCCCCCCCCCCCCCCCAGATGCTTTGATCTCTCTGTATACGAGACAGTCGTCAGCGAAGATGCGATCCTTTGATTTAAAGATGTCAGGCGGGTCGTTGATGTGACATAAGTATACAGTAGAGGTCCTAGGACAGTACCCCGTGGGACTCCTGATTCAACCACGACATTTTCAGAATAGTTTCCGTCAACGACTACTCTCATCTGGCGTTGGGTCATGGAAGTTTGGATACCAATGCGATCGATGCACTTATGCAATCGAGCGCACTAATAAAGAGACGACCCACCCCAGATATGTGGGTTCTTAGAAGTAGACGATGGGCAGTCGGTCCCATGAAGGCTATACATCGGGTGAAGGCACAGATTCGGAGCTGGCACACTGAACATTGACGAATGTTGAACGCTGAACGCTGAGCTAATTTCATAGGAATATTGGTCGAATGTTGAACGCTGAACTGGAGTAGTAAAAGTCACTAATATCACTTCAGGTGAGAATGGTTGCCCAGATCTGAGTGTTGTTATGTGCAAACGATGGTCGCATGAAGGATGCACCTCGGGTGAAAGCCCAGATTCGACATATGGCACACTGAATTTTGACGAATGTTGAACGCTGAACGCTGAGTTAACTTCACACGAATGTTGGTCAAATGTTGAACGCTGAACACTGAGCTAACTTCACACGAATGTTGAACGAATGTTGAACGCTGGACACTGAGCTAACGTCACACGAATGTTGAACGAATGTTGAACGCTGAACACTGAGCTAACTTCACACGAATGTTGAACGAAGGTTGAACGCTGAACACTGAGCTAACTTCACGGACCTGCTATATAAGGCATTCCGTAATTGAGACTGCTAGCCGATACCGTAAAGTTGGATTCCGTGTTTTAACATTTTAACACTCGATGGTATTTCAATTATTATTGGAAGAAACTGAACAGAACGAAGTGAACGAAGATCCAACATAACCAAGATCGAGGTGAACAGAACATAACGAAGTGAAAAAGATCGAAGTGACCTGATCGAACACAACCAAGCTCGAAGTGAACAGAACATAACAAAGTGAACAAAGTTTTGAACTATAACCCCTAAATATAACCCAATGTTAACCCTCTTAATATGCACAAAAGTTTAAGTGATTGAACCCAACAAAGTTGTTTTGAACTATAACCCCTAAATATAACCCAGTGTTAACCCTCTTGAACTGAACAAAAGTTTAACTGAATGAATCTCAAAAAGTTGTTTTGAACTAAACATAATGCAGTGTTAACACTTTTGAACTGTTTGAATGAACTATATATAATATAAATAAATATTAACACCCTTGAACTGAACAACGTTTAAATGAATAATTTTTTTAACTACAGCCTTAATGAAGGTATATAATATTAAAACCCTTTGAACTGAATTCTTCCAATAGGGAATGGGAATACCCTCGACTGTTAAAATGTTTAAACACGGAATCCAACTTTAGAATCGGCTAGGAATCTCAATTGCGGAATGCCTGATATAGCCCCTTTATATGTATACAGGGGAAATGAAGCAAACTGACCGAGGGTAAGAGGGATAGTATATTAGACCTCATTGAGGGCATTTCTCATAGCCCTCATGGCCTCAAACGAAATGAGGCTAAGAGGGATGGTAAATTAGACCTCATTCAGGGCTTTTCTCATAGCCCCCATTGCCTCATATGACTAAAAGGGATTCCATAACCAGAGACGTTTCACAAAAAAAGATTCCATGGGACGTGGCCATTGGATATAGAGGTGATGGGAATCGTATAGGACTTCTACTGGAGTATACTCCTGGACAAAGGAACATGGTTAGCTACTGTTGCATAAAAAGATAGAAGCAGAGAATTCTGAAAGAATTTGAAATAGTACAACTTGTCGGGTTGTTTATAGTAATTCTATGAATTAAACGAGGATTCTGGGGAAAAATCCAAGCCCGAAAAATACTCCTATTCAATCGAACTTACCCCCTGTGCCCCCCACCCCGATACTCTAGCACTACGTTCTAAGCCAATAAAATAGGGAATCCGTAGTAAATAAAGTCGTTTTGATGATTTTAAGGGATTGTAGTGTTGTTTGTGGTAATTCTACGAAATGGGAAATTACTTCTGTTCAAAAGAACACACACTCCGAACATACCCCTGTCTTGTTGCAGGCCATTGGGTAACATAGCAATCACGTGCTACCATAGAAACCAAGATGGCGGCATCCAGTATACAAAATGGACGATGGAAACACGTATCACCCTAACAACACGAGCTGCGCATGCGCACTAACACCACGTATCACTATGGGGATGACTTCACAAGATGGCCGCTTACGCGGGTTACCATGACAACCAAACATAGTGCCACTGGGTCACGTGACATGACGTCACTTCCGGGGTCCCCTGCGGGATCCCACCAACCGGGCACGTTTCATCGCTCTCCTACAACTGCCAGCCCTAGTAGAGATATTAGATGTCATAAATAACTCAGCTTACTCAGGTCAGGCTTAATGCCTTCTACATAGTCATATGTGGAAGGCAGTACATAGAATAATTTTAATTTTAGTTTATGAGTTTTCGAGGTCGAGAGTTTCCCAATCATTTTCCAATTCCTTTGGCTATCCCCCAAATCCGGTGCTTGTGCCAGATTTGGTTATTGGAATGTTATAATCCAATATGTGCCTGGCACAATCGCATATGCATTCTAGCAAATCATCATTAGTTCTCTTGATCACGGTCTTGGCTTTGTGTTGGACAGCGTGAGATAAAAATCGCAGTGTATCTGAAATTATGGTCAGTCTTTCAGTGTTCTTTGGTTTTTCCAATTGTCTCATGGGGCAGTAATCATATTCGTGTCTTTTGCGTTTAAAGCTTGTGGAGAAGTCTTTTTCACAATATCTGCAGCAATGAACTCCCGTGTCTTTACTCTTTAGTCGTCGGAGGACAAATGACTATGTGGTGCCATGTACACCCCCTTTATACCTTTCTTAGGGCTAGAACTGGCGCGATGGCCGATGAGAGAAAATCACATTTCAGTAACAGACCTCTTTTTATTTCGGTAGAAATCACACCATATGTCAGCAGCTTAAATACACTGTCGTGTTCTCGCAAGTCACAATATTCCACTGCATTCAGTAGTATCCTGTCTTCGGGGATGTTTACTGCATAATCTACACCACACAAAATTCCAAGGCTTCATGTTGCTCTTCATCAACGGGAGCAGGTCTTCAGTACCTCTCTTTGAATCGTCTTCATAAATAAACCTCGATCTTTGTGAACAGTAATGACCTTCATGCCTCTTTCTGTTGTCTGTTTGGGAAAACATCTTGGCATAATATCTACAGACCCGAGAATTTCGCATATCTGACGCCGGCGATGGCCAGGAGACAAATGAACTGAAATCAAACCTCACACCCTTTTATACCTTTTCCACAGACGTGCCAGGAAGTTGAACTATGAAGACACAGGTTTCTACTTCAACTATCCTCCAAAAAGTACCTTTCCAAAAACATCCTCCACTTGTACATCACCATAGGTATCCTCCAATACCCGCATGTGCCAGTGTGATGTGCGCATATTTCACCAGACACAAGCCCCACGTTATTGCAATCCATTCTAGGGTCTGAATATGCCTATAAAATCCGTTTTCACCGTAGGTGCCCATATGCCTTATGCGATGTTCGCACATTGCGCCTTAACATCTAGCGTGTGCCCATGTGCTGAATGCATTGTGTGCAAACTATTACACATCGGGTACTAGCACCCAGACATATCTGGGAAAATCAGATGTCATAACATAGCTTATAGCTTGTAGACACATAAATAGAAGCAGAGCAAGGATTATGAAGGGATTCGAACTAGATAAGTAGGAAGTAGCATTGCAGGAGCACCTTGTTCCACTCAAGGGGCAATATATACTATTAAAAAAAGTAGAGGATATTAGATAAAAGTGAGATATTTGAAGAAATATATTTATATTTTTATCAAACAACTGAGGCATTGCACTCTGACATCTGGTGAATGATTTCAGCGATAGTTGGATGTCTGACGAGTACACATTCCACGCACTGAGTTGTAGAAGACATGGGTTGCCATTAAGAGAATTTTCAACATTCAGTCCAAGACCTCAATACGTTGTAACTTCTAGGTTCGCACGACAAGCGCGGATCCGACGTGGCATACTCCTCACCAAACGTCCAATATTAGCTTGACTGATGTTATTCCATTGTTCCTGTAGTGCTGTGGCGAGTTCCTGGACATTGGTAGGGGGCTGTTGGCGTTGTCGTAGTTGCTTGCCAAGCATATCCCAGATGTGCTCGACTGGTGAAAGGTCTAGACTTAGTGCTGGCCAAGGCAGTGTAGTGATGTTCTGCTCCTGGAGGAACTATGTAGCGACACGGGACCTATGTGCTCTTGCATTGTCATCTTGGAAAATGAATCGACGGCCGTGACGTCGCGCAAATGGCACCACATGAGCTGCAAACATGTTGTCATGGTAGTACTGCCCCGGACACGCCCTTGGGTGACATGTAATGATGTTCTGCTTGTCATGGTTATGCCTCCCCACACCATAACCGATCCACCACCAAAACTATCGTGCTGCCTAACGGTTACGCCATTGTATCGTTCGTTCCGCCGCTGCCACACTCTGTTTCACCTGTCGTGGAAGTCGAGAGTGAGCCTCGATTCATCGGAAAACATGACGTTGCTCCACCGATGATTTTTCCCAGCACTGCCGTGCTCCACACCAATCACATCTTGCTGCGATGTGACGTTCAGACAAACGTACCATTATTCGAGGTCGTCGAGCGTACAAAATCCAGCTGAGTAGGCGATTTCGGATAGTCTGACCACTAACTCGCACATCTGTCGCTCGGTGCAGCTTCTGTCCAGTTTCTGAAGCACTTTGATGGCGGTTACGTACGTAATGCTGTGGTTCGGATGAAACTGTCCTGGTTAGCAGTTGTCGCCCTTGGACGACCTGACCGACGTCTGTCATCAACATTGCCTGTCTGACGATAGCGTGACCACAATCTGCTAATGAATCACCAATTGAGTAACGTTGAGCCATTGCAGTCTGTCTGTTGCCAGCTTCCAACATGCCAACGGCACGTAAAGTTCGTCACGTGCCAGTCTTCGCATACCTCAAAGTTTCGTTTCGACCAGAAACTATTGATGAACGAGTTTATACCAAGAAAAGAACGACGAGACCTCCGAAAAAGCCCGTCCAGTACAAATTAAAATATCAAAACGTATCCCACAGATATTAACAGGCTTGCAACCAGGGGAGGAGCGCACCACCCCCCCCCCCCCCCGGAAACATTTCGCCCCTCTAGAAAAGAAAAATTTCAGACACTGTTTTTCAATTTTCACCATTTTGATCCATTTTATCTACCAGTAAATAAATTAACTCAAAGTTGTCAATTTACACCTGTAATTACATTGAATATCATCCCCTGACTGAATCTGAGGTGTTTATTCAACACACAGATAAAACACAACTATGACAATACGAAGCATTAACTAATTAACAAAAGAGATTATCTGTCTTCAAAAGCAGATTAAATTTCAAGTGATGAGTGGTTAGTGGTAATTGAAAGAAGCGAAATGCTCTCGCAAACAGAGGGTTTCTATGGGACAAAGACAAGAAATTGCTCCTTTTAATGCCAAATTTCAAATTTTTCACACTCCGGGTGGAACCATGGTCGACCCGGGGCACATGTGCTTGGTAAAGAGTATCCAAATTGGTGGAATTTAGTCACTTTGAGGCAGCGATCTATTGCAGGGGGAACGCGGGGAACGGCGCCCCTCCCCCTTCTTTTTTTACCGGAGGAACGGCGTTCCCCTATAAATTCCATAAACCATCAGAAAAAATGTAACAAAAACGTGAATTCGTAAATATAACTAATAGAAAATTTGATTATAAATTCATAAAAACAAAAACGTGAGCACACATAAATAATAGAAAATTCTTATTTATGTTGGGTAAAGGGTTTAAAACTCCACAAACCCTTCCAAACTTCTAAAAAAAATGATCAGAAGTGAAGACGTTTCGGCCCGAGTTCTAAGACGTTTCGGCCTTTTAGAGGGCCGAAATGTCCAGGCCGACGATGGTTTTGATGACAATGACGAGAGCCTGAAAATGAAAGTGTGGAGCTTAGTTTTATGACTTTCAAAATGGTTCTATTTGTTCTAAGTTCAAAATATAAACCAGGTATTTATCATGTCGCAACTCATTCTTTTCATTCTCTTAACTCTGAGTGTCTGACCATGCACGATTGTTCGATCCACCATCCCAATTCAATTCATATCATATAGCTTCGTCGGATATGACTGTAGCTCCAGAAAATGTGCAGCACATTGCTCATAAACTACATGATATAATCATACAACAATCTCAGTCCAAAGTACAGGCCTCGCCATACCAGTTTTCCCGGTACGTGCGTATCAACTCGATTTTCCGAAAAATCAATAGCAAGAGGAGCAATGCCAGGGTACTCTCGAAACAGCCCGGGAATAGCCAAAATAGCGTTGTTTCGACTCCGATTTCCAAAAATTCCCACAGACGAAAATTTCCAAAAATTCCCACCCCCTCTTGTGCTCTTCCCCAGCGCCGCCTTCGTCGGCGGTCATCGCTTCGCGATGATTGCCGTCCCCCTCAAAAAGTTTATTTAGCAATACATCACTGCTTTGAGGAGGTGTGGGTGGTAGGATAAAATGATTCTGAATGGTCCTTCAAAAGTTAGTGGACAGAAATAAAAACAAGAGGCCCCAAGGGGCCTGAATGCGCTCACCTGACATGGTAGCCTAAATATCAACCCAGAGAATTGATTTCAACAAGTTGCATCTGCTCCTCCTAAGAAAAGCTTATACTAAATATCCAACGATTCTGACCAGTGGATATTTAAAAAAAGATTTTTAAAGAATATTCCTCATATTGAACTAAGTTATAATTCAGGCTCCCACAGGGAGCCCATATATGAACCCAGGGACTTGGCTTTAACAAACTTGAATCTCACTGCCCTAAGGATGCTGCACACCAAATATCAAAACATTCCGACTGCTGGATCTGAAGAAGAAGATTTTTAAAGAAAATTCCTCATTTTGAACTAAGTTACAATTCGAGCTCCCACAGTGAGTCCAAATATGGACCTAGGGGAATGGCTTGTACAAACTTGAATCTCACCCCCTAAGGATGCTGCATACCAAATATCAAAACATTCCGACTGATGGATCTGAAGAAGATTTTTAAAGAAAATTCCTCATTTTGAACTAAGTTGTCATTCAGGCTACCACAGTGAGCCCAAATATGAACCAGGGACTTGGATTCAACAAACTTGAATCTCACCCCCCTAAGCATGGTGCATACCCAATATCAGAAGATTCTGCCTGCTGGATCTTGAGAAGAAGATTTTCAAAGAAATTTGCCTGAAATGGCCCTATACTGAGCCCAAATATAAACCCAGGGGGCCGATTTGAACAAACTTGAATCAGATCTACCCCACAATGTTGCATACCAAATATCAAAAGATTCTGCCTGCTCGATCTGGAGAAGAAGATTTTTTAAGAAATTTGCCTGAAATGATCTGAGTTCGAATTCGGGCTTCTATAGTGAGCCCAAATATGAATCCAGGGGGCTGATTTGAACAAACTTGAATCAGATCCACCCCACAATGTTGCATACCAAATATGAAAAGATTCGGCCTGCTGGATCTGGAGAAGAAGATTTTTAAGAAATTTGCCTGAAATGCACTATGTTCGAATTCAAGCTTCTATAGTGAACCCAAATATGAATCTAGGGAGCCGATTGGAACAAATTTGAATCAGATCCACCCCATAATGTTGCATACCAAATATCAAAACATTCTGCCTGCTGGATCTGGAGAAGATGATTTTTTAAGAAATTTGCCTGAAATGCACTAAGTTCAAATTTGGGCTCCTATACTGAGCCCAAATATAAACCCAGGGGGGCCGATTTGAACAAACTTGAATCAGATCCCCCCCCACAATGTTGCTTACCAAATATGAAAAGATTCTGCTTGCTGGATCTGGAGAAGATTTTTTAAGAATTTTGCCTGAAATGCACTAAGTTCGAATTTGAGCTTCTATAGTGAGCACAAATATGAATCTAGGAAGCCGATTTGAACAAACTTGAATCAGATCCACCCCACAATATTGCATACCAAATATCAAAAGATTCTGCCTGCTGGATCTGGAGAAGAAGATTATTTAAGAAATTTGCCTGAAATGCACTAAGTTCGAATTCGAGCCTCTATAAAGAGCCCAAATATGAATCTAGGGAGCCGATTTGAACAAATTTGCATCAGATCCTTCCCACAATGATTCATACCAAATGTCAAAAGATTCTGCCTGCTGGATCTGGAGAAGAAGATTTTTTAAGAAATTTGCCTGAAATGCACTAAGTTCAAATTTGGGCTCCTATACTGAGCCCAAATATAAATCTAGGGGGCCGATTTGAACAAACTTGAATCAGATCCACCCCACAATGTTGTTTACCAAATATGAAAAGATTCTGCCTGCTGGATCTGGAGAAGAAGATTTTTTAAGAAATTTGCCTGAAATGCACTAACTTCGAATTCGAGCTTCTATAGTGAGCCCAAATATGAATCTAGAAAGCCGATTTGAACAAACTTGCATCAGATCCACCCCACAATGTTGCATACCAAATATCAAAAGATTCTGCCTGCTGGATCTGGAGAAGATTTTTTAATAAATTTGCCTGAAATGGACTAAGTTCGAATTTGGGCTTCTATAGTAAGCCCGAATATGGATTCAAGGGTCCGATTTGAACAAACTTTAATCAGATCCACCCCGCAATGTTGCATACCAAATATGAAAAGATTCGGCCTGCTGGATCTGGAGAAGAAGATTTTTGAAGAAATTTGCCCGAAATGCACTAAGTCTAAGTTCGAATTCGAGCCTCTATAGTGAGCCCAAGTATGAATCTAGGGAGCTGATTTGAACAAACTTGAATCATATCCACCCCACAATGTTGCATACCAAATATCAAAAGATTCTGCCTGCTGGATCTGGAGAAGAAGATTTTTTAATAAATTTGCCTGAAATGCACTAAGTTCGAATTCGAGCTTCTATAATGAGCCCAAATATGAATCTAGGGAGCCGATTTGAACAAATTTGCATCAGATCCATCCCACAATGATTCATACCAAATATCAAAAGATTCTGCCTTCTGGATCTGGAGAAGAAAATTTTTTAAGAAATTTGCCTGAAATGCACTAAGTTCAAATTTGGGCTCCTATACTGAGCCCAAATATAAACCCAGGGGGGTCGATTTGAACAAACTTGAATCAGATCCACCCCAGAATGTTGCTTACCAAATATGAAAAGATTCTGCCTGCTGGATCTGGAGAAGAAGATTTTTTAAGAAATTTGCCTGAAATGCACTAAGTTCGAATTCGAGCTTCTATAGTGAGCCCAAATATGAATCTAGGAAGCCGATTTGAACAAACTTGAATCAGATCCACCCCACAATGTTGCATACCAAATATCAAAAGATTCTGCCTGCTGGATCTGGAGAAGAAGATTTTTTAAGAAATTTGCCTGAAATGCACTAAGTTCGAATTCGGGCTTCTATAGTAAGCCCGAATATGAATCCAGGGGGCCGATTTGAACAAACTTGAATCAGATCCACTCCGCAATGTTGCGTACCAAATATAAAAAGATTCTGCCTGCTGGATCTGGAGAAGAAGATTTTTTAATAAATTTGCCTGAAATGCACTAAGTTCGAATTCGGGTTTCTATAGTAAGCCCGAATATGAATCCAGGGGGCCGATTTGAACAAACTTGAATCAGATCCACCCCGCAATGTTGCATACCAAATATAAAAAGATTCTGCCTGCTGGATCTGGAGAAGAAGATTTTTGAAGAAATTTGCCCAAAATGCACTAAGTTCGAATTCGAGCTTCTATAGTGAGCCCAAATATGAATCTAGGGAGCTGATTTGAACAAACTTGAATCAGATCCACCCCACAATGTTGCATACCAAATATGAAAAGATTCGGCCTGCTGGATCTGGAGAAGAAGATTTTTTAAGAAATTTGCCTGAAATGCACTAAGTTCAAATTTGGGCTCCTATACTGAGCCCAAATATAAACCCAGGGGGTCGATTTGAACAAACTTGAATCAGATCCACCCCACAATGTTGCTTACCAAATATGAAAAGATTCTGCCTGCTGGATCTGGAGAAGAAGATTTTTTAAGAAATTTGCCTGAAATGCACTAAGTTCGAATTCAAGCGTCTATAGTGAGCCCAAATATGAATCTAGGAAGCAGATTTGAACAAACTTGAATCAGATCCACCCCACAATGTTGCATACCAAATATCAAAAGATTCTGCCTGCTGGATCTGGAGAAGAAGATTTTTTAATAAATTTGCCTGAAATGCACTAAGTTCGAATTCGGGCTTCTATAGTAAGCCCAAATATGAATCCAGGGGGCCGATTTGAACAAACTTGAATCAGATCCACCCCGCAATGTTGCATACCAAATATCAAAAGATTCTGCCTGCTGGATCTGGAGAAGAAGATTTTTTAATAAATTTGCCTGAAATGCACTAAGTTCGAATTTGGGTTTCTATAGTAAGCCCGAATATGAATCCAGGGGGCCGATTTGAACAAACTTGAATCAGATCCACCCCGCAATGTTGCATACCAAATATGAAAAGATTCTGCCTGCTGGATCTGGAGAAGAAGATTTTTGAAGAAATTTGCCCAAAATGCATTAAGTTCGAATTCGAGCTTCTATAGTGAGCCCAAATATGAATCTAGGGAGCTGATTTGAACAAACTTGAATCAGATCCACCCCACAATGTTGCATACCAAATATCAAAAGATTCTGTCTGCTGGATTTGGAGAAGAAGATTTTTTAAGAAATTTGCCTGAAATGCACTAAGTTGGAAATCGGGCTCCTATACCGAGCCCAAATATGAACCCAGGGGGCCGATTTGAACAAACTTGAATCAGATCCACCCTACAATGTTGCATACCAAATATTAAAAGATTCTGCCTGCTGGATCTGGAGAAGAAGATTTTTTAATGTTTTTCCCATTGCCTACAGTGTTAAAAAGTGCTGACTCAGCACTTTTTCAAAGTCCTGAAAAAAGTACCTTGTGATCAAACCGATAGGGATTTTTTTTAACCTATCTACTGGATAAAAGTAAGCTTTATACAAAATAAGAATTCTCTGTGCCGTGTAGTTTTGGAGATATGGCAGTTTTAAGGTTTTTCCTATTTTTAGCTCCTGAGGTTCCCACGGGGCATTGAGAAAAATTTTTTTTGCATCAATCAACTACTTATGACCCATTATCATCTCATATCAAATTTGGTTCAAATAACCTCACGGTTCAGAAAATAGAAATTTTAGGCGTGGCCAAAATTTTTGCCCCTTCCATAATGAAGGCAAGTAATGCCCGACAAACTTCTCTTGAACAAACTTGATTCTAAACCTCAAAAGGACTATGTATACCACATATCAAGTCTCTGCTACTGGTGGTTCATTAGAAGAAGATTTTCAAAAAATTTGGCCATTTTTTCCCCACATCTCTGCTCAATATGAGCCGAAACCTAATTTGGATAAAAATCAAAATGCCCCTATATAACCACCACTTACATAAAATTTAATTAAAATGTGGCCAGTGGTTTAGGAGAAAGAGGCTCAAACACCACCTTCATGCATGACGACGCACGATGGACGACGGACGACGCCGACAGACGATGGACGAAGAGTGATAACAAAAGCTCACCCTGACTTTCAGTCAGGTGAGCTAAAAATGCAAATAATGAATCTTGTTGTTTGAGCAGAAAAAATGAAGCCTGTTGGGGTGTGTTGAAGCAGGAATTGATCCTTCAGAAGACAGGAAATTGTTCCTTTTAATGCCAAATTTAAAAAAGTTTCCATGCCGGGTTCAAACATGGGCGACCCGGCACACGTGCTTGGCATGGTGTATCCAAATTAGTGGAATTTAGTCACTATTTTGGGGGTGGGGGGGTAAAATGACTCTGGATGGTCGTCCAAAAGTTAGTGGACAGGAATAAAAAAAATCAAATAATGAATCTTGTTATTTGTGCAGAAAAAATAAAACTTTTCGGGGCATGTTGATGTAGGAATTGATCCTTCAGAAGACAGGAAATTGCTCCTTTTTGTGCCAAATTAAAAAAATTTCCCATGCCGGGTCGACTCGGCGCACATGGGCTTGACACGGTGTATCCAAATTAGTGGAACATAGTCACTATGAGGGGGAGGGGGGGGGGGGGGGTGGCGTGAAATGATTTCGGGATGGTAATTCAAAAGTTAGTGGGCAGAAATAAAAAAAAATCAAATAATGAATCTTGTTATTTGAGCAGAAAAAATAAAACTTTCTGGGGTATGTTGAAGTAGGAATTGATCCTTCAAAAGACAGGAAATTGCTCCTTTGAATGCCAAATTTAACAATTTTTCCATCCGGTCCGAACAGTGGTCGGTCCGGCACACATGCGCTTGACAAGATGTATCCAAATTAGTGAACTTTAGTCACTTGGAGGGGGGGGGGGGGGGGGGGATAAAATGATTCTGGATGGAAAAATGATGGGATTATGTCCAGGTTGAGGAGGTGCCCCCTATACGCCCCCCCCCCATCCCGTTTTCGTGGGCCGGTGACATTCACGATCCACACTAAGCTTGGTAACATATTGACGTGTCCAATCACATGTATCCAAGACCATTTTCCGAAAATATCAACATCAATTTGGATATTCCCTACTTTTTTTGAATAGTATATATTGTCAATACTATTGAGTGTCACCTTACGATTTATGATACGTTGTAACTCCCGGTCGTTACTCATGCCTTGAGTCGAGTGTCCTTTTTGATACCTCTTCCCTGTCCTCGGATGCTTCCGACCCCTTAGTGTGGGATGGGAGGGGATCTCACCTGAAGACCTAGATATCTGAGCCTTGCATGAGGCTTGCTTCTTGCCCCAAAAGTGAAATTTCCCCATACCACACTCAAAACATATCATGGATAACTTTTCTCTCACTCAAACGCAAACGTCATATCATTTGGGTTCTACCGTAATATCATTTGGGTTCCAATATAACACCATTTGAGTTCCAATGTAATAGCATTTGGGTTCAAAGATTGCTTTTGTGCCACCGATCTACCTCGGGGTTGGGATTTGACAAAACCTAATTACACATTCTAAAAGAACTAGACCTGTTCGTAAGCATAGCTAACGAAATATCCCCGCAATGTGCAGGCCAACCCAAAATAAAGATTGCTATCAAGTCGATTTTTAAAAATATGTTAGCACATTGTATAGGTGCTTCATTTTGATACTCAGAAAAGGATGGATGGACGGACGGATGGACGGACGAACCAGGCGATTTCTATATATCCCCGCTGTATACAAAATATACTAAATATGCTTGGAAAACTTATAGCTCTCTGCCTGAAGACATGGTTAAGATGTTGAAGGGATGAGAAGGTAATGGTGCACCATTTCACCAGCGCATACGTATCTTTAGAATGCAAATGGGGGGAGGAGGGGGGGCTCAGAAAAGCCTTGCCATACCCAATCCCCACTGCCCCCCCTCCCCCCCCACCAAAAAAAAAAATAAACAAACAAAAAAGAACCCTGAATTTTATGATCTGCATGGGGCATCAGCTAATGAAATTACAGCTGACATAACACACTTGGCGTTCGATCGAGCCTCAAATAGTGCCATTTGGGACACAGGGATCATACAAGTATCCAAAATATTTATTTTAACTCTTTACCGAACATGGAAAACAGACGACACATATAAAAACATTTCTTGTAAAGCAAAACTTTAGCTTATGTCCTCTCAAAAACATAGGTTATGTCCCCTCATTGGGACAAGCTTGTTCAGCTAGTTCCAAGGAGGGGTCATAAATGATGTTTTTTAGACAAAAAATGAAATCATACCTTAAAATTTGAAGGGTGATAATGCTGGTTTTGATCATATGACTTGTAAAGGGCTAAAGGACTTCTAGAAATAAAATGTAGGCACTTTCAAAAACTTCCAAACTGCAAATTTCATCAGTTTCAAGGACTTCAAAACCTAAAAATTCAGTTCTTCTGAGGACTCCCCAATATGACTCATTGGTTATTTGAGCATTTGATATCAGATTGAAAGACTGAAGGTTCAATCCTGACCCTTGCCATCTGTGTTGTGTTCTTCGGCAAGACACTTCCACCAAATTGCCTTTTGTGAGAGCACTGTGTTGCCTTGTACAAAGGCAAAGAGCATGATGTTGGTATAACAGCCTTCAAGCAATACTAACCCTGCTCGTACCATGTTTGTAAGTTGCAGAGCCAGATAATTACATGCTGATCATCAGTGGTTCTCCCTGGGCACTCCAGCTTCATCACCCCATAAAATTGTCCAACATGAAATTGGCTGTTGAAAGTGTTTTTAAAACTAAAATTGTTTTTTCTAGAATTGTATTTTCTACCTATTAATATAACTGACTAAAATGAATCATTAGCATTTTAAGATATGGCAATTTGCTAAATGACAAACTGCCACATGTTTGAAAATGCGAATGGGTAATTAAAAATTCTACAGTATTGGCTACTGATATGATCATTATGTTAGTTCAAGGGTGAAAAGAGTATTAATTTACGGACTACAATTTATTATTTCCAAACATTTTATTGATATGTATGTTTTTTACAATTTAGTCTTATCATAAATAGTTTCTACAATATAAACAATGAAAATATTTTCACTATTTCCAATAAATTATTCTTGATGGTCAAAGTCAGCACAGATTTTAGCATAAACTTGATTCCACTGTTTTTGAATAGCCAACCACAAAGGACTACCTGATAAGATCATACATAGTGCCCTGTGATTATTTCATATTTGATTCAATTCAAAATTATCCTGATGAATCGATCCCAATTCCAGTCGAGCAATTTGGAAATTTTCAAATTGCTGAGATGTTCTCCCAATCCTTCAAAGTGTCTCATTTATTTATTTATTTATTTATTTATTTATTTATTTATTTATTTATTTATTTATTTATTTATTTATTTATTTGTGCATAACCTTTTACCTAGCAAAGCAGCTGCATCTGCCCACGTAATTTACAAATTAAGTAGCTGAAAATTGTTTTTCAACAAAACCATATCATGTGACCTCTCACTGAAATGAGCTCATCGAGGGGTCACATGATATGATTTTATTGAAATGTTTTGACAAATTTGGAAAAAAACACTAATTAAAACAAAAGGTGGGCCATGCCCTGGTGCACACCTCCATGGTGCAAACCGCCAAACAATGGCAAAAGAAGAAATAAACCATGATACTGCGAGAGCCTTTTCCATAAACAATCTTCATTCAAAAATTTCATTGAGATCTGATAATCCAAACCAAAGATAAGAGGCAAACAGACAAAAAATTGGCTATTTTACAAGGCAAACAGCAAATTCCCAAAGTTGAAAAGGGGGATAAGTCTAGAAAGTGAAACGTAATATTAGTTATCCTTGTGTTTTCCAGGGTGTATGGGAATTTATACTGGTTTGGGAACTCATACACCCTGAGGCAAAGCCAAACGGTGTATGAGTTCCCAAGCCAGTTTAAATTCCCATACACCCTGGAAAACACAAGGATAACAGATTTATTTCCAACAATTTTGGTGTACTTAATACTTTAACCTACATTGTGGGCAAAAACTGACAGAAAATTTGTACTTTGCAAGTTTCTTAAATATGGATGTCATTGGAACTGGCTCAATGAGCCAGTTCCAATGACATCCATATCTGTAATATTTTATTGCATATAAATATTAAATTTCCTATATTTTTATTTTTGTTCTAACATAACCGAGCAGAAGGTATGAATTAATAATTAAAAATGGGTACTTTTTTAGCTATATAGCTTGCTCTTGTATATTCTTGTTTTTACACCGTAGTTAAATACGGTGTAAAAAAAGCCACTGTGGATTGCAAGTTACACCTTAAATCTCAGCCAATCCAAAGTGCAGTATTTTGTTTCGTTTGGAAATAAGAAATATTATTAGAGACTCATTTGAAAGCCTTTTCCATAAACAATCTTCATTCCAAATTTCATTGAGATCTGAATACCTAAACTTGTGATACAAGGTGAGAAAAAATGGGCTATTTTGTATATTTAACGATCCATAAATCACAGGAAAAATATTCCAGCAGCAGTGATGTTTAGCAACACTTTCAACATCAGCGTCAAAAACCAAAAACACTGAAGTAATTCTAAGAGTCATGTAATTCTATGAAGAACATACTGCATATACACCCCCTTTCCTCTCAAATCCAACCCAACAGAAACTGTGAGATCCATGTACACCTGTTACCAATAGTTGATGTTAATCAGACCATGATCATGGGAGATGTGAAATGATTGTCTTTGTTTCACAGAAAAAAATAATTTATCTTCACCCCCCCCCCCCCCCCCCCCCCCCCCCCCACCCCCCACCTTCAAGGTAATTGTGAAGGCCAGAAAACATCGGTTACCGAAGTCTAGTGGCGATCAGACCATCTACATAAGAGATATAGAACAAAGACATAATGCCACATCTGGGGAGGTGATTTGCATGCATTTTCTTGTTTTACTGCAGGGAGACAATTCATTTGAAAACCTTTCCCATAAACAATCTTCATTCCAAATTTCATTGAAATCTGATAACTGAAACCTGAGATACGAAGCGAACAGATGGAAAATTTACTATTTTACGAGACAAACAGCAAATTTTCAAAGTTAAAAAGGAGGATAAGTCTAGAAAGTGAAATGTAAGAAATATTATTAGAGACTCATTTGGAAGCCTTTCCCATACACAATCTTCATTCCAAATTTAATTAAACTCTGATAACCCAAACCTGAGATACAAGGTGAACAAACAAAAAATTTGCCATTTTGTATATTCAAAGGGCCAATACTCACAGAAAAAAATACTCCAACAGCAAAACGGCTGATTCTCCTGAAAGATCTCATGATAGTAAACATCTGTCCATCAAAATTTGTGCAGTAATGTTAAAGTTATAAATCAGAACAGACATCAGTAGGTGGATGGGCGGATGGATGGATGGACAAATGGATGGATGTACGGCATGACAGATGGATGGATGGATGGATGGGCAGACAGATGGCCGGAGGCAATCCAGTATACCCCATTTTAAAAAAAAAGTGGGGGTATACTAATAAATTTTGATATCCTGTGTGTTGGGTAAAGGCTGATTCTCCTGAAAGATCTCATGATAGTAAACATCTGTCCATCAAAATTTGTGCAGTAATGTTAAAGTTATAAATCAGAACAGACATCAGTAGGTGGATGGGCGGATGGACAAATGGATGGATGTACGGCATGACAGATGGATGGATGGATGGATGGGCAGACAGATGGCCGGAGGCAATCCAGTATACCCCATTTTAAAAAAAAAGTGGGGGTATACTAATAAATTTTGATATCCTGTGTGTTGGGTAAAGGCTGATTCTCCTGAAAGATCTCATGATAGTAAACATCTGTCCATCAAAATTTGTGCAGTAATGTTAAAGTTATAAATCAGAACAGACATCAGTAGGTGGATGGGCGGATGGATGGATGGACAAATGGATGGATGTACGGCATGACAGATGGATGGATGGATGGATGGATGGGCAGACAGATGGCCGGAGGCAATCCAGTATACCCCATTTTAAAAAAAAAGTGGGGGTATACTAATAAATTTTGATATCCTGTGTGTTGGGTAAAGGCTTAAGGTCACATATTTCTACACAATGGCCAATCGTGACCGCAACATGGATATCAAATCAAATTCCAACCCATTGGTCTTGTCTGAATGCAGAAGAAGAGTTAATGGAGGTCCCACTTCCGAAACTACTTTTGGAATAATCCAGGTTTTTTTTTATTGGTTTACAAAACAGAAGTCGCTCTTGCATAAAATATCTGAGTAGAGACTGATAAAATTAAAGCCTGCAAGAAGGTGCAATATCTTCAACTTAAAGAACACTACATTTCCATTCAATATTTGAATCGATTTGAAATCCTTTGCCCGATTGAATTCAACCTGAAATCTGAGCCTTGCAGGGCCTAAACCAATGCTCTATCAGAGAGTGTGGTGGCTCAGTGCTTACAGCACTGGACTTCAAACTGAAGGGTTCATGGATCGATCCATACTAGGGGTAACGGCATTATGTCCATGGACAAGCCATTTAATCCTGATTGTCTACATGGAGGCACGGTGGTGCTGTGTACTAAGGCATACTGCACATCGGTGATGCACTTGTCTTCAACCAATGCTAACCCTGCATGTATGGAGGTAGAATGTTGGGGGGAGTCTTACAGTTAACTCTTTACCTAACATGAAAAGCACGACACTTGCAAACAAAATTCTTGAATAACTATTTTTTTTCATTTTTTGTTTCAAAAACATAGGTTCTGACCCCTCGTTGGAACGAGTTCGATGAGCTCATTCTGAGGGGTCATAACCTATGGTTTTGAGACAAAATGAAAGTGTCAATGACACTGTAGCTCAACTTGTCAAGACATGTACATGTATAATATGTGACACAGCAATGACAAACATCTAGGTAATGACCTGATAACAAAGGTACATATAAAGTATTGTAACGGCCTGTACATAAATACTGACCATAGCCTGTAAAAAATGTATAGGTAAAGTATTGTAAAGGTGGGTGACAGTCAGATGCTAAACTAGAAAAGAAATCTTTGAGACCCAGAGTGGGTCTGACTGAACCCCAAAATATTTGTTCTCATAGCACAGTGATAACAAAGGCATCCCAAAACACACTCGTTCCTGTCCCAAGGTGAAAACAAAGGTACCCAAGAAGTTTCGTGAAGATCAGTTCATAAATACGACCTGTATAGAAGTTGTGACAAAAAACTGATTGGACCTAATTTCGGTACAAAATGGCCACTGGCAGCCATCTTGAATTTTGGACCACACTCAGAAATACTCATTCTTGTCCCAAGGTGATAACAAAGGTACCCAAGAAGTTTCGTGAAGATCGGATGATAAGTACAGCCTCTAGCCCGAGCAGTATTGACATGTGCACTTACAGTATATAAGTAGCACTAAATAAATCAAAATTCATCTAATTTGCATAATTTCTGCACGAGAAAAAAACCTGTACTGTATGTGATGTATTCCATTTTACTAAACATTCATACAAAAACATTTATTCAAATCAGAACTTTCATACAGAAGTTCTGTACAAAAGACTGATTGCACTAATTTTGGTACAAAATGGCTGCTGGTGGCCTTGTTGAATTTCGGACCACACCCCAAAACACCCGTTCTCATCGCACGGTGATAACAAAGGTACCCAAGACGTTTCGTAAAGATCGGTTCATAAATACGGCTTCTAGCCTGAGCCGTATAGAAGTTGTGTACAAAAAACTGATTAGACTTAATTTTGGTACAAAATGGCCACTGGCAGCCATCTTGAATTTTGGACCGCACTCAGAAACACTCGTTCTCGTCCCAAGGTGATAGCAGAGGTACCCAAGAAGTTTCGTGAAGATCGGTTGATAAATACAGCCTCTAGCCCGAGCCGTATTGACAAGTGTACTTACTGTGTGTAAGTAGCACTGAAAAAATCAAAGTTCATCTAATTTGCATAATTTCTGCACGAGAAAAAAATCTGTATTATATGTGATGTATCCCATGGTACTAAACATTCACACAAAAAATTATTCAAATCAGAGCTTTCATGTGCAAGTTCTGCACAAAAATCTGATTGCCCCTAATTTTGAACAAAATGGCTGCCAGTGGCCATCTTGAATTTCGGACCGCACCCAAAAACACTCGTTCTCGTCCCACGGTCATAACAAAGGTACCCAAGAAGTTTCGTAAAGATCGGTTCATAAATACGGCCTCCAGCCCGAGCCGTATTGAATTGTTGACGGACAGATGGACAGGCGGAGAGACGGCCATGGCATAAGCTCAAATTTGGCTTCGCCAAAGTTGAGCTAAAAATGAAAAAATGATGAAAATTAATTGCCGATTTTTGAGAATAGCGCTGGCTGGTTTCGGCCGAATTAGGGCTTGTTATTGATTTATTGGTGCTTAAGGTTAAATATTTCCACACAATGGCTAATCAAGATCGCAAAATGGATATAAAATCAAGTACAGCCAATAGGTCGTCTTGAACCCTTTTTCTACCATCAGGTGTCCTGTACAGAATAACCTGATGGTAGAAGAAGAGTTAAAGAAGGCTCCACTTCCAAAACTTCTTCTGGAATATTCCAGGGTTTTTTCTATTGATTTACAAAACAGAAGTTGCTGTTGCATACAATATCTCAGTGGAGACTGATAATATTTATGCCTGCAAGAAGGTACAATATTTACAACTTGAAGAATGCTGAGATTTGATTCAAAAATTCGAAATGATGTGAAATCTTTTGCCTGATTGAATAGCAACCTGAAATTTGAGACTTGCAGGGCCTAATCCATTTGTCTTCCATCCATCAATAACATGCTTAGATTACAACTGTTCATGTTTATAGGTATTTAATGGCATTTTCTCAGGCCTTTAGACTGGTCTAATTTGGTCATAATAGGGTGAACATCGATCTACAATGCTGACCATGGTTGGATGCTGTGGAAGAGAAATATCACCATATGTTTTCTTTCACAGCATATGTTTCTGATACTTCTCTGTTTGTTGCATCCTTTTTCATGAAACTTCACTGCTCCTGCTCTACACTTTGAGCTTTTACACATAACATGAGGTTTGCCAGTTGGAAGAAATTTAACACTTTTCCTAATATGACGGCACATACATGAAAACACTTGAAAACAATAACTAAAAACATTCAGGGTTTGCCTTTAAAACATAGCTTCAGACACTCATTGGAATGATCCAAATGAGCTCTTAACTCTTAATCCGGGAGCATGTTGGCTTAGTGGTTGAGGCATTGGACTTCAAACAAAAAGGTCCATGGTTTGATTGCTACTAGGGATAACTACATTGTTTCTTGGACAAGGCACTTAATCTTGCTTGCCCATGTGGGGGCACAGTGGCTCTGTGTGCTAAGGCACATTGCACGTCAATAGTGCACTTGTCTTCAACCAATGCTAACCCTCCTTGTGCAGAGTTAGTATGTTGGGAAGTTGGACAATTGCTTGCTGCTACTCGGTGGTTCACCCCATAACTCCAGCTTCCACCACCAAAGAAACTTTCCAATATGAGGTGACCCTAGCTGTTGAAAGTATCATTAAACCCAAATAAATAAATAAATAAATAAATAAATAAATAAATAAATAAATAAATAAATAAATAAATAAATAATTTACAAAGGTAAAATTTGATTCAATGTGCCCAGATTAAACTTATTTCAGTGGCAAGAGAAATCCTGTCCTGGGCAGGAATCTCTGCCAGCAGCATGCAAGTAGTTAAATGTGAAGGTCAAAATAGAAAAAAAATAATCAAATTTAAATTGCAATTTCTTTGTACAACATTAATCAGTTATGGTCAATACTACAGATAATGGACTACAGTACCATGATCACAAAAGTTATCTTTTTCTTGATGAGATCACAACCTGGTCGTGAGGCACTTACATTAGTGGGTTGAGATTTCCTTTATAAAATTTTGCAAATATAAAAGTCTGGAGGAAGAAAAACAAACAAAAAGAACATCTGATATCCAATGCTGTCACATTTCTTTTTCGACTGACAAGATTCAACATAGTTGTAGGGAGGAAAGTGGACAGAGAATTGTGTCCAGATCGCAACTCAGCTGCAATCCAGTTAGAATTGTCTATCCACTTTTGTAATCACAGTACTATAATTGAAAAAAGCACAATTATAAATTTAGCATTACATCATGATTTTCAGTACCATGCACAAATAAGCTTTGTCAGCAAAAAACGCTGTGCAGACTGTGTCGAATACATTATATCATGCCAGCCTCATTCTGAGACCAACCATCTTATACTTCTGAAAACTGGTGAGTGCGAACCAATATTTGGTAGCCAAAAAACAACCAATAACAACGACAGGTATAAAATAAAATTCAGAAACATTTTCAACTCCTTAAGATTTGTCAAATATGCTCTGTACCAAGCCTGAATATAAGAAACCTGTCATTTGCAAAATGGGGTCCCCAAAGGGTGAATTTGCTGATGCTATCCCATACAGTGGGCCAGTACATCCTTTAGGTCAGACATGTTAACCTCCAGAATAATTTTTCAGGGAACCTGAGGGTGATTTTCAGGGAAATGGGATGGATTTCAGGGAAAAATTTGCGCAGGGACAAAACAGAAGAAAAAACTTGCAAATTTTCAGCTCATAGACCACCATTAACACCAGCTTATATCCAGATCTAGTTGTCAATTATGCTGATGCACTTATGCTATGTTAAAACATCATAAAATAATTGTTGATTTGACCCCCCCCCCCCACCATCCTCTTCTTCATAACCCCCCCACCCCAGAGCATACCACCTGTGGTTTGCTTTTATCAAAGTCTGCTCAGATAATAATTTCCAAATGTTAACAGGAAAAGATGTTCTAATGTTCAGTTACTTCAGGAAGATTTGTACTTGGAAAGTATTTTTATCAAAATCCTTCATGCATTTGTGGACGTTTATGCCCTAAACAAAACTTTTCTTTTCATCATTGAAGGATTTGGGTTTTTTTAATTCCATTCGAAATTTTCTGGGTACAGACGGCCAACAACAGTTAACAGTTCTGTTGTCAGCACAACGGCATAAATGTATTGTTAGAAAATAAGTCCATTGTGTATAAATCTGCAGTCATAATTTTTCGACATCCTAAGCGACTTTAACCCATTTTTAAACTGTAAAATAGTTGAGGTCAAGGTGTTGTTTGGATTTTTTACATTTTGATTGTGTTTGGAAAAGAGATGAGAATTAAAGCCATTCTATGAATAAATAAATATAAATTATTTAATTCCTTTTCATATATTTTATTTACAAAAAAACTGCCTTTCAATGAAGGTGGAGTTTTCAATTTTTTTAAAGTAAGTCACCTATTTTCACTTCGACGCTCGCACACTGATCACGAATCTCCGATTGCGAAGAAAAATACAGAAATAAACATGAACATAGCTGATATAGATATATATATATATCATAAAATACCCTTTCCTTAAATAAATTTAACTTTGATCCATATTTTATTGCTTTGTGAGTTTTTACCAGAGTTTGAAATGTATGTGATTTCACTCATAAGTTACAATGGGAAAGAAATATTTGACTGTTGTTTTCAGGGATTTTTGGTCAAAAACTGATTCCCGTCCGGGAAGCTGGGAACTACACTGAAATGTCAGGATTTTCCCGGGCATTCCGGGAGAGTTAACATGTCTGCTCTAGGTACATCCTTATGTTTTGGCTTGAGACATTGATTCAGACTGAGGTTCACAGAGAGTAAATTTTGTAATGCTACCCTGCTGTGTAGGGCAGCATCACCAAATTCACCCTCTGGGGACCTCATTTTGCAGATGACAGTTTGCTTATTTTCAGGCTTGCTCTGTACTATATTATGCAAATAAATATTGAAGCAAATTTTGCTACTTTTCTCACTTATAACTTATAAATTGCAGCTAATGGTCCAACATTAAAACAAGCATGTCAAACTTATTCCAAAGGTTATCCTTCACATTTTCTGCAGGCAGAAAACAAATTTAACTGGTTGAGTGCTAGAAGACATTATCAGGGCTTTAAAAATGAGAGTATGTGAGCAAAAGCCATTGTTTTCCTTACTCATGTTTCATATTCAGTCAAAGGCAAATAATATTTTGTTTATATGAATTTGTTCTATTAAAAGTATTGGAGAGTGCACGTGGGCACTCTCCAATAATTTGTAATAAAACAAATTTTGAATAACAAATTCAGATCACCAAAAATAATCTAGCCCTCAAGCAGTTAACTGCTTTGGAAAATATTGATGATGTCATATGTAAATTATGTAAGATAAAAGATTAAACATAAGTATAAACACAATATACATGATGTTGGGTTCATTTGTCCATTATTACTGGAAAAAATGTGAATGTTCAGAATATAATCACTTCCCTTATATGAAAAAATATCTTTTATAAAAAATATAACAAAAATCTTATATAAATAAATAAATAGTGCTAACTAATTTTCAAAAACAAAAATTATAAATTTATAGTAATTTGTATATTTTTATACTTACCAATGGCCCAGACTTAGCTGGTGCTAACTCTAAAATATCGAGGACCAAACACAAATTTTGCCCCCCAGTCCCCAAAATTTGCATACAAAACCAAAAATTAGAAGTCTAATCTGGTCCTCCATATAATTACTCTCTGCACATGCGCAGACGCCAGGAAGTGACCGTAATTGGCACCAAAATAATTCTTTGTAAAAGAGAGTATTACATAATAATGCAGCGGGGAGGTATGAGTGCCCACTCATAGGAGGGCCATCCCCATCTGGGCCATTGGTAAGTCTAAAAATATACAAATTACTATAAATGTATAATATTTTTACACTGTACACCAATGGCCCAGACTTAGCTGAGTCGTAAAATGGTGGGGGGCCCAGGACTTCCAAAATAATTCCAATCCTGCAATCCATGATGAAAGGAACTTAGAATAATTAGGAATTACATGTATGTCTCTCTATACAGTAATAGAGGAGACATATTCTAAATAAGGACCTCAATTTAAGTAATTCCCTTTTGTAAGCATGAAGACAATGCTACTTAGGATGTAACAAGTGCCCAATTTTTAAGGCTAGTCTGGACTAAGCCCCAAAAATTAGGATGGCATATTCAAGAATGAGAGCAAATTACCCACAGACTTATGCCAAACTATAACACTACAGCTGTATGCAGAATATAATTATGGATAAAACAGCTTCCTACATAGTTACATACCCATTAAGCCTGAGAAGGGGTGAAAAATTACCCCCCCTCCCCCCACCCCCCCCCCCTTTTTTTAACATACCTTCAAAAGAAAGAGGAGAGAGCTTTGGAATCAATAAGAGCGGTACCAAAAAACAATATAAATAATTGTCGAACAGGCACTTAGGAATTAATTCATGATTAATAAATGGTGCTTAATGCCACTTCAGAAGTTAAGGCTAGAGTGACGATCCTGATAATTAATATAGCCCACTATATAAACATACACCGAAGACGGTGTACACAGATATGTCGAAAACCGATGATATAAAATATAACATACACATGTCCAATCGAGCCACACTGAACGAACCCTGAAGAGAAAACACACTTCCTAGGTAATCCACAGGCGGCCTCTGTACAATAAATTCCAGTAACAACACTCTCCAACATGTACTATCCGATATCTACAATCGTAAACACGTGCGAATTGAGTACAGACATAATAGAAATACCCGGATCTAGAAATGAAAGTAGGTATGATTAACAGGCTCCGACACAGACCACCCCCAAAATAGGTTATGATTTCAAGGTCAACACAATAAAGCGTTAGCCTAATAATATAATGCAGGAGAGCATTTATATTTAGCATGTAATCATCTGAATACCAGTTAACTGGTTAAGCAGCCTGCGAGGTACTCAAGAGTAGCAATTTAATTGTGATGATTTTTAAATAAGCGCTCGTATATAACAAATCAACAAATTATCACAGGAAACTAAGCCAACTAAAAAGCGGATGTTCCCATGAGGTCGCCATAGAACACAACCCAAATGCATAGTATGTATGTATTGAATTATATGAGTCTTGCGGGAAGAAAACTATGATGGACAGAGAGATGAACATGAAATAAAAAAATCTTCTCCGTTAGTTATCATAACGGAATGAATGGGTGCTGCCCTGGTTCCTGATGTATGCCACTACTATCGAGTTGTCCAACAATATCTGAACATGCATGTCTGCAAATAATGTGAATCCATTGATGTAGAGCTAACAGTATTGACATCATTCTTGATGTTTATGTATTTCTCCAGGAACCGAGGGTCCCAAGACCCCTGCATTTCTAGTCTGTCGGACTCAGGGTCGTGCCCCAAACTATTGACTCACAACCGTCATAATCGTGAAAGCCGGATCTAGCAGTTGCAGTGGAACTCTTGAGTTAACCACTGAATATCTGCCCCAATATGGACCTTTTATTACTAGATCCGTTAAAACAATACTGGTCTTGAGCGAATGCGTCTTCACACGCCAGGTCTGGTTAAAGAATAACTGGAGGGGACGTGTACATAAGCTACCCATCTGAATAAGATGCGTAGCCACTCCGCACAACCCCATCAGTCGCATAAAATTTCTCGCTGTTAATGCGTCTGTCTTTAGACCGAAGCACATCACTCGGAACTGAAATACTATCCCTTGGACGACAAACCGTAGGTATTTTCTGAATGCTGGATATACCAGGACAAATGAAAAAATGGATCCTTAGATCTATGCTTGTTGCATAGTCGATCACTCGAATACTCGCTTTTACCGACTAAATGATAACCATAAATAAACTTTTAGAGCTATGATAGACTTGTTATCCAGCTCCAGTCTATTATCGGTCGGAACAAGCTCTATGGCTTTGGTATGAGTAACAGGTGACTATAGAATCCTAGAAAATCTTGATTTGCGATGACCTCTATTACTTTCATTGTCAAGAGAACAGTTACATCCGATTGGAGAGACTCTTATGCAAAGATTTTATGGAAGCATTGTCCATCACAGACATTAAGTTAGTTGTGGTTCTCTCGGAAAGATAGCCGTTGGCCATCCGAGACCACACTTCTCGCCTACTGGTCTTCCGTAATAGTTATCCAGTTTGATGAGAATCTTGATAACCATCCTTCAACTTGCTAAGCAATAGAGGTCCTAACCCTCACCTGTAGTACCTGCGAGGCCTACGGAAGGAGAAACTACGTCTCCTTCATGAAGAGCCTCGAGCCAATGGCTTAGGGGGCGTCTGACCGATAGCCTCGATCAGACCTTAGCCCCCTATCCAAGTCGCTGTATGATGATCCCTTGAGTAATTATAGGAGGGATACCTATACCCTCGTGAGGAGTCCTTTTTAGATGACTTTCTGTGTAGGACATCCTCCCTTACTTCTTTCTGCTACTGCAGGTCGATTAGACACCGACTTAAGGAGCAAAGTATTTATGCTATCTTTGTAGTGTGGTCATAAACCAAGGAAAGCTTATCGTCAAAAACTTAGTACCCGGGAAGCGACCTGAAGAGAGTTTTTCACCTTGTCAACTATTAAGGATGACAACGCAAGGGCTCCGTCACGTTTGATTAACTCCAAATTAGCAACTGTTAAGACAGAGTTATATGTGATAAATATAATAGCCCTGGAAAGGACTCTAAATGAGGTACGAACATCCTCAAATTCCTTTCCGTAGAGACGTTGCGTCACAGTTCTTAAAGGTGATCTGTGTAAGACAGTGAGTCTAAATTCGCTCTGAATGAAGAAATGCCATCTGAATTGTGTCCGAGCGAATAGTGAATGACGAAGGCAAGGCCGTAACTAGGTCCTTAGCCTGCTCATTCAAACGCAGAGGAACTCTCAATACATCTTCCCAGTTTTCCGTTAATCGGTAAAATTAGGGAAGATGATGACAAGAAACTGCCTTACTTCTTTCCAATCCAAATTCAGGGTAGTGTTGATGGATTAAATCCATCGCAACCATGTGTTGTTCCGAAAGCGAAGGGTAATCCCCCTCCATATCCCTGTCATCATTCGTCTGAATCAGTTAAAAATCACGGTCATCGGCATCTGAACACACTGATGACTGGACCGACCCAGCTCCATCCGACAGCTCAGGTTCTGAGACTGCCGTCGGCTGCTTCTGCACTTGCTGGGATGCTGCGATGAACAGCACAATCTGCGACAGCAAGTCCGTTACGGAGGCCTGAGGAGCAGCGGTCTTCTGTTGCTTGGCTGCCGGCTGCTCCTGGGACAGTGTGTCCGAGATGGCTCTTTTCTGCGGACGTCCCGATGAATGAGACCTTGTCTCCTTGGCTACTGTATGGTGGGACTTCTCTGACGGAGAGTGGACCTTCTCGGCGATGCAGGCTGGATATCAGAAGTCACGTAGCCAAGGTGCGGTCGTGTGTGCTTGGTAGACGCTGAGAAGAAGCCGTAACTATAGCTGACCCCGGCTGTGAACTGAACGGAGTGTGGATGTATGCTCTGACTGACGCAAGTTCCGAACCACAACATCTGGCCCCAGATGTTGTTATGAAAGAGAGAGGGGCTCTCTCACTCACGGTCCTTCAGACCTCGCCAAGCTTCCTGCTGAACTTGCCGGCTTCTTCCTCTCCGTCGTCGCAGGGCGAGTCTGTTATTATTTTATAGTGCTCGCTCTACCCTTTCTACTCTCCTCAACCGCAATGGACACACCCGGCATCACGGTACCCTCAGATGGTGTAACCGCTTCACCGGTCGAGCTAGCTGGTGACAGGGAACTGAAACCATGCTGTGGTTTATTGCCCTGTCTAATATTCATGAGCACTTTAGCCATTACCTGATTGACTATCTACATGCGACGACGGAAGCACACTCTCTGATGGCGTCATGTAAACATCACCATGTTCTTGTTCCTCTGTAAATAGAAACTAAAAAAACTAGAGCGACTTTTTGGCGAGAGGACCGGCGGCGGCCTCTCACCCCGAGAGGACCGGCAGTGGCCCCTTGCTAACAACGTAGCGTGACACCCGTCTCCAACGATTGTCATCCCATACGACACATGTTGAGCAAGAATTAGTGGGTGTACATCGACTACAAGCAAGGCAACCAACATGTAAATCAGAGGAAAGACTTCCTTGCCTTGCTTATTGAGCAATATGCTTTCATAATGAAGCAAACTAAGTCAATCGTACTCCCATCAACTCCAGATTAAATATTATAAAAAGATACATAACAAAAAACATTCAAAATATAAATCGCAAAAATTTACACAAAAAAATTTTTGGAAAAATTTTGACAAGAGCCCAAGTTCCCAAAGGGTCCAAATGTATCCCGATAGAGCCCAACAAAATTTATATTTACAAAAATTATTTTTCTATCCAAACATTAACTGCTACACTACCGGAATATTTAATGTATCTTACAACAGACCTACCATATAATAAATAGGAAACTACGTATATAACAAGAGGGATGTTACATCCCAACACTCACCTACATTCGCGCTTGATAATGTTGTTCCAAGGTAACATGCCTAATATTTAGTCAATATAAATCATTAACTAGGCATCAAATGATTAATGTGGTTTATGTGATGGCTTTGGAAAGTCTATATTTCTGCATTTATTATATATCAATTCAACATAGAATCATTGGATATAAAAGCATTTTTTTCTTTTAGAAATGTTTATGATTAAGAATATGAATCGTGAGGCCAGATATTAAATCATAAATAAGAATTAGGAAAGGCTTTCATAAATCACTGAAATTGTAATTGAAGTACATTCATTGGTTAAAGAGGAGTTGCAGAAAAACATTCGTTCAAGAAAGTGACTATAAGTTCCAACAAAAATACATCACATCAACAACTAAAATAAGCCTTAATGTTACTAGTAACAAGTATGAGAAAGTATTAAATAAAAAAAAAAAGTTGAAAAATTTTTTTTTTAAAGAAAGTGAATATAAGTCCCAAAAATCCCCCTCAAATTCCTCAAATATGCATGTAATAAGGGCACAATGTTACCGCAATGTAGTTCAGTAACCCATGCATACAATATCAATTGCCTGGAAAGACACATAGAAACAGAACTCACCTTAACACCTCACCTTAACACAAACTTTTAGAACTTAAAATTGAGTAAGTCAGAGAAAAACGTGAACATTGTGACTGAAAAAAAAAGAAAAGAAATCAGTTAAATTTCTGCATACAGTAGGGTTCATACCTACAGTTGTTATTGAAATGAGAAAGTTAAAAAATTTATAGTAATTTATATATTTTTTATACTTACCAATGACCCAGACTTAGCTGGTGCTAACTTCAACAAAACCAGGGCCAAACACAAATTTTGCCCCCCAATCCCCAAAATTTGCATCCAAAACAAAAAGAAATCTTGTCCTAAAGGACCTCCATACTACGCCTCTACTGCGCATGTGCAGTGACGCAGTCATCCCGAAATTGGCGCCAATTATCATTCTTACTGGCAGTGCCTGGTCAGCGCTATGTACTCAGCGGGGAGGCAAGAGTTCCCAACTCCAGGGAGGGCCATCCCCGTCTGGGTCATTGGTAAGTATAAAAAATATATAAATTACTATAAATTTTTTAACATTTTTATACTGTACCAATGACCCAGACTTAGCTGAATAGTAAACAGGCTGGAGGGCCTAGGACATAGAGGAAAATCCAATAAGCTCAACTATATAGTAAAGAGGTAACCCCTTAAGGAGAAAAGGAGTATTAGGCTTTACATGTATCTTTCTTATTTAATATTAAATTAGAAAGATACACTACCCTTAATAATTGAGAACAATAACATTCATGTTCTCTATTAACATCCAGTATAACCCTTATACTAATTATTTTTAAAGCAAGCCAATAAATAAAGTAGTCCAGAGAATTGAGACTCTTTATAATCATTTAAAAGTGTCCGAGTATTGTATATTAAAGGCCGTTTGACACTTGACATATACAAATGCTTCACACCGAGCTACACTTTAAAAATAAGACATGAATGAATTTAAACATTAATATTACACTTTAAAACCATCCCGGAAGCGACTCAGAAATACTGACTTGGAGGAGGCATTCCCTTGCTTTTCACTATAAAGCAGGTGACCTAAGGGAACACCCGCCCCCCCCTTCCCCTTGCCCTGGGTCAAATAGCCCAGAGCGAAGAGGGCAGCCGGACGGAGTCACTGCCGGAACAGAAAGCCTGCATAACTATAGTTGCAACTGTTTAGTGGACGACATTCTGAGCAACAGATAACGGACCTAAACAATGCAGGTCTCCAGAAATGGACTCAATATTTCTGAGATAAAAATTCGTAAATGTGGATGGCTGAGACCAATAAGCAGCCTTCATTAAATCTGTAATAGCAACACTATTAGCATAAGCCCAGGAAGTAGAAAGAGCTCTTACTTCATGAGCAGAAATCTTAAGCACAGACTGCTGAGAAGAAGATAAATCTTCATAAGCAGTACGGATAGTTAACTGAATCCATCTAGCAATAGAATGGACTGAAATGTCCTTTCTATTAGGCATCAAAGACAGAAAGAAACGTTTCCGTCCCTTTCTGATAAACTGAGATCTCTGTTTATAGATACGTAGTGCTCTAACAGGACAGAGTAAAGGCCTACGCCCGTCTGAAGACGGAAGAGCCTTAATAACAATAGGTTCCGGATATTTATTAGGAGCCTGATTCTTAGCTAAAAAACCCACATTAGTAGTGAAGGTGATAGTGTTCCCAACACTACGATAATGAGAATCATCCACCGATAGTGCATGAAGCTCACTGACTCTTCTGGCAGAAGAGAAAGCTAAGAGAAAAGCTGTCTTATAAGATAAGAATTTGAAATCTACTGTCACAAGAGGTTCAAATGGTTTTTCCTTCAATTTAAGGAGAACCCAAGCTAAATTCCACTTAGGAATTAATCTAAGAGTTCTGGGTCTATTTATCGAAAAGTTTCTAACCAACTTCGATAAAGAGACATTAGATCCAATTTGTAAACTATCATGATGTGCATAGGTATCAGATAACATAGATCTATAACCCTTTATAGTAACAGGCTGCAGTTTGATTTCGTCAAACAAGTATACTAGAAAGTTTGCAATGTCTGGTATAGAGGGATCAAATATATCTACAGAATGATCCCTACACCAACGACGAAAAACCTTCCACTTAGCCGCATAGTTTAGCGAAGAGGAGGTCCTCCTACAGTTAGAAATCGCGTCCACTGCTCGGCCTGTAAAGTGCTTGCCATGCAAGAAGGACCGCACAACGGAAAAACGTGAAGGTTGAGACCTTGCGGGTTGTGATGGAGTTGGCGCGATTTCCCCTGCGAAAGAAGATCCTCTTGTGGAGGAAGCTTCCGCGGTAGGTCCCACAACAGACACCTGAGTAGATTTATCCACGGTCTCTGTGGCGACAGAGATGCTACCAACAGAATCTTGCATTGAGATTGTTTTATCTTTAGCAATACTTGTTGAATTAACGGCGCTGGAGGATACGCATATCCTATCATTCCGTCCCAAGGGATCGACAGAGCGTCTACTGCAAATGCTCTTGGATCCGGACACGGAGACACATACGTCTGCAACTGATTGTTGAGATGTGTCGCAAATAAGTCTATCATTGGCCGTTCCCATTGGTAGCAAATCTGATTGAATACTTGTTTGTTGAGAGTCCACTCCGACGGCAACAAGCGACCCTTTCGTGAAAGGGAGTCTGCTAGCACATTCAGACGACCCGGTATGTGACGGACCGAAAGAAGAACGTGATGTTCTAACGCAAACAGAAGGATTCTTTCCGTTAGACTGAACAACGGAACTGAATGAGTGCCTCCCTGATTCCGTATATACGCCACTACTGTCGTATTGCCGGATAGGATTTGGACATGAGCATCGTGAATAATGTCCATCCAGTGACGTAACGCAAGCCAAATTGACATCATTTCCTTGATGTTTATGTGCTTGCACAGGAATTGCGGATCCCAAAGACCCTGGCATCTCGAATCCGTTGGGATTAATGATGCACCCCAACCTGTTTGACTGGCATCCGTCATAACGGTAAAACTCGGATCCGGCAACTGCAGCGGAACTCCTTGAGTTAACCACTGAATGTTTGCCCAAGTCTGAATCTCTTGTTTCACTTGATCTGACAAGAGAACGTCTACATCGAGCGAATGAATTTTCACACTCCAATTCTGAGTCAGGAAAATTTGAAGAGGACGTGTGCGTAGCCGCCCCATCGGAATGAGATCCGCGGCGGCTCCGCACAGACCTATCAGTCTCATAAATTCTCTCGCCGTGACTTTGTCTGCGAGCAGACAATAGCGAGCGTAACAACTGACTAATTTCGCTCTGGTTAACGGCAGACGAACGAGATTGTTGTGCGTCTCGAAGCTCATTCCCAGATGAGTGAATGACTTGGACGGCACCAGATCCGACTTCTCCTCGTTTACTATAAAACCGAGACGTCGGAGCAATAGAAGAAGATTCTGAACATCGTTCTGAAGCATTAACTCGTTGCCGTACCTCTGAAGAATGTCGTCCAGGTAGGCCGACGTTACCGCAGACGAATGAGCTCGGAAGTAGATCATTACCGAGTTCATTACCCGAGTGAAAGCCCAGGGTGCTAGATTCAATCCGAAGCACATCGCCCGGAATTGATACACCACTCCTAGGACTGCGAAGCGTAGATACTTTCGGAATGTCGGATGTACCATGACGTGAAAGTACGCATCTTTGAGATCTATGCTCGTTGCATAATCGTTCACCCGAATACTCGCTCTGACCGATCGAATCGTCTCCATATAAAACTTCGGAGCGACGATCAGCTTGTTTATCCAGCTCAAATCTATGACTGGACGGAACGAGCCGTCTGGTTTCGGAACCAGAAACAGATGGCTGTAGAATCCCAGAGATTCCTGGTTTTCTACGACCTCTACCGCGTTCTTCATTAAAAGAGACTGCACCTCTGATAACAGAGCGTCTCTTTTCTGTGGATTTGACGGAAGATGAGTCCACTTTGGACTTCGAGTTAATGGAGGCTTTCATTTGAAGGATATCTTTAGACCTTCCGAAGTCACTCCTCTCACCCAAGGGTCGTCCGTAATCGACGCCCACTCTTGTGAAAAACTCGACAACCTTCCGCCAACCGGAACGCGATAGAGGTTTAAGCCATCACCTCCTGGACCTGCGAGGCCTGCGGTAGGAGAAACCACGTCTTCCACGACCCGCACCTCGCCTCGTCGACCTCGGGGCGTCCGACCGATTGTCCCGGCCTGAAGGACGTCCCGAACGAGAGTCGCTATCCTGACGGTCTCTCGAATAAGACCAAGAGGACGCACCGGAACCTCTATAGGAACCTCTCTTGGGCGCATTAGACCCAGAAGTGCCTGTCTTATTCGTGTCTGCTGTATCCGACTTTTTAGGAGCCGATCTGAACAACAGAGAATCATTAGCTTTCTTTTTAATTTTATCATAAATAGCGGAAAGCTTGCCGTCAAAGAGAAGTTCTCCTGAGACCGAAGCGACTCTAAGAGAGTTCTTCACCTTAGAATCCACTAGTGTGGATGTAGCTAGGGCTGCGTCACGTCTAACCAACTCCAGATTTGCCACTGAAAGGGCGGAGTTACACGTGGAATAAGCTACTGCCCTTGAAAGAAGTCTTAAAGAGGATTGTATATCCTGAAACTCTTCCCCTTGAAGGCGCAGTGATAACGCCTTAGTAAGGTGATCTGCGTAAGATAAGGCATCTAAATTGGCTCTGTTAGACGCAATAGCTGTTTCCAACACCGCGGTTGGAATAGAAGCTGACGACGGTAATGATAGCTCTAAGTCTTCCGCCTCGTCGTCCATACGCAGAGGAACTCTCGGTATACCCTGTCCTGCCGTATCGAATTTATTCCTTGCATTAATGAAAGGCAGGTTAAGAGTATTAGCGGACAAGAAACCTGCTTTCCCCGTCCTGGAAGCAAGTTTAAATATAGCGTCGTTCAATAATTCAAATGTTCTTGCAACATTATTGGACTGCGACGGAAACTCGGGAGCGATGTCCCTGAACCGCTCAAAAAATTCAGAGTCCAATGACGCTATAATTCTCTTGTCCGGAAGCGCAGCAGTCTGGCCCGACGGAACAACTTGAGGGAGAAAGTGCCGGATGAAGTCCACGGCAGCTTTATGTTGTTCCGAAAGGGATAGCTCCAAGTCATCCATATCCCTTTCACCATCCGGTCGGACCTCCCGATGTTCCCGGTCGTCCGCCCCCGATGCTTCGGCGGAGCGTACCGACCCAGCGCCGTCGGATAATTCTCGATCCGACACCGTTTCTGTCGGCTGCTGGGATGCTGCGATAAGCTGTGCTATCTGCACAAGAATGTCCGACGTCGAGACCTGCGGAGGCGCAGTCTTTCGCTGCTTCGCCGAGGGCAGCTCCGCATCAGATGGCTCCCGCATACTTTTCCTATGCGAACGTCCGGAGTCCATCGGTCTCGAATCCCTGGCTGCCGGATGGTGTGACCTGGTCGCCGAAGAATCCTTCATCGGCGAAGCTGGTAAAATATCGGCGGTCACGCAGCCAAGGTGCGGTCGTGTGCGCTGACGAGAAGAGGAAGCCTTAACAGTCTCTGCGGACTGCTTATACAACGGAGCGTCCCGAGCAACGGACGTATGCTCCGCTAAAGATACATTTTGTACCACAACATCTGGTCCCAGATGTTGTTGTACGAGAGAGGGACCTCTCTCGCTCGCGGCCCGGCTGGACCTGGACGAGCTAGGAACCGGACTAAAAGGCTTCCTCCGTTCTCGCTTACTATCCGCCGTCACTGGGTGTGCATCTATTATGTTTATAGTGCTCGCATCACCCAAAATTTCCTCTTGGACCGCATCGGACGAACCCGGCTGCCGAACCATTCGGTGAATGGACGCTACACCGGGCGAGCTAGCGGACGACATTTGTCTAATCTCCATGAGCACTTTTGCCGCTAGCTCTGAATTCATTTGTGACGACGGACGCACACTTGAAGAAGATAACATGGAAACATCACCCTGTTCTGGTTCCTCTGAAATAGAAACTGAGAGAGTAGAGTGACCTTGTGGAGAAAGAGCCGGCATCGCTCTTTCTCCAGAAACAACATATCGTGACACACGTTTCCAATGTTTCTCATCCCAATGTTCACATATAGGACAGGGATTAATGCGAGAACACTGACTACAATTAATACAATGATCATGAAAGTCAGAGGAAGATTTCTTCCTATTACAATTTGAACAATGTCCCTTCATTGTGAAAGAACAACAATAAGTCCTAGTTACTCGCAAAAACCCCTGACACAAAGATACATAATAACATGATCCATTAATAAATGAAAAAACAATTGCAAAACAAAATAATTTTGAAAAAATATTTTTTCAGAAAAGCCCAAGTTGCTGAAAAGTAACGTTGAGCCCCGATGGATCCGATGGCAAAGTGTGGTCAAAAATTTTAAATTTATATAAAATAATTAATGAGACACTTTCGGATAATATAAATGTATCTTATAATGAGATAAACTACCACAAAGGCAAACAGCCCCCCTCAAAAAAGGCTGTTGCCAATGAAAACAAACAGTGTAAACACACTAGAAAACATGACTCCAGGCACTGAAAAAACTGGCCTGGAATCAGTCATCAATTACACTCTATCTGATGCAAAACAGAGACTCCCAGGGGAGAATCTGTAGAACATCAGATGGAAGATGCAGAACACAAACGTTATACACCCATGGGTGAAAACGTAACTATGGGGAAAATAACAGAAAACATTCTGTAACCAAGCAACTCTCCCAGGAAATTTTAGAAATGAAATTTCTCAAAAATATGCCAAAAGCATGGGAGAATTGCCAGGGGGGACTTTAGAAGGCTAGGGGAGAGGAAACACTGAATAAGCAGTGCAACAATTAGCAAGAATGACAACAAGAGGCCCATGCCTCGAAAATAGGCAACTTAACATAATTTCATCAAAAAATTTTAAGTACAGCCCTGATTATTTTTTTGCCACTTCTTTTTCCTCTCCTCCTTCTATCCTCCTTAGAATCACATTTTCTCCAAAAATTACGTGTCTGGCATCCTTTAAACTGAGATTTACAAGCACAAAGATCAGTGAGATGTTGACTGATGAAGGGCCAAACAGAGAATGTTAATTGGCGCCAATTTCGGGACGACTGCGTCACTGCGCATGCGCAGTAGAGGCGTAGTATGGAGGTCCTTTAGGACATGATTTCTTTTTGTTTTGGATGCAAATTTTGGGGATTGGGGGGCAAAATTTGTGTTTGGCCCTGGTTTTGTTGGAGTTAGCACCAGCTAAGTCTGGGTCATTGGTACAGTATAAAAATATAAACAGTAATGAGAGGTGAAGGCACCACAATCTGCACAAAAGCTGACTTTAACGCAAATTCTTACAACACCTAAACGCTAATTCTTACAACAAGTTTTGGCAGAAAATCAGCCTCAAATATGCATGTAATGAGGGTTAAATATTACTGCAATGGAGTTCAGTAACCCAAGTGTAGAATATTAATCGTCTGGAAAGACACATAGAAACATAATTCACCTAAACACAAAGTTTACAAAGTTTTACAACTTAAAATTTACTAAGTCCGAGAAAAGCATGAAAATTTTGACTGAAAAAAAGAAAATTTCCGTTAAATTTCTGCATACAGTAGGGTTAATACCTACAGTTGTTATTGAAATATGAAAATCAACAGTAATGAGAAGTTAAAGCAGCACAATCTGCACAAAAGCTGACTTTAACACAAATTCTTACAACACCTAAATGCAAATTCTTACAACAACTTTTGGCAGAAAATTTTAGGTGAAATTTGGAAAAAAGTCGTAGTATCAGGGTTAAATACTGTTCTGATAGTCCCCTACAACCTACATATGCAATATCAAAGGCCTGAGCTGACTGATGTTTGAGAAATTAACCTTAACATTAAATCTTACAATATTGGACACGCCGGACGCCGACGCCAACACCGACGCCGACATCCGAGGTTATGACAATACCTCACCACATCTTACAGATGTAGGTGAGCTAAAAATAGCGTTGTTAATGTAAACAACGTCAGAATGAAAACCGGAAACGAGACCCCAGGCAACACAGCCCGAAGTCAGTAACAGATTTTTGAACTATCCGATGTAAGGCAAGATCTTCATCAGAAGAAAAAACGATACACTGGATGTATGATGCATGACCAAAATGCCAAAATACCTCAAGGGTGAGGACGTAACCCTGGGGATATACAGAATAAATTCTATGTAACACGTTAAACTTCCAAGAAATTTTATAAAAAAATTTCAATAAAACAAGCCAAAAAGCTTGGGAGTTTAACTGGGCGGATCAAGGGAGGGTAGGGAAGGAATACTTAACAAACAGTGGAAAAATCATTATCAACAATGATGACATCAGGCCCATGTCCCGAAATTGGGAAACATGAACTAATTTTTATAAATATTATAAAATTACAGCCCTGAACGTTTCAAACCACCGTTTCTTCCTTCCATCATCCAGTTGTGTCCTTGGATCCACCAAATTAACCACTGATTTGTGTCTGGCATCATTATAAACTGAGATTTAAAAGCACAGAAGTCAGTTTGTTGTTATCTGACAGAGGATGTATGGAGAACCAGATAGGACTTCTAATTTTCGGTTTTGCATGCAAATTTTGGGGACAGGAGGAGGGGGGGGGGATTTGTGTTTGGCCCTCGAAATTTTAAAGTTAGCACCAGCTAACTCTGGGCCATTGGTGTACAGTGTAAAAATATTTCATTTTGCTGAAGTCCAAAACAGACTCGAACTCTTAACAACCAAGGACGGATAAATTTGCTAACAAACCAAGCAATCACTATAACAGCTTGGGTGAGTGAGTAGGAGGCCAATCAACCAGTAACATAACACATTGGGTATAAACTCAAAGAGCTTGTGAGAAATAGCAAAAAATAAAATATATCTGAAATTTTCTGAACTCTCTGAAGGTGAAGACAATCCTTTGCCTAACATGACTGGTAGGCAACACTTGAAAAATATGTTCTAGAATAATTACAAATTTAAATATTTTGCCTCCAAAACATAGCTTCTGACCCACGTCCGAAGGAGGGGTTATCAGCTAATCTTTGGATGCTAAAATTGGAAGAAAAAAATTCCAAATGGAGATTTCTGTAAATAGGACTGAGGGGTATGGCTGTTAGATTAGGTAAAGGGTTATATATTTCAGTATCAAACCCTTTAATATCATCCCTTGATAGCTACAAGATCCTAAAGCATTGCAGATGGTGCTTTGCTACACTCAAGGGATGATATGTTCTTATGCAGTTGTATTTGTCCATATACCAATGATAAGGGATAAAGGGTGTGTTCACTTCGATTGATGTGAAATTAAGATAACTTGGGACAAAAAATTTCTTGAAGAAATAAAACTTATAATAATTTTCACTTAAGGACGTTACTTATGACCCCTCTTTGGGACATGCTCAACAAGATCTTTCCTATAAGGGTTCATAAGCTATGTTTGGAATATAAAAAACTGAACAGAAAAGAAATTTTCAATGGCAATATTTGTAAAAAGTGCTGGCCTTATATGGTTGCCACATTAGGTAAAAGGGTTAAAAGAATAAAGCAGTTAATTTCATATACTGTTAGCATTTTCTGATATTGAAAATGCAAATAACTGTTAACTTGTAGAGTGCTAAATTAGTTTGGGCTGTCAAACTTTTTACACAGGTCTTTGCATTGTTACAATTTATGTGAGAGTGCTCATAGGCACTCTCACATAAACTGTAACAGGGCTTATAAATACCAAATAATTTCACTGTAAAGATAATATGAAGCACATCCTCAGACAGGGTTCATACAAAAATTTGCTCACAAAGTTCAAGGGTTTTTCAAGGGCTTTTTTTTTTTTTTAAGGGCTACATATACTATTCAGCTTGTTGTATGAGCTCTAAAAATCTAAGATTCGTGTGACACGGATCTGACTTTGGAAGTCAGGAAGTACTGGTACCCAAAGTGTGATCTGTGTTACAGTAATCTTGGTAAAACGTTCCATACTTTTATGGGTTTTTTTTAACTGAGCGACACGAGCGCAACAAACAAGTAAAAGGCCAGTACACATATATTTACAATGCCCAGGAAAAAGCTTGGTATTCAAGGGTTTTTCAAGAGATTTCTGAAAGTTCAAGGGTTTCTCAAGGGCTAATTTCAAATTCCAGGGTTTTTCAAGAAAAAACAAATTTTCAAGGGTTTTTCAAGACCTGTATGAACCCTGACAGAATATAAAGCCTCCAAGTTGCGGTCTCTGAATTTTAGAAAGAAGCACTCTATCAGTTAATACCAAAACATTTGCCATACTTCTAGAAAGAACTGAATTGAACTGACATCTTCCCATTGACCACCAGAATAATAATAAGCAAATAAGTAATAAAGTAGGATAAGACACTGAAACAGGGTAAAACACAAACAGAGGAAAAGGAAAGGAAATGAAAAGTAACATATACAGAGTCAAAAGATCGCGTCAAGATCAGAAATGACACTAGAAGCACTTCAATGTAAATTCAATGCAAGTTCATAAGCTGAATTGGGGAGACCATTACTATCATATACATGATCATAATTTGAGACACCATTGTTTCCCGTGGAAAGGGTTGTTGAACTGTACCTGTCATGTGCAAATGGATTATAAACTTCATCGAATAGGAAATATACAGATCGTTTAGAAATCTTTAAGAAAAATTACATTTTTCTCTTCTGTAAAAAGTCTTTTTAATAGTCTCAATTCTTTTTCAAAGCATACTTAATCCAAAATAGTCCATTGAAAACACACTTCTGGCTCTATCACACAAGATATAATGAATTACATACTCTATCCATCACCAAAGTTCAGAAAATTCAATCAATCAGGCTTGGTTAACCCTTTACCCAACACAGACGATATAAAAATTTATTATTTTAAATATCATTTTTTTAAACTTTTAAAAAAATTGCAACAAAACTATATCATGTGGCCCCTCATTGGAACGAGCTTGACGAGCTCATTCCAACGAGGGGTCACATGATATCGTTTTGTTGAAATTTTTTGAAAAACAATAATTTTTTCAACGGCTGAATTTGCATATTACATGGGCAGATGTGGGCGATTCATTGGGTAAAGGGTTAAACACTGATGTTAACAAAATACTTTTCACAAGGAAAGTTGATACTCAATTAACAGGTTTCTACCCTAGATACATTGGCAACTAGATTCCTGCAGCTGACAGGAGACCTGTGCTCATACTCAACATATGGACTATTAAGAACAATATTTATATATTATTACCACTATTCATTACCAAAGTTCAGCGAATTCAGACAGGCTTAGTTACCAGTAATTAAACATTCCTGTTAACAAAATACTTTTCACTTAGAAAGTCGATATTCAATTAACAGGTTTCTAATCAAGATATATAGACAACTAGATTCCTACAGCAGAAATAGGAGACAATGCTCACACTCAATTCAGGGAGTGTTAAGAACAATATTCGTATATTATTACCACTTACAAGGGAATTATTGGTTTTGTTTCAGAAATTTATCAGGATCTTACAACTGAATAATGTGATGGGCACTGGATCAGCATAAAAAAAAACTTATTTCATTATTGTCCTGTTTCTACAATAATCAAGTTTTGTATTGACTACCAAAGGCTGCAAATGAGGTACAAGCTTTTATCTGCAAAAAATAGGTTTGGATTATGAAAAGAGTATTTTTTTATTACGGTTAGTTCAATGTATGTAGACTGGATGGTATGGGTTTAAATTGGTTTTGGGGTTGGTATGCCCTTACAACTCAGTCCTTACCAACCCCCCATATTATATTACAGACCTAACATCAAAGTCCAACCAATATGAACTGGTTGAGTGGCAGAAGCCACTTTCAAGCTCTATCAAGAAGTGTTGGAAGCATATTAAGTCTTTTGGTTTGTTCATCAGTTGAAAAAACTCTTCAGTAAATTGTAAAAAAAACATTTATTTATCAAGAAATCTTGATAATCTAAGACTCTTTTTGCTGGTAGACAGATATTTTTGAAAAATGAAAACTTGTGTTACAAATCATTCTTGAAAAATAATGTAGAACTCTACCTCTTAACACCCCCCCCCCCCCCCCCCCATCCTCCACACCTCCCTGCACACTGTTGTTGATATATCAAAATTAAAAGCAGCACAGTAACCCATAATGCAATAAACAGTTTGACCAATTCATTCTTGTCTGACAGAGCCCACTGAGATCTGTCAAACAGGATCAATTGATTAAATTCCTAGTTACATTATGGGAAGAATTTGCCACTTGAAAATTGTGGATTTTAACATTAGTGTGCAGGAGAAGTTACAGTGTTGCTCTTCAGTGTTATTCCTTTAGCTTAATTTGAATAGTGACATGGTAAATTTAGGCAACCATTGCCATAAGTGGTAATACTAGTAATAACATTGTTTTGTTGAGCAGTTTTATTTGTTATTATTAGCCCTCCAATGATTATCTGCTCTGCATAACAATTAGCAACCTTCACAAACCTAGGTTACTGATAATATATCAGGCTGACAATCATTCTTTTTGTGCTGATAAATAAATTTAATACCCTCCAGTCACCTGTTATTGTTGAAAATAACAGAGGCATCTTGGTTCATGTAACAGGCATTTCATTTTATATCAGATATTAAATTATCAACAGCATCCCAGTCTATTACACTCATAACACTTCCACTGCTGACAGAAGCAGCATCAGCTATTCGGACAATATCATCAATATCAACAGATGCTGAATATTCATCAGCCATGACATAATCAAAATAATCAGATCTCTGGTCGGAGATAGCTGTAAAATCCATGGAAGGCACTGCAGAAATCTGAAAATAAAAATATATATGTTTATTACATGATCTGAGCCTTTTTCTGACTATTAAACTCATACATGTACTTTAAAAGTTGTAAGACGTGATCATTCAATAACATTCTGGAAGTAGATCCAACAGCAATAAAAATCAGGAGCTTCAATGGAAGTTTACTGATACTGACTCAGGAGATGAGGAATGAAACAAGAGGACCCAAGGGGCCTGAGAGTGCTCACCTCACACTGACAACTATCAACCGAGGGTCATGATTTGAACAAACTTGCATCTGCCCCATTAAGATAACCGTATACCAAATATCAAAACATTCTGACAGGTGGATCTGAAAAAATGTTGTTTAAAAATATTCCTCATATTGAACTAAGTTATAATTTTGGGCTCCCATAGGGAGCTCAAATATGAACCCAGGGACTTTGCTTTAACAAATTTGAATCTCACCTTCCTAACGATACAGTATACCAAATATCAAAAGATTCTTACTGGAGGATGTGAAGAAGAAGATTTTTAAAGAATGCTCCTCATAATGAACTAAGTTACAATTCGGTCTCCCACAGGGAGTCCAAATATGGACTCAGAGACTTGGCTTGAACAAAACTGAATCAGATTTTCCTAAGGATGCTGCTTTCCAAATATCAAAACATTCCAAATATCAAAAAAAAGAAGATTTTTAAAGAAAATTTCTCATATTGAACTAAGTTATAAATCGGGCTCCCACAGGGAGTCCAAATATGAACCCAGAGACTTGGCTTCAACAAACATGAACCTCGCCCCCCTAAGGATGCTGCATACCAAATATCAAAAGGTTCTTACTGGTGGATGTGAAGAAGTAGATTTTTAAAGAATGTTCCTCATATTGAACTAAGTTACAATTCAGTCTCCCACAGGGAGCCCAAATATGGACTCAGAGACTTGGCTTGAACAAACTTGAATCACACCTCCCTAAGGATGATGTATACTAAAGAACAAAACATTCTGACTGCTGGATCTGAACAAGAAGATTTTTAAAGAAAATTCCTAATATTGAACTAAGTTATAATTCGGGTTCCCACAGGGAACCCAAATATGAACCCAGAGACTTAGCTTGAACAAATGTGAATCTCACCCCATTAAGGATGCTGCATACCAAATATCAAAATATTCTGATTGGTGGATCTGAAGAAGAAGATTTTAAAAGAATATTCCTCATACTGCACTAATTTAAACATTTGTGCTCCCATAGAGAGCTCAAATATGGACCCAGGGATTTGATTTCAATTTACATGTGAAACAATCTTCCAAAGATGTTATATGTGAAATATGAAAGCTTTTGGAGCTGTGGTTTGGGAGAAGAAGATTCTTTAATATTTCCCCATCACCCACAGTGTTAAAAAATGCTGACTCAGCATTTTTCCAAAAGTCCCCAAAAAGTACCCTATGATAAAACCAATAGCAATTTTTTTTCCATTCCATTCTATTGGTCCTAAGGAAGCTTCACACCAAATAAGAATTCTCAGAACCGTGCAGTTTTGGAAATATGGGCGTTTGAAATTTTTTCTCTTTTTAGCTCCTGTGGATCCCAAGGGGCATTTTGAAAAATTTTTTGGGGACATAAATCAATTACTTATGACCCATTAATACATATCAAATTTGGTTCAAAGTGGCCTCTCGGTTTGGAAAGTTAAAAAATTTATAGTAATTTATATATTTTTTATACTTACCAATGACCCAGACATAGCTGGTGCTAACTCTTAAAAATCTAGGGCCAAACACAAATTTTGCCCCCCAATCCCCCAAATTTGCATCTAAAACCAAAAGAAATCATGTCCTGAAGGACCTCCATACTTTGCCCTTACTGCGCATGCGCAGTGTCAAGGACGTTCCGAAATTGGTGCCAATTATCATTCTTACAAGAAGTGCCTGGTCAGCGCTATGTACTCAGCAGGGAGGTATGAGTTCCCAACTCCTGGGAGGGCCATCCCCATCTGGGTCATTGGTAAGTATAAAAAACTATATAAATTACTATAAATTTTTTAACATTTTTATACTGTACCAATGACCCAGACATAGCTGAATAGTAAAAAGTCTGGAGGGCCTAGGACATAGAGGAAAATCCAATAAGCTCAACTATATAATATAGAGTCAACCCCTCAAGGAGAAAAGGGGTATTAGGCTTTACATGTATCTTTCTTATTTTATGATAAATTAGAAAGATACAATACCCTTCATAATTGAGCACAATAACATTCATGTTCTCTATTAACATCCAGTATAACCCTTTATACTAATTATTTTTAAAGTAAGCAAATAAATAAAGTTAGTCCAGAGAATTGAGACTCTTTATATTCTTTAAAAGTGTCCGAGGATTGTATATTAACGCCCGTTTGACACTTGACATATACAAATGCTTCATACCGAGCTACACTTTAAAAATATGACATGAATGAATTTTTAACATTAATATTACACTTTAAAACCATCCCGGAAACGACTCAGAATTACTGACTCTGGAGGAGGGATTCCCTTGCTTTTCACTATAAAGCAGGTGACCTAAGGGAACACCTCCCCCCCCCCCCCCTTCCCCTTGCCCTGGGTCAAATAGCCCAGAGCGAAGAGGGCAGCAGGACGGAGTCACTGCCGGAACAGAAAGCCTGCATAACTATAGTTGCAACTGTTTAGTGGACAACATTCTGAGCAACAGATAACGGACCTAAACAATGCAGGTCTCCAGAAATGGACTCAACATTTCTGAGATAAAAATTTGTGAATGTGGATGGCTGAGACCAATAAGCAGCCTTCATTAAATCTGTAATAGCAACACTATTAGCGTAAGCCCAAGATGTAGAAAGAGCTCTTACTTCATGAGTCGAAATCTTAAGCACAGACTGCTGAGAAGAAGATAAATTTTCATAAGCAGTACGGATAGTTAATTGAATCCATCTAGCAATAGAATGGACTGAAATGTCCTTTCTATTAGGCATCAGAGACAGAAAGAAACGTTTTCGTCCCTTTCTGATAAACTGAGATCTCTGTTTATAAATACGTAACGCTCTAACAGGACAGAGTAAAGGCCTACGCCCGTCTGAAGACGGAAGAGCCTTAATAACAATAGGTTCCAGATATTTATTAGGAGCCTGATTCTTAGCTAAAAATCCAACATTAGTAGTGAAGGTGATAGTGTTCCCGACACTACGATAGTGAGAATCGTCCACCGATAGTGCATGAAGCTCACTGACTCTTCTAGCAGAAGAGAAAGCTAAGAGAAAAGCTGTCTTATAAGACAAGAATTTGAAATCTACTGTCCCAAGAGGCTCAAATGGCTTTTCCTTCAGTTTAAGAAGAACCCAAGCTAAATTCCACTTAGGAATTAATCTAAGAGTTCTGGGTCTATTTATCAAGAAGTTTCTAACTAACTTAGATAAAGAGACATTAGATCCAATTTGTAAACTATCGTGGTGTGCATAGGTATCAGATAACATAGACCTATAACCCTTAATAGTAACAGGCTGCAGTTTGATCTCGTCAAACAAGTATACTAGAAAGTTTGCAATGTCTGGTATGGAGGGATCAAAAATATCAACAGAATGATCCCTACACCAACGACGAAAAACCTTCCACTTAGCCGCATAGTTTAGCGAAGAGGAGGTCCTCCTACAGTTGGAAATCGCGTCCACTGCTCATCCTGTAAAGTGCTTGCCATGCAAGAAGGACTGCACAACGGAAAAACGTGAAGGTTAAGACCTTGCGGGTTGTGATGAAGTTGACACGGTTTCCCCTGCGAAAGAAAATCCTCCCGTGGAGGAAGCTTTCGCGGTAGGTCCCACAACAGACACCTGAGTAGATTTATCCACGGTCTCTGTGGAGACAGAGATGCTACAAACAGAATCTTGCATTGAGATTGTTTTATTTTTAGCAATACTTGCTGAATCAACGGCGTTGGAGGATACGCATATCCTATCATTCCGTCCCATGATAATCGATAGAGCGTCTACTGCAAATGCTCTTGGATCTGGACACGGTGACACATACATCTGCAACTGATTGTTGAGATGTGTCGCAAATAAGTCTATCATTGGCCGTTCCCATTGGTAGCAAATCTGATTGAATACTTGTTTGTTGAGAGTCCACTCCGACGGCAACAAGCGACCCTTCCGTGAAAGGGAGTCTGCTAGTACATTCAGACGACCCGGTATATGACGGACCGAAAGTAGAACTTGATGTTCTTGAGCAAACAGAAGGATTCTTTCCGTTAAATTGAATAACGGAACGGAATGAGTGCCTCCCTGGTTCCGTATATACACCACTACTGTCGTATTGTCGGACAGGATTTGGACATGAGCTTTGTGAATAATGTCCATCCAATGACGTAACGCAAGCCAAATTGACATCATTTCCTTGATGTTTATGTGCTTGCTTAGGAACTGTGGATCCCAAAGACCCTGGCATCCCGAATCCGTTGGAATCAATGATGCACCCCAACCTGTTTGACTGGCATCCGTCATAATCGTAAAACTCGGCTCCGGCAACTGCAGCAGAACTCCCTGAGTTAACCACTGAATGTTTGCCCAAGTCTGAATCTCTTGTTTCACTTGATCTGACAAGAGAACGTCTATGGCGAGCGAATGAATCTTCACACTCCAATTCTGAGTCAAGAAAATTTGGAGAGGACGAGTGCGTAACCGCCCCATCGGAATGAGATCCGCAGCGGCTCCGCACAGACCTATCAGTCTCATGAACTCCCTCGCTGTGACTTTGTCTGCTTGAAGACAATAGCGAGCGTAACAACTGACTAATTTCGCTCTGGTTAATGGCAGACGAACGAGATTGTTGTGCGTCTCGAAGCTCATTCCCAGATGAGTGAATGACTTGGACGGCACCAGATCCGACTTCTCGTTTATTATAAAACCGAGACGTCGGAGCAATAGAAGCAGATTCTGCACATCGTTCTGAAGCGTTAACTCGTTGCCGTACCTCTGAAGAATGTCGTCCAGGTAGGCCGACGTTACCGCAGACGAATGAGCTCGGAAATACATCATTACCGAGTTCATTACCCAAGTGAAAGCCGAGGGTGCTAGGTTCAATCCGAAGCACATCGCCCGGAATTGATACACCACTCCTAGGACTGCGAAGATACTTTCTGAATGTCGGATGTACCATGACATGAAAGTACGCATCTTTGAGATCTATGCTTGTAGCATAATCGTTCACCCGAATACCCGCTATGACCGATCGAATCGTCTCCATATAGAACTTCGGAGCGATGATCAGCTTGTTTATCCAGCTCAAATCTATGACTGAACGGAACGAGCCGTCTGGTTTCGGAACCAGAAACAGATGGCTGTAGAATCCCGGTGTTTCCTGGTCTTCTACGACCTCTACCGCGTTCTTCATTAAAAGAGACTGCACCTCCGACAACAGAGCGTCTCTTTTCTGCGGATTTGACGGAAGTTGAGTCCATTTTGGACTTCATGTTAATGGAGGCTTTCGTTTGAAGGATATTCTTAGACCTTCCGAAATCACCCCTCTCACCCAAGGGTCGTCCGTAATCGACGCCCACTCTTCTGAAAAACTTGACAACCTTCCGCCAACCGGAACACGATAGAGGTTGAAGCCATCACCTCCTGGACCTGCGAGGCCTGCGGGAGGAGAAACCACGTCCTCCACGACCCGCACCTCGTCCCGTCGACCTCGGGGCGTCCGACCGGTTGTCCCCGCCCGAAGGACGTCCCGCACGTGAGTCGCTGCCTTGACGGTCTCTTGAATAAGACCAAGAGGACGCACCGGAACCTCTATAGGAACCTCTCTTGGGTGCATTAGACCCAGAAGTGCCTGTCTTACTCTTATCTGCCGTATCCGACTTTTTGGAAGCGGATTTAAACAGCAGAGAATCTGAAGCTTTCTTAGTAATTTTATCGTAGATTACAGAAAGCTTGCCGTCGAAGAGAAGTTCTCCGGAGACCGAAGCGACTCTGAGAGAGTTCTTCACCTTACTATCCACACGTGTGGATGTAGCTAGGGCTGCGTCACGTCTAACCAACTCCAGGTTTGCCACTGAAAGGGCGGAGTTATACGTGGAATAAGCTACTGCCCTTGAAAGAAGTCTTAAAGAGGATTGTATATCCTGGAATTTTTTCCCTTGAAGACGCAGTGATAACGCCTTTGTAAGGTGGTCTGCGTAAGATAAAGCGTCTAAACTGGCCCTGTTAGACGAAATTGTCGTATCCAACACCGCGGTTGGAATGGACGTAGACGACGGTAATGACAATTCTAAGTCTTCCGCCTCGTCGTTAAGACGCAGAGGAACTTTCGGAATACCCTGTCCTGCCGTATCGAATTTATTCCTTGCATTAATGAAAGGCAGGTTAAGAGCATTGGTGGACAAGAAACCCGCTTTTCCTGTTTTGGAAGCAAGCTTGAAGATAGCGTCGTTCAATAATTCAAATGTTCTTGTGACATTATTGGACTGAGACGGAAACTCAAGGACGATGTCTCTGAACCGCTCGAAGAATTCAGTGTCCAATGACGCTATCAGTCTCTTGTCTGGTACCGCAGCAGTCTGGCCCGACGGAACAACTTGAGGAAGGAAGTGCCGGATGAAATCCATGGCAGCTTTATGTTGTTCTGAAAAGGATAGCTCCAAGTCATCCGTATCCCTTTCGCCATCCGGTCGGACCTCATGATGCTCCCGGTCGTCCGCACCCGATGCTTCGGCGGAGCGTACCGACCCAGCGCCGTCGGATAATTCCTGATCCGACACCGATTCTGTCAATTGCTGGGATGCTGCGATAATTTGTGCTATCTGAGCTAGCACGTCCGTCATCGAGGCCTGTGGAGTAGCGGTCTTTCGCTGCTTAGCCGCGGGAAGCTCCACATCAACTGACTCCCGCATACTCTTCCTATGCGAACGTCCGGAGTCTACCGGCCTCGTGTCCCTGGCTACCGGATGGCGTGACCTGGTCGCCGAAGAATCCCTGATCGGCGAAGCTGGTAGAATATCCGCGGTCACGTAGCCAAGGTGCGGTCGTGTGCGCTGGTGAGAGGAAGAGGAAGCCTGAGCAGTCTCAGCGGACTGCCTATACAACGGAGCGTCCCGAGCGACGGACGTGTGCTCCGCTTGCGACACATTTTGTACCACAACATCTGGTCCCAGATGTTGTTGTACGAGAGAGGGGCCTCTCTCGCTCGTGCCCCGGCTGGACCTGGACGAGCTAGGAACCGGACTAGAAGGCTTCCTCCGATCTCTCCTACTATCCGCCGTCACTGGGTGTGCACCTTGTATGTTTATAGTGCTCGCATCACCCAACATTTCCTCCTGGACCGCAACGGACAAACCCGGCTGCCGAACCATTCGGTGAATGGACGCTACACTGGGCGAGCTAGCGGACGACAGCGCCGTCTATCCTACTCGGGACCTCTTAGGCAACTGTTGTATCTCCATGAGCACTTTTGCCGCTAGCTCTGCATTCAATTGTGACGACGGAAGCGCACTTTTGTAAGATAACATGGAAACATCACCCTGTTCTTGTTCCTCTGAAATAGAAACTGATAGACTAGAGTGACCCTGCGGAGAAAGGACCGGCATAGCCCTTTCTCCACTAACAACATACTGTGACACACGTTTCCAATGTTTGTCATCCCAATATTGACATATTGAACAGGAGTTAGAGCGAGTACACTGACTACAATTAATACAATGATCATGAAAGTCAGAGGAAGATTTCTTCCTATTACAATTTGAACAATATCCTTTCATTGTGAAAAGACAACAACAAGTCCTAGTACTCGCACAAACCCCTAAACACAAAGATACATAATAACATGATCCATTAACATTGAAAAAACAATTGAAAATCAAAATAATTTTTGAAAAATATTTTTTCAGTGAAGCCCAAGTTTCTGAAAAGTAACGTTGAGCCCCAATGGATCCCAAGGCTAAGTGTGGTCAAAAATAAATTATTTTAAATAATTAATGCAACACTTACGGATAATAATAATGTATCTTGAAATGAGATAAACTACTCCAAAGGCAAAAAGCCCCCCTCAAAAGAGACTGTTGCCAATGTAAACAAGAAGTGTATAAACACCAGAAAACATGACTCCAGGCACTGACAATACTGGCCCGAAATCAGTTATCAACAATACACACTATCTGATGTAAAACAGAGACTTCCAGGGAAGAATCTGCAGAACATCAGATGGTAGATGCAGAACACAACGTCTAAACACCCATGGGTGAGAACGTAAACATGGGGAAAATAACAGAATTCATTCTGTAACCAAGCTAATTCTCCCAAGAAATTTTAGTAATAATTTTACTCAAAAATATGCCAAAAGCATGGGAGAATAGCAAGGGGGGACTTACAGGATAAGGAGAGAGGAAACACTGAATAAGCAGTGCAACTTCATAGCAAGAATGACAACAACAGGCCCATGCCTCGAAAATAGGCAACTTAACATAATTTCAATACAAAATTTTACGTTACAGCCCTGAATATTTTCTGTCACTCCTTTTTCCTCTCCTCCTTCTATATCCTCCTTAGAATCACCATTTCTCCAATATTTATATGTCTGGCATCATTTAAACTGAGATTTACAAGCACAAAGATCAGTGAGATGTTAACTGATGAAGGGCCAAACAAAGAATGATAATTGGCGCCAATTTTGGAACGTCCTTGACACTGCGCATGCACAGTAAGGGCAAAGTATGGAGGTCCTTCAGGACATGATTTCTTTTGGTTTTAGATGCAAATTTTGGGGATTGGGGGGCAAAATTTGTGTTTGGCCCTAGATTTTTAAGAGTTAGCACCAGCTATGTCTGGGTCATTGGTACAGTATAAAAATATAGAAATTTTGGGTGGGGCAAAAATTCTTGTCTCTCTCGTAACAACAAATATTGCCCCTCGAACTTCTCCTGAATAAACTTGAGTCTACACATCAAAAGGAAGCTGTATACCAAATATCAAGTCTATGCTACAGCTGGCTCATGAGAAGAACTGGTTCATGAGAAGAAGATTTTTTACAAAATTGATGCATTTTGGCCCCACCCCCTCCTCAATATGAGCAGAAACCCAATTTGAAAAAAACCCCAAATGCTCCTATATAACCACTACTCATGTGAAATTTCATTAAAATGTAGCTAGTGGTTTGGGAGAAAAGACCCAAACACCACCTTCACGACGGACAACAGACAAAAAGTGATCAGAATAACTCAGCATGACTTTTAGTCAGGTGAGCTAATAAAAATACTTTCAGTGAAATCATTTAACAAATGCTTGAAATGTTGATTCAAAAAGGTTCTTCAACTGAATTCTTCAAAATATCTATTCTTGGGCAGCATTGGGGACTATTTTTCAAGTGAATGCAGGACTGAAGCTAGGATCTAAAAATTTTTGGACATCGTGGGGTCAGAATTAAAATTTTCTGACAGTGTTCTTCAAACCTAGCACAGTACACTTCTTTAAAATAAGAATAAACAAAATAGGTCGGAAAAGTTTGTTTATTATTACAAAAAATTACTTTCTTTTAATGAAAGTAATGATCTAAAATGCTAATAAGACCTAAAAAAGTTAAATATCTGTTTCTCAGGCCCTCCTGCATGGCCCTTTTGGCTATACTCTCTTTTTATAACCAATGCAAACTTAAAAAAATAATAATTAAATGATTTATGTCTTATATTTTACCCAAGTTAATAAAATTGATAAATTTGTCCCTTGAGTGCAAGAAGTCATTGCAATGCTTTAGCAGGGGACAAAATATACCACCACCCATGCTATTCTGTAGATTATGAGGCCTAAAACATAAAACAAAGCAATAACATGAACTTTTGGTGGCAAAGAAATAATTACAAAAACAAAAGTAAAATAATAAAATGCTCGCCTGCATGTAATGTTACAAAAAATGGCCTGAGAAACAGATCTACTTTGTGGGGTCTAATACAAAATATTTTTTTGTATACATGACAACTTGTTATATTCTTACAAGTGCTCTCTTATAGAGGATGTTTGAAACATAAGTGTATTTTTCCTTAATAAAAATTGTAGGGGTCAACCCTTTTCTTCAATTGTGCAGCTCTCAGAGAAAATGTTGGCTTTCAAATGACCAACAATTTTTCCAACAGACAACACAAATGATGCTCTGCCAAACAATGAATTGTTTTTAACCCTTTACCCAATGTAATAGCCCAAACCGGCCAGTGCTATTCACAAAAATCACCTTTCAATCTTCCATTATTTTTAATTTTTTTTGTCTCAGAAATATAGCTTATGACCCCTCATTTAATGAGCTTGTTGAGCAATGAGGGGTCAGAAGCCATGTTTTTGACACAAAAAATGAAAAAAATTTAGTTATTCAAAAACTTTGTAAGTGTTATCTGCCTTTCATGTTGGGTAAAGGGTTAACAATGTATTTCAAAGCCTCAATAAAAGTGCTACTTGTTTCTTGATCCATTTAGACACCTTTTATAAAATTTAGAATGAGGCGACAAATCCTTATCTAATGGTATAATTTATTAAACTTGTCCAGTATATCAGGTCTGGACCATGCCGAGGGCTCGGTGCAGTCTCAACTTACTGAACTCTTCACATAAATTTCATTATATATTGGGCAGTTACTAGAGATCTTCTATTTATCTAATCTTTTGCGTAACATATCACCAAATGTGCTCTATACAAAAATGATTAATTTTGTCATTTTTTATTTTTACTTCCACATACACAGAATGGCACATGCGTGTGAATGGGTTAATCGATATGGCACGAGTGCCAGCATGGAAGAATAAAACGAGAGGCGGAAAAAGCCTCAAGTTTTATCCTTCCACGATTGCACAAGTACCATATCGATTAACCCATTCACACACATGTGTCATTCTGTGTTTATTACATGCCTTCACATCTATAAAACAATTATTAGGACACTCAGCAATTCATTTGACAACTATCAACAAAAACAACACATTTTATCACCAACCACATTTGCTAGGGGAACCTGTGTTACCATCTCGTCTCCTGAGTTCCAATGTGTTCTATGTGCCTACTGGCACACAGAACACATTGGAACTCAAGGGACGATTTTCAGCTATCGCTAGAGATTCAAATTGTAATAGCGCTGCATGGTTTGTAAAAAATTCCAGTGAAATTTTGCTTCTATTTAAAGATAGTCTGTCAACAATTTCATTTTCCACATGGTTTAGTGCTGCTGTAGATGGGGATTACATAGAAGAGCGTGTAATAAAACAAAGGTCATGACTATCTTAATACCCATGTATATATGTATGTGTCAGAAACATAAAAATGAACAGTTTTAGTCATTTATAGTTGAATGGGAAAGACATTGCTTTTGCAATCTTTAACCCTTTACCTAACATGAAAAGCAGACGACACTTGCAAAAATAATTCTTGAATAACTAATTTTTTTCATTTTTTTGTCTCAAAAACATAGGTTATGACCCCTCGTTGGAACGAGCTCGACGAGCTCGTTCCAACGAGGGGGTCATAACCTATGTTTCTGAGACAAAAAATGAAAAAAATAGTGAAAATTAATTGGTGATTTTTGAGAATAGCGCTGGCCAGTTTGGGCCGTTACGTTAGGTAAAGGGTTAAGTCATCATAAACAGTACCTTCAAACACTTGAAAATTCAAACCATACTGATTTTACTGCAAATGTATCTAACTTATTCACATGTTTTCAAGTACTTAAAAATGGAAAAAGAGTGGTATTACTGTCTCACATGAATTCTGATGCTTTAAGCGAGTTATTTTCTACAAGTGTTGGCCTGGGTATAATGTGAGGGAGAGGCCTATCACACTGAGTAATTTCAGTTTTAGAAAGTTAAAAAATTTATAGTAATTCATATATTTTTTATACTTACCAATGACGCAGACTTAGCTGGTGCTAACTCTTAAAATTTTAGGGCCAAACACAAATTTTGCTCCCCCCCCCCCAATCCCCCAAATGCGCATCAAAATCCAAAAAATAAATGTCCTATGTGGTCCTCCATACTTTTATCCATGGCGCATGTGCAGTGTCAAGGAAGTACCGAAATTGGCGCCAAATCTTCATTCTTACAACCAGTGCCTGGTAAGTGCCCAACTCATGGGAGGGCCATCCCCGTCTGGGTCATTGGTAAGTATAAAAAATATATAAATTACTATAAATTTTTCAACATTTTTTTATACTGTACCAATGACCCAGACTTAGTTGAATAGAAAAAAAGGCTGGAGGGCCTAGGACATAAATGAAAATCCAATAAGCTCAATTATATATAAACAGAATTATCCCCTCAAGGAGAAACAGGATTTATATGTATCTTTCTTGTTTATACAAAATAAGAAAGATACAATACCATTCCGTAATTGAACACAATAACATCAATGATCTCTATTAACATCCAGTATAACCCATTATACTAATTTTTTAAAGGAAAGCCAATAAATAAAGATAGTTCAGAGAATGAGACACTTTATACTCATTTAAAAGTGTCCGAGGATTGTATATTAACGCTCGTATGACACATGACATATACAAATGCTTCACACCGAGATACACTTTAAAAATATTACATAAATGAGATAGACATTAGCTTTACACTTTAAAACCATTCCAGCACCGACTCGGAATTACTGACACCAAAGGAGGTATTCCCTTACTTTTTACTATAAAGTAGGTGATATAAGGGAACACCATCCCCCCCCCCCCCCCCTCCACACACCTTCCCCTTGCTCTGGGTTAATCACCCCAGAACGAAGAGGGCAGCAGGACAGAGTCACTGCCGGAACAGAAAGCCTGTAATTCTACTGTAATATAAAATAAAATACTACATATAATGAGGACGTTGTCAATGTAAACGTCAATAAAAAAAAACGGAAACAAGACATCAGGCACACAAAAAGGCCCAGAGTCAGTAACCAATTTAAATGCTACCAGATGCAAAGCTAGATCTTCATACCAAGAAAAAATGATACATCGGTTAGAAGATACAAGACTAAACGACCTAACAACCCTAAGGTGAGGACGTAACCATGGGGATAAACAGAATAAATATTTCGTAAAACACGTTAAACTCCCAAGAAATTTAATAAAAAATAGCTGAAGAGTTTAACAGGAAGGGTTCATGAAAGGGTAGGGAAGGAATACTAAACAAACAGTGGATTAATCATTAGCAAAAATGATGTTGTCAGGCGTATGTCCCGAAAATGGGAAACATGAAATAATTTTATAATTATTATAAAGTTACAGCCCTGAACCTTTCAAACCACCCAATATTGTACCCTTCCATCATCCAATAACAGCCTTGGATCCACCAATTCTTGCATTGATTTGTGTCTGGCATCCTCAAAAAATAGGCCGATGAAATCGTCAGATGTGTACCCATACGCGCAACTAGTAGAAGGCTGTATGACGGAGGGCCACCACAGATGCCGACATGGTATGGGTGCATATAGAAATGGATTGGAGGAGTGTCTAATTTGATGGATAAAGGGTTAATATCTCTGAATCAAATTATCAGATTTACATAAAAAACTATACAGCACAGCACATCAGTAACCTGAATACATATATAAAGTAACATGACAATCGGATTGATATTTTTTGAGTTATCTCATGCCAAAGGGATTGGAGAAATTTTCAATTTGAAGGATAAAGGGTTAATATCTCAGGATCAAAATAACAGTTTTACACCAAAAACCATACAGCTCGGTACATCAGTAACCTGAACACAAATGTAAAGTAACTCGACAATCCAAGCAATATTTTTCAAGTTATCCAATGCCAAAGGGATTGGAGGAATTTTCAATTTGAAGGATAAAGGGTTAATATCTCAGGATTAAATTATCAGATTTACACCAAAAACTATACAGCTCGGCACATCAGCAACCTGAACACAAATATAAAGTAACTTGACAATCAAAGCAATATTTTTCAAGTTATCGAATGCCAAAGGGATTGGAGGAATTTTCAATTTGAAGGATAAAGGGTTAATATCTCAGGATCAAAATAACAGATTTATACCAAAAGCTATACAGCTCGGCACATCAGTAACCTGAACACAAAGATAAAGTAACTTGACAATCCAAGCAATATTTTTCAAGTTATTGAATGCCAAAGGGATTGGAGGAATTTTCAATTTGAAGGATAAAGGCTTAATATCTCGGGATCAAATCATCAGATTTACATCAAAAACTATACAGCTCGGCACATCAGTAACCTGAACACAAATATAAAGTAACTAGACAATTCAAGAAATATTTTTCAAGTTATCGAATGCCAAAGGGATTGGAGGAATTTTCAATTTGAAGGATAAAGGGTTAAAATCTCAGGATCAAATTATCAGATTTACACCAAAAACTATACAGCTCGGCCATCAGTAACCTGAACACAAATATAAAGGAACTTGACAATCCAAGCAATATTTTTCAAGTTATCGAATGCCAAAGAAATGGATATGGACGCCGGATGGATGGACAGACAGACGGATGGACAAAGTATGGACGAACGGCGGATGGCCACCCCGGATGCCGCATTATGTGTACCATACATAGTATGGGTACACATAAAAAGGAGATTTTAAAGCACAGGTGTCAGAACATTGCTACTGACTTTAGGACCAAACAAAGAATGATGGTTTGTGCCAATTCCGGTCACTTCCTGATGGCTGCGCATGTGCAGAGGGTAAAGGCATGGAGGACCAGATAGGACTTTTAATTTTCGGTTTTGCAAGCAAATTTTTGGAATTGGGGGGTTCAAAATTTGTGTTTGGCTCTTGATAACTTTGAGTTTGCACCAGCTAGTCTGGGTCATTGATTTATAGTATAAAAATAAATATTTTTCCGCAAACTTTATATATGTTGCACATCTCCAATGCATGTGTAACCATATCCTAAAGTTTCATCTCTTTACATTAGAAATTGTTGGAAGGCAGACAACGGAGACCATAGACAAGGCGGCAGTAGTCAAGGCCTCTGCAGGGCATAGGATGGTCTATGAGCTAGGTGCATCACAGCCACTAGGAGTCACAAGAATCCTCAGATGGCTTATATCATAGCTATCCTCTAAAATACCTGTATGAGCTTGTGTGCTCAATGTTTTTTGAGGTACAATGTACATATCAAAAAAGCATATTTTGGCAAATCCAGCATGTGACTATGTGCTAATATTTTATAGTTGTTCAAGGTATCATGACAACATAGATATGAAGTCAAATTTAGCCAATCGTTTATACCTATGCTGCCCACTTTAGATGACTCCCACCCCAGGTATTGGTTATCAGATCCTTTTTTACCAGTAAAGCAGAACTTGTGTATCACAGGAAACAAGCACTGCTCTACTTCCTAGAGCTCCTGTGGAGAACCTGTGTACTATTGCATAATATGCACTATCACAGCTTATTCTTCTAGTATATGTACCTGTGTGAAGCATGTGTTGCGAGTGCACGATTAACTATCACATGAGCTCATCTCATAGATGTCTCAATTCCACTTGGCAAGGGAATATATAGTCTGATATCTGCTAAGATGAATGGCGCAGTTTAGCTCAAATTTGGTTGAGGGCAGAGGCCAGGACCACTGATACCAAAACAGGCTAGGACAAAACAGACTGCTATGGTAGTCAGGATCCAGGATAAGAAAATATTGGCAATTCTGGAATATGGAATCTGAGCCATACAAAACAGTTGTCAAACCCATTTGGGTGAATTTAGGTAGTTGTCTGGACATTTGTGGTAAATCAACACTCCTGATCATTCTAGACCCAGGAATGGCCAGGATGGGAATAAAAAAGAGGATTCTGGAATAATCCAAAACTAAATTTTCATTCTTGGGTCATTTTTGGTAATTAGTTATACTCCCCTTGAATTTAACATACCATCCCAAAATTCTCAACCCTATTGTAGGACTTTCAGTTACACAATAACCACATGCCACCATAGAAACTAAGATGGCAGCTTTCAGTAAACAAAATGGAAGACATGTGTTCTTTGACTGAACTGCAGGGGTCTGTCAGACAATATATAATGAATTAAATTCTTCATTCACAACCACACGGCAGGCAATTAATAAAATTTTGAATAGAAGAAAACCTGTTATTTAATATAAGGGAGTTAAAGACTAAAACAAAATTGTGAGCAACACTTACTCCGTATGTACTTTCTTCATCATATAGGAGTCTTTTGACATTATCTTCTACACTCCAATCACTCAAAACTGATACTCTTTCACTATCTTCAATGCTGTATGGATCTGCATATGGTCTTGGACGAGTTTTCCTATATGTTTGCTTCATTGCTGTAAAAAGATATGGTAACAGTTATAATTGTTCCCATTAGCCCTTTACCCAACATAATGGCCAAAACTGCCAGCTCTATTCACAAAAATCACCATTCAATTTTCATTATTTTTTTTCATTTGTTGTCTCAAAAACATAGTTTATGACCCCTCAATGGAACAAGCTCCTTTTTGATGTAAAAAAATTTAAAAAATTAGTTATTCAAGAATTTAATTTGCAACTGTTGTCTGCTTTTCGTGTTAGGTAAAGTGTTAAGGGAATAGTGGCTCATTGGTTAGAGCATTCAAAATCAGATCAAAAGGTCATAGATTTGATTCTGATGCACACCATCTGCATTGTGTCCTTGGACAAGATACTGCTCAAGTGTCTTAATCCCAATTACTCAAGTTGGTGCAAGGTGGCACAGCAAGCTAAGGTGTAACAGATGTTGATGGTACACATGCCTTTAATCGCTGCTAACCATGCTTGAGCAGTGTTAGTAAGTTGGAGAGTGAGGCAGTTACTGACCGAGACTCAGTAGTTCTCTTCCACTACCCAGGCTTGATGTAGTTTCCAAGCAACAAGAAAGACTCTATTCAGAGAAAATAAGTCTGTCATAATTCAGTGGAAAGTATGTGCATGTGTTGTTGGCAATATCCAATAAACGGAATCAAAATAATCTTGAAATAAACCTATTCAAGCATGAATAATGCTGCTAATCATATGCTATCTTACACAGAAAGATATGAATGTTTCAGATAATTCTTAAACAATTTGGCACAACAAGTCAAGTGTCCACAGCCTCTTGAACGAAAATTATAAATCTAAAGTAATTTGTATATTTTTATACTTACCAATGGCCCAGACCAGCTGGTGCTTAACTCAAAGTTATTAAGGGCCAAACACAAATTTTGAACCCCCCAATCCCCAAAATTTGTTTGCAAAACCGAAAATTAAAAGTCCTATCTGGCCCTCCATACATTTACTCTCAGTGCATGCGCAGACTTCAGGAAGTGACCGAAATTGGCGCCAACATCATTCTTTATAGAAGAGAGTACTACATAATAATTCAGTGGGGAGGAAAGAGTGCCCACTCATGGGAGGGCCATCTCCGTCTGGGCCATTGGTAAGTATAAAAATATACAAATTACTTTAAATTTATAATATTTTTACACTATAACCCAATGGCCCAGACTAGCTGAATTGTAAAAAGGCGGAAGGCCTGAGACTTCAGAATTAGTAGATCAACATAGTTCCAATCCTGTAATCCAAGATGAAAGGAAATTAAAATTATTAGGAATTACATGCATGTCTCTCTATACAGCAATAGAGAAGACATATCATAAAAAAGGAGCCCAGTTAAAGTAATTCCGTATACTTAGCATGAAGACTATGATAACTGGATGTAACGAGTTCCCAATTTTTAAGGCTAGCCTGGACTAAGCCCCAAAATTTAGGAGGTTGTATTTGAGAATGACAGCATATCCCCCACAAACATATGCCAAATACAATAAAACTCCAGCTGTATGCAGGATATAATTACAGACAAAAAGCTTCACTCATAGTTACATACTTATCAAACTGGAGGAGAGGTAAAAAAAATCCCCCCCCCTGGTTGGTTTGAAGGAATCTTCAAAAAGAAAGAGGGGAGGAGGTGGGGGGGGGGGGGGGAAGTCTGGAATCAGTAAAAGCGGTACCAAAAAACAATATAAATATTCGTCGAACAGGCACTCGGGTATTAATTATTATTAATAAATGGTGCTTAATGCCACTTCAGAAGCTAAGGCTATAGCGACGATCCCGGTAATTAATATCACCCGCTATATAACGTATAACGGAGTCGGAATACATAAATAGTCCGAAAACCAGTGATATAATATATAACATATGCATGTTCAATAGAACCACAATGAACGATCTCTGGAGAGTAAACACACTTCCGAGGTAACCAACAGGCGACCCCATTCAGGTTTACAATAAATTCCAGTAACAATACTCCCCGAAGTGTACTATCCAATATCTATGAAACTATAATAAACGTGCAAATATATGAGAGTGTAAAACAAGGTGTACTCGATTGGGTACCGACATTAATAGAAACCTGGATTTAGAAATGGAAGTAGGTATGATTAACAGGGCGACACGGACAATAATGCGTCTGCCTAATAATTCATTATTATGCATGTGAGCATTGAAATCCTGCATGCAATCATCTGAATACCAGTTAACTGTCTAGGCAGCCTCCGAGGTACCCAAAGTCTAGTAAATTATATGACATATAGACCAACAACCACAGGAAACCTACCAATTAAAAAGTGGCCATGAGGGCGCCATAGAACACGACCCAGCCGCCAATCGAGAAGTCATGAAATGCATGTATGTAATTAAAATCATATGAGGCTTACGGGAAGAAAACTCTGTCTTAGCCTGGTAATCGCCTCTAAACACATTGGCGGAGGGAGGGAGGGGGCTGATTCGAACTCATATCGAACCCTCCTCACCCGCATTACTTTAACCGTTCTTGTGTTAGTCATAAAATAATATAGGAACCGCAATGGTTCCCTCACGTCTAACCGACTCCATTATGCCACTATGGGCTGAGAAGGGCGTGAAGAACAAAAACGTCCCCTGATAAAGAAGGTCCTTTCGTGGAGGAAGCTTCTGGGGAACGTCCCAGACACCTGAGAAGACTGATCCAAGGTTTCTGTGACGACAGAGGTGCTACTAGTAGGATTCACAACGAGACAGTTTGATCTTAAACATAATCTACTGAATCAACTGAATTGGAGGATATGCATATCCTATCATTCATCCCCATGAGATCGACAGAGCGTCTACTGCGTATGATCGATGGTCTGGGCATGGCGACACAAACGATAGCAAATCTGCCCAAATACTCGCTTGTTGAGCATCCACTCCAATTGCAACAGGCGACCTTTCCTAGAGAGCAAGTCTGCTAGTACGTTCAGATGATCCGGTATATGACAGAAAGTTGAACATGATGATTCATGACATATAGGAAAATCTTCTCAGTTAGTTGGTATAACAGAAATGAATGAGTGCAGCCCTGGTTCCCGATGTACGCTACTACTGTCGAGTTGTCCGACCAAATCTGAACATGGACGTCCGTTATTATGTGAATCCAATGTTGTAGCGCTAGCCATATTGACATCATCTCTTTGATGTTTATATGTTTCTCCTGGAACCGAGGGTCCCAAAGACCCTGACACTTCAGTTGCAGCGGAACTCCCGGAGTTATCCTCTGAATATCTGCCCAAATCTGAACCCTTGTTTTACCAGGTCTGTTAAAACAATACTGGTTCAAGCGAAAGCATCTTCACACTCCAGTTCTGAGTAAAGAATAACTGGAGGGGACGTGCGCACAGGGAGCCCATCGGAATTAGATCCACAGCCACTCCGCACAGCTCCAACAGTTGCATGAATTCCCTCACTATTAATGTGTCTGAGTGTAGACAAAAGCAAGCATAACAACTGACTAATTTCGTTCTGGGTAACGGCACATGAACCAGATTGTTGTGAGTCTCAAAGCTCATTCCCAAGTGAATAGATGACTTGTACGGAGCTAGATCCAACTTTTTCTCGTTAACGATGAAACCTAGACGTCGGAGTAATAGAAGCAGACTCTGAACATCGTTCTGAAGAATAATTCTGTTGCCGTATCCCTGTAGAAGGTCGTCCAAGTAAGCCGGCGTTACCGCAGATGAATGAGCTCATAACTATGACATTACCAAGTTCATTATTCGAGTGAATGCCCAGGGGGCCAGGTTCAGACCAAAGCATATTGCTCTGAACTGATACTCCTTCCCTTGTAAGGCGAACCACAGGTACTTTTAGAAATCTGGATGTACCAGGACATGAAAGTACGCATCCTTAGATCTATGCCTGCCGCATAGTCAATCACTCGAACGCTCGCTTTTATCGAACGAATGGTCTCCATAAATAAGTTTTGGAGCCATGATAAGCTTGTTATCCAGCTCAAGTCTATTACCGGTCGGAACGAGCCGTATGGCTTCGGTACGAGGAACAGGTGACTGTAAAAATCTTGAGAATCCTGATTCTCAACGACCTGTATTGCTTCCTTTGATAAGAGAGCTTATACCTCCGGTAGGAGAAACTCTCTTATGCAAGAATTTGATGGAAGATTTGTCCAACGCGGATAACTTGTTGGTGGGGTTTTTGCTCGGAATGATAGCCATAAGCCGTCCAAGACTACACTTCTCACCCACTGATCTTCCATGATTGTTATCCAGTTTTTTGCGGAGCTTAATAACCTTCCGCCAACTGTCCAGTAATAGAGGTCAAAACCATCACCTGTATCACCTGCGAGGCTTACGGGAGGAGGAACCACGTCCTCCCTGTGAAAAACCTTGTCTCGTCGGCCTAGGGGCATCTGACCTATAGTCCTGATCAGACCTATGCCCCTTTCCCCGAGTCGCTAAACTGACACCCTCCAGAGTAACAATAAGAGGGTTTCTTGTACCCTCATGAGGAGTTTCCTTTTGACGATTTTGTCTGGAACGCCCTCCTTTACTCTTGTCTGCTGAAGCGGGTCGTTGATACGACCCGCTTCAAAAGAGGAGCAACAGACGCTTTCTTAGTAGCCTGTTCCTAGATTAACAAAAGCTAGTCGTCAAAAATAAAATGTCCGGAAATCGAAGCGATTCGGAGAGAGCTTTTCACCTTGTCATTTTATCAGTGATGACGACGCATGGGCAGCAGCACATCTGATTAACTAAAGATTAGCCACTGTTAGGGCAGAGTTATACGTGGTATACATAATTGCCCTGGAAAGAACTGTAAGAGAGGTACAAACGTCCTCAAATTCCTTTCCCTTGAGACGCTGCGCCATAGCTCTTGTAAGGTGATCTGTGTAAGACATAATGTCCAAATTCACTCTATTTGAGGAAATTACCGTCTCAATTGTGTCTGAGCAAATAGTGAATGATACAGGTAAGGATACCTCTAGATCCCTGGCCTGGTCATCCAAATGCAGAAAAACTCTCTGAACATCTTCCCCGACCGTTTTAAAATGAACGTGGTCCAAAAAACGGTATGTATACGGAAGATGAAGATAAGAAACCGTCTTCTTCCTCGCTCTCAAGAGGATCAATACGGCATCGTCTATATGGCCGAAGGCCTGCGACACCTGCATAAACTGAACTGGAAAAGAAAGGACTCCTCCTTTGTCCGGATAAAGTCTGCGTCCAACGACGCCAGCGGTTTCGACTCTTGTCATCGCAGCATTCCGATTCGGCGCAACAAAATCAAGGTAGTGTTGATGGATGAAAACCATCGCAACCATGAGCTGTTCCAAAAGGGAAGGGTAATCCTCTTCCTTATCCCTTTCACCATCCAAGAGAATCAGTTGCGAATCTCAGTCCATTGCATCTGCGTGAACAGACGACTGAACCGACCCAGCACCGCCCGACAGCTCAGATTCTGAGTCTGAGGGAGTCTGCATCTGCACTTGCTGGGATCAGTTGCGCAATCTGCGACAGCAAGTCCATCATCGAGGTCTGAGGAGCAGCGGTTTTCCGTTCCTTAGCCACATGCTGCTCCTGGGATGGTGTGTCGGAAACGTATCCTTTCTCCAAAGGTCCTGATGATCAAGGCCTCGTCTCCCTAGCTACCGGATGGTCCGACTGAGTGGTTCCTTCTTCATGCAACAGGCTGGATATCCGAAGTCGGGTAGCTAGGATGCGGTCATGTGTGCTTAAATAATGTAGCTTAAGAAGCCATGACTGAAGCCGACCCCGACTGCAGACTGGACGGAGCGTCCTGAGCGGCAGACGGACATATGCTCCATCCCGTGCAAGTTTCCAACCAGAAAACTTCATTTCGGCCTTGTGAAACGTAGGGGAGGAAGCCTTGACTGAAGCCGACCCCGGCTGCAGACTAAACAGAGCGTCCCGAGTGGAGGGCAGACATATGCTCCGGCTTGTGCAAGTTTCTCAAAACAACATCTGACCCCAGACGTTGCTAGATTAGAGAGGGGGGCCTCTCCCACTCGCAGTCTATCAGACCCCGCCGAGTACAAGAACTTCCTCCCTATTTCCGTCGTCATTGGGTGGGCTATTTATATTATAGTGCTCGCTCTTCCCACATCCACTTCTTATGACCGCAACAGACTTACCCAGCGTCACAGCACCCACGGACGGAGTACCACTTCACCAGTCGAGCTAGCTGCTTGCAAGAGATTAAAAGCCTTAACAAAAGGCCCTAACTCTTGCAATAATGAGCACTGCAACTAGCTCTATACTCTCCATAGAGCGCGGTGATGGTAGCACACTTGGATAGGTGTCAGAATATCATCACCATGTTCATGTTCCTCTGAAATAGAAACTGACAAAATGAATTATAACATGGTGAGAGGCCTGGCCTCAGAACCTCACCGCCAACAACATACCGTGACACCCATCTCCAACATTAGTCATTCTAGTGAAGACAAGAATGACAGGAGTCCACAGGAGTGTATGAACTAAAGTCGATATCAGTCTTCCAAACTCCACAACAATATATATATATATAACTGAGATACATGAATAATAGCAATCATAATTAAATTCAACATATTTTTTGTAAACAAAAACTTTTGAAAAAATGCCTAAGTTCCCAATGGGAACATTAAGAGCCCAAGGGCATCTCGATAGAGCCTAAGTGTGGACAAAATCCAAATTTTTTGAGCTACACTACCGGAATAATAATCCATGTATCCTACAGTATACTACAGTAATAGAATATAAAAAACTACCTATATATGAGGACGATGACAATGTAAACAACGTCAATGTAAACAAGACATCAGGCACACAAAAAGGCCCAAAGTCAGAACCAATTGAAATGCTATCAGATGCAAAGCTAGATCTTCATACGAAGTAAAAATGATACATCGGATAGAAGATGCAAGACTAAATGATCTGACTTTTAATTTTCGGTTTTGCAAGCAAATTTTGGGGATTGGGGGGGTTCAAAATTTGTGTTTGGCCCATAATAACTTTCGGTTAAGTACCAGCTAGTCTGGGCCATTGGGTTTTAGTGTAAAAATACTATTTTATCCCTGTCAAGCCATAAAATATTACAGACAGCAACAAAAATATGTTTAGAAAATTTCTGTCCCAGGAGTAAAGGGAACTGCGAAGGTTCGAAGGTTCAATGTTGCCATGAATGATCTGATTCAGGATTGACATCAAAGTTCTTTCTCCATTCACAATTTTTCTAATTGGGTAATTCAGTTTTTCATGAAGGGATGATAACAAATATATCTGCATGCAGAATCATGCTGCAGAAATGAAAGAATAGTTGCCTGCTGCATTTTCGGTTCAATCAGTTTATCAGCATGCTTGTCTGCCTTACAAGTTACATTGTTACAACAGTAATTATAAAGTGGGGCGCAGACATCCTGGAATCCTCTTTATAGGTACTGTCGTAGCAATTAACTCATGACCTCTGCACTTAGGCACTCATGCTACCTTCAGCACATGTAAACCACAAGAATATGCATGGCAAGTTGCTAAAATAACAAGTGATTTCATGAAAATTGTTTTTTGCTACTTCTGATTCAGATTCGATGTCAAGACCAGACCACCAATTCACAGTGACAACATTCTCAAAATCACAGCAAGACTGCTAAAGAGACACTGAAGAATCATTTTCGAGGCAGCTTTCACTGTAGATTCATTTTTTAGGCTGCTTTTACCCTCTAAACACTGCTTTTTTCAGACCTCAAATGCAGGGTGTCCATTTTAAAAAAAATAGGCTATTTCATCTCGGCTTTCCAAAAGTGATGAGAATAGGGAATATATGACTTGAATGACAGAAAATCGTTATAGTTGCAAAGTTCCTGCAGATAAGGACTGATAAAATTCAAGGCTATTCAAGGCTGTTTCTTGTCATTTTTCAAGGACCTACAATAACCTAATTTAAGGGTTTTCAACTCTTTCAAGGAAGTGAGAGGAAGGGTAATGACCAGAGGGTAATAAGAAATCCTGTGCATTGGCTGTTGGGTAAGGGGTTAAGGTGGAGTGTGGGAATCTTGCAATCCACTTTATAAGTACTGTTGTAACAATGTAACCTGTGAACTTGGTGCTCAGTCACTCATTCTAGCCACGCCAGGCACATGCCACAAGGATATGTACAGTAATTTGGGAAAATAACAAGTGGTTTCACAAAAACTGTTTTTGCACTATTTCTGATTTGATTTGGTTTGATGTCGAGAGTGGACCCTGATTCAATTTGATAATAGAAATTCTGATTTGTAAAGCCCTTCCTGGAAGGGGAACAAACAAACCAAGTATTACTCACCTGTTGCTTGGGCATTTAATGCTTGTAGCTGTTCAACATATGTCTTAGGTTTATGTTTTGGACCTAACTTCTTTCTTATCACAGGTTTCTGCAGCGTCATAGTAGTTGTACCTAAAATACAAAACATAGGACATAAGTCTAAAAAAAGTTAATTTCTTAAACTTTTTAAGCCCAATATTTCGATAAGATAAGAGAGAGATTGTATTTTTCCTCGTGCCCTAGATATTTACGGATTTTCATCATCTGTGTGCCCAGTATAGATTTGTGCCAATAAGCACCACTGGTGAAAATGAAGAATACCTCATATACTCTATGTAACCTACCTCGGGGTTTATGAGTTCCTTCATTTAATTTCTTAAGTCTATCAACATATGCTACAGGTTTATGTGCAGGTCCACTCTTCTTCATGGTTCTCTGTACACTGACATTAGTATCTATTCAGAAAAAAAAAATAAATAAGAAAGATAAAATATTCTTTCTGTCATTTTTCTGTCACCCTCTTACCCAAAGCTTCATGCTGAGCAGAGCTACAGTGTATATAAAAACAAAACACCTCAGTGAACCTCATTAGTTTGAAAGAGTAATAGAGTGAAATGGGAAGTGAAACTTGAGCGAAACCACATAAACAGAAGCAATTTTGTAAACCTTTAATAAATCCTTCACTTAACAGAATAGATTTACCTGACCAAAGTAAGCCACAAAACATTTTATAATTTTTTAAAATTTTCCTTCTAAAACATAGCTTATTACACCTCATTGGAATGAGCTCACTGAGCTCATTCCAATGCTGAGTCATAAGCTTTATTTTATTTGTTATTCAAGAATTTTTTGCCATTTTCTGTGTCATCTTTTAGTCATGTTAGGTAAATGGATAACCTCTTTTAAAGTCCTGACCAAATGAGATGTGTCTGTTGGGGATATTACAGACAGGCTGGTTTGTATAGAAGTCAGTTTTAGGCTTTTGGGGAAAATTGGAAACTATACAGCTTGGCACATCAGTAACCTGAACACAAATATAAAGTAATTTGATAATCCAAGCAATATTTTTCAAGTTATCGAATGCCAAAGGGATTGGAGGAATTTTCAATTTGAAGGATAAAGGGATAATATCTCAGGATCAAAATAACAGATTTACACCAAAAACTATACAGCTCGGAACATCAGTAACCTGAAGATATATATAAAGTAACATGACAATTGGATTGACATTTTTTGAGTTATCTCATGCCAAAGGGATTGGAAGAATTCTCAAATTGAAGGATAAAGAGTTAATATCTCAGAATCAAATTATCAGATTTACACCCAAAACTATACAGCTTGGCACATCAGTAACCTGAACACAAATATAAAGTAACTTGATAATCCAAGCAATATTTTTCAAGTTATCGAATGCCAAAGGGATTGGAGGAATTTTCAATCTGAAGGATAAAGGGTTAATATCTCAAGATCAAATTATCAGATTTATACCAAAAAGTATACAGCTCGGCACATCAGTAACCTGAACACAAATATAAAGTAACTTGACAATCCAAGCAATATTTTTCAAGTTATCAAATGCCAAAGGGATTGGAGGAATTTTCAATTTGAAGGATAAAAGGTTAATATCTCAAGATCAAAATAACAGATTTACACCAAAAACTATACAGCTCGGCACATCAGTAACCTGAACACAAATATAAAGTAACTAGACAATCCAAGCAATATTTTTCAAGTTATCGAATGCCAAAGGGATTGGAGGAATTTTCAATTTGAAGGATAAAGGGTTAATATATCTGGATCAAAATAACAGATTTACACCAAAAACTATACAGCTCGGAACATCAGTAACCTGAAGATATATATAAAGTAACATGACAATTGGATTGATATTTTTTTAGTTATCTCATGCCAAAGGGATTGGAAGAATTCTCAATTTGAAGGATGAAGAGTTAATATCTCAGAATCAAATTATCAGATTTACACCCAAAACTATACAGCTCGGCACATCAGTAACCTGAACACATATATAAAGTAACTTGACAATCCAAGCAATATTTTCAAGTTATCGAATGCCAAAGAAATTGATATGGATGCCGGATGGACAGACAGACAGATGGACAGACAGACAGACAGACAAAGGATAGACGAATGACGGATGGCCACCCCAGATGCCAGCATTGTATGTACCATACATAGTATTGGTACACATAAAAACCACCCGCCCATATGCAATTACAAAAAATGGCTGGAGAAACAGAAGATCTACTTTGTGGAGCCATTTTGTGTAAGAATATATATATATAGTATGAAAAAAAATCATCATATATATGAAAAGAGGAATAAATGATAGGTTCAAACATTTATTTAGTGTTTATTGTTATTCTTTTCCACCAACTTGTACAATGATTTAATTTTTCAGACTTTAGAAACTTAAGAATCCAATTAGTGTTATGTGATTTGATATAACAATGAAAGATGAGACTCTAATTAGATTCTGCTAGAAAAAAAGCTTCCAGCATTCACAATCAGGTTGATTAGTGCTATTTTTAGCATAGCTATTATGTAGAAGCAATCAGCTGCACAAGCTTAATTTTAAATGAGAAGTACATGTAATGTTACAAATAATTTTTGATTTCTAATTCTAATGTCACAATAGATGTAAGAGTATATCTCTCCAGAAGTGTTGTGCATTACATAGTATTTAACCCTTAACCTAATGAATTGGATGCATTGGCCCTTGGAATTTACAAATTAAGCAATTGAAAAAAATAATTTTTAGAAAAATTTCCACAAAACCATGTCATGGGACCCCCCTCATTGGGACGAGCTCATTGAGCTCGTTTCAATGATGGGTTCACATGATATGGTTTTGTATAATTTTATTTTGAAAAATTTGAAGAAAAAAATTCAATTAACAAATTTTGATATTGCAAGTGTTGGGTAAAGGGGTAATTTCAATTAACACATTTTTCAATTGAAATTACAACATCATAATGCATATAATCACGAAAATACCTACTGCTTTGAGTAAGCATCAGAATTATCTCATTCATGATTGTAAGGAAATCTAAGTTTCCACACATGACTTTTAGCCATGTGTGAAAATGCATATTTCTTCGCAGTCACTAATGAGATTATTCTGGTACCTACTCAAAAACAGTAGGTATATCCTCTGTATACTTACATGTATACTTACTGTTGTGACACAGTTGAGTCCACTTAACTGAATATCTCTTAAATGGATAACCCTTTAAACTGAATATAACTCCCAAACACAAAATCATTTACCATACCATTAGTACAATTTTAACCTGTTGATCACTAATGAGAGATTTTTTGGTGTTTTAAAAAACTGAAAGCCATGGGAAAGCTTTTGGTACAGGTCTCCGATGCTCATGAAGGTGGCAAGAGTATGTAGTTGCATTACAGACCAGGTTCCATTCATATAAAAAAAATACTTGTAGGTTTTCCACTGGTCTTTACTGCATTGTGGCACTCATGATTATCTTTGGAGAAAAAATGCACCATACAAATAGAAATTCAGGTTATAAATTACCAAAGTTGTAAGGAAATAACCTAGTATATATTGTCAAGAAAATGCAGGAGAATGCTTTTAGCACAAAATAAAACGAGGCTCTAAAGAGCCTGTAATCACTCACCTGGAACTACATATAAAAATGTGATTTCCCATAGGCTTTCCATGGTAACTATGAGCTGCAATTGTGGCCATGTTTGCAACATTACATCAACATTACATGAGCATTATTGGTAGGAGGTGGTACCAGTCCTCAATCATGTGAAATTTCAAAACATTTGACTTTGCAGTTTCAGAGGGGAAGATTTTTGCGAAATCCATCAATCAGAATCAGAGAATGTATCTGGTGGCCATATTATCCAACCAACGGGAGCAAAAAGAGGATTATTTGTAGAAGGCCTCCTATAGACCATTTCTGTGGAGTTTGGTTGACGTTGGCTCAGTAGTTCCAGAGAAGATGAAAATGTAATTTCCCATAGAGTTTCTATAGTAACTATGAGCTGCAATTGTGGCCATGTTTGCAACATGATCAACATTAAATGAGGATCATTTGTAGAGGGTGTTCCAGTCATCAACCATGCAAAGTTTCAAAACATTTGGCCTTGTGGTTTCAGAGGAGAAGATTTTTTAGAATCCACCAATCAGAATCAAAACTTGATAAATTTAAAGTAATTTGTATATTTTTTATACTTACCATTGGCTCAGACTTAGCAGGTGCAAACTCGATAAAATCCAGGGCCAAACACAAATTTTGATGCCCACCCCCCCCCCCCCCCATCCCCAAAATTTGCATACAAAACCAAAAAATTGAAGTTCTATCTGGTCCTCCATACTTTTGTTTACTGCGCGTAACCAGGAAAGTACCGAAATTGGTGCCAAGCAGCATTCTTTCTATAGTGCCTGCTAAATGTTATAATCAGCGGGGAGGTATGAGTGCCCACTCATGGGTGGGCCATCCCCATCTGGGCCATTGGAAAGTATCAAAAATATACAAATTACTTTAAATTTATCATATTTTTATACTACAACCAATGGCCCAGACTTACATGAATAGTAAAAAGGCTGGAGGATCTAGGACTTAGAGAGGAAAATCCAATCTCTCAATTACTTCGATAAAGAATAGCTCCTACAGAAGAATAGGAGAAGACAGAGGAATTACATATGTCCTTCTCTTATAAAAAAAAAGAATGACATAACACCAACAATGTAATTGAAAATTACATAATTTCTCCATTTAATGCCAGCATAACACCTTATGCTAATTCGGTGAAGGAAACCAATTAAAAAGCCAGGCCAGAGAATGAGATGCTTTATACTCATTTAAAAGTGTCCGAGGATTGTATAGAAATGCTCGTTTGACATGTGACATATACAAATGCTTCAGAGTGAGCTACATTTTAAAAACAGTGCATAAATGAGACATAGTTATTGCTTCACACTGAGCTACACATTAAAACCACCAAGCACTGAAGCTGGACTACTGTCTCTGGAGGAGGTATTCCCTTGCTTTTCACTATAAAGCCAGATAACATTAAGTGAAAAGCTGTCATCCCCCCCCCCCCCCCCCCCCCCCTCCTGTTCTGAAGGAAAATTCCTCAGAACGAAGATGGCAGAGGAACGGCGTCAGTGCTCGAGCAGACCGTCTAAGACATCTTCTAGATGTAAGATTAATGGACGACATTCTGAGCAACAGAAAGAGGACCGAAAGATCTAAGGTCAATGGCGATAGATTCGAAATTTCAAAGGTGTAACTTGGTAAATGAAGCGGGCTGTGTCCAGTAGGCAGACTTCATAAGATCAGTAATGGCTATACTGTTAGAATAAACCCAAGAAGCAGACAGTGCTCTAACCACACATGCTGAAATCTTGTTGACAGAACGTTGATCCGAAGACAGACTTTCATAGGCAGTATGTACTGCCAGCTGAATCCATCTAGCGATAGAATGAACAGATATATCCTTTCTGTTAGGAATCAAGGGAAGAAAGAATCTTTTGCTTCCCTTTCTAATAAAACTTGATCGACGTTTATAAATGCGCATTGCTCTAACTGGACACAGCAAAGCTCTATGGTTGACCGAGGACAGTAAAACCTTAATGATAATAGGCTCCGGCCGCTTATCCGGAATCTGATTCCTGCCCAAGAATCCTACTTCCGTAGTGAGGGTAACAGAATTATCCACACTACGGTAATGGGAATCATAAAAAAATAATGCATGAAGTTCTCGCACTCTTCTGGCAGACAAAATACTAAGAGAAAAACCATTTTATAGGTCAAGAATTTGAACTCTACATCGTCTAACGGCTCAAAAGGAGCTTCTTGCAGCTTCAACAGAACCCAAGACAAATTCAATTTAGGAATTAATCTGAGGGTTCTAGGTCTATTAATAGAGAAATTTCTAACTAGCTTGGATAAAGAAGAATCTGATCCAATAGCCAAGTTATCATGATGAGCATAAGTGTCTGATAACATAGAACTATAGCCCTTAATTGTGACGGGCTGCAAGTTTAATACGTCAAACAAGTAGACCAGGAAATTGGCAATCTGAGGAATGGACAGATCGTAAATGTCTACAGACTGGTCCGTACACCAACGGAATAAAACCCTCCACTTCGCTGCATAATTCAATGAAGAGGAGGTCCTCCTAAGTTAGAAAATGCATCCACTGCTCGTCCTGTAAAATGTTTTCCATGCAAGAAGGACCGCACAATGGAAATAAGTGAAGGTTGAGACCTTCCGGGTTGTGATGCAGTGCGCGGGACTTCTCCTGATACAGAAGGTCCTTTCGAGGAGGAAGCTTCTGGGGAATGTCCCATAACAGACACCTGAGAAGATTGATCCAGGGTTTCTGTGACGAGTGAGGTGCTACAAGCAGGATTTTGCAGTGAGACTGTTTGATTTTTAACAGAATCTGCTGAATCAACGGAGCAGGAAGATATCATTCCATCACATGTGATCGATAGAGCATCTACTGCATACGCTGGATGATCTAGGCATGGTGACACAAACGTCGGCAACTGATTGTTCAGTGTGACGCAAAAAGATCTATCATGGGACAATCCCACTAGTAGCAGATCTGACTGAATACTCACTTGCTGAGAGTCCACTCTGATGGTAACAGGCGACCTTTTCAAGAAAGCGAGTCTGCTAGTACGTTCAGACGACCTGGTATATGACGGACTGAGAAATGAACGTGATGATTCAGAGAGAATAGAAGAATCCTCTTAGTTAATTCGCATAACGGAATCGCATGAGTGCTTCCCTGGTTCCTGAGATAAGCCACTACCGTCGAATTGTCCGACAGAATCTGAACATGGACGTTCGGTATTTGAGCAATGCACTGTTGTAGTGCTAGCCAGATAGACATCATCTCCTTGATGCTTATGTGCTTCTCTAGGAACTGAGGGTCCCAAAGATGCTGACACTTCAAGTCTGCGGGATTTAGGAACACAGCACAGCCCGTCAGACTCGCATCCATCATAATCGTGAAGACTGGATCCGGCAGCTGAAGCGGAACTCAACCACTGGAGATCCACCCAAATATGAACCTTTTTATTTTACTAGGTCTGTTAAAACAATCTGGGTTTCGAGTGAATGCGCCTTCACACTCCATTTTTGAGTAAAGAAAATCTGGAGGGGACGCGTGCGCAGACGGCCCATCAGAATAAGATCCGTAGCCGCTCCACACAGCCCCATCAGTCGCATAAACTCCTACACAGTCATTGTGGGAGGGTTTAGACACTAACGAGCAAAACAACTGACTAATTTTGCTCTGGGTAAGGGCAGACAAACCAGATTGTTGTGAGTCTTGAAGCTCATTCCCAAGTGAATGAAGGACATGGACAGAGCTTGATTTGACTTTTTCTCATTTACTATGAAACTAAGACGGAACAACTGAAGTAGACTCTGAACATCATTCTGAAGAATAATTCTGTTGCCATATCTCTGAAGAATGTCGTCCAAGTAAGCCGACGTTACCACAGGCGAATGAGCTCGGAAGTATGACATTACCGAGTTCATTATTCGAGTGAAAGCCTAAGGAACAAGGTTCTGACTGAAGCACATCGCTCTGAACTGATCAACCTCTCCTTGCATGGCAAAACGCAGGTATTTTCTGAATGCCGGATGTACATGAAAGTACACGTCCTTTAGATCTATGCTTGCCGCATAGTCGTCCACTCGAATGCTCCCTCTTACCGACCGATTGGTTTTCTAATGGAACTTTGGAGCTATGATCAATTTGTTTATCCAGATCAAGTCTATTACCAGTCAGAATGAGACATCTGGCTTTGGTACGAGAAACAGGTGAATGTAAAAATCTGGAGAATTTTGATTCTCGATGACCTCTATTGCTTTCTTTGATAGGAGAGCTTGTACCTCTGCAAGGAGAGACTCTCTTTTGGAAGAATTCGACCGGAAAATTTGTCAAATGTGGACTCCTTGTAAGTGGGGGCTTTGATTGGAATGATAGCCGCAGGCCTGCCGAGACTACATTTCTCACCCACTGATCTTCAGTAATTTCCATCCAGTTTTTCGCGCAGTTTGATAACCTTCCGCCAACTGGAGAACAACAGAGATCTAGACCATCACCTGCATGACTTGCGAGGCTTGCGGGAGGAGAAACTACATCCTCCCTGTGAAGAACCTCATCCCATCGGCCTAGAGGCATCGGACTTATAGTCTTGATCTGATGTGCCCCTTTCCTGAGTCGTTATACTGACGACCTCCGGAGTAACTGTAAGAGGGTTTCCTAGACACTCTCGAGGAGCTCCCTTTCCATGATTGGGAACTGGAAAGACCTCGCCTACTCCAGCCAGCCGATGCATGTTGCTGAGACGATGATCTCAGTAGCAGTGTGCTGGAAGCTTTTTTGTTAGCTTGTTCATAGACTAAGGAAAGCTTGTCGTCAAACAGTGTGTGTCCGGAGACCGGAGCGACTCGGATGGAGAGCTTTTCACCCTGTCATTGATAACTGATTATGACGCAAGAGCTGCATCACGTCTAACCAACTCCAAATTTGCCACTGAAAGGGCGGAGTGGTACGTGGCATACACGACTGCCCTGGAAAGAACTCTTAGCGAGGAACTAACATCCTCAAATTCCTTTCCATTTAGATGCTGCACCAGAGCCCTGGTGATATGATCTGCGTGGGACATAGCATCCAGAATCATTCTATTAGAAGAAATAGAAGATTCCATCACATCCGAGCGTAAATTGAATGATGTAGGCAAGGATATATCCAAATCCCCAGCCTGCTCATCCAGATGCAGAGGAGCTTTCTGAACATCTTCTCCAACCGTTTTAAAATAACGTGATCCAGGAAACGGCATACTGATTGAAGATGCAGATAAGAAACCACCTTTCTTTTTCGAGCTTGCTAGGTTGAATATGGCGTTGTTAAATGTGGCCGAAGGCCTCCAACACTTGCCAAGATAGTCCGGGGAAGGAAAGAACATCGTCTTTCCTTTGCACAACATATTTGTCTAGAGATGACAGCAGTTTCTGCCTAGCAGATGCAGCTTGCCGATCAGGTGGAACAACGTCAGGATAGTACTGATGAATGAAATTCATTGCTACCATATGTTGTTCCCAAAGGGAAGGGTAATCCTTCTCTTTCTACCTTTCACCATCCGACTGATTCAGCTGAGAATTTCGGTCAACAGCATCTGAATGTACAGACGACTGGACCGCCCCAGCACCATCCGACAGCTCACCACTGGCGTCTGTGGAAGGCTGCGCTTGCACTTACTGGGAAGCTGCAATGAGCTGCGCAATCTGTGACAGCAAGACTGTTACAGAGGTTTGAGGAGCAGCAGTCTTCTGTTTTTTTGCCTCTTGCTGCTCCTGGGACAGAGATCTGGAAGCAGATCTCTTCTCCGAACGTCCCAATGAATGAAGCCTCGGATCATTAGCTACTGGATGGGCTAACTTCACAGGCGAAAACTGGGAACATCTTTGCGCGGCTGCCTGGATATCCAAAGTCATGTTGCTAGTGGTGCGGTTGTGTGTGCTTATCTGAACCTGAGGAAGAAGCCGTAACTGTAGCCGACCCTGGCTGCAGTTTAGACGGAATGTCCTGAGCGACGAGTGTGGATGTTAGCTCCGACTCCGGCAAGTTTCTCAAAACAACATTTGGCCCCAAATGTTGCTGGGTTAGAGAAGGCTCTCCCACTCGCGGTCTATCAGACCTCACCGAGCTTCCCGAAGAGAAACATGCAGGCTTCTTCCCTTTGGCCGTCGTCGCTGGGTGAGCTTTAGTTTTTGAGCTGCTCGCTCTACCCACTTCTACACTTCCCTCGACCACAATAGACTTACCCGATGTTATGGCTCCCACTGTCGGGTTGGCCGCTTCAACGGTCGAACTGGCTGCTGGAATAAGAGGCCTTATTCCTTGTTTAATATTCTGGAGCACCTTAGCAGCCAGTTCTGTTTGCTCATCAGAGCGTGACAACAGCAGCATACTTTGGATGGGTGTCGCAATACCATCACCATATTCTTGTTCCTCTGAAAAAGAAACTGAAAAACTCGGATTATCCTACGATGACAGCTCCGGCATCGGAACTTAGCCACCAACGACATACCGCAACACATGTCTCCCAACATCTGGCATCCCAATGTACACAAGTAGGACAAGAATCTGTAGGAGTGCATCACTACAGGCAAGACAACAAGCATGTAAATCTGAGGCAGACTTCCTTGCCTTGCATTCAGAGCAGTAAGCTTTCATAATTAATTATAATAAAAAAAACAGAGTCGATAGCACTCCTACAAGTTCAACAACAAAAATACATGATAAGGATACATGAAAATAGCAATCAAATTAATTTCGAAACAAATATAAAAAAAAAATTGGACATTTTTTTTTTAAAATGCCTAAGTTCCCAAAAGGAACATCATGAGCCCAAGGGCATCCCGATAGAGCCTAAGTGTGGACAAATGCCAATTTTTTTGAGCTACACTACCGGAAGCATAATCAATTTATCCTACAATAATTCTAAAGTATTATACCACTAGATACTACATGTTAATGGCATTGCCAAATGTAAACAACATCAATAGAAAAAAATGGAAACAAGACAACAGGCACACAAAAAGGCCCAAAGTCAGTAACCGATTGAAATGTTACCAGACGCAAAGCTAGATCTTCATACAAAGAAAAAATGATACATCGGATAGAAGATGCAAGACCAAAACAACCCAAAACCCCATGGGAAACATGAAATAATTTATATAATTATTGTAAAGTTACAGAACTAAACGTCTCCAACCACCGCTGTTCACTAAATCATCATCCTTTTAAAGCCTTGAATCCACCAATTCTTTCATTGATTTGTGTCTGGCATCCTCAAAAAGGGAGATTTAAAGCACAGATGTCAGCTCATTGTTTACTGACTTAGGGCCAAACAAAGAATAATGCTTTGCACCAATTTTGATACCTTCCTGGTTACCGCGCATGCGCAGTAAACAAAAGTATGGAGGACCAGATAGGACTTCAATTTTTGGGTTTTGTTTGCAAATTTTGGGGATTGGGGGGTTCAAAATTTGTGTTTGGCCCTGGATTTTATCAAGTTTGCACCAGCTGAGTCTGGGTCATTGGTTGTAGTATAAAAATATGCTTCTGGCAGCCATGTTTTTCAATGCATGGTAACAAAAATGAAGAGCATTTGTAGAAGACCTCCCATAGGCTATCCCTGCAGGGTTTGGTTCACGTCAGCTCAGTAGTTCCAGAGAAGAAGATGAAAATGTGATTTCCCATAGGGTTTCTATACTAACTATGAGCTGCAATTGTGGCCATGTTTACAACCCGATCAACATTAAAAGCGGCTAGTTGGTAGAGGGAGTCCCAGTCATCATTTATGTGAAGTATCAAAACATTTGGCCTGGCAGTTTCAGAGGAGAAGAGTTTTGAAAATCAACCAACCAGAATCAAAGAATGTTTACATAACTATTTGGCCTCAGTCCAACCGATACAGGAATCTTATATTATGTTTGACAGAGCTTATGGGTATAATAGATTAAATGTTCAGTTATCTCAAGAATACAGTAGAGTGACCAAATCCTTATTAATTGAATACTCCTGTTAGCTAAATAATTTTCAATGAAAAAAGGGGCTATTGAATTAACAGGGTTCAACTATATGAGTTGGTAGCCTGCTTGATTAATTTTGTAATCAGAATTTATTCATCAGTAAATGTTGTTGTGATTCGTATTGCAGTGTCGATGAGTTGGGCTTCAGGTTGTTTCTTATCTGCTGTTTTCCTTTTTCATGCTTGAGTTTAAGACATTCAGGGAAAGCTTCCCTAATTATCCATTATTTAAAGTGACATACCTGTTCTTGGAGAGTATTTTTCATAAGAAACAATAGGGCTTGCATATTTTCGGTCACTTTTCATCTCCATTAAACGTTCTGCATAGGTTTTAACATGCCTTGGAAATGTAACTTTCTCCTTTGGCACTGGTATACGTGAAGATCCTGTAAAAAAACAAACACATTAAATACAAAAATGATTATAACCTAAATATAATGAAAGTGTCAATGACACTGCAGCTCAACTTGTCCTTGAAGGGACCGAACTAAATAGAAAGCTCTAGTAATGTTGAGTCATTTAATCAAGTTTCTACAGAAAGGACATAACACCAAAGCTACATATGAAATCTGAAAAAGATCGGGCGAGGCATGCGACCTGTAGGGTGTAAATCCAAGATGGTCGATGGCGGCCATGTTTTTGAACAAAATTCAGAAAAGTTGGATCGTTTCCATGTAGACATCACACCAAAGCTACATATGAAATTTGAACAAAATCAGGCAAATGCCTGTAGGGTGTGCTCATGGAATTGTTGACAATTTATATGTCAAAGCAAAGATGGCTGCTGGCGGCCATGTTTTTCAACAAAATTCAGAAAAATTCAATAGCTCCCATCAAGATAAGACACCAAAGCTACATATAAAATCTGAAAAAGATTGGGAGAGAAAGGTGGCCTGTACAATGTGCGAATGGAATTGTTGACAATTTATGTGCCAAATCCAAGATGGCTGCTGGCAACCACGTTTTTCAAATTCCAAAAATTTGATAGATCCCATCTAGAAATAACTTCGAAGCTACATATGAAATCTGAAAGAGATCGGGTGAGAGATGTGGCCTAAAGTGTGTGCCAGGGAATTGTGGACAATTTAAATGCCAACTTTAAGATGGCTTTTGGCAGCCATGTTTTTCAAAACAAATTCGGAAAAAATCTATAGCTCCCATCTAGACTTTATCCCAAAGTAACATATGAAATCTGAGACTGACCAGGTAAGAGATGCGCCCTGTAGGGTTTGCCAATGGAATTGTTGACAATTTATGTGCGAAATCCAAGATGGCTGCTGGCAGACATGTTTTCAATAAATTTTCGAAAAGTTAAAAAATTTATAGTAATTTATATATTTTTTATACTTACCAATGACCCAGACTTAGCTGGTGCTAACTCTAAAATATCTAGGGCCAAACGCAAATTTTACCCCCCCAATCCCCAAAATTTGCATCTAAAACCGAAAATTACATGTCCTATATGGTCCTCCATACTTTTACTCCACTGCGCATGCGTAGTATCAAGGAAGTCTCGAAATTGGCGCAATTATCATTCTTACAACCAGTGCCTGGTAAGCATTATGTACTCAGCAGGGAGGTATGAGTTCCCAACTCATGGGAGGGCCATCCCCGTCTGGGTCATTGGTAAGTATAAAAAATATATAGATTACTATAAATTTTTTAACATTTTTATACTGTACCAATGACCCAGACTTACCTGAATAGTAAAAAGGTTGGAGGGCCTAGGACATAAAGGAAAATCCAATAGACTCAATTACATATAACAGAACTATCCCCTGAAGGAGAAAATGAGAGATAGGCTTTACATGTATCTTTCTTATTTGTATCAAAAAGAAAGACACAACACCATTCTGTAATTGAGCGCAATAACATCAATGATCTCTATTAACATTCAGAATAACCCTTTATACTAATATTTTTTAAGGAAAGCCAATAAATAAGGAAGTCCTGCAAAATGAGACTCTATATACTCATATAAAAGTGTCCGAGGATTGTATATTAACGCCCAATTAATACGTGATATATACAACTATCTCACACCGAGCTAAAAAATATTACATAGATGAGTAAACATTAGCTTTACTTTAAAACCATCCCAGTACTGACTCAGAATTACTGACTCCAAGGGAGGTATTCCCTTGCTTTACACTATAAAGCAGGTGACTTAAGGGAACACCCCCCCCTCCCTTGCCCTGGATCAAATACTCCAGAGCGAAGAGGGCAGCAGGACAGAGTCACTGCCGGAACGGACAGCCTACATATATATAGTTGCCACTGTTTAGTGGACGACATTCTGAGTGAAAAATAACGGACCTAAACAATGCAGATCTGCAGAAAAGAACTCAATATTTCTCAGATACAAATTCGAGAAAGTGGAGGGCTAAGAACAATATGCAGTCCTCACTAGATCTGTAATAGCAATATTATTAGAGTAAGCCCATGATGTAGAAAGAACTCTTACTTCATGAGCTTAAAACTAAAGCACAGACTGCTGATTGAAGATATTATCATAAGCAGTACTGATATTAAATTGAATCCATCTGACCATAGAATGGACCGAAATGTGGAGGAAGCTTCCACGGCATGTCCCACAGCAGACGCCTGAGTAGATTAATCCACGGTCTTTGTGGAGGTAGAAATGCTGCCAACAGAATTTTGCATTGAGATATATAACTTGAGCAATATCTGCTGAATCAACGGCGCTGGAAGATAAGCATATCCTATTATTCCCTCTCACGAGATCGATAGAGCATCTACTGCAAACATTCGAAGATCCAAACATTGTGACACATACTTCTGCAACTGATTGTTGAGATGCGTCATGAAAAAGTCGATCAAATGCCTCTCTTCTTGGTAGCAAATCTGATTGAATACTTGTTTGTTGAAAGTCCATTCTGGTGTCAACAAGCGGCCCCTCCGTGCGCTAATACATTCAGACGACCCGGAATATGACGGACCGATAGGAGAACTTGATGGTCTAGTACAAACAGAAAGATTCCTTCCGTTAACATGAATAACAGAATGGAATAATTGTCTCCCTAGTTCCGAAAATACGCTAATATCGTTGAATTGTCGGACAGAATTAGCACATGAGCATTCTGAATAGCGTTCATCCAATAACGTAGCGCAAGCCAAAATGACATCATTCTTGATGTTAATGTGCTTAATTAGGAACTACGGATCCCAAAGACCCTGGACCTTCAAATCCATTGGGCTCAATGATACAACCCAACCTGTTTGACTGGCATCCGTCAAGACTGTGAAACTCGGATCCGGCAATTGCAGTGGAACTCCCCAAGTTAACCACTGAAAACCTGCCCAAGTCTGAATCTCTTATTCACTTGATTGACAAGAAGATGTCCGTATCGAGCGAAAAAATCTTCACCCTCCAATTCTGGATCAGAAGTATTTGGAGAGGACATGTGCGTAACCGCCCCATCGGAATAAAATGGCAGCAGCTCCTCACAAATGTATCAGTCTCATGAGATCTCTCGCTGAGACCTTGCTGAGCGAAGACAATAGTGAGCATAACAACTGATTAATTCCGCTCTGGGTAACGGCAGACGAACAAGAATGTTTTGCGTTTCAAAGCTCATCCCCCGGTGGGTGAATGACTTGGATGATACCAGATCCGACTTCTCCTTGTTTACTTATGAAACCGAGACGTCGGAGCAATAGAAGCAGATTCTGCACATCGTTCTGAAGCGTTAACTCATTGCCGTACCTCTTAAGAATGTCGTCCAGGTAGGTCGACGTTATCGCAGACAAATGAGCTCGGAAATGAGTCATTACCGAGTTCGTTATTCGAGTGAAACCCCAGGGGGCTAGATTCAGACCAAAGCACATTGCTCGGAACTGATACATGACTCCTATGATGAAGAAGCGAAGATACTTTCTGAACGCCTGATGTACCATGACGTGAAAGTACGCATCTTGAGATCTATGCATGTAGCATAGTCGTACACCCGAATACTCGCTCTGACTGATCGAATGGACTCCATATATAAACTTGGAGCCACAATCAGCTTGTTTATCCAACTCAGAATTATGAGTGGACGGAACTAGCCATCTAGTTTTGGAACCAGAAAAGGATGGATGTAGAAACCTGGAAATTCCTGGATTCCTACGATCTCTATCGCGATCATTCCAGAAGAGACTGGATTTCTGATGGAAGCGAGCCTCTTTTCTGCTGACTTGACAGAAGCTGAGTCCATCTTGGACTTCGAGTTAACGGAGGTTTTCGTTTGAAGGACAATTTAGTCCTTCTGAAATCACCCCTCGAATCCAAGGACGTCCGTAATCTTCTCCCAATTAATTGAGAAACTCGACAGTCTTCCGCTCACTAGTACATGATAGAGGTTAATACCATTACCTCCTGGTCCTGCGAATCTTGCGGAAGGAGAAGCCATGTCCTCCACGGCCCGCACCTCACCCCGTCGACCTAGGGGCGTCTGACCGGATGTCTCCGCCAGAATTACAGCCCCTACCTGAGTCACTACCCTGACGGTCTCTAGAGTAAGACCTAGAGGACGCATAGGAACCTCTATAGGAACTTCCCTAGGAAGTATTCGTCCCAGAAGTGCCTGTCCTACTCTTCTCTGCTGAATCCGACTATATAGAAGCGGATTTGAATAGCAGAGAGTCTGAAGCTTTCTTAGTTACCTGATCATAGACTGCGGAAAGCTTGCCGTCGAAGAAAACTCTCTGGAGACCGGAGCGACTCTGAGAGAGTTTTTCACCTTACTATCCACATGCGTGGATGTAGCCAGGGCCGCGTCACGTCTAACCAACTCCATATTGCCACTAAAAGGGCAGAGTTTTATGTGAGGCCCTTTAAAGAACTCTTAACTGGTAGAGTGCTAAATTATTTTTGGCTATCAAAATTTGTTCACATATCTTTGCCTTGTTACAATTTATGGGAGAGTGCCTACAGGCACTCTCCCATAAATTATAACAAGACAAGTCCTTACAGACTAAATAATATCACTTCAAAGATAATACAAAGCACATCCAAGGAGTATGAAGCCTTCAAGTTGTAGTTCCTTCACCTCAGAATAAAGCCCAAATATGGGCTTCCAGCACTCTACCAGTTAAGGAGGTTGTACATCCTAGAATTCTTTTTCATTTGAGACGTAATGATAACGTTCTGGTAAGGTGATCTGCGTACGATGATGCATCTAAGCTGACCCTGCTAGACGATATTGTCGTTTCCAACATCATGGTTGGAATTGACATAGACGACGGTATAAACAATACTAGGCCCTGACCTAGTCGTCTAGACGCAGAGAACTCTCAGAATGCTCTGTCCTGCCGTTACAAAATATTCCATAAATTGATGAAAGGCAGATGTAGAGCATTTGCCGAGAAGAAACCTGACCTGCCCATTTAGGTAGCAAGTTATATAAATATAGCGTCATTCAACAGATCAAATGTCCGTGAGACATATCTGGACTATGTCGGAAACTGAGGGATGATGTCCCTAAACCGATAAGAATTCTGAGGCCAGTGGTGCTATCAGTCTCTTATCTGGCAACGCAGCAATTTTTGGTCCGGAGGAACAACGTCAGAAGATAATGCCGGATGCACTCTATGGCAATTATGTTGTTCCGAAAGGGAAAATACAACTCATCCGTATCCCTTTCGCCATACTGTCGGACCACTCGTAATTCTTGGTCATCCGTGCCTGAAGCTGCAGCGGAACGTACCAACCCAGCTTCCTCGGATAATTCTTAATCCCACAGAGTTACTGTCGGGTGCTGGGATGCTGCGATAATTTGTGCTATCTGCGATAGCACGTCTGTAACGAAGGCCTATGGAGCTGCGTTCTTACAGAATTTAGCCGCTAGAAGCTCCTTGGACACTGATTCCTGCATATTTCTAATATACGAACGTCCGGAGTATGAAGGCCTTGTATCCTTGGCTACCAGATGGCGTGACCTGGTCGCCGTAGAATCCCTGGTCAGCGATATTGGTTGAATATGACTGGTCACGTAGCCAAGGTGCGGTCACGTGTGCTGCCGTGAGGATGAGGAAGCTGAAAGAGCAGTCTCTCTGGACTGTCTATATAAAGGAGCGCCCCGAGCGGTGGACGTATGCCCCGAGTGAGGAACGTTTTGTACCACAACATCTGGCCACAGATGTTGTAGTACGAGAGAGAGACCTCTCTCGCTCGCAGCCCGGATGGACCTGGACGAGCTAGGAACCGGACTAATAGGCTTCCTCCGTACCATCCTTGTATCCGTCGTCATTGGGTGTGCAAATTGTATTTTATAGTGCTCGCATCGCCCAAATTTCCTTCCTGGATGCAACGAATGAACCCGGGTGCTGAGCCATTCGATGAATGGTCGCGACACCGGGCGAGCTAACGGACATCAAACCCTTCGATCGAACTAGCAAACTCCCGGGTAATTGACGTATCTGCATGAGCACTTTTGCCGCTAGCTCTTCATTTGACTGTGACGACTGAAGCACACTTTACGAAGACATCACGGTAACAACACCTTGTTCATGTTACTATATGAGACCTGTGGAGCCGCGGTCCTACGTGAATAATCCGCTGTAAGCTCCCGGGACATTCATTCCTGCATTTATATAATATGCGAACGTCCCAACTGGAAAGGTCTCGTATCCCTGGCTAGCAGATGGAGTGACCTGGTCGACGTGTATTCCTTGGTCGGCGAAGCAGGAGCACCAGGGACGTTCAATCCTGCATTTATATAGTATGCGAACGTCCCCTGGAAATCTGTGGTCACATAGCCAAGGTGCGGTCGTGTGTGTTGACGAGGATGAGGAAGCCAATATAACAGCCGCGTCGGACTGTCATGCGACGGAGCGTCCCGAGCAGGAGGAGTGGACGAAAGCTCCAACTAAGCGTACAAACATACAACAACATCGCGGCGCAGATGTTGATGAAAGAGAGAGGGGGCCTCTCTCGCTCGCGGTCCGGGTGGACCTGGACAAGCTAGCTACCGGACTGAAAGGCTTCCTCCGTACTATCCTTGGATCCGTCGTTGCTGGGTGTGCACATCTGATGTTTTATAGTGCTCGCATCACCCAATCTGCTTCCCTGGACCGCGACTTACAAACCTGGGTGCTGAGCCATTCTTTCCTGGTGAATGGTCGCGACACCGAGTGGACTAGCGGGCGATCAATGCCTTCGATTGAACTAGTGAACTCCCGGCAATTGTCGTAATACCTTGAGCACTTCCCGCTAGCCCTAATATTGCAACGACGGAGACACACTTGTTGAAGACATCACTCTGAATTCTGAAAAAGAAACTGATAATATAGAGTGACCCTACGGAGAGAGGACCGTAATGAACCCCTCACCGCTAACAAAATACCGTGACACATGTCTCCAACATTGTCATATCAATCAACACACACAGAGCAAGAATTAATGCGACTACATTGACTATAAGAAACACAATGAACCTGTGAATTAGAGGAAGATATCCTCGCATTACAATTGAAGAATATTTTTTCAACATGAAAAAATATACACAGTCATATTACTCGCACTAACCCTTGAAATAAATATACATAATATATTATAATCCATTATAACATTTCAAAAGAAAATAATTTCCCAAAAAAAAATTTTTGAAAAAATTTTCAGAAGAGCCCAAGTTCCCAATGGGAACAATGCACCCAAATGGATCCCCAAAAAGCCTAAGTGTGGACAAAAATTTTAAAATCATTTAAAAAAATTAATGTAATACTTACGGACAATATTAATGTATCTTGCTATGAACTGAACTAAGCAGAGGACAAGTAATCACTATAAGAAGTAACCGTTGTCAACATAGACAAAAAGTGTAAACAAACCGGAAACATGACTCCAGGCACTGATAAACATGGCCCGAAATCAGTTACCAATTTAAACACTATCTGATGCAAAACAGAGACTTCCAGAGAAGAAACTGCAGAACATCAGATGGTAGATGCAGACCAAAACGCCTAACCACCCAAGGGTGAGGACGTAAACATGGGGAAAACAACAGAAAAAAAAATTCTGTTTCCAAGCCAAAACTCCCAAGAAATTTTAGTAATAAACATTACAAAAAATAAGCCAAAAGCATGGGAGAATAACTATGGGGGAATAAAGGAAAGGGAGAGAGAAAACACTGATTAAACAATGGAACATTCATAGCAAGAATGACCACAACAAGGTCATGCCTCGAAAATGGGTAACATGAATAATTTCGTAAAATAATTATAAGTTACAGCCCTGAACATTTGTTTCCACTGTTTTTTCCTCTCCTCCTTCTATTTCCTCCTTATAGCCACCATTTCTCTCATAATTATGTGTCTGGTATCCTTGAAACTGAGATTTACAAGCACAAATAACAGTGAAGTGTAACTGTATTGAGGGCCAAACAAAGAATGATAATTGCGCCAATTTCGAGACCTACTTGACACTGCGCATGCGCAGTGGAGTAAAAGTATGGAGGACCATATAGGACATGTAATTTGCAGTTTTAGATGCAAATTTGGGGGATTTGGGGGTAAAATTTGCGTTTGGCCCTAGATATTTTAGAGTTAGCACCAGCTAAGTCTGGGTCATTGGTACAGTATAAAAATATTCAATAGGCCCCATCTAGACATCACACCAAAGCTACATATAAAATTAAAAAAAATTGAGAAATGCTGCCTGTAGAGTGTGCCAATGAAATTGTTGACAATTTATATGCCAAATATAACATGGCTGCTGGCGGCCATGTTTTTTAATGAAATTCGGAAAAATTCAATAGCTCCCATCTAGACATCACACCAAAACTACAGATGAAAAAGATCAGGCAAAATATATGGCCTGTAGGGTATGTCAATGGAATTGTACACAATTTATATGCCAAATCTAAGATGGCTGCATGCAACCATGCTTTTCAACGAAATTCGGAAAAATTTGATAGCTCCCATCTAGACATTATCCCAAAGCCACATATGAAATTTGGAACTGATCAGGTGAGAGCTGTGGCCTGTATGGTGTGCTAAAGGAATTGTGGATGGACAGACGTATGTACGAAAGTATGGAAGTACAGATGGAAGATGGATCACAACCCATCCCAATAGCTCATACTTGATGTTGTCAAGTTGAGCTAACAATGTAGAAAAGACCAAGCCACATGATTATATTTATTTATTTATTTAATGGTGTTTAAGGTAACATACTTATGCACAATGGCTAATCGTGACCGTGACAGTTTTATGGATGGAGGAAGCCGAGGGGCCCAGGGAGAATCACCGAGCATCGACTAGCAACTGTCAGCTCCTCAACATTCTAACTCTGTTCAAGATCTGCTCAAGCAGGGTTACAGCAGTTGAAGACATGAGCAACAGTGACATGCAGTACGCCTTAGTACACAGCGTCATCGTGCCCCCATGGAGGCAACCAGGATAAAGTGCCTTGCCAATGGACACAATGCAGGTCGTCCTGGACAGGGATCGAACTCGGGACATCCAGCATAGAAGTCCAACAGTCTACCACTGAACCACCGCGCTCCCCGGCCACATGATTATATTAAAGACAAGTAACTGAACAACCTACCCACTCTTCAACTCTCTACCTAACATGAAAGGTAGATGACACATGCAAACTAAATTCTTGAATAACTATTTATTTTTTTTTTATCAAAAACATAGCTTATCACCCCTCATGGGAATGAGCTCAACAATAAATGAAAGTGTCAATGACACTGTAGCGTAACTTGTCTGTGTGTTGTGTTTGATGAAAAGGATAATGTTCATGAAAGGATTAAGAAATAAGACAAGAATTGTGATAATTGGGAATATGTTAATTTCTGTTCCCTGTATGCTATGTTTTCAATAAAAATAATATGAGGTGTAGACTGCACTAAAGAACTGAGGAGTGGGTTAATGTGGCCCTCACAGTTAATGTATGTGGCCCTCACAGTTAATGTATGTCAACCAAAGTTACCAAGTTGCAGTGAAATTATTCCAAAACGAGTCATCCTATCAAGTTACAATGAAATCCCTTCATAAATACGGCATTTAGACTGTGCTAAAGGTTTTCAGGCTTCGGGCCTGTATAGCCCTCACAGTTGACCAATCGCAACCAAAAGGGGATGTCCTCATCTAGACATTACACTGAGTCATCCTACAAAGTTACAATGATATCCCTTCACAAATACGACCTGTAGTCTGTGCTAAAGTTTTTCGGGTTTTGGGCTCGGGTAGCCGTCATTGTTGAATGATCGCGACCAAAAGGAGAAGTTCTCATCTGGGGATTATCTGGAGTCTTCCTACCAAGTTACAATGAAATCCCTTCATAAATATGACCTGCAGACTGTGCTGAATGTTTTCGGGCTTTGGGCCCCTGTAGCTCTTACAATTAACCACTCACGACCAAAAGGGTATGTTATCATCTCGACATTATATGGAGTCAACCCACCAAGTTACAATGAAAACCCTCGATAAATACGACCTAAAGACTGTGCTAAAGGTTTTCAGGGCTAAATGATCTTGACCAAAAGGGGACGTTCTCATCTAGACATGATCTGGAGTCATCCTACCAAGCTACAATGAAATCCCTTCATAAATACGACCTGTAGACTGTGCTAAGGGTTTTCGGGCTTAAGGCCCCTTTAGCGATCACAGTAGACCAATTGCGACCAAAAGGGGACATTCTCATCTAGACATTATATGAAGTCAACTTACCAAGTTACAATGAAATCCCTTCATAAATACGACCTGTAGACTGTGCTAAAAATTTTCGGGTTTTGGGCTCGGGCTGTCATCACGGTTAACAGATCATGACCAAATGGGGAAGTTCTCATCTAGACATCATACAGAGTCATCCTACAAAGTTACAATGAAATCCCTCCATATTAAATATGACTTGCAGACTGTGCTACAAGTTTTTTGGTTTCGGGCTTGGGCAGTCATCACGGTTGACAGATCATGACCAAAAGGGGATGTTCTCATCTAGATATTGTACAGAGGCATCCTACCAAGTTACAATAAAATCCCTTCATAAATACTAACTGTAGACTGTGCTAAAGGTTTTCGGGTTTTGAGCTCGGGCAGCCATCTCGGTTGACTGATGCGACCAAAAGGGGACGTTCTCATCTAGACATGACCCCAAACTTGCAAATGAAATTTTGTGACGATCGGACAAGAACTACGGGGTGTAGCCTGTGCTATAAGAAAATGTGAACAGACTACAGACTTCCGCACGCGTGATGGAAATAGCTTATCTTGACTTTGTCAAGGAAAGCTAAAAATGAAAAAAATTAAAGTAATTTATATATTTTTTATACTTACCAATGACTCAGACTAAGCTGGTGCTAACTCTTAAATATTCTGAGCCAAACACAAATTTTGCCCCCCAAATTCCCAAAATTTGCATCCAAATAAAAAAAACTGATGTCCTATATGGTCCTCCATAGTTTTGCCTACTGCACATGCGCAGTGTCAAGGAAGTACCAAAATTGGCGCCAAGCCTCATTCTTCCAACCAGTGCCTGCTAAATGTTATATAATCAGTGGGGAGGTATGAGTTCCCAACTCATGGATGGGCCATCCCCGTCTGGGTCATTGGTAAGAATAAAAAATATATAAATTACTTTAAATTTTTTCATATTTTTATACTGTAACCAATGACCCAGACTTAGCTGAATAGAAAAAGGCTGGAGGGCCTAGGACATGAAGGAAAATCCAATAGGCTCAATTATGTATAAAGAATAATCCCCTTAAGGAGAAAAGGAGAGAAAGGATTTACATATGTCTTTCTTGTTTATTAAAAATAATAAAGACATATCACCGATCAATAATTGAGCCGAATAACATCTATGATCTCTATTAACATCCAGTATAACCCATTATACTAATTCCTTAAAGGAAAGCCAATAAATAAAGATAGTCCAGAGAATGAGACTCTTTATACTCATTTAAAAGTGTCCGAGGATTGTATATTAACGCTCATATGACAAGTGACATATACAGATGCTTCACACCGAGCTACACTTTAAAAATATTACATAAATGAGAAAAACATTAGAACCATCCCAGCACCGACTCGGAATTACTGACTCAGCAGGAGATATTCCCTTGCTTTTCACTATAAAGCCGGTGATATAAGGGAACATCATCCCCCCCCCCCCCCCCCACCCTTCCCTTTGCTCTGGGTCAAATCACCACAGAATGAAGAGGGCAGCAGGACAGCGTCACTGCTGGGATAGAAAGCCTACATAACTATAGGTGTAATCGTTTAGTGGACGACATTCTGAGCAACAGGTAACAGACCTAAACACCTAAGGCTGCCAGAAATAGACTCTATATTTCTGAGATAAAAATTAGTGAAGGTAGACGGCTGTGACCAGTAAGCAGCCTTCATAAGATCTGTAATAGCAATACTGTTAGAATAAGCCCTAACTTCATGCGCTGAAATCTTAAGCACGGACTGCTGATTGGAAGATAAACTCTCAAAAGCAATACGAATAGCTAACAGAATCCATCTAGAAATAGAATAAACAGATATGTCCTTTCTATTGGGAATTAAGGACAGAAAGAAGCGTTTACGCCCCTTTCTGATAAATTCTGATCTGTGTTTATAAATACGCATACCTCTAACTGGACACAGCAAAGGTCTACAACCATCAGAAGATGGAAGAGCTTTGATGACCATAAGCTCAGGATACTTATTAGGAGCCTGATTCTTAGCCAAAAATCACACATTAGTAGTTAAAGTAATAGTATTTCCAACACTACGATAATAAGAATCATCAATAGACAGAGCATGAAGCTCACTAACTCTTCTTGCGGAAGCAAAGGCTAAGAGAAAAGCTGTCTTATATGACAAGAATTTGAAGTCTACAGTATTAAGAGGTTCAAAAGGAGCTTCTTTAAACTTCAGTAGAACCTAAGCTAAATTCCATTTAGGAATTAACCTAAGAGTTCTAGGCCTATTTATCGAAAAGTTTTTAGCTAACTTAGATAAAGAAATATTCGATCCAATCTGTAAGCTATCATGATAAGCATATGTGTCCGATAGCATAGACCTATAACCCTTAATGGTTACTGGCTGCAGTTTGATCTCGTCAAACAAGTAGACCAAAAAATTTGCAATGTCTGGAATGGAAGGATAAAAAAATATCAAATAATCAATAGAATGATCCTTACACCGAGAAAAAACCTTCCACTTTGCCGCATAATTTAGCGAAGAGGAGGTCCTCCTACAGTTAGAAATTGCATCCACTGCTCGTCCTGTAAAGCACTTCCCCGTGCAAGAAGGACCGCACAACAGAAACACTTGCAGGTTGTGATGCAGTGTGCGAGATTTCCCCTGAAAGGGAAGATCCCCCTGTGGAACATCTCATAACAGACACCTGAGTAGATTTATCCATGGTTTCTGAGAGGACAGAGATGCTACAAACAGAATTTTGCAGTGCGTTTGCTTGATCTCTAGCAAGAATCAACAGAGTTGGAGGATATGCATATCCTATCATTCTGTCCCAAGAGATTGAGAGAGCGTCTACTGTGAACGCTCGAGGATCTGGACATGGCGACACATACGTCTGCAACTGATTGTTGAGATGTGTCGCAAACAAGTCTATCATTGGTCAATCCCATTGGTAGCAAATCTAATTGAACGCTCGCTTGTTGAGAGTCCATTCTGACGGTAACATGTGACCTTTCCGCGATAGCGAGTCTACTAGAACGTTCAGACGACTCGGAATATGACGGACCAACAGAAGAACATGATGTTCTAGAACAGAAGAATTCTTTCTGACAGATTGAATAACGAATGGAATGAGTGCCTCCTTGGTTCCTGATGTACGCTACTACCATTGAATTGTCCGACAGTATTTGAACATGTGAATTCTGAATTATGTTCATCCAGTGGCATAGCGCAAGCCAAATTGACATCATCTCTTTGGAGTTTATGTGCTTGTTTAGGAACTCCGGATCCCAAAAGTCCTGGCACTTGGAGTCTGTTGGGTTCAATGTCACACCCCAAACTGTTTGACCCGCATCCATCATAATCATAAAAACCGGATCCGGCAATTGCAGTGGAACTCCCCGAAAATATCTGCCCAAGTCTGAATCCTTAGTTTTACTTGGTCTGTTTGTTTCGAGTGAATGAACCTTCACACTCCAAACTTGAGTGAAAAATATCTGGAGTGGACATGCATGCAAGTGGCCGATCGGAATGAGATCTGCCGCCACTCCATAATATCCCATCAGTTGCATGAATTCTCTCACTGTTACTACGTCTGAGTGTAGACAAAAGCGAGCATAACAACTGACTAACTTCGCTCTGGGTAACGGAAGACAAACTAGATTGTTGTGAGTCTCAAAGCTCATTCCCAAGTGAATGAATGACTTGGATGGAGCTAGATCCGACTTCTTTTCGTTTACTATGAAACCAAGACATCAGAGCAATTGAAGCAGACTCTGAACATGGTTCTGAAGAATTGTTTTGTTGCCGTACCTCTGAAGAATGTCGTCCAAGTAAGCCGACGTTACCACAGATGAATGAGCTTGGAAATAAGTCATTACTGAATTCATTATTCGAGTGAAAGCCCAGGGCGCTAGATTGAGTCCGAAGCACATTGCTCGGAACTGATAAACGACTCCTAGGACGGCGAAGCTCCGTTATTTCCCTTTCTCCATCCAAGTGGACCAGATGAGAATCTCGGTCATCCCTGTCTGACCTAGCATAGGAACGAACCGACCCAGCTTCATCCAACAGTTCCTGAACTGAAACAGTTGAAGGATGTTCAGTAGGATGCTGGGATGAGCTGTGCTACCTGTGATAGCAATTTCCGTCACAGAGGCCTGTGGAGCATTGGTCTTCTGTTGCTTAGCTGCTGGAAGCTCCTGGGACGGTGTGTCCAACATAATTCTTTTATGTGAACGTCCCAACTGATGAGGCCTCGAATCCTTGGCTACTGGACAGACGACATGGAATCCTTTGTCGGCGAAGCAGGCTGGATATCTGAGGTCTCGAAGCCAAGGAGCGGTTGTGTGTGCTGATGTGTGGAAGAGGAAGCCGATAGACTAGCCGAAGCTGGCTGTCTATAAGATGGAGCGTCCCGAACAGGTGTGGATGTATGCTCCAACTGACAAACATTATGAACAACAACATCTGGCCCCAGATGCTGTTGTACGAGAGGGGCCTCTCTCACTCGTGGTCTGGGATGACCTGAACGAGCTTACTACCAAAGTGAGTGGCTTCCTCCTTTCCATCCTCCGTTCCGTCATCGCAGGGTGTGCGTCATCCGAGATTATAGTGCTTGCAACACCCGTATTCCTCTAACCTGGACCGCAACAGACTTACCCGGCGCCACACCACCCATTTGAGGGGTGATGCAACCACCGGTCGAGGTAGCTGGCGACAAGGCTGTAAATCCCTGTTGGGACCTAGGCACTTGTCTAATTTCCGACAAGGCCGTAAATCCCTTTTGGGACTTAGGCACTTGTCTAATTTCATTGAGCACTTTTTCTGCTAGCTCTTCATTACTTTGCAACGACGGCAGCATACTTCCTGATGACATCACAGAAACATCACCATGTTCTTGTTCCTCTATAAAAGAAACTGAAAAACGTGAGTGACCTTGTGGTGAGAGAACAGGCATCGATCTCTAACCACTAAAAATGTACCGTGACACACGTCTCCAACGTTTGTCATCGCAATTACCACAAACAGAACAAGAGTTAGTACGAGTACAATGACTACAGCAGATACAATGAGAATGAGAATCCGAGGAAGACTTCCTTGAATTACAATTTGAACAAAATTCTTTCATAATTATAAAATTTTATAAAGCCGTAGTACTTACACTAACCCTTATAATACAAAGATACATGAAATAATACAATTCATATCAAAATTTCGAAAAATAATTCCCCAAAAATTTTTTTTCGATGAGCCCAAATGGATCCTAAAAAAACAAAATGTTTTTAAACCATCTAAAAAATTAATGTAACACTTACGGAGTAAATTAATGTATATGACTACATATATATCCTAACAGATGACAAGAAATTACTAAGGTAAAGTAATCGTTGTCAAAGTAAACAAATAATAATATAATAAAAACTGGAAACAAGACTCCAGGCACTGAGAAACCCGGCCCGAGGTCAGTAACAGATTCTTAAAACTATCTGATGTACAACAGAATCTTCATCTGAAGAAACTGGAATACATCAGATCGTAGATGCATGACCAACAATGCCTAAACACCTAAAGGATGAGGACGTAACCATGGGGATAAAAGAATAAACATTTTGTAACTAAGTTAACTCCAAAGAAATTTTCCAGAAAAAAATTTCCAAAAATATTCCAAAAGCATGGGAGATTAACTAGGGGGGTTTCAAGGAAAGGGAGAGAGGAAACACTTAACAAACAGTGGAGATTTCATAGCAAGAATGAAAACATCAGGCCCCATGCTCTGAAATTAGGGAACATGAAATAATTTTGTATAAACATTATAAGTTACAGCCCTGAACACATCCAGCCACTGTTTCTTCCTCTCATCCTCTTATTGCATCCTTGGATTCACCATTTCCATCAGGATATTGTGTCTGGCATCATTTTAACTGAGATTTATAAGCACAGAAGTCAGTGAGATGTTACTGACAGAAGGGCCAAACAAAGAATGAGGCTTGGCGCCAATTTCGGTACTTCCTTGAAACTGTGCATGCGCAGTAGGCAAAAGTATGGAGGATTATATAGGAAATCAGTTTTTTTTATTTAGATGCAAATTTTGGGGATTTGGGGGCAAAATTTGTATTTGGCCCTGAATATTTAAGAGTTAGCAACAGCTAAGTCTGGGTCGTCGGTTACAGTATGAAAAAATATAATGAAAACTGAATGGTGTTTTAGGAAATAGCGCTGGCTAGTTTGGGCCATTATGTTGGGTAAAGGATTAAGCGGGGTAAAAGAGGTGGTTTGAGAAAGTCATCTGCTCAAAAATGTTGACCTTTTCAAGATAAGGCTGACAGATACGAAAGTAATTCAACAAATGATTCTTTTAATGAGATGAAAACAAATTCAACCGTTTCCAATATCTCCATATGTTACAAGGCCGGGGATTACAAGCTGTCAATTGGATATATAATATGCAAAGGGTGATCAAGTAGTCAAGAAAATCAAAATCAATTTATACACTCATTTGCATGTCTAGTAAAAATCTGAGGACCCAGCACACAAATCCAAAGTTAATGGATCATTTGGAAGTATAACTGGTGATCCATGAACTTCAAATATGCTAGTTGTGTGTTCCACAGTTTCCACTGGACTTGCAAGCCAAGGTAACAGACCAAGATATAACTAACACAAATATAAAAGGATCATTGCATGTACAGTGCTGCTCACAGTCTCCATATGCAATATATCCATATGAAGAAGCCTTGTACAATGGAACCCTTTTAACCCTTTACCCAACGTAATGGCCAAAACCGGCCAGCGCTATTCTCAAAAATCGCATATTAATTTTCAAAATCTTTTCATTTTTTGTCTCAAAAACATAGGTTATGACCCCTCGTTCCAACGAGGGGTCATAACCTATGTTTTTGAGACAAAAAATGAAAAAAATTAGTTATTCAAGAATTTTTTTTGCAAGTGTCATCTGCTTTTCATGTTAGGTAAAGGGTTAAATGAATAGCCACTTTGTCAGTGAAAATTATCCAATCAACAAGATGTTCAATTAAGAGGGATGTAGTCACTTTCCTGTATTCTAGAGATAAACTGAGCATTTACTCATAGGGCTCTGTCAAAAAAAATATAATGGAATGAATGCATGTAATAAGGACAAATAAATCTATAAATAAAGGGAATTTGTTGATTATCAGGTAAATTCTTTATTCAATTAACATAAGTTTGATCTATAAGCTACATGTACTTAACAGGTCAAAGTTTGAACTGAAGGTTTGGTAAATGGTTTTGAGTTTGGAACTTGAATTGACCGTCTTATATAATCTACAAAACATCACAAAATTAGTTGCATCTGGCCACTGAATTTCACGTTAGGCTGGTTTGGTCTGTTCTTTCTACTTCAACCGTGTTCCAATCTGAGGGCTAGCAGCCACGAGTTGGAGAATAGTTGAAATACAAGAAATACACTAAATCACAGCTTGAACCCTCCCCACACATTTGAACACCTTCTGTCACACTTGTCAAGACATGAGAATCAAGGAAATGACATTTCAGTGGTTTCATTTTTCACATTTTTCTTCCAGGGTGCAGAACCATGTAGATCTAGTTTTGCTTCAAGATATGTGTCCCCTCCATCACCCAACCACTTTTATTAACCCCTAGCACTCTGGTCTTTCTCCAATCACTCTGTTTTTGTCTTGTGTAACTATGAATTTAACCAACTGCACAGTATATCTTGTTAACAAGGTATATTTGGTTAAACATCAAATTGAATTATGGGAAATATATGAGGCTGAAAACTTTGCCATTTTGACATTGGCATGCAGAGTTAAGCTTCTACTGCCTATGCTTGCAAAAATACCCTTTGCGTACTGTCATGGTTCCACTAGGAAGGCAGGCTGTCACTCAACAGCATCATTTACTTTGCCAACTTTTCCTAAAACCAAAATGTGCCTAACTGGGATGTCAGTATAAGAGCATCATTATGGTACCGTTCCCTGTCACAATCCATACACATATCGCTTTGATGGTGCAACAAATAACAATAGTTAAGCTACTGTAATGGAAATAATTATTGCATCCAATCAGCTGTATTTTGTGATCGCATTCCAGAATAACTGTTTTGTTTTCAATGTTCATCTTTTCCAGCTTGTGATGTCATAATATTTAAAAGAGGTGAATGGAGATAAGTCTGTTAGTTTGTTGGCAGTGTATGTCTACAATTGTCAGAGATCAGTCTCTCCAAAAAGTAACATTGTGTACCATGTGCCAAGATATGGTGTTTTAAACTGATGAAAGAAATAAGTACTAGGTTGTGGGCCATGCAAAGAAGACTTTTTTATTTTTTTAAATCATATTTTTCCCCTTCGACGCTGTGTCAGTATTCTTGTTCCACCCTGGTATTATACAAAACATACCATATATTTTCTGTCTGTCAGTGGAATCTCTTGCTGTGTTTGCAGTGGATCCAGGCATGTCTGCCAATCTTTCAACATATGTCTTTGTTGATTTGGGAAGAGGATCTCGCCGAGTTATTTCTGGCCTCTGAAGTTTGACTATCCTGGAAAAGGGCACAGGTTTGTAATGCTTCTGGGGAACACTTTCATCCTCTGGTTGCCTGATATCTTCTCTCCCTGAAATACTCTCCTCTCTGACAGTTTCCAAGGCATCTGTAAATTTTTCAAAACTGCTTTTAACAGATGGCTCCTTTTTCACAAACTTTTTAAAATCATCTTTCTCTTCAAACAAATGTTCCACATCAGCAAAAGAAAATTCTTTGTCAATGTTGTCCTTAGTTAAGTGCAATGACTTTTCAGATTTTGGCTTGATCACCCCGCCAGCCTTGACACCTCGATAGGACAATGGTTTTGTTTTTATTGTTCTGGTTTTGCCTAATGGACTTCTTTCTGGGCTGGTGCTTTTAGTCTTTTTGTTGACAGTACGTGAAGGAGTTGGTTCTGGAGGCAGCTGAGGTCTGTCTGTCATTAGGCTGACAAGCAGTTCTTCAGTATCTTTCATCCGCGCATGAACATTTGCTTTTTGCTGAATCTTTCGTAATTCTTGGTTATCTTTGTCGATATCTTGAAGATCTCCATATCTTGTGATTGTCTGAAAATGAAAAAATTTAAACTAATTTATATATTTTTTATACTTACCAATGGCCCAGACTTAGCTGGTGCTAACTCAAAATTATCTAGGGCCAAACACAAATTTTGCCCCCCAATCCCCCAAATTTGCATGCAAAACCCAAAATTAGAAGTCCAATCTGGCCCTCCATACATTTACTCTCCGCGCATGTGCAGACGCCAGGAAGTCACTGAAACTTGCACCAACATCATTCTTTGTAAAAAAGATTATAATATAATAATTCAGCGGGGAGGTATGAGTGCCCAGTACTGCCCACTCATGGGAGGGCCATTCCCATCTGGGCCCTTGGTAAGTATAAAAAATATATAAAATACTTTAAATTTTTTCATATTTTTATACTATAACCAATGGCCCAGACTTAGCTGAATCGTAAAAAGGTGGAGGGCCTAGAACTTCCGAAATAGTTGATCAACATAGATCAAATCCTTCAATCCATGATGAAGGAATTTAGAATAATTAGAATTTACAAGTATGTCTCTTATACCATAATAGAGGAGACATATCCTAATATGGATGTCAATAATGTAAATCCTAAATCTGAGCATGAAACCATGCTAATTAGGATGTAACGAGTTCTCAATTTTTAAGGCTAGTCTGAACTAAGCCCCAAAAATTAGGATGGCATATTTGAGAATGAGAGAAAATTGCCCATAAACCTACGCCATACAATAACACTACAGCTGTATGCAGAATATAGTTACGGATAAAACAGCTTCCTTCATAGTTACATACCCATTAAGCCAGAGAATGGGTGAAAATGACCCCCCCCCCCCCCCCTTTTTTTCTGAACATATCTTCAAAAGAAAGAGGAGAGAGCACAAATTATTTTCAAATTGTTGTCCCACTTAAGCATTGTTGGTGCTATTGAAACTAACTTTACCTGGTGTACATGTGCGTAATTGATAACCGGACATTACACATCAGTGAACTGGAGTTCATGGAATAAATAAATACGTCTCCAGGTATTGCTGGCAAACATTTAATGTGTTATTATTTATTTTTTCATTGTTATTTTGACGATTTTGTATTTTTTATGGTTTTATCCATACTGGCCCCACAAACCTGTTGATTTCCGGTACACACACTGATGTAAACACATGGGCGATTGAACAACAACGACAAAATAGAATACTTCTTTATTATTATTTATGGTCAATGTAAATAACATTGGCCAGCTAGATATAATAGTTACAGCTGAAGCAAGAACACACTACAAATATAGGTACCTTAAATGTGGTTAACCACAGTTAACCACGGTCAAACACGCTGGTTAACCGGTCAGAAAAAAGTCTTAACCACGGCAGCAATACCCTCTGGTGGAGGAAGCTTCTGGCGAATGTTCAATAACAGGAACTTGAGAAAACTGAAGGAAATTGTGACAACAGATATGTTTTTAGTAGGAATCACACTGAGATTGTTAAATCTTAACGTAATCTACTGAATGAAATGAATTGAAGGATACGCGTATCCTACCATTCATTCCCATGAATACGGCTGAGCGTCAACTGTATGTGCTCAAAAGTCTAACACTGGCAACACAAACGATGGAAACTATAGTTCCTGTGTTCACAAACTTAACTATCCTGGAGCGAACCCACATATAAATCCAATGATGAAGCGTAAACAATAAGACATCATTTCTGATGAATATGTGATCTCCAAGAACTGAGGGTCCCAAGAACCCTGCATATCGATTCCGTCGGATTCAGGGTTGTAACCCAATTTATGAAGTCACGTCCGTCATAATTGAGAAAACCGAATCTGACAGCTGTAAAACCATTGAATATCTGCCCAAACTTGACCTTATGTTAACTAGATCTGCTAAAACAAAACAGGTCTAGAGTGAAAAATGTCTTTCCACTCCAGTTAAGAATAACTGGAGGGGATGTGTGCATAAGTGATCCATCGAAATAACATTCATAGCCACTCTGCACAATCCCATCTGATGCATAAAATCTTTCACTGTTAATGTATCTGATAGAAGACAAAAGCGAGCCTAACAACTGGCTAATTTGCTCTGTGAAACAACAAACGAACCAGCTCGTTGAAAATGAATTGTAGGATACGGGTATCCTATCATTCATCACATGAGTCATTATCTAGTTCATTCTTCAAGTGATCTTAAGAACTATAATTGCCGTGCAGTCGATCATTTGAACGCTCGCTTTTTCGACTGAATGATTATCCTAAATAACCTTTTAGAGCCATGAAAAACACGTTATCCAGTTCCAGTTAATTATCGGTCGGACTGAGCTCTAGAAGAGCCTCAAGTCACTGGCTCAGGGGTGTCTGATCAGTAAACTCGAACAGACCTAAACCCCCTATCCAAGTGGTTGTATAGTCGATTCCTAAAGTAATTATAGGAGGGATACGTATACCTTCGCTGACTCCTTATAGACAATCTGAGCCTAGGACATCCTCTCCTACTCTTTTCTGCTATTGTTGGTCGATTAGACCTCAACTTAAAGAGTTGAGTATTGATGCTTTCTTGTAGCTTAATCCTACATTAATGAAAGGTTACCGTCAAAGACTTAGTGTCTGGAAAACCAGAGTGACGTGTAGAGAGTTTTCCACCTTGTCATATATTAAAGATGACGACGCAAGGCTTTGTCATATCAGAATAACTCCCACTTAACAACTGTTAAGACAGAGATATATGTGATAAATAGGCCTGGAAAGAATTTTTAAAGAGGTACAAACGTCCACAAAATTCCTTTCCATATAGATGTTGTGTAACAGTACTTAAAAGTGAAGTACACAAGACCGTGAGTCTAAATTCGCTCTGAATAAAAAATTATCTTCTCAATTGTGTCCGAGCGAACAGTGAAATGATGAAGGTAAGGTCACAACTAAGACCTTAGCCTGCTCATTCAAACGCAGAGAAACTCTCAACACAACTTCCCCGGTCGTTTTTTAAATGAATGTGTTTAAAAAAAAAACAGTTAAAAATACAGAAGATGATAAGAAACCGTATCCCTTTCATCATCCATCTAAATCAGTTTTAGAATCACGGTCAACGGCATCTGAACACTCAGCCATCCGACAGCTCAAGTTTTGAGACTGACGTTGAGTGCTTCTGCATTTGCAAGAATACTGCGATGAGCTGCGCAATCTGTGACAGCAAGTCTGTTGCGGAGGCCTGAGGAGCAGCGGAAAATGTATTGCTTGTCCGCCGGCTGCTCCTAGGACAGTGTGTCCGAGATGGCTCTTAACTGCGGACGTTCCGATGAATGAGGCGTCTCCTTGGCTACTAGATGGTGCGACTTCCTTGGCAAAGAGTGGACCTATTGACGATGCAGACTAGATATCTGAAGTAACATAGCCAAGACGCTGTCGTGAGTGCTTAGTAGACACTGAAGAAGTCGAATTGCAGCCGACCCCAGCTGAGAATTAAACGGAGCATCCCGGACAATAGGCATGTACATAAGCTCCGAATGATGCAAGTTCCTACCAAAAGCATCTGGCCCAGATGTTGTTAAAAGAGAGAGGGGTCTCCCTCTTGCTCGCGATCCTGGGAGACCTAGCCGAGCATACCTCAGAACTTGCCGGCTTCCTCCTTTCCATCGTCGCAGGGTGAGCATGATTGGATTTTATAGTGCTCACTACATCCTTGTTTCTCTCCTCGACTGCTACGGACATACCCGGCGTCACACTATCCATATTCTGAGTAACGATATGCCAGTTGAGCTAGCTGGAGACAAGGTCGTAAACTCTATATTCTAAGATCTAGGCCCTTGTCTTATATCATAGAGCACTTTTGCTGCTAGCTCTGATTTAGTATGTAAATGCGACACACCTGGTGTCGCGGTCCTCATATTCAAGAGTAACCACTCCACCGGTGACAGGGAACTGAAACCACTCACCGCGGTTTAGAGCCCTGTGCAATATAAAGAGCACTTTAGCCATTATATAGTGGAAGCCATAAGACTAGTCGACCCCGGCTTCCTATTAGACGGGGCGTCCAGGACAGGTGGCATGGACGTAAACTCCGACTGACGCAAGTTCCTACCAACTGTCCCCAAATGATGATGTAAGAGAGAGAGACCTCTCTCTTGCTCGTGGTCCTGGTAGACCTGGACGAGCATACCTCAGAACTTGCCAGCTTCCTCCTTCGGTCGTCGCTGGGTGAGCATGATTGTATATTATAGTGCTCGCTCCACCCTTGTTCTCTCCTCGACCGCTACAGATATACCCAGCATCACACTACCCATATTCTGAGTAACGATCCACCGGTTGAGCTAGCTAGCGACAAGGGCGTAAATCTTATGATCTGAGATCTTGGCCCTTGTCTTATATCATTGAGCATGCTAGCACTAATTGTATATTGTCGCATTGCATATTCCTAGCCCAGCGGCATCACAGTTCTCAGAGGCCTGAGTAACTACTTCACCAGCCGAGCTAGCTGGCAACAGGTAACTAAAACCATATGCCATGGTTTTTAGCCCTGTCTAAATGCGACAAGGGACTTTTTGTGCAGTCCTGTGTGCTTTTCGGACATAGAGGAAGCCATAAGACTAGCTGACCCTGGCAGCCTATTAGGAGCATCCCGGACAGGAAGGCATGGACGTAAGCTCCAACTGACGCAAGTTCCTACCAACAACCTCTGACCCCAGATGTTGTTGTAAGAGAGAGGGGCCTCTCTCTAGCTCGTGGTCGTGGCAGACCTGAACGACTATACCTCAGAACCTGTCTGCTTCCTCCTTTCTGTCGTCGCAGGGTGAGCATGTTCGGATTTTATAGTGCTCGCTACACCCTTTTTCCTTTCCTCGACCACTACGGACTTACCCGGCATCATAACACCCATATTCTGAGTGACAGAAGCACTGGTTGAGCTAGCTGGCGACAAGGACGTCTATCTCATGATCTGAGATTTAGGCCCTTGTCTTATTTCACTGAGCACTTTTGCCGCTAGCTCTAATTGTATATTGCGATGACGGAAGCACACTCTCTGACGGCGTCACGTAACCTGACCATGTTCTTGTTCCTCTGTAAATAGAACCTAAAAAACTAGAGTGACTTTTTGGTGAAAGGACCAGTGTCCCCTCGCCGCGAAAGGACCGAGGCCTCAAACAACAAAGCATGACACCCGTCTCCAACGTTGACTAAATCTGACACATGTTGTGCAAGAATTAGTGGTAGTACATCGACTACAAGCAAGACGACAATGAAAACAGAGGAAAGGTTTTCTCTTATTTGCCCTGCTATTTGAGAAATATTATTACATAAAAGCTAAAATAGATCGATTGTACTACCACCAAATCTACATAAATATAAGATAAGATAACATTAAAATATATAATCGATGAAATAATTACACCCAGAAGAAAAAATAATTGAAAAAATTTTTTTTTCAATTTTTTTCTTATATAAGAGCCCAAGTTCCCAAAGAGAACGATGAGCCCAAAAGAGCCTAAGTGTGGACAAAATTATAAAAATATCCCCCAAAATAATTGCCACACTACCGGAATATTTTATACTACTTACAACCGTTGTTTCCCTAAAAATAATAGGAAACTACCTACATAAATAAAGCATTGTCAATGTAAACAACTTCAGAATAACAAGAGAATAACATTCACCTGACATGGTAGTCTAAATATCAAACCAGAGACTTGACTTGAATAAGCTGCATACGCCCCTCCTAAGAAAAGCATATACCAACTAGATGAAGCGATTGTGCCCATACAATACACAGGATTTTCCTTCTATTTTCAGTTCCTGCACTTTTATGTCCCAAAATTGAGATAAACGCATAAAAAACAAATTTTTTTAATTTTTGTTTGGAAATTTTTGAAGTCCCAAACAAAATATTTTCAGACTAAAATTATTTTTTATTCTTCTTAACATTGACCAAAATGCATAAAAAAAGAAAAAACTAATTTCTGGTTTTTGGTCAAAAATTTTCCAAGTCCCATCCGGACCCCAAATTTTCAGTGTAAAAAAAAATTATTTTTTTTTGTCTTAAAATTGACCAAAATGCATAAAAACAAAAAAAAACTCATTTCCGGATTTTGGTCCCACCCAGAGCCCAAATTTTCAGTGTAAAAAAAACAACAAATTTTTTGTCTTAAAATTGACCAAAACGCATAAAAAACCAAAAAACTAATTTCCAGATTTTGGTCCAAAATTTCTAAGTCTGGACCGGGACCCCAAATTTTCAGCCTAAATATGAACCCAGGGATTTGGCTTGAACAAACTTGAATTTCCCCGCGCCCACAAGCATGGTGCATACCAAATATCAAAAGATTCATATTAGTAGATCTGAAGAAGAAGATTTTTAAAGAATATTCCTCATACTGAACTAATTTAAAAATTTAGGCTCCCGTAAAGAGCCCAAATATGGACCCAAGGAATTGATTTCAATAAACATGTGAAACAATCTTCGAAAGATGTTATACGTGAAATTTGAAAGCTTTTGGAGCAGTGGTTTGGGAGAAAAGTAGTGTTAAATGTTTTTCCCATTACCCACAGTGTTAAAAAATGCTGACTCAGCACTTTTTCAAAGTCCCCAAAAAAGTACCACATGATAAAACCGATAGCAATTTGTTTTTATCATTCCATTCTGTTGGTCCTAAGGAAGTTTCACACCAAAATAAGAATTCTCAGTGCCGTGTAGTTTTGGAGATATGAGCGTTTTAATTTTTTTCTATTTTTAGCTCCTGCAGTTCCCATGGGGCGACGGGAAAAAACAATTTGGGCATAAATTAAGTACTTATGACCCAATAAGCCCTCATATCAAATTTGGTTCAAATCTGCCTCTCGGTTTGGAAAATAGAAATTTTGGGCTTGGCGAAAATTCTTGCCCCTCCCATAACGAAGGCATATATAGCTCCTAGAACTTCTCTTGAACAAATCTGAGTCTACACCTCAAAAGGAAGCTGTACACCAAATATCAAGTCTCTGCTACTGCTGGTTCATGAGAAGAAGATTTTTTAAGATTTAAGCACACTTTTTGGACGTAGCCCTACCGAAGGTCAACTTGATTTGAACAAACTTGAATTGACATATGACAGGGAACACGCACAGCAAATTTTGTTGAATTTGGTCTAGCAGTTCATGAGAAGAAGTCGATAATGTAAAGTTAACGACGGACGGAAAGTGATCAGTTAAGCTCCCCTTGAGCTTTGCTCAGGTGAGTTAAAAACCGGAAACAAGACCCCAAGCAACACGACCCGAAGTCAGTAACAGAAATAAAACTATCGGATGTAAAGCAAGATCTTCAACAGAAGAAAAAACAATACATCGGATGTATGATGCATGACCAAAATGCCTAAACACCCCAAGGGTGAGGATGTAACCATGGGGATGTACAGAATAATCTTCTGTATAAAATGTTAAACTCCCAAGAATTTTATAAAAAAAACTCCAATAAAACAAGCCAAAAAGCTTGGGAGTTTAACTGGGGGGGGGGGGGGGGGGGGGGGGGGGGAGCAAGGGAGGGTAGGGAAGGAATACTTAACAAACAGTGGAAAAATCATTATCAACAATGATGTCAAGCCCATGTCCCGAAATTGGGGAACATGAACTAATTTTTATAAATATTATAAAATTACAGCCCTGAACGTTTCAAACCACCGTTTCTTCCTTCCTTCATCTAGTTGTGTCCTTGAATCCACCAAATTAACCATTGATTTGTGTCTGTCATCATTAAAACTGAGATTTAAAAGCACAGATGTCAGTTTGATGTTATCTGACTGAAGGGCCAAACAAAGAATAATGTGACTTCCTGGCGTCTGCGCATGCGCAGAGAGTAAATGTATGGAGGGCCAGATAAGACTTCTAATTTTTGGTTTTGCATGCAAATTTTGGAGACTGGGGGCAAAATTTGTGTTTGGCCCTAGATAATTTTGAGTTAGCACCAGCTAAGTCTGGGCCATTGGTTATAGTATAAATATATGGGATGTCCTTATTGTGTTCTGCTGACAATTTGACTGGCAGCATAATCACAGTGGATGAGGAGGGAGGGAAGACTTGCCTTTCAACCCACCCAAGGCACACACTTCTCCTTAAAAAAGTACTCAAGGTACTTTAATTGGCATGAAAAGTTAATTGTCATCCCAGCGGAACACCCTGGATATTCACCTATGGGGGAAACACACTCTTAACCCAGAATAAGATAAAACTAGACTGATGTCACACATAGAGCCTGACTGTCCCAGAAATGACAATGCTTAGACACAAAATAGTCTGTGCTATTTTTTGTTATCCGTTTACCTAACAAATCAGCCATATCTGCACTTGTGATAAACAAAAATTATTATTCTAATTTTATTTTTTCATTTTTTTACCCCAAAAAATACTTCATGACCTATTAATGGAACAACCTTGATGAGCTTGTTCCAATAAGGACCAATAAACAATGGTAAGAAGTAAAAAATGAAATGAAAAAATCAGATGTTTCAGAAAAATAATTTGTACTATTGGCTTCAACTTGTGCTAGGTAAAGGGTTAAAGATGCTGTACATAAAACATTCTCTTTATAAAATCTTCTATTATAATACTACTGAAAAATAATTTTGGTAAGTAGTGACAAGAAAAATGTTCTGCTTTTTTCATCTTTCTGAAAGAAAGTATAAAATTATGTGTTTTCTGAAAATGTTAACAAAATTTGTAGTTAGATCATCAGCTACATAGCTCTGTTGATTAGGAAATATACCTGCAGTCAATATAAGTTGGAATTTTTTAAATTTGTAATTTAAATTTTAAAAGACTATACTTCAAATTTGAAGTGCACCTGTGTTTTCTTGTTGAAACAAGAGGCCCCAAGGAGCCTTAATTGCTCACCAGCCAAAGTGGTTCAAAGAAGTATTTGGGGGTCACATCCAGTTAGACATGGTACATCAACACTACAAAGGAATGAAGTCATGAGAGACAAATTTTATGGAACTAGGGCCATGGCTTGAACAAATGTGAATCTTACCTCCCTAAGGATGTTGCATACCAAATATCAAAAGCATTCATCTGCTGGATCTGAAGAAGAAGATTTTTAAAGAAAATTCCTCATTTTGAACTAAGTTATCATTTGGGCTCCCACAGTGAGCCCAAATATGAACCCAGGGACTTGGCTTGAACAAACTTGAATCTCACCCCCTAAGGATGCTGCATGCCAAATATCAAAACATTCCAACTGCTGAATCTGAAGAAGAAGATTTTTAAAGAAAAATTCCTCATATTGACTAAGTTATAATTCGGGCTCCCATAGGAACCCAAATATGGACCCAAGGACTTGGCTTTAACAAACTTGAATCTCACCCCCCACCCCACCCCCCCCCCCCACACCCCCAAGGATGCTACACACCACATATCAAAACATTCCAACTGCTGGATCTGAAGAAGAAGATTTTTTAAGAAAATTCCTTATTTCGAACTAAGTTACAATTCAAGCTCCCACAGTGAGCCCAAATATGGACCTAGGGACATGGCTTGAACAAACTTGAATCTCACCCCCCTAAGGATGCTGCATACCAAATATCAAAACATTCTGACTGCTGGATCTGAAGAAGATTTTTAAAGAAAATTCCTCATTTCGAACTAAGTTATCATTCGGGCTCCCACAGTGAGCCCAAATATAGACCTAGGGACATGGCTTGAACAAACTTGAATCTCACCTACCTAAGGATGCTGCATACCAAATATCAAAACATTCCAAATGCTGGATCTGAAGAAGAAGATTTTTAAAGAAAATTCCTCATTTTGATTTAAGTTATAATTCGGGCTACCACAGTGAGCCCAAATATGAACCCATGGACTTGGCTTGAACAAACTTGAATCTCACCCCCCTAAGCATGCTGCATACCCAATATCAAAGATTCTGCCTGCTGGATCTTGAGAAGCAGATTTTTAAAGAAATTTGCCTGAAAAGCACTAAGTTCAAATTGGGCTCCTATACTGAACTCAAATATGAACCCAGGGGGCCGATTTGAACAAACTTGAATCAGATCCACCCCACAATGTTGCATACCAAATATCAAAAGATTCTGCCTGCTGGATCTGGAGAAGATTTTTTAAGAAATTTGCCTGAAATGCACAAAGTTCGAATTCGGGCTTCTATACTGAGCCCAAATGTGAATCCAGGGGGCCGATTTGAACAAACTTGAATCAGATCCACCCCACAATGTTGCATACCACATATCAAAAGATTCTGCCTGCTGGATCTGGAGAAAAATATTTTTGAAGAAATTTGCCTGAAATGCACTAAGTTCAAATTTGGGCTTCTCCAGTGAGCCCAAATATGAAACCAGGGGGCCAATTTGACCAAACTTGAATCAGCCCCATACCAAGATGCTGCATACCAAGTATCAAAAGATTCTGCCCACTGGTTCTGGAGAAGATTTTTTAATAATTTTTCTATAATTCATACGGTGCTATCAGAGTTATGACCCATACAGAGCCCCCATTTGAACAAACATGAATTGCCATATAGTAATGAACATCCACATGAAGTTTCATGAAAATCGGACCAGAGGTTTTAGAGGAGAAATCGTTTGAAAAATGTTCACGATGACGGACGGCAAGTGATAAGATTAGCTCCCTTCGGTGAGCTAAAAAGTAATATCAAATTTGAAGAGAATCGTATAATTAGAACTGGACTTATCTTCTTGATAACATGGGGAGGAGGGAGGGCTGGATTGATTCCATCCATCTCCCCCAAAGTTTTGGAGACAACATCAAAGTCCCTCACTCCCATTTCCTTTGCATCTGTATTGCCTTTTGTAAAACAACGGAAGTATGCCGCAGAAGGAATTTCTTTATATTTCAAACCATGAAGCTCAGGTAATGAAAAAAAAGCTGAATACAAGTAAAAGAAATCATGTCTGTAAATGCAATTATTACAGTTGTATTATCATGCTAGAACAAAAAGTTAACAAAGTATGTGGTAGAAGCCTAAGTTAAAGTTTAAAGAACTAAGTTCGAAAACCACTTTGAAAAGGGTTAAATTAATGCCAATATTATTTGAAACCACTGTATACAGCTTCAGAAGACATTGTGCCAAATGAAAAATAATGATGTTGTAACACAGTGTTTGCAGAATGAAAGGTATAACCTTGAAAAGCAAAACTTTAATCCGAAACTTTAAGCTGGGAATAGTAAGTAAAAATGACTTAAAAAAAAGGATTAAATATTTCCTAAAACCAATAAAAGAAATCATTGATGCAAATGCAATCATTAAGTTGTATTGAGCATGCAAGAATTAAAGTAACTAAGTATGTGGTAAAAGCCTAATTTCAAATACAAAGAAACTAAATCTGAAAACATGTTTAAAAGGGGTTAAAATCATGCCAATATTAATTAAAATCACTGTAGAAAGCTTCAGTAGACAGTAGACACTGTTCCAAATGAGAAAAAGTGACATTCTACTAAACTGTTTGAAGAATTAATGGTGTAACTTTGTAAACAAAAAAAACTTTAACCAAAAACTTTAACCTGGAAGTTCTAAGTTAAATTCACTGTAAAACAGGGTTAAATAGTTCCCAAAATAACATGAAACACAATGAGAATGATACAATCAATAGTAATTAATATTAATTAAAAAGAAAAAAAACTTTCATGCCTTCGATGAAATCATGCCTTGATGATGCAGTTGGATTATTTTATCAGTCGGGACTTGAGCCATCACAGTCAAAACAAATCAGATTTATAGCAACTCAACCCCCATGTCATCTTCACAAAGCCACTGATTCAATTCAATGTTCGATTCAATTTCAAATAATAAACATGATTCCATTCGAGATTTGATTCAAAGTGGTAAAATGCCATTGGCAGCAGAAAAATATTCTGCCTCACCCCTCCTCTTACCAAATTTAGCCTGGCTATACCCGATTATTTGACTATTCAATGAACATGATTCAATTATACTACAACAACAAAAGAAATCAGATCACCTTATTGTCTATTCCCCTGGTCTGAAAGGGTTTTGCTTCATGTTCTCTCAATTCTCTTAACTTCATCTTATATTCCTGCATCTGTTTTGCTTTTTTCTCTGCCATCCACTGCAAGAGTTCTCTCCTTTCCTCGGGATCCTTCTGTTGAGGTTTAACCTGAGCACCCTTCATCCTGTCTTGAAGCTTCTCCAGACTGACAGTTAGATCACCATTTCTGAAAATTTGCATGTTTGAAACTTATAAATGTTCAGTCGTACCCTCTCCACAGTATGGGCTGACGGTATAATCTATGACAATGGAGATGAGGTTTATGACTGCAATAGCTCACAGATAATAGTCAATTATACAGACACTTTCAATGTTTATTTATGAGGGTTTGTTCACAATATATAGAAAGTATATAGGGCAATTGTGTGGATATCAATGATACTCTCTCGAGTGGGCACAAGAAATATGTATGTCCAAGAGTGGATTTGCAGCAAGTGGAAATACACAATTTCTTGTTACCACGAATCAGATTATCATTGGTACAGCAGAATCTTGTTTATTGAATAGCCACTTTTCCAGTGTAAAATTATTCAATTAACAGGAGTTTCAATTGATAGGGATTTGTCACTTTCCTTTATTTTTAGAGATGAATTGAGCTTTTATTCTATTATATCTTGTTTGACAGAGCTCAAAGAGCTCTATCAAACAATATATACTAGATTAAATTCATGTACTTGATGTTCTGAGCCAAATTGGTAAAAAAACAAAGGGAATTGATGACTGTCAGGTAATCCAAAGATTTTTTTTATTCCCTCAATCAAAAGATTTTTTTTATTCACTTAACAGGAGTTTACTTTTATGTGCAATTAATAGGTCAAATTTCACTGCAAGCAAAGTAAATGATTTGGTGTTTGGAAATTATATTCAATCAACAGGGTTATTCATTTAAGATATATTCAATTAAGTGGGACCTAATGTATTCATACAAAAATATTAGATTTTCTTTTTATTAAGCAAATTTCAGAAACATTACAGGAAATACAATTGAGCAAATGAAAAATCATTCACACCTCAAATCATCTCATCATTGTCTAACCATTCTGCTGTGCAGACTATTTTTAAACTGACTCAGCAAGGTTTGTTTTTTTAGCATTATCAAAATGGGTTGAAATTGTTTTAGAATGAAAATTTAATAAAAATTTAATAAGAAAAGAAGCAACACAGAACAGTATTTTCAATGAAAGTTCAAAAGAATTACTGAATGTTCGCCAGCAACAAAGTGGATAATTTAACAAAAATTTCTGACATTATAAGTCAAGGTGTTGTGAAACCAAAAATCTATATCTCCCATCTGGGAGATATCAAGTTTTACAAATTGAACATGACAAGTAAGTCAAGCCAAACCTTTAAAATTATGTTACACCGAGAACTGGTTAATGAGTCCTATCATTTAAGTGAAGCAAAACATTCCTACCACAGCAGCAAGCACTGTTACACTTCACACGGTTCCCATGGAGAACCGGTACATGCAGAAGAAACATAACAGGACTGTGTTTCACTATATGAATGTGAAAGAAGGGGAATAGAATCACATTTTTCTTTTTTAATTTTCAAAAACAGAACTGGTAGCATCTGTGATATTTTACCTTTTATCTCACATGACAGGGAGACAACACAATATGAGTTTCAAAATAAGGTAACATTATTTTGCTTCCACCTCATAGCTTATAACCTCTTGCAGCAACAAGCTCTGGCCAATATGCTGGATGAAGAATGAAATATTTCCAGGCCAATATGTTGGATGATAATTAACTAATTCCACTGGTGTTGAATTTGTTTCACCTGCAATAACTCTCAACTTAACCCCTCAACCAACACAAGAAGCACTAGAGGACCTGAGGCTCTCACCTGACAAAGTTGTTTAAAGGAGAATTTAATTCAGCATCTATGGCCAGTTAGCACTACAGAGGAATATATTCATGTAATTATTTAGAACTCTATTGTCCCTGTCAGATAATCTTTCTAGTAATCAGATGTTATTGCAGAAATAATGCTCAGATTTCCAGTATTGCTAAAAAGGTTGTTTTTCAAGAACCTTGAATTCTAAATCTCTATTTCTCTATTTTTCAGTTCCCAGGATAAGTAGCTAACCTTACATTCGAATAAACAAGAGGCCCCAGGGGGGCTGATGGCAATCACCTGACATGGTAGTCTAAATATCAAACCAGGGACTTGACTTGAATAAGCTGCATACGCCCCTCCTAAGAAAAGCATATACCAACTAGATAAAGCAGTTGTGCCCACACAATACACAGGATTTTCCTTCTATTTTCAGTTCCTGCACTTTTACGTTCCAAAATTGAGATAAACGCATAAAAAACAGATTTTTTTTTATTTTTGTTCAGAAGTCCCAACAAAATATTTTCAGCCTAAAATTTTTCTTTCTTCTTAAAATTGACCAAAATGCATAAAAAACCCCAAAAAACTCATTTCCGGATTTTAGTCCACCCGGCCCCCAAATTTTCAGTGTAAAAAAAATAAATTTTTTGGGCCTTAAAATTGACCGAAACACATAAAAAAACAAAAAAAAGAATTCCGGATTTTGGTCCGGAACGGGACCCCAAATTTTCAGCTTAAATATGAACCCAGGGACTTGGCTTGAACAAACTTGAATCACACTCCCCTAAGGATGCTGCATACCAAATATCAAAAGATTCTTATTGGTAGATCTGAAGAAGAAGCTTTTTAAAGAATATTCCTCATACTGCACTAATTTAAACATTTGGGCTCCCATAGAGAGCCCAAATATGGACCCAGGGAATTGATTTCAATTAACATTTGAAACAATCTTCCAAAGATGTTATATGTGAAATATGAAAGCTTTTGGAGCAGTGGTTTGGGAGAAAAGTAGACTTAAATGTTTTTCCCATTACCCAGTGTTAAAAAATGAAAAAAATTATAGTAATTTATATATTTTTTATACTTACCAATGGCCCAAACTAGCTGGTGCTAACCCCAAAATATCTAGGGCCAAACACAAATTTTGCCCCCCAATCCCCAAAATTTGCATGCAAAATCAAAAATTAGAAATCCTATCTGGCCCACCATACATTTACCCTCCCCGCATGTGCAGATGCCAGGAAGTCACCGAATCTGGCGCCAACACCATTCTTTGTAACAAGATATAATATAATAATTCAGCAGGGAGGTATGAGTGCCCAGTACTGCCCACTCATGGGAGGGCCATTCCTGTCTGGGCCATTGGTAAGTATAAAAAATATATAAATTACTATAAATTTTTTCATATTTTTATACTGTATACCAATGGCCCAGACTAGCTGAATCATAAAAAGGTGGTGGGCCTGGAACTTCCAAAATAGTAGATCAACATAGATCAAATCCTTCAATCCATGATGAAGAAAATTAGAATAATTAGAATTTACATGTATGTCTCTTTATACCATAATAGAAGAGACATATCCTAATATGGATTCCAATTATGTAAATCCAAAATCCAAGCATGAAATCATGTTAATTAGGATGTAACAAATAAACAATTTTTAAGGCTAGTCAGGACTAAGCCCTAAAAATTAGAATGGCATATTGAGAATGAGAGAAAATTGCCCATAAACCTTCGCCAAACAATAATACTACAGCTGCTTGCCGAATATAGTATGGACAAAACAGCTTCCTTAATAGTTACATACCCAATAAGCCAGAGAAGGGGACAAAATGACACCCCCCCCCCCCCCCTTTTTGAACATATCTTTAAAAGAAAGAGGGGAGAGCTCTGGAATCAGTCAGCAGAACCCGGAAACGATATAAATAAATATCGATCAGGCACTCAGGAATTAATTCATGAATAATAAATGGTACTAATGCCACTTCACAAGCCAAGGCTATAGCAATGATTTTGATAAATAATATTATCCACTACAAAATATGCACTACAGATGGCGTATACAGTAATAACGAAATCAGTGATATAAAATATAACATACACATATTAAAACGAGATACATTGAACAATCTCTGCAGAGAAAACACACTTCAAAGATCATCCACAGGAGGCCTCTGTAATATTAAATCTTGTAAGAACACTCTCCAACGTGTACTATTTGGTATCTACAACTATAAACACGTGAGAATATGTGATTTGAGAACTGACAAAATAGAGACCAGGATCTAGAAATGGAGGTAGGTATGATTAACCGGCTCCAACACAGACCGCCTCCAAAATATATAATAATTTCAAAGTCCACAAAAGTAATAGCGTAATCACATATTGTGCGAGTGCATAAAAATCCAGCCTGTAATCATCTAAAAACCACTAAATGGTTATGCTGTAACCTATGAACTCAAATAGCAGCCATTATGATGATTAAATAAGTGCCTCTATATTAGAAGTCAGAAAATAAACAATGGAAACTAATGCAACAGAACTGCATATATGACTATAAGGGCACCATCCAACATGACCCAAACGCAAAGTATGTATGTATTAAAATATATATACGTGACAGTGTGAGTGTGTGTGTGTGTGTGGGGGGGGGGGGGGGGGGGGGGGGATTCAAATATATGCCGAAACCTCCTCACCCACATTAATAATCATTGCTGGTCCAGACAGCAATAATATATAGTGACCACAAAGCTCTTTCACGTCTGACATACTCTGCAATGCCACTATGCCACTAAGAGTGGAGAATGATGTGAAGAACAAAACTTCCCTTGAAGAAGAAAACCCTCTGGTGGGGAAGCTTCTGGAGAATGTTCAATAACAGACCCCATAGCCTCAATGAAATCAATAGAAACAAATGAATTGAAGGATACAAATATCCTATCATTCATTCCCATGAAAACGGCTGAGTGTCAAATGTATGTGCTCAAATGCCTAATATTGGCGACACAAATAATGGAAACTATTATTCCCGTGCGCCGCAAACTTAACTATCCTGAAGTGATCCTATATAAGATCATGTAATAGCCATACAGTTAGAATAAGCACAAGATGTAGCCAGTACTTTACTTCATGCGCTGAAATCTTAAGCACTGATTGCTGACTGGAAGATAAATTTACCAAAGCAGTATGAATAGCTGACTTATTTAACAATAGAATGAACGTAAACGTCCTTTCTATTGGAAACTAATGACAAAAGAAACATTTCTTCTCTTCTGATAAACTCTGATCTGCGTCTATAAATACATGAACAGTAATAATTCAATAATGTAGCGTAAACAATGAGACATCATTTCTGAATATGTGGTTTCCAAGAACCAAGGGTCCCAAGATCCCTGCATAGAGAGACCATCGGACTCAGGATTGTAATGCAATATATGAACTCACGTCCGTGATAATTGAGAAAACCGTTAATATATGCCCAAACTTGACCTTATGTTAAAAGATTCTCTAAAACAAAACAGGTCTAGAGAATAACTGGAGGGAACGTGTGCATAAGCGACCCATCGAAATAACATTCATAGCTGCTCCGCACAACCCCATCCGGCGCATAAAATTTTCCACTTTTAATGTGTCAGATAACAGATAAAAGTGAGCCAAACAGCTGGCTAATTCGCTCTGTGAAACAACAGATGAACCAGCCAGATAAAAATGAATTCTGAGTTATGTGTATCCTATCATTAATCCCATGAGACATTATCTAGTTCACAATACAAGTAATCTAAAGAACTATACTCGCTACACTGCCGAATGCTCGCTTTTCGACTGAAAGATAATCATAAATAACCTAATTATCCAGTTCCAGTCAAAATCGGTCAGACCGAGCTCTGTAAGAGCCTCAGGCCACCGGCTCAGGGGTGTCTGATCAGTAACTCAAACAGACGTAAACCCCCCTATCCAAGTGGCTGTATAGACAATCCTAATGAAATATATAGGAGAGAGACATATACCTTCACTATGAGTCCTTATAGATGATCTGAGTCTAGGAAACCTCTCCTACTCTTTCTGTTGGTGTGGTTGATTAGACCCCAACTTAAAGAGTCAAGTATTGATGCTTTCTTGTAGCTTAATCCTACAATAATGAAAGCTTACCACCAAAGACTTAGGTATACCTATACCTTCGCTATGAGTCCTTATAGATGATCTGAGTCTAGGACAACCTCTCCTACTCTTTCTGCTGGTGATGGTCAATTAGACCCCAACTTAAAGAGTCAAATATTGATGCTTTCTTGTAGCTTAATCCTACGTTAATGAAAGCTTACCATCAAAGACTAGAGTTTGGAAAACTAAAGCGACCTGTAGCAAGTTTTCCACCTAGTCAAATGTTAAAGACGAAGATGCAAGGCTTCGTCACATCAGAATAACTCCCACTTAACATTTGTTAAGACAGAGATATATATATAATAAGTCTGGAAAGAAGTTTTAAAAGGTACAAACGACCACAAAATTCCTTTCCATATAGACGTTGCATCACAGTACTTAAAATTGAAGTACATAAGACCATGAGTCTAAATTCGCTCTGAATAAGAAATTATCTTCTCAATTGTGTCCGAGCGAACAGCTAAATGATTAAGGTAAGGCTACAACTAAGATCTTAGCCTGCTATTCAACGCAGAGAAACTCTCAACACATCTTGTCCTGTTGTTTTTAAAAGTATGTGAACAAACACAAACGGTTAAAATACAGAGGAAGATGATAAGAAACCGAATTACTTTTTCCTGCAGGAAGTTAAATATGATGTCGTCTATACAATCGAAGACCTGAGACACCCATGTAGACATAACCGGGAAGAGATCTTATTACCCTGCTCTTTGTCCGGATGAAGTCAGCGTCAAACTATGCTAGCGGTTTCTCTTAATTACTCACAGCATTGTGATTCACTGGAACAAGGTCGAGGAAACAATAATGTATAGTATCCATATCATCCAAGAGTTGTTCCGAAAGGGAAAGTTATCCTCTTCCGTATCCCTTTCATCATTCGTCCAAATCAGTTAGAATCATGGTCACCAGCATCTGAACAGGCAGATGACTGGACTGATTAAGCACCATTCAACAGCTCAAGTTTTGAGACTGACGTTGAGTGCTTCTGCCTTAGCAGGAATACTCCGATTAGCTGCGCAATTGCGACAGCAAGTTCGTTACGGAGGCCTGAGGAGAAGCGGTTATGAATTGCTTGTCTGCCAGCTACTCCTGGGACAGGGTGTCCAAGATGGCTATTACTGCGGACGACCCGATGAATGAAGCCTCATCTCCTTGGCTACTAGATGGTGTGACTTTCTCCACAAAAGATGGACCTTTTGACGATGCAGACTAGAAATCCGAAATCACTTAGCCAAGGTGAGGTTGGGAGTGCTTGGTAGATGCTAAAGAAGCAAAACTGTAGCCGTCCCCGGCTAAGAATCGAACTAACAATAGCTATGTATGTAAGCTCTGACTGACGCAAGTTCCTACCAACAACACCCGGCTCCAGATGTTGTTAAAAGAGAGAGAGGGGTCTCCCTCTTGCTCACGGTCTGGGGAGACCTAACCGAGCATACCTCAGAACTTACCAGCTTCTTCCTTCCCTCAACACAGGGAGAGCATGATTCGATTAAATAGTGCTCGCTACACCCTTATTCTCTCTTGACCGCTACGGACATACCCAGCGTCACACCACTCGTCTACGTGATAGATCTGCTGGCTGAGCTAGCTGGAGACAAGGGACGAAAACCTCTTTTGAAGCCTAGCCCTTGTCTAATATCATTGAGCACTTTTCCACTAGCTCTGAATACAATGCACATGTGACACATCCAGTGTCACGGTCCTCATATTCAATCTCAACCGCTTCAACGGCATCAGGGAACTGAAACCACTCATCGCGGTGCAATATAAAGATCACTTTGTCCGTTATGTAGAGGAAACCATAAGACTAGCCGACCCCAGCTGCCTATTAGACGGGACATCCCGGACAGGAGGCATGGACGTATACTTCGACTGACGCAAGTTCCTACCAACAACATCTGGCCCCAGATGAGGTTGTAAGAGAGAGAGGCCTCTCTCTTGTTTGCGGTCCTGGGTGACCTGGACGAGCGTACCTCCAAACTTGCGGGTTTCCTCCTTCCGTTGTCACTGGGTGAGCATGGTTGCTTATCATAGTGCTCGCTCCACCCTATATCATCTCCTAGCCCGGATCAGATACACCTGGCGTTACAGTTCTCAGAGGCCTGAGTAACCACTTCACCGTTTGTGATAGCTGGCGACAACGGACTTTGTGCGGTCGTGTGTGCTTTTTGAACGTAGAGGAAGCTATAAGACTAGCCAACCCGGCAGTCTATGGAAGGAGCGTCCTGGACAGGAAGGCATGGACGTAAGCACCAACTGACACAAGTTCCTACCAACAACCTATGACCCCCGATGTTGTTATAAGAGAGAGAGGTCTCTCTCTTGCTTGCGATCACGGAAGACCTGGACAAGCATACCTCAGAACTTGTCTGCTTCCTCCTGGGTGGATCAAGGGAAGGTAGGGAAGGAATACTAAATAAACAGTGGATAGATCATAATCAATCAGTGATAATGTCAGGCCCATGTCCCGAAATTAGGGAACATGAACTAATTTTTATAAATATTAGCCCTGAATGTTTCAAACCACCGTTTTTTCCTTCCTTCATCCAGTTGTGTCCTTGGATCCACCAATTAACCATTGATTTGTGTCTGGCATCATTATTAATTAAGATTTAAAAAGCAAAAATGTCAGTTTGTTGTTATCTGACAAGGGCCAAACAACGAACGATGTTTGCGCCAGATTTGGTGACTTCGTGTCGTCTGCGCATGCACGGAGGGTAAATGTATGGAGGGACAGATAGGACTTCTAATTTTCAGTTTTGCATGCAAATTTGGGGGATAGTGGGGCAAAATTTGTGTTTGGCCCTAGATATTTTTGGGTTAGCACCAGCTAGTCTGGGCCATTGGTATACAGTATAGAAATATGCTGACTCAGCACTTTTTCAAAGTCCCAGAAAAGTACCCCATGATAAAACTGATAGCAATTTTTTTTATCATTCCATTCTGTTGGTCCTAAGGAAGCGTCACACCAAATAAGAATTCCCAGTGCCGCGTAGTTTTGGAGATATGGGCGTTTTAATTTTTTTCTATTTTTAGCTCCTGCGGTTCCGATGGGGCGACGGGAAAAATAATTTGGGCATAAATTAATTACTTATGACCCAATAAGCCCTCATATCAAATTTGGTCCAAACCTGCATCTCGGTTTGGAAAATAGAAATTCTGGGAGGGGCAAAAATTCTTGCCCCTCCCATAACGACGGCAAATATAGACCCACAAACTTCTCTTGAACAAATCTTGAGTCTGCACCTCAAAAGGAAGCTGCACACCAAATATCATGTCTCTGCTACTGCTGGTTCATGAGAAGAAGATTTTTTAAGATTTCAGCACACTTTTTGGATGTGGCCCTACCAAGGGGCGAGACAACTTGATTTGAACAAAATCAAATTGTGATGTCATAACAAACTATTATCTCAAATATCAATTAAATTGGTTCAGCGGTTTGGGAGGAGAAGACACAAACATCATGTTCACGGACGACGGACGGTGAGTGATCTGTTCATAAGCACAGCTAACGAAATACTCCTGCAATGTGCAGGCCAACCCAAAATAAAGATTGCTATCAAGTCAATTTTTATAAACATGTTAGCACACTGTATAGGTGCTTCATTTTGATACTCAGAAAAGGAAAGGAAAATAAAGTGTCGCTGAACGGTGATACAAAAAGATAATCCCGCTAATTAACCATGCAGGCCTGACTATAGGTGATAGTTTTTGGGTATATACAAATACTAAGGCCATAAAGGGCAATTACTTAAGAAAGAAAATCTCGAACGACACCTGCATTTCACTGTGGGTATACAGTAATAGGATACACTTGCATACCAAATATCAAGTCACTCAACAAAGTACTTTACAAGTTATTCATGACTGAATTTTGGGATGGATGGATGGACGAACTGACAGGCAATGACTCTGGCAATAAAATCTCGAATGACACCTGCATTTCACTATAAGTATACAGCAACAGGGTGTACTTGCATACCAAATATCAAGTCACTCAACTAAGTACTTTACAAGTTATTCATGATTGAATTTCACGTTGGACAGATGGCAGATGGACTGACAGACGGACCTTGTACTGTGGGTAGACATCAATAAGATAAGAGTTGTACATCAAATATGAAGTCATTCCATTGAGTACTCTGCAAGTTATACATGAATTAGTTTCAAGGCAGACAAATTCTAAGTCCATAAAGGGCAATGACTCTGGCAATAAAATCTCTAACGACACCTGAATTTCACTGAGGGCATACAGCAATAGGATTCACTTGCATATACTAAATATCAAGTCACTCAACAAAGTACTTTACAAGTTATTCATCATTGAATTTCAGGTCGATCGAACAGATGGACAAGGCGATTCCTATATACTCCTGCTGGGGGTATAAAAAGCCTCCCATGTCTCAGTGTCCTATTTTCAAACAGAGAGGGATAGAATGGGAGGGACAAGAAGGTCCAGTCCATTGGGTGAACAGTTTTGAACTTGTGGACCAGAATGGAACAAACTTGAATCTGACCACACTCAGGATGATGTGAACCAAATGAGAAAAAAATTCTGACTGGTGGATCTCAATAAGAGGGTTTTTAAAGAGTATTTCTCATATCCAAAGATTTCAATCGAGGCATCTAAAACAGATTTTTAAAAATTCTTCCTCATATTAGACTAAGTTAAAATTTGGGCTCCCATAAGGAGCCCAAATATCAACTCAGGGTCTTGATTGGAATAAATTTGAATCTGACCCCACTAAGAATGTTGTATACCAAATATCAAAAGATCCTGACTTGTGGTGCTCTGGAGAAGATTTTTAAAGAATATTCCTTATATTACACTTAGTTCAAATTTGGACCCCTGTAAGGAGCCCAAATATGAAACCTGGGGCTTGATTTGGACAAACATGAATCAGATTCCCCTAAGAATATTGTATACCAAATATCAAAAGATTCTAATTGGTGGTTCTGGAGAAGATTTTTTGAATTTTTGAATATTTGAAATTTTTTTTACATTACCCTGCAGTACTCTATGACATAACCGAAATCATTTTTTTAGCATTCAATTCTACAGGTCCTAGGATGCGGCATAACAAATAACAGTTCCCTGTTCCATGCAGTTTGGTGAATACAGGTATTTGAAAAAATATCTATTTATTAGAACCTGGATTTCCCACAGGTATGCAGGAAAACTTGTTTTGTTTTTTTATTATTGCGGTTTAATGAAAATTTTGACAACCCAGATTACCTCATGTAGTTTTATGAGTGGCGGAAGCCAGAGTACCTGGAGAGAACCACTGAGCAGTGGCAAGCAACTGTGAGACTCCCCAATGTACTCCACATAAGCATGGTTAGCATTAGTTGAAGATAAGTGTACCACCGACGTGCTGTAGGCCTAATTACACAGGCCACCAAAGTACACAGTGCCACTGTGCCTCTACATGGGTAATCAAGATTAAGTGCCTTACTTCTGATGGAGTTCGAACTGTGGGCCCTTCAGTTTGAAGTCCAAGGTCATAACCACTGAGTGGCCATGTTTTTCTATGAAATTCGGAAATATTTGATAGCTCCCATCTAGACATTGCCACAAAGTCATGTGTGAAATTTGGGACTGATTGGGTGAGAGCTGCCAGGGTGTAGGGTGTGCTAAAGGAATTGTGGACAGATAGAAGAACATACAGACATACGGACGACAGATTCCAACCCATCCCAATAGTTCATACTTGATGTTGTCAAGTTGAGCTAAAAATCAATTTTCATTTATATCAGACCAAATACCTGACAGAATACTGTAGATGATTTTATTGCAAAATGAATTTGCGATAATCTACCAGAGAATGTGGTAATAATGCAATTTATGTGCCACAAACTAGACACATTACAGTTCAAAACAAAAGATAAGCTCTCAAAAAATACCAATCTACCTCTCAAAATCTTTTGAAATCTGTGCAAGTTCTTCTTGAGAAAGTCCTGTTTCATCTGCTGTTAACTGTCCTTTGGAGACCATTTCCCCAATAATATCTGTTAAGCCACTCAAACCAGATATATGCTGTAATTCTTTTGATCTGTAACAGAAAAATTACTAAAATTATCAGCAAATTTAAATATTTTTTTTTCCATTTTCATCAAAAATAGAAATGATATTAGGAGACAACTATGAACAATTATTTTACTGAACTTTTAAGGTTCAAACAAGGCCTAAACATTCTTGTTTCTCAGGAAATGTTTCCTCAATTTTATGGTGGGGAAAGTGGCTTTTGCTTGCTTGAATTTTTTTAATCAATAAAACAGCACTGAAAATAGTTATAATTGTCTTTGAAATTTAACTTGGAACTCTGTCGAAAAACAAATGTTTTCATAAACAAACAATTCCCTTAATGCAGTTGCCAATTTTGTCAACTATATCTTGTTTGACATAGGTCAGTGAACGCTAGCAAACATGAAATACCTGATTAACTGGTAGAGTGCTAAATTATTTTTGGTCATCAAAATTTGTTGACATATCTTTGCCTTGTTATGGGAGAGTGGCCATAGGCACTCTCCCATAAATTGTAAAGACCGAATAATTTCAGTTCAAGGATAATATGAAGTATATCCACTGAATACAAAGTCTTTAAGATGGGTTAGCTTCAGATTAAAACCCAAATATTGGCTTCAAGACCTCTACAAGTTAAAGTGCTATATAAGTAACAGCAAACAAATTTACTATGAAAGTCCCACGCCTGCAATCCCACAAAAACACACACAAATTAAACACTAAAATGAGGGTTGTTGTGTAGAGAACACAACAAAATACATGCTTTTCACTCACACAGTTGATGGCAGGAATGATTGGTCCCTGAAAGTCTTCTACCAGAAGTGATAATAAAATAATATTTAAATGAGAACATCTCATGCCCAAATTTGCTTTGTACATTCAAGAACAAAGCTATGAATTAAAAAAAAAAACTTCAAGATGTAAAGTCTGGGCAGCATTGGGTGAATCACAAGCTTTTTTATCTTGAGAAGGATTCCATGCCGAAGTATTATTGTTTGTGATGTTCCATGCCAAATTTGATCAGAAAATGATTTAAAGATTCTAGGAAATTCAAACAAGAATCATGGTTCCTTACAAGTAATATGTCAACTGTGCATATGATGATGCATTTTCTGTCAAGCAGATATGTCACGACATCTTGAAGTGTTTTGAATTTCGAACTTTGTTCTTGGATATCCAAAGGAAATCTGGCCATGAGTTTTCCTCATGAAATATTATTTTATTATCAATTTAGGTGTGAATGCAGCAGCAAACTGTCAAGGAATCATGACATCAACTAGAAGGCTATCACATGCAACATCAGTCGGGTGAAGGCCCAAAGAGCCAGGTTGAGGCCGAAAGGCATGACCTTGAACTGGTAAACTCACCCCATGAAAGCGAACCTGAAATACTTTTGCGATGACTGATGAACTAGAATGTGAAAGTAAGCGTCTCGCAGGTCAATGATGGAAGTGAAATCTCCCTGGTGAAAGGAGTGGCGAACCCACCTGAAAATTTCAATGCTGAACATGGGAGAAATGATCGACTGGTTCAGGGTACTCAGACTGACAACCGGTTGGAGTCGACCGTCCTTCTTCGGCACCAAAAACAGGCAGGAATAAAGTCCCACTGAATGAATGTTCTTGATGACCTCCATCGCCCCCTTTGACAGGAGATTGTCTCTCTCAATGATCAAAGGTTCCCGACGTGAACTGTCTGAAGGAACTGAGTTGGAAGTTGTCAGAGAGGGTTGCCTCCAGAAGGATAACACCCAAAAACTGATCATGGCCCAATGATCTGCAAACTCAGATATGCTTCCTCCAACCTGGGACGAACTGAGATGAGGACCTTCATTTCGACCCTGACGAGGCAGAAAGAGGAGAAACCACCTCCTCTACTAGTAGAAGGTTTCTGAGACCTCACTCTGTTCTACTGGCGCTTACCCTTACCACGTGAGCAAGAGGAAGAAGCAGAGACAGGAGGAGCAGAGCAGTAGATGGGATGATAAACCCAAAATAAATAAAAATCAGAACACCTTCAACTACCAGAGGAAGGTGGCAGGAAATAAAGGCCCGATGGGAACACAAAAGAACCCAAACAGCCCAAAGGGACCAAACAGGCAGAAATTCAACCAACAGAGGGGAAAAATGATGTCACAACAGCCCCCGCCCCGACACCTAACTCCAATAACAGCAATATCCAAGGGGATAGCATATATATATATATATAACAAAGACCGAACCATACGTCACACGAAAAATGCATGCAAACACAAGAATATAAATACGACAAAAAAAGTGGTGAATTTAACAAGAAAATATACAATAAAAAAACAGCCCTGTATTATTCAATGGAAAGCAACAGCTAATATCCAAAATTCAGCACTGGAATGTTGTGAAGAACGGGTGCAAGTATCACTGATTCAGTAGCAAAATTCAAACACATTTTGGTAAGATGGCGGAAGAAAAAAGACTGACACGTTGGTTATACAACTGCGCACTGGTATCGGAAAGCCGTGGATTTAGTACAGAGAAGATTGTCCCCTACAGGCTGTATGCCGGACACACTCCACCCAGTTGTGGCTTATTTTTTCTTGGTTCTTTTGCACCACTTTTTCATTCCCAAATCGCTTGAGAAAGAACAAAATAGCGAGTATACTTCCGAGTTAGAGACTTCCACTGCAGTGCAAGCCTGCTGTAAACAATTGTGAGGTAGGTTGATAAGAAACAAGAATTATTATTTTAATACCTGAAAATTACCCCCTGCTTTACATCTAAGGGCAACCTAAGCAGTACTGAATGCTGCCACTCATTCATGAGTTTAATTCATTCAAGATGGTGACATGTTGGTAACAGGCTATTCATTTATTGGTGTTTGAGGTCTCATATTTCTTAAAGGCTAATCATGACCACCACATGGACATAATGTCAAGTTTAGCCAATCATTTATCCCAATGTTGCCCATTTTAGAGGACTTAAACCACAAGGATTGGTGACTGGGTCCTATTTTACCAGTGAAACAGAGCATGTTTACCAACAGTAAACAAGTACTGCCTCACTTCAGAGGGTTCCCAGAGGGAGTTGGTAACAGGTAGGTGATACACTAGTAGAATAGGCTGCAAGTGACCTTTCAAACAACAGAGGGACTGTGGAAGAATTCTAAAAGTTTAGGGGCTAAATCTTAAATTCAATTTTTTTTATATTGCTGAGAGGTGAAAGCATTGGTATGTGTTTATTACATGCCTTCATGTCTATAAAAACAATTATAAGAAGGACACTCAGCAATTCATTTGACAACTATCAACAAAAAGAACCAAATTTGCATACTCTTACTTCTTCTGGATATTCATTATCCCCATCATATATCGACTCTATTTCTTCTTCACTATTTTCGTACATAATAAACTCGTCATATCCTTCAATTTTAGACATTTTATTTAGTAATTTCGCAATTGTTCAGTTCTGGGTAATCCATCAGGTGATCAATCATCTGCTCCAGGATTTCCGTTCTGCACATGTGTGCAGAATGGATTTTCATTTTCTGGATGGTTTAGTGTTGCTGTAGATGGGATTTCAAAGAACAGGCGAGAAATAAACAGTTGTTTTAAACATTGTGGAATGTTTAAAACAATTGTGTTTGATCGTTACTTTAGTAGCAATGGTCATACACAGTTGCTTTAAACATTCCACTCAACCCCTATATTCAAGTGGAAGATTTTATTCAAAATATGCGGCAAGGCAAAATAAAGTGAACATCAAGCCATGAGTAACAGTAAATAAATTGAACACCCCAGTTTATATATGGTTAGAGGTTCTAATAGGACACTTTTCTTTGGTTCTATCACTGTCGTAGAGAGACTTTATTTTGAAAGTTCAACAGCAATGTGATTGTAGTACTTGTAAAAAAACACACAGATATCTATTGAAACAAGAGCAGATTTTGACACATTTTCAAAAAAGAAATAATTAATGTTCATCGGAAATTAAAATCAAAGAAATTCCTATTTATGTGTATGTATCCTATGAAATTAACTCTTCAACATCATTTTTAAAAAAAATCATTTTTAAAAAAAAAGAAAAATCAAGCTACATTTGAGAAATAAGAATTTGAATAATGGAATAATGGATACTGATAGGCAAATTTAAACTTTTTGTTAAGATTTTAGAGAATGAAACTGTAAACCAGTCATCCAGAGAAAACTAAATCATTCAAAATCTATTAACAATTTCCCTTTTTAAAAAAATTCAATAAAATCATACCAAGTGACCCCTCATTGGAATGAGTTTGATGAGCTCATTCCAACAAGGGGATCACATGATAAAGTTTTGAAATTTTGTTTAAATTTTTTTTAGCAGGCCCAATTTAAAAAAAAAAAATTTCAATAGCCCATTTTGTATATTACACAGACATTGCGGCCAATTCATTAGATAACGGGTTAATACAGAACAGGGAGAGTGAATTATCAGTAAGACACCCTGGTGTGGGGAGTTTCCAACTAACTAAAACTCTGATATAGTGACAAATGTGGAAAATTACTTTAAACACCAATAAATAAATAAATAAATAACTAAAAAACTCAACACCAATAGATAAATAAACAAATAACTAAAAAACTCAATCCCTTTTAAAATGTACTGACAGCATGGTAAAATTTTAGCCAATGTACTCCGAGCTGGATCTAAAGGGCCATTGGATGAAATTTTGTTTTTGTCACTTTTGCCTTTTTCACATTATTTCAAATTATTATTTAAAAGATATTTCCTGGGAAGAAACTACCCTCAATAGGTGTTCTAGTAGTAATCTACACGTCACAGACTCCAAGAAAATTACAAAATAAATTGTTGTGTACCTTGATTGTGGAGTTCTTCGAGATAACTGTGGAGATGAACGAGATGATCGAGGTTTCAAAGATCCTCCAGACTCTGATACCTGGAATATACAAGAAATAAACACAAAAGGTTTAAAATAACCCAAACAGAAAAAAACAATAACAAAGATACATAGAGTTTCTTCATTACAAAACACATATGTGGCTAGTGCTGTCTGCCAAAACTGATACCCCACTAAATCTACTCTAAAGTGGTGCATTCAAACTAAACTGCTTGGTGGTTCCCCTAGGTATTTGGACTGTCTCCACTTATAATACAGTCCAACACAATATGATCGTGGCTGGTGAAAATTTTGTTGAAACTTAATTAAACTTAATGTAAAATGCCAAAACTTAATTTGTGATTATTGAACATTATTGCTTATACAGTGGAATCCTATTAACGGAATGGCCACTTCTTTACCAATGAAAATTATTCAATTAACAGGAGTAATTTATAACCACTATTCAACTAACAGTTATTTTTTTGTACTAGATGTGTGGTAAATGATTTGATGCTTTAAAATTATATGCAATCAAAGGTGAAAACATGTGAAAAATGATCAATAGGTAATGTAAAGAAATACACTAAGAAATACACTATTATCATGCCTGGTGGGTGAGGGTGTGAGATGGGGAAATCTCACCCAAGGGCAAGATATTTGGGTCAGACACGAGTCTTGCTGAGTGTTTGGACCTAATATCTTGTCCTGAGGGTGAGATTTCCCCATCTCACACTCGCCCCAACCAGGGATAATTTTTCTCGCCCCACCAAAACAGTCTGACGTAAAAGTAATTTAGGGGCACATGCAGCTATATCAAACAATTTTGTTGTCCATTTCTGAAAAAAAACTGATTTGCTTATCGGAAAGAGTGCACAAAAGTTCTGTATTTACCACAGGTATATACCACAAAATTAAATCCCAACGCTGGCAAGACAGGGGTTAAAGATTTGTATTGAAATGAAGATTGACACATTCCTATGACATCATATTATGAATTCTGCAATGTATACACATAACTTTTCAACGAGAATTTTGTGCAACTTGCTCCACTCAAAATGGCGTTCATCCAAAAATTCATATAAAAGAGCCAAGTATCTTTTGGTTTTGCGGTCTGTGTTTTTATTTCTATTTTCTTCGACAAACATTGGTCTGCTAATATATCATGTTGTTTGTTTACAGAAGAATGTGTGATGATTGAATAGTCCTGCACTCATTAAATATGCTAATAAAAGACAATATAGGTTGGTCATGTGGGTGGGGTAACATAGCTGTCACGTAGGTGGGGTGAGACAGGCATATCTTTCCCAGCTGTCTCACATGACTTTATATATATCTCAGTACCTTAGTGGTGTGTTGCAGTCTATCAACTGCAACACTGTAAGAAGCTACTATCTCTTGGCTGTACTTTTTAGATTGGTCAGGTGAGTGGGAAGAATTCAGTCTCATGTAGCAGGTATTATGATGTTTCCAAACAAAACCTTATAACAGTTAAAATCTGCCATGGGCTAAAAAAACACTGTCAAGCAAGTTGGATGATATCATTTCCTAACAAATGCACATTCATGAGAAACAAACATGTACTTCATCACCTTAGGTATTTTACAAATTTAACTGTTTGAGACTTTATCTAAATTTGAAGATAAGTAATTCCACAAACAGCTAAGTTGAAGAACAAGGATCAGGAAGAAACCATAATTTATTTCTTTGTTTCTAGACATTGTTTGGCCAACTACAGAAGCAGTCATAACTATAAATCACTATGGAGGCAACCAAAACTTCACCGAGACACTAATAAACTCAAGGCCTGCTAATAATAACGCTGCCAGCAACAAGTGAAAATGGATTGAAAGTCAGATATAAAAACAGAAGAATTTACATAATTACGAGAAAAAAAATCAGAAATCAAATACAAAACATAAAACAATTTTTGAGTTACTCAGCTGCTCATAAGGCTAAAGGAAATTAATCTTTTGATTCTCAGGCACAGCAAAATTCAAAATGTATAAAACTATCATAGGGTGTGACTTTAGCGGTATCACATCATGATTTGCGATGCAATATGTTGTAAACATTGATACAGTATTGTTATTCTCTTCTGGAAATGAGACATGATTCTCATATGCATGTACAAAATAAATATTTATTCAACTGACTGAGAGCTAGATTAGTTTTGGTGGTCTGAATTTGTTCATCAAAAATTGTTTTATTACAAATTATTGGAAAGCACCAACAGGCACTCTCCAATAATTTGTAATAGAACAAATTTGTATAAACAAACTATTATTTACGTTTGACTGAATACGAAACATGGGTAGGAAAATATTGGCTTTTGTACTGGTACCCTCATTTTTTCGGAAGGCTTAATTGTAGCTTCTAGCATTCAACCAGTTCAAGAACTACCTATTATTTTTTATTTTGGGGTTGTATGATCACCGTTACAAAAAAAAAACCTATCTGTGAAATCAACAGGGAAGCTCTAGTATTCAATTTTAGGTTCTCAGAACTGTATTTTAGGCGTTGGCGACCATTCCATCAGGAATAAAAATAAAAACCACCCTCCCTCATTCGTTTTAAAAAAAAATTGCCTTAGAATCAATTATTTAATTCTGTTTGGCCTAACAAAGTGTTTTTACCAGTGAATGAGGAGTTGGTGATCTTGATGGTGAAGATGATCCATCTCTTTTCTCTCTTTTCTTTGGACTTGGTGGAGGTTGTTCCTCTGTTGCTTCTCCAATACACTCAATAGTATTCAAAAGCTGTAAAATGAAAATACAATACTTGGCATCTTTACCCTTCAACTAACATGAATATAGAGATGGGAGATTTTGATTTTTCAGATTTGGTTCGGTTTGAGGAAAAAAACTTTTGTTTTGGTTTGGTTTTTCTCTGTGTTAACCCTTTACCCAACGCAGACGATATCAAAATTTATTATTTTAAATATCATTTTTTCAAATTTTTAAAAAAATTTCAACAAAACCATATCATGTGACCCCTCGTTGGAACGAGCTCGTTCCAATGAGGGGTCACATGATATGGTTTTGTTGAAATTTTTTGAAAAATAATATTTTTTCACCTGCTGAATTTGCATATTACGTGGGCGGATGCGCGCAATTCATTGGGTAAAGGGTTAAGAACATGAACATGTAGTAAACAACAATTCAGAGACTTTAACTTGGAAAAAAACACAATAGTTTGTTCGACACCACTCACCACAAAAAGCCCTGTCTGTAAATACCTCCATTGGGTTCAACCTAATTTTCCTTTACTCTTTCTAAGGTGTTGTAGGGGATCATTTGCTAAGCCTATTGACAGAAAAAAAACCCAAATTACGGTAACAACTGAACAAAGTTTATCTGATTGATTTTGTGCACTCAATATCACATTTTCTCTCTTATAGATGCAACCGCGGATGAGTCAATACGGGAGAAGTTAAAAAATTTATAGTAATTTATATATTTTTTATACTTACCAATGACCCAGACATAGCTGAAGCTAACTCTTAAAATATAGGGCCAAACACAAATTTTGCCCCCCAATCCCCAAAATTTGCATCTAAAACCAAAGAAAACATGTCCTGAATGGCCCTCCACACTTCACCTCTACTGCGCATGCGCAGTGTCAAGGACGTTCCGAAATTGGCGCCATTAATCATTCTTATAACCAGTGCCTGGTAAGCGCTATGTACTCAGCGGGGCGGTATGAGTTCCCAACTCCTGGGAGGGCCATCCCCGTCTGGGTCATTGGTATGTATAAAAAATATATAAATTACTATAAATTTTTTAACATTTTTATACTGTACCAATGACCCAGACATAGCTGAATAGTAAAAAGGCTGGAGGGCCTAGGACATAGAGCAAGTTGGAATACGCTCAATTATATAAAATAGAGTCATCCCCTCTAGGGAAAAAGAAGTATTAGGCCTTACATGTATCTTTCTTATTTATGATAAATTAGAAAGATACAACACCTTCCAAAATTGAGCATCATACATCCATGTACTCTATTAATATCTAGTATAATCCTTATACTAATAATTTTTAAAGTAAGCCAATAAATAAAGTAAGTCTAGAGAATAGAGACTCTTTATACTCCTTAAAAGTGTCTGAGGATTGTATAATAACGTCCGTTTGACACGTGATATATTCAAAAGCTATACTTTAAAAACTAAGACCTGAATGAATTTTTAAAACATAAACTTCTCACTAAAAAGCCATCCCAGTAACAGCTCAGAATTACTAACTCCGGAGGAGGTATCCCCTTGTTTTCATAGTAAAACAGGTGACCCAAGGGAACACCCTCCCCCCCCCCCCCCTTTTTCTTGCCCTGGGTCAAATAGCCCAGAGCGAAGAGGGCAGCAGAATGGAGTCACTGCCGGAACAGAAAGCCTACCTAGCTATAGTAGCAACTGTTAAGTGAATGACATTCTGAGCAGTAGATAATAAACCTAATAATAGAGGCCTCCAGAAATGGACTCGATATTTCTGAGATAAAAATTCATGAATGTGGATGGCTGAGCGCAATGAGCGCAATGAGCAGCCTTCAAAAATCTATAATAGCGACACTATTAATGTAAGCCCAAGATGTAGAAAGAACTCTTACTTCATGAGCCGAAATCTCAAGCACAACTGCTGAGTCAATGATATACCATAAGCAGTACCAATAGTTAATTGAATCCATTAGCAATAGAATGGAGCGTAACGTCCTTCTATTAGGCATCAAAGACAGAAGAAGCTTACGTCCGTAGTAATAAACAGATATCTGTTTATAAATACGTAAACTCTAACCGGACAGAGTAAAGGCCTATGCCCGTACGAAGACGGAAGGACCTTAATAACAATAGGTTCCGGATATTTATTAGGAGCCTGACTCTAAACCAAAAATCCAACCTAAATAGTAAAGGAAGTAGTGATTCCGAAACTACGAAAGTGAGAATCATCCACCGATAGTGCATGAAGCTCACTGACTCCTCAGTAAAAGAGAAGCCAACAGAATTACTGTCTAAAAGGTCAGAATTTGAAAACTACTGTTTCCAGAGGCTCAAATGATTACTTAGCTAAATAAGAACCGAAGTTAAATTCCATATAGAAATTTAATCTAATGATTCTAAGTCTATTTATCGAAAAGTTACTAACTGACTTAGATAAAGAGACATAAGACTCAATTGTAAACTATCATAGAGTGCATAGGTATGAGATAACATAGACCTATAACCTTAATAGTAACAGGCTGCAGTAGATCTTGTCAAACAAGTATACTAGAAAGTTGCAATGACTAGTATGGAGGGATCATTAATATCAACATAGTGATCCCTACACCAACGACAGAAGAGCCTCCACTTTAGCCGCATAGTATAGCGAAGAAGAGGTTCTCCTACAGTAAGAAATCGTGTCCAAAGCTTACAATGCAATAAGGACCACACAACAGAATACGTGAAGGTTGAGACCTTGCGTGTTGTGATGAAGATGACACGATTTTCCCCAGCGAAAGAAGATCCTCTCATGGAGGAAGTTTTCGCGTTAAGTCCCACAGTAGACATCTGAGTAAATTTACCCACGGTCTCTGTGAAGACAGAGATGCTATCAACAGAATTGTATTGTGGATGTTTATCTAGCAATACTTGCTGAAACAACAGCGCAGGAGGATACGCATATCCTATCATTCCGTCCTATTAGATCAATAGAGCGTTAACAACATAAGCTCAGAGATCCGGACATGCACACACATACGTCTGCAATTGATTAGCAAGTTGTGTCGCAAATAAATTATCATTGGGCGCTCCCATAGATAGCAAATCTGCATGAATACTTGTTTGTTGAGAGTCCATTCTGACGGCAACAAGCGACCCTTTCGAGAAAGGGAGTCTGCTAATACAATCAGACGACCCGGAATATGACGGACCGAAGCAGAACTTGGTGTACTATAACAAACAGAAGGATTCTTTCCGTTAAACTGAATAACGGAATGGAATGAGTGCCTCCCTGGTTCCGGAGATACGCAACTACTGTCGTATTATCGGACAGGATTTGGACATGCGTTTCTGAATAATGTTCATCCAATGACATAAAGCAAGCCTAAATAACATTATTCCGTGGAAGATAAGTGCTTGCCTAGAGACTGCGGAACCCAAAGACCCTGGCACTTCGAATCCGTTGGGATCAATATTGTACCCCAACCCGTTTGACTGGCAACCGTCATAATTATAAAACTCAGATCCGGCAACTGCAGTGGCACTCTCTGAGTCAACCACCGAATGTTTGCCCCAGTCTAAATCTCTTGCTACACTTGATAGACAAGAAAACGTGTATATCGAGCAATTCATGGATTGCTGAAAAGTTGCCGTCGAAGAGAAGCTTCTCCGAGACCGAAGCGACTCTGAGAGAGTTCTTCACCTTACTATCCACACGCGTGGATGTAGCTAGGGCTGCGTCACGTCTAACCAACTCCAGGTTGCCACTGAAGGGCGGAGTTATACGTGGAAAACTACTGCTCTTGAAAGAAATCACATTGAGGATCATATCCCGGAATTCTTTCTCTTGAAGACGTAATGATAACGCCTCAGTAAGGTGGACTACGTATGATAAAGCGTCTAAGTTAAGTCTATTAGACATCATTGTCGTTTCCAACATTGCGGTTGGAAAAGACATAGACGGCGAAAAAGATAATTTCCAGTCTTTAACCCCGCCGTCTAGACGCATATGAACTCTCGGTATGCCCTGTTCTGCCAAAATAAATTATTCCTAGAAATGATAAAAGGCAGAATAGAGCATTGCGGACAAGAAACTAAACTATCATGCTTGGTAGCAAGCTTATATATATATAGCGTCGATAAATAATACAAATGTTCTAATGACATTATTGGACTGTGTCGGTAAGTCAGGGACAATGTCCCTGAACCGATCCAAAATTCTGTGTCCAATGACGCTATTAGTCTCTTATCCAACATCGCAGCAATGTAGTCCGAAGGAACAACCTCTGGAAGATAATGCCGGAAGAAATGTATGGCAGCTTCCGTTGTTCCGAAAGGGAAAGCTCGAAATCGTCCGAATCCCTTTCGCCATCCTGTTGGACCCTATAAAGTGTTCGGTCGTCCGAACCTGATGCAACAGCGGAGTGCACCGACCCAGCGCCGTCGGATAATTCCTGATCCGACCGAGAATCTGTCGATTGCTGGGATGCTGCGATAAACTGTGCTAACTTGGATAGCACGTCCGTCACTGAGGCCTGTGGAGAAGTGGTCTTACGATGCATTGCCGCTGGAAGCTCCGTGATCGTTACCCCTTGCATACTTCTATTATGCGAGCGAACGGAGTGTATAGGCCTCGTGTCCCTTGGCTACCGGATGGCGTGACCTGTTTGCCGTGGATTCACTGAATAACGAAACTGGTCGGATACTTGAGGTCACATAGCCAATGTGTGGTCGTGTGCGCTGCTGTGAGGATGAGGAAGCATTATCGACAGTCTCTCGGACTGTCAATATAACGGAGCGTCCCGAGCGGCGGACATATGCTCCGAATGCGAAATATCTGAACCACAACATGTGGTCCCCTATGTTGTTGTACGAGAGAGGGACCTCTCTCGCTCGCAGCCCGGACGGACCTGGACGAGCCAGGAACCGGACTAACAGGCTTCCTCCGATCTGTCCTCAATCCGTCGTCACTGAGTGAGTACTAAAGTTATTATAGTTCTCGCATCACCCAAATCTCCGTCCTATACCGCAACGGACGAACCCGGCTGCCGAACCATTCGATGAATGGACGCTACACCAGGTGAGCTAGCGAATGTCACTCCGTCGATCCTACTAGGGACCTCTTAGGCGATAGACATATTCCATGAGCACTTATTGCCGTTAGCTCTTCATTAACTATGACGACAGAGGCACACTTTGAAAGACATCTCCGTAACTTTGCGAACAAGAAACCAGAAATGCTTGGTAATAGCAAGCATATAATAATATATATAGCGTCGTTCAATAATTCGAAAGTTTGTGTGACATTATTGGACTATGTCGGAACTGAGGGACGATGTCCCTGAACCGAACCAAAAATTTCTAAGTCCACCGACGCTATCAGTTTCTTATCCGGCATCGCAGCATTCTGGTCCGACAAAAGAACCTGTAGAAGATAAAGTCAGATGACATACACAACAGCATATGTTGTTCCGAAAGGGAAAGCTCGAAATCCTCCGAATCCCTTTCGGCATCCCGTCGGACCGGATGAAATTTTCGGACGTCCGTACCTGCTTCCGCGGAGCGTCCCGACCCAGCATCGTCGGATAATACATGATGCGACAGATTCAGTCGTTGCTGGGATGCTGCGATAAGCTGTGCTATTTGGGATAGCACGTCCGTCACCGAGGCCTGTGCAGTAGCGGTCTTACGATGCATTGCCGCCGGAAGCTCCATGTACATTGACTCCCGCACACTTTCTTATGCGAACGTCCGGAGTCTGCAGGCCTCGTGTCCCTGGCTACCGGATGGTGTGACCTGGTCGCCGATGATTCTCTAATTGGCGAAGCTGACTGGATATCCGAGGTCACATAGCCAAGAGCGGTCGTGTGCGCTACCATGAGAATGAGGAAGCCTTATTGACAGTCTCTCCGGACTGACTATATATCGGAGCGTCCCGAGCGGTGGACGTATGCTCCGAATGCGAAACATTTTGTACCACAACATCTGGGGCCAGATGTTGTTGTACGAGAGAGGGGCCTCTCTCGCTCGCCGTCCGGATGGACCTGGACGAGCTAGGAACCAGACTAAAAGGCTTCCTCCGTTCTCTCCTCTAATCTGCCGTCACTGGGGTGTGCATTGGTTGATTTATAGTGCTCGCATCAGCCCAACACTCCTTCTAGACCGCAACGGACAAACCCGGCTGCCGAACCATTCGATGAATGGACGCTACACCGGGCGAGCTAGCGGACGTCAAAGGCCGTCGAACCTACTAGGGTCCTCTTAGGCAATTGACGTATTGACATGATCACTTTTCCGCTAGTTCTTCATTAATTGTGACGACGGAGGCACACTTTTGGAAGACATCACGGATACATCACCCTAATCTTGATCGTCTGAAATAGAGATTGATAAAGTAGAGTGACCCTGCGGGGAAAGGACCGGAATGTCTAATTCCCCACTAACATACCGTGACACACGCTTCCCATGTTGTCATCGAAATTATCACATACAGAACAGGAGTTAGTGCGAGTACACTGACTACATATACAATAATTATGAAAGTCAGAGGAAGATTTCCTCTTATTACAATTGACCAAAATCCTTTCAATGTGAAAAGAAAACAAAGTCCTAGTACTCGCACCAACCCCTGACAATCAAAATACATAATAATATGATCCATTAACATAGAAAAAATAATTGAAATCAAAAAATTTTGAAAAAATATTTTTTCAGAACAGCCCAAGTTTCTGAAAAGTAACGTTGAGCCCCAATGGATCCCAAGCCTAAGTGTGGACAAAAATTCTAAAAATATTTTAAACAATTTATGCAACACTTACGAACAATAATAATGTATCTAGTTATGATTAAATTAACATCAAGATATTATTTTCAAGAAATCCCCCCTCACACAGGGGGCTGTTGAAAATGTAAACAATAAGTGTAAAAACACTAGAATAAGACTCCAGGCACCCAGGCCCGAAATCAGTTACCAATAATACACTATCTGATGCAAAACAGAGACTTCCAGGGAAGAAACTGCAGAACATCAGATGGTAGATGCAGAACACTACGCCTAACCACCCATAGGTGAAGACATAAACATGGGGAAAAGAACAGAATTCATTCTGTTATTCAGCTAAAACTCCCAAGAAATTTTAGTAATAAACTTACAGAAAATATGCCAAAAGCATGGGAGAATAGCAAGAAGGGACTTAAAGGAAAGGGAGAGAGGAAAACACTGAACAAGCAGTGTAACTTGATAACAAGAATGACCACAACATGGCTGTTGCCTCGAAAATAGGTAACTTAACATAATTTCATTAAAAAATTTTAAGTTACAGCCCTGATAATTTTCTGTCACTCATTTTTCCTCTCCTCCTTCTATATCCTCCTTAGAATCACCATTTCTCTAATATTTATGTGTCTGGCATCATTTAAACTGAGATTTACAAGCACAAAGATCAGTCAGATGTTAACTGATGAAGGGCCAAACTAAGAATGATTAATGGCGCCAATTTCGGAACGTCCTTGACACTGCGCATGCGCAGTAGAGGTGAAGTGTGGAGGGCCATTCAGGACATGTTTTCTTTGGTTTTAGATGCAAATTTTGGGGATTGGGGGGCCTATATTTTAAGAGTTAGCATCAGCTATGTCTGGGTCATTGGTACAGTATAAAAATATAAACAATTTCAGTGGTCAAGTCAATAAGAAGAAAATGTGATAATGAGAACGGACATATCTGACCTTTTGGAAGACAGACTGTGACAAGTGTCCATAGGGGCCACTAGACCAGTTCCCTATTAGTAAGGTAGTTTGAGTATTTTTTGCACAAACACAGAAAAATCATTCAGCCGGTTTTTGCCAGGTCTTGAGATTCGGTTTACAAGTTTGCAGCAAGAACTGGAACCAAACCGTAAAACAAAAACTGAGACTGCTGTTTTGTTGTAAAAAACGTGATTTAAGTTGGAATTATGCCTCTAAGGGTCGAGTCTTTACCTCAAATGACATACATATAACAAATGCAGTAGAATAGATGTTACTCTGCATCTAATTTAAGCTTTAGCCACAACATGAGATGTGGAGGGCAACTGCAATATTTTGTCTTTGAATAATTGGAATTTTTAATTTTTTGCTTTCAAAACATGGATTATATTGAAAAAATAAGCTCTTTCTAATAAGCAGTTAATCTTTTACCTAACCTGATTAGGAGAGCCACCTTTTGAATAACTGAAACTGTTTATTTGTACCTTCAAAACAGTGTATTACCTCTCACTGGACTGAGCATGTTCCAATAAAGCTAGGTTTGAAGGCAAAGATTGAAAAAAATAAAATTTGAATTGCATTTTTTGTAAAAAGTGCTAGACGGATGTGGTTGTTACATTAGATAAAGGGTTAAAGAGTTTTGTTTTAGAAATAAAAATTGAAAATTTTTGTGATCTAGTTTTGTTCTTTAACTGTTTTAGAGCTAAGGTCAAGTTGATGAACATAGAATTCACCTGCTTATTTCTTAAAGTTTCTTCCATTAATACTTTATGTAACACAACAAGAAGTGTCATTTGTTTTACTATCATAAAAATGTTAATAGTTTGTTTTCAAAACATAGTTTATGACTCTTCAATGGAATGTGTTTAATGAACTTATTTCAAAAGAGGATTTATAAGCAATTTTTTTTCCAGACAAAATAACCGGTGTTATTCACAAAAAAAATCACCATTCCCAATTTGACATTAAGTTATCTCCCTTACTACAATAACATCACAAACAATACAATCAAGTTAGGCTTTAAGTCTTGCCCTAAGTGCATGAGGCATATGTCAAGGAGGATTAATGCATGATTTGGACCCTTCTTTCAACTTAATGTCAAATTAGGTTTCAAATTTACCAAGTCCTTCAAAAATATCAGAAAAATCATCTTAGTTGAAATCAAGTGTATCAGTCAGATTAATTCTTACTAATAAACCTAAACTCTGAATGTCCTTGGAACTTAGAATGGGTGAAGCATTGACAGGAACAACTTATGTTGGGATTTTACAAGATTCACCTCACTGTTATTATTCAAAGCACATGAGAGTTCTTTATTTTGTTGCTTACCAGATTCTGCTGCACGGACCATATCCAATGTGTTTTTTGATTGTTAAATCATACACCTGTAGTAGTCTTTTACGTACATGATTGTCAATAACACCACAAACAGTAGTGCATCTAGTTGAAATTGTAGTCTATGTTTTTGGAGACATAAAAAATGATAAATTTAAAATAATTTGTATATTTTTAATACTTGCCAGTGGCCCAGACTTAGCTGGTGCATCGGTCATGATCAGCCATTGTGCATAAGTATGTGACCTTAAACACCAATAAATAAATATATAAATTAGCTGGTGAAACCTCAATATTATTAAGGACCAAACACAAATTCTGAACCCCCAATCCCTAAAATTTGCATAAAATACCAAAAATGAGAAATCCTATCTGGCCCTCCACACTTTTAGTACTTGCGCATACACAGTACCCAGGAAGAGACCGGAATTGGCGCCAACATCATTCTTCCTAGTTGTGCCTACTGAATTGATAACTCAGCGGGGAGGTATGAGTGCCCACTCATGGGAGGGCCATCCCCGTCTGGACCATTGGTAAGTATTACAAATATACAAATTTCTTTAAATTTATCATATTTTAATACTAAAAACCAATGGCCCAGACTTAGCTGAATCGTAAAAAAGGCAGAGGGCCTAGGACTTAAAGAATTAACAGACCAAAATACAGCTCCTTAGCCTGCATTAGAACTCTCAAAGTGAAAAGGAGATTAAAATTTTAAGGATTTACCTATGTCTCGCTATACCACAATACAGAAGACATACCGGCGAAATAAGGAGCAATATCCAAGTAATTCCCTATTATTTAGCATAAATGATTACACTAAATGGGTGTAACAAGCCCCCAATTTTAAGGCTAGTCTGGAATAAGATACTTAAAATTAGGAAAGGTGTGTCCGAGAGTGAGAGACTAACGCCCACAAACACACGCCATATATAATGTAATAAGCTGTACATAATATCAGAATAATCTACAGACGATAACAGCTTAACTCATAGTTACACACTTATTAAAAGGCCAGAAGAGGTAAAGAGGAAAACACGCCCTCCCTCCCCCACCTTTTTTTGAAGGAATAATCTTCAAAACAAAGAAGGGAGCGGTCTGGAAACAGTAAAAAATTGGTACCGAATAATATATATATTCGTCTAAAAGGCACCCGGCTATTAATTATTATTAATATATTATTAATTTATTGGTGCTTAATGCCACCTCAGCAGCTAAGGCTATGTCATGGCGATCCCGGTTATTAAAATCGCAAGCTTCAAAATGTATGCCGCATCCAGAATACAGAGAAGGTCGAAAACCAGTGATATAAATATGTACAACCTTAAACTTGTCCAATTGAATCACAGTAGAAAGTTATCTAAAAGAACTATACATTTCTTAGCCAACACACAGGTGACCACGTTCAGGTGTACAGTTAATTCGAATAATGAACCTCCCAATTGTAACCATACAATTATATGAGAGTAGGAATATGCCCCGTGTACCACTTTACGGTTGAAAACTGGATTCCGAACATGGAACGGGAAACGATTAAAAAGCCTGTCATGGACCGTCCCCAAATAATTCATTGTTCCCTAGGTCGGTTAAAACGTATGCATAGACGGCCTGTTGGAAACTCCATAACTGATCCCACTAGCTCCAAAATTCTCATAAGCTCTATACTAATGCAGAGCCAGAATTCAAGAGAATCTATACCATAATAAGTCTGGCAAATAATGTATACATATTATGCACATAATTAACAGAATCCCACCTGTACCCTCATCTGAATGCAGCCTACCTCAAAGGCATGACCGAGCGATACAAAAACTAACCAGGAAACTGAAGGAATAAAACAGCGTTAATGCGATTAACCTGAGGAATAGACTCATATGTCGTAAGTAAAGCAGACAGCTCTGAGTGTAACTACTCAATAGTAGACTAATTGCTACATTTGGAGAATGTCGCCCAGATAACCGACATGCCTGCCAAACAGGAACATGAAAGCTAGTAATATCAACTGAATGTATTCATGATAGAATTTGGAATCCAAGAACAGTTACTGTTCAGGAATCATATGCTCCTATATCACTTAAGAACGATCAATCACAGGAAGAAAAACAACTGAAGTGGCTGGGCCCCTGATGTCGCCGTTAGACCACAACCCACTCGCCAATCAAAGAGCAATGAAAGGCATGCATATAATAGAATGCCTAGGAGGCTTACAGGAAGAGCACTACGTCCTGTCCTGTAATTGCCTCTAACATATTGGTGGGGGAGGGAGGTTCGACAAATAATTCATATCGAACTCCCCTCACCCGTAATACTTGAATCGCTAGATAAGTAAGGCCAGCGCAGTAATATTAAGGCTTGGGACAGTGACAAATTCCTTTTTCACTATAAGAAAAAGAAACTTCACGCTACATTCCCAAGCTATACTGCTGCAGCTGTTCTCAATAAAGAGTAATACAGCTAAAAAGCTTGTAGTTAGCCAAAGCAAGCAGAATGACACTAAACCAGTGCGACTCGTAACACTTAGTTTTAGTTATCTGGAATAGTATAGAAACCATATGGCTCCTTTACATCTGACTGACTCCATAATGCCACTAAGGACGGAGGGGGACGTGATGAACATGGCACTATTGCAAGGAATATACCCCATGAAACACTGTCGACATACCCTTGAAATGAAGACAGTATGCCATGTCATCAAATAATACACCATATAGAAATAATATCCAAACATCAAGTGGAAATATAATCCACAACATTAGATTTGATAAAAATGAAAGTGGGGGACGAAAACTATGTTCCGGCACCCGGTCATAAGAAACCTAGATGAACTCCTTGCGCCTCGATTATAGCAGGAATATAATCCTGAAAAGGAGTTAACTATAGGCATTCGAAAGAACACTTATTAGTCACACTAGGTTAATATGGCATTATCAATAGGGCTAAAAGCCTCAGACAACTAACATAACAAGAAGGATGCCAACGCCCTATAGCTCACCAACATTCCCCTTTGATAGTAACTTTGGCAAACACAAGAACTGTATCAAACAGACTCATAACATGTGACAAAGCTGACCTAAACACAACCTCTTAAAAGTAAAATACAGAAACTGACATAGACACTAAGATAAACCTGAAATTCTGAGCTAAACAGAAAACTAAACGCAACTAAAAATGTCAAGAAAAATGTTTAAAATGCAGAGTATGAGGGGTTAATCAGGGAACAATGATACTGAGGAACATGTATGATGAATATAAGTGCCATGGGAAGAGAAGGCACACAGCAGCTGACCTAAACACTAAGTTAAACATGAAATTCCGTGCTAAACAGAAAATTAAACGCAACTAAAAATGTCAAGAAAAATGTTTAAAATGCAGGGCATGAGGGGTTAATCATGGAACAATGATATTGAGGAACATGTATGATGGATATAAGTGCCATGGGAAGAGAAGGAGCACAGCCGCTGACCTAAACACTAAGTTAAACATGAAATTCCGAGCTAAACAGAAAACTAAACGCAACAAAAAATGTCACGAAAAAGGTTTTAAATGCAGGGTATGAGGGTTTAATCATGAAACAATGATACTGAGGAACACGTATGATGAATATAAGTGCCATGGGAAGAGAAGGAGCACATCAGCTGATCTAAATACTTAGTTAAACATGAAATTCTGAGCTAAACAGAAAACTAAATGCAACTAAGAAAGTAAAAATGTCAAGAAAAATGTTTAAAATGCAGAGTATGAGGGATTAATCATGGAACATTTATACTGAGGAACATGTATGATGAATATAAGTGCCATGGAAAGAGAAGGAGCACAGAAGCTGACATAAACACTAAGTTAAACATGAAATTCCGAGCTAAACAGAAAACTAAACGCAACTAAAAATGTCAAGAAAAATGTTCAAAATGCAGAGTATGAGGGGTTAATCATGGAACAATGATACTGAGGAATATGTATGATGAATATATGTGCCATGGGAAGAGAAGGAGCACAGCAGCTGACCTAAACACTTAAACATGAAATTCTGAGCTAAACAGAAAACTAAACGCAACTAAAAATGTCAAGAAAAATGTTTGAAGTGCAGCGTATGAGGGGTTTATCATGGAACAATGATACTGAGGAACATGTATGATGAATATAAGTGCCATGGAAAGAGAAGGAGCACAGCAGCTGACCTAAACACTAAGTTAAACATGAAATTCCGAGCTAAACAGAAAACTAAACGCAACTAAAAATGTCAAGAAAAATGTTTAAAATGCAGGGTATGAGGGGTTAAATCATGGTAGAATGATACTGCAGAACACGTACGATGAATATAAGTGGCATGGGAAGAGAAGGAGCACATCAGCTGATCTAAACACTTAGTTAAACATGAAATTCTGTGCTAAACAGAAAACTAAATGCAACTAAGAAAGTAAAAATGTCAAGAAAAAATGTTTAAAATGCAGAGTATGAGGGGTTAATCATGGAACAATTATATATATAGCAGCATTACAAAGGCCATGATATGGGAATAGGGTGAGTAAGTGACCTAAACAGAAGCTTTAACATTATTGGACACAAACGCTGACGTCGACACTGATGCCGACCGATTGAGCCATGCCATAAGCTCACACAACTAAAGTTGATAGATTATGGTACATGAAGGGGAGCAGGGGGGTCATGGGCTAGCACACTGAACTTCAAAAGTCAGTGAGGGCAAAAGGGCATTGGTTTGATCCTGACACACATTATCTGCATTGTATCTGTGGACACATCATCCCAAATACCTGGGCAGGAGCACTGAAGCACAGTGTGCAAAGGTGTACAACATGTTTATGGTGCCCATGCCTACAATCATGCTAACCCTACTTAACCTTTAGAAGACTATTTCCAACTTTTACGACCTCAGAAGAGGTGTCCTTTACATGCCATCATATGGAGGTCCAGCTGACAACTGACAAATTAGGTAGACAGTGGTTTCTTAACAGGCAGCCACGACTTGATTAGAAATCAATGCTAAGGCACTTGCCATATTGAAGCTGTAGGCTGGTGGGAATTCAGGACACTTGTCCAAGTCCTTGAGGGTTTTAAGTCAGGTAAGTGAATTGGAGAGGGTGACAGGTACTCGCCACCTACTTGGTGGTTCTCCTAGGTATTTAGGCTGTCACCACTTATAACACAGTCCAACTCAATGTGATTGTGGCTGGTGAAAGTTTTGTTGAACCCTAATAAACAAATGAAATACAGTACATGGAGAATGGATTGCCACATGGACTGGAGTAGCACTGATGCAAAAATTGCTATTCTGCAAAAGAGAATACAAAGCACGAGTGTGAAAAACAAATTACACTGAATTTATTAAAATCTGAAAACAATACCAGTTAATGTTTCCTCCTTCTTCAGTAATAATTCTTCTCAGAGGTTTATGCAGATGAATCCACCAATCATACGTCATAATATTTTTTACAGACAAATAAATCAACATTGCATTGCAAACATATGTGTTTGGAAACAGAACATTCAAAACTGAAACTACATTTCAAACTGATAGTGATAATATTGAACTATCCAATAAGCACTTTGTCTATTTTCAATAGGGGTTTACATATACTGAGCTTTATTTTGTGTTAATGACAGCTTAATACACAAGAAATGAAAAAAAAAAAAATTTCTGGACTTGTTCTTTTTACAACAATAGTCAATTAAGGCCTCAAAAAACATTCTTGTTTCTCTGGCAATGTTCCCTCAATTTTATTATGAGGGAGGGGGGCTTTTTTTCAGAAATTTAACTGCTTACACTATTATGTGGCAAACCTACATTTTCAACGGTGAAAATTTCCCATAATACAGCTGTAAATGTAAGCAACTATATCTTGTTTGACAGAGCTCTGTGAGCTTTGTCAAACAAGGTATAGTTGGTTAAATATTCATCCTACACATGCAAAATAGTGTCACAGAAAAGATTTCAAGGTAGAAAAAAGGTGATGAGGCCGATTTTCTATGATGAAAGAGGTGCCTGAGGAACAAGATTTTTTTAATAGTCTAAGATGACTTTATTCACTGTTCTACTAACTTCAATTTCCACCCGTATTGACCCCACCCCCCCCCCCCCCACCACCACCACCCCCACCCCCCTGACCTTGTGCAGTGTTCAGTGTGACAACTGCTCAGCATAACTAACTTTCTGTGCAGTATGAAATGGATTTACAGCATCTTTCAACAAGGAGAATAAATGAACAAAGTGAATAACAGAATACATTTTTTTTATTTCTTCTGTTTAACATGAGATTAGTATGAATGGAATGGCAAAGTGAATGAAAAAATACAAAAAAATTTGTGTTTCAACCCACGTAATTCCACATTTCAACTTTCAATATATTTGCACCTTTTATAATTTTTTAGCCCAAATTGGGGGCACAACTTATACAAATACAAAGGTTACAGTCAAGCCAGAAAATAAGCAGACTTTCACCTGCAAAATGAGGTCCCCAGAGGCAGGGTAGCATCACTAAATTTACCCGCTGTGAACCTCAATCTGAATCAGGGTCTCAAAACTAAACAGAATGAGGTACCCAGATAATAAATTGGACCACTGTATGGGATAGCATCATCAAATTCATCCTCTGGGGACCTAATTTTGCAAATGTCAGGCTGCTTATTTTTTTCGGGCCTGGTTACAGTTGCATGGAAGATATTTTGGATGGGAATTGGTGGTATGACTTATACATGGGAGCAACTTTTACACAGAAATATACAGTATATTTAAAATATATAGATGGTAAACAAATTTTTACAAAATGAAATTACCAATCGGGTGTTTTCAAATTCACGATCCATGTGATTTGACATCTGATCTATAGCTAACATCTGTGCATTCATATCCTTTAAGCGTTTAAAAATAGTAGTTTTTGATTGTGTCAAGCTATCACGAGGCATAACAGCAACAGAAACCCTAAAAAAGTGGAAAACAAATTAAATTCCTTACTTTGAAAATAAAATATATATGACAAAATTACATTTGTAATCAAAGTAACAGTTGACCACTCAGCATCCCCACCAAACAAAATGATTAAAGGCATACATTTTCTTGAACCAAACCATTTTATTATAGGTTAGGCTAGTCAAAACCAGGAAGTACTTTTCCTAACCATATCTAGCATATCCATACTAATCAAAAGAAATGCCATTAAGGTCTAAAAAAGTTAAAAATCTGTTTCTCAGGCCTTCCCACATGGTCATTTTGGCTGCCGCATGCTCTCTTTTTTTAAGCAATGCAAACTTTAAAAAAAAAAAAATCAAATGGTTTATGACTGATATTTTACCCAAGCGAATAAAATTGATAAATTTGTCCCTTAAGAGCAACAATTATGAGGCCTAAAACCTAAAACAAACCTAAACCTAAAACATAACAACAAACCAAGAAAATGAATTTTTGATGGCAAAGAAATAATTACAAAAAAAAAAAAAATAATAAAAAACTGCCCACCCAAAAAATGGCCTGAGAAACAGAAGATCTACTTTGTTAGGGCCTACAAATTTTATCTTTTCAATATTTACCTTCAAAACATAGCTTAAGATCCCTCAAAGGAACAAAATTGTGGATCTTGCACCAAAGAGGGGTCAGAAGTTATATTTTTTAGGTTAAAAAATGATCATTTTTAAACATACAAAGAAAGGAAAAATTTTAAGTAATTTGTATATTTCTTATACTTACCAATGGCCCAGACTAGCTGGTGCTAACTCAATTTAATTCAGGGCCAAACACAAATTTTACCCCTCCAATCACAAAAATTTGCATATAAAACTGAAAAATTCTAATCCTCCATACTTTTCTTATCTGCGCATGCGCAGTATCCAGAAAGGTACCGAAATTGGCGCCAACCATCATTCTTTCGACAGTCCCTGCTAAATGTTATATCAGCGGGGAGGAATGAGTGCCCACTCATGGGAGGGCCACTGGTAAGTATAAAAAATATACAAATTACTTAAAATTTATCATATTTTTATACCACATTGCACAACCAATGGCCCAGACTAGCTGAATCGTAAAAAGGCTGGAGGGCCTAGGACTTAAAGGAAAATCCAATCTCTCAATTATTTTGATAAAGGATAGCTCCTACAGGAGAATAGAAGAAAATATAAGAATTACATATGTCCTTCTCTTTTATAAGAAAAGAGAATGGCATAACACCAACAATGTAACTGAGAATTACTCCATTTAATGCCAGCATAACCTGTTATGCTAATTCGGTGAAGGAAACCAATATATAAAGCTAGTACAGAGAATGAGATGCTTTATACTCATTTAAAAGTGTCCAAGGATTGTATATCAATGCTTGTATGACAAGTAACATATACAAATGCTTCACGGTGAGCTAGACTTTAAAAACAGTACATAAATGAGACATAGTCATTGCTTCACACCGAGTCACTCATTAAAACCACACAGCACTAATGCTGGACTACTGTCTCTGGAGGAGGTATTCCCTTGCTTTTCACTATAAAACCCCACCCCCCCTTTCCCCTTGTTCTGAGGATAAACTCCTCAGAACGAAGAGGGCAGCGGAACGGCGTCAGTGCTCAAGCAGACTGCCTAAACATCTTGTAGATGTAATATTAATAGACGACATTCTGGGCATCAGAAAGAGGACCCAAAGATCTAAGGTCACTGGAGATGGACTCTAAATTTCTAAGGTAAAACTTGGTAAATGAAGAGGGCTGTGTGCAGTATGCAGCCTTCATAAGATCAGTAATGGCTATACTGTTAGAATAAGCCCAAGAAGTGGACAGTGCTCTAACCTCGTGCGCTGAAATCTTGTTGACAGAACGTTGATCCGAAGATAGACTTTCATAGGCAATACATATTGCCAACTGAATCCATCCAGCGATAGTATGAACAGATATATCTTTTCTGTTAAGAATCAAGGAAAGAAAGAATCTTTTTCTTCCCTTTCTAATAAAATCTGATCGACGTTTATAAATGCCCATTGCTCTAAATGGACACAGCAAAGGTCTAAGAAAAGCCTTAATGACAACAGGCTCCGGCCGCTTATCCGGAATCTGATTCTTAGCCAAGAATCTCACTTCCGTAGTGAGGGTAACAGTATTACCCACACTACAGTAATGGGAATCATCGACAGATTATGCATGAAGTTCACTAACTCTTTTGGCAGATGCAAAAGCTAAGAAAAAAGCTGTTTTATAGGTCAAGAATTTGAACTCTACATCGTCTAACGGCTTAGAAGGAGCTTCTTGAAGCTTCAACAGAACCCAAGCCAAATTCCATTTAGGAATTACTCTGAGGGTTCTAGGTCTATTAATAGAGAAATTTCTAACCAGCTTGGATAAGGAAATATCTGATCCAATAGCCAAGTTATCATGATGAGCGTAAGTGTCTGATAACATAGACCTATAGCCCTTAATAGTGACGGGCTGCAGTTTGAGTATGTCAAACAGGTTGACCAGGAAATTGGCAGTCTGTGGAATGGACAGATCATAGATGTCTACAGACTGATCCGTACACCAATGGAAGAAAACCTTCCACTCCGCTGCATAATTCAATGAAGAGGAAGTCGACCTACAGTTAGAAATTGCGTCCACTGCTCGTCCTGTAAAATGTTTTCCGTCCAAGAAGGAGCGCACAAAGGAAATACATGAAGGTTGAGACCTTCCAGGTTGTGATGCAGTGTGCGTGACTTCCCATGATATAGAAGATCCTTTCAAGGAGGAAGCTTCCAGGGAATTTCCCAAAACAGACACCTGAGAAGATTGATTCAAGGTATCTGTGACGACAGAGGTGCTACTAGCAGGATTTTGCAGTGAGAGAGTTTGATTTTTAACAGAATCTGCTGAATCAACGGAGCTGGAGGATATGCATATCCCATCATTCTGTCCCATGAGATCGATAGAGCGTCTACTGCGTACGCTCGATGTTCTGGACATGGCGACACGAACATCGGTAACTGATTGTTTAGGTGTGACACAAAAAGATCTATCATGGGACGATCGCATTGGTAGCAGATCTGACTGAATATTCGCTTGTTGAGAGTCCACTCCGCTGGTAACAGGCAACCTTTCCGAGAGAACGAGTCTGCTAGTACATTCAGATGGCCCGGTATATGATGGACTGAGAAATGAAGATGATGATTCAGAATGAATAGGAGAATCTTCTTCTTTAATTCGCATAACTGAATCGAATGAGTGCCACCTTGGTTCCTGAGGTAAGCCACTACTGTCGAGTTGTCCGACAGAATTTGAACATGGACGTTCGCTGTTTGATGAATCCAATGTTGTAGTCCAAGCCAGATGGACATCATCTCCTTGATGTTTATGTGCTTCTCCTGGAACCGAGAGTCCCAAAGACCATGTTACTTCAAGTCTACAGGACTTAGGGATGCACCCCAGCCTGTCTGACTCGCATCCATCATAATCGTGAAAGCCGGATTCGGCAGTTGAAGCAGAACTTCCTGAGTCAACCACTGAAGATCCACCCAAATCTGAACCTTTTGTTTTACTATGTCCGTTAAAACAATCCTAGTTTTGAGCAAATGTGTCTTCACACTCCAGTTATGAGTAAAGAATATCTGGAGGGAATGCATGCACAGGCGGCCCATCAGAATAAGATCCACAGCCGCTCCGCACAGCCCCATCAGTCGCATGATGAACTCCCTCGCTGTTACCGCAGGAGAGTTTAGACAAAAGTGAGCATAACAACTGATTAATTTCGCTCTGGGTAATGGCAGACGAACCAGATTGTTGTGAGTCTCGAAGCTCATTCCCATGTGAATGAACGACTTGGATGGAGCAAGATCCAACTTTTTCTCATTTGCTATGAAACTAAGACGTCGGAACAATTGAAGAAGACTCTGAATATCGTTCTGAAGAATAATTCTGTTGCCGTATCTCTGAAGAATGTCATCCAAGAAAGCCGACGTTACCACAGACGAATGAACTCGGAAGTATGACATTACTGAGTTCATTATTCGTGTGGAAGCCTGCAGGTCCTTTCTGAATGCTGGATGTACTAGGACATGCTTTAGATCTATGCTTGCTGCATAGTCATCCACTCGAATGCTCACTCTTACCAACTGGATGGTTTCCATACAGAACTTTCAAGCTACGATCAACTTGTTTATCCAGCTCAAGTCTATTACCGGTCGGAACGAGCCGCCTGGCTTTGGTACAAGGAGCAGGTGACTATAAAAACCTTGAGAATCTTGATTCTCGACGACCTCTATTGCTTCATTTAATAAGAGAGCATGTACCTCCGCTAGGAAAGACTCTCTTTTGAAAGGTTCTGCCGGAAGATTTGTCCAACGCTGACATCTTGTAAGTGGGGGTTTTGCTCGGAATGATAGCCGTATGCCTTCCCGAGACTACACTTCTCACCCACTGATCTTCTGTGACTTCTATCCAGTTTCTCATGAAGTTTGATAACCTTCTGCCAACTGGCAAGCAATAGAGGACTTGTTCATCACCTGTACGACTTACAAGGCTTATGGGAGGTGAAACTACATCCTCCCCACGAAGAACCACGTCCTGTCGGCTTAGGGGCATCTGACCTATAGTCTCGATCAGACCTGTGCCCCTTTCCCGAGTCGCTATACTGATGACCTCTGGAGTAAGTATTAGAGGGTTTCTTATCCCCTCGCGAGGAGTTCGCTTTAGTTGATTGTGAAGTGGATCGGCCTCGCTTATCCCCGGTCTGCTGAAGCGTGTTGTTGAGATGCAGACTTCAGTAGCTTAGCACTGGAAGCTTTCTTTGTGGCCTGTTCATAGACTAACAAAAGCGTGTCGTCAAATAGAGTATGTCCGGAGACCAGAGCGACTCGGAGAGAGCTTTTCACCTTGTCATCTACAAGTGATGACAACGCAAGGGTAGCATCATGTCTGATCAACCCCAAATTTGCCACTGTCAGGCCGGAGTTGTACATGGCATACATGACTGCCCTGGAAAAAACTCTAACCGAGGAACAAACATCTTCAAATTTCTTCCCATTAAGACGGTGCATCATAGCTCTGGTGAGGTGATCTGCGTAGAACATCGCATCCAGATTTGCTCTATTGGATAAAATAGCACATTCCATCACTTTCGAGAGTATACTGAATGATGCAGGTAGGGACATATCTAAATCCAAGGCCTACTCATCTAAACGCAGAGGAGCTCTCTGGACATCTTCTCCAACCGTTTTAAATGAATGTTGTCCAAGGAACGGTATATTTATTGAAGATGCCGCTAAGAAACTGCCTTTCCTCTTAGCATTCGAGAGGATGAGTATGGCGTCATTAACATGGCCGAAGGTCTCCGACACCTATCGAGACTGTTTCGGGATGGAAAGAACATCCTCTTTCCTCCTCATGAAATCTGCGTCAAGAGACGACAGCGGTTTCTCTCTAGTAGTCACAGCTTGCTGATCAGGTGGAACAATGTCAGGATAGTATTGATGAATAAAATTCATCGCTACCATATGCCGTTCCAAAAGGGAAGGGTAATCCTCTTCCTTGTCCCTTTCACCATCTGACTGATTCAGCTGTGATGTTCGGTCCATCACATCTGCATGTGCAGATGACTGGACCGACCCAGCACCGTCCAACAGCTCACCACCGGAGTCTGCGGAAGGTTGCTCTTGCACTTGCTGGGATGCTGCGATTAGCTGTGCAATCTGCGACAGCAAGTCTGTTACCAAGGCTTGAGGAGCAGCGTTCTTCTGCTTTTTTGCCACTTGCTGCTCCTGGGACGAAGATCCAGACATAGATCTTTTCTCCGCATGTCCCAATGAACGAAGCCTGGGATCGCTAACTATCGGAAGATCCGACTTCACGGGCGAAGACTGGCTCTGTCTTCACACAGATGGCTGGATATCCAAAGTTGGGTAGCTAGCAGGCGGTCGTGTGTGCTTTTCTAACATAGTAGAGGAAGCCTGGACTGTAGCCGACCCTGGCTGCAGGCTCGACGGAACATCCCGAGCGGCAGGTATGGACGTATGCTCCGGCTTATGCAAATTTCTCAAAACAACATTTGGCCCCAAATGTTGCTGGGTTAGAGAAGGCTCTCCCGCTCGCGGTCTATCAGACCTCGCCAAGCTTCCCGAAGAGAAACTTGCGGACTTCCTCCCTATTTCCGTCATAGCTGGGTGAGGTTTAGTTTTTAAGGTGCTCGCTCTAACCAAATCTACACTTCCCTCGACCGTAACAGACTTAACTGGTGTCACGGCTCCCACAAACAGAGTAACCTCTTCACCGGTCGAGCTAGCTGCTTGCAAGGGATTAAGAACACAACTAGAGACTTTATCTCTTGCTTAATATTCATGAGCACCTTTGCAGGTAGCTCTGTTTGCTCATCAGAGCGTGATGACGGTAGCACACTTTGGATGGGTGTCACAATACCATCACCATGTTCTTGTTCCTCTGAAAAAGAAACTGAAAAACTCAGATTATCTTGTGGTGAGAACTCCAGCATAGGAACCTCACCGCCAACGACTTACAGCGACACCCCTCTCCAACGTCTGTCATCCCAATGTACACATGTAGGACAAGAATCCGTAGGCATGTATCGACTACAGGCAAGGCAACAAGCATGTAAATCTGAGGTATACTTCCTCGTCTTGCATTTAGAACAGTAAGCTTTCATAATTACAATCAAAATACAAAGTCGATAGCACTCCTACAAACTCCACAACAAAATATATGATAAAGATACATGAATAATAGCAAGCAAAATAAAATTCGAAAAAATTTTCGAAAAAATTTTGAGAAAATGCCCAAGGGAACATCATGAGCCGAAGGGAATCCCGATAGAGCCTAAGTCAAAATTTTTTGAGCTACACTACCGGAATCATAGTCAATGTATCTTACAGTAATTCTACAGTAGATAGATAAGATTTGAATTTTTCGGTTTTGTATCCAAATTTTGGGGATGGGGGGGGAGAGGGGGGCAAAATTTGTGTTTGGCGCTGAATTAAAAATTGAGTTAGCACCAGCTAGTCTGGGCCACTGGTTGTGGTACAAAAATATGTTGTCTTTTAGTCCCATTACTTAAGGGATTAAGCAAGACCACAGTAATCTATGCAATAAGCATCCCTTATGCTTTTAGAGCAAAAACAAGACAGAATTGTTTAATTTCTTAGTCGCATTATGGGAAAAATGTTCCTTGAAATATCAGTATTTTGACATCAGAGTGCAGAGGGTTAATGTGCACTGCTGAATGAAAGTAAAAATCTATTTCAAAAGTTGTGTAGATTCCTGTTGACTGAAGTCTGTGGTGTGCATCTTCTTTCCATATAACTTTTGCCTCAGAACTTCCCATACAAGCATTTATCCATTATATCTTGCTTTACAGAGCTCCATGGGCAAGATGTAAATGATCAAATGACCAATATACCTCCAGTGTGTACAAAACTTATCAAATTATTGTTGTTAATTGAAAATTCGCTTAATTCCACTGTTGCTAATCAATTAACAACTTACCTTTCTCCTCGCTTGCCATGCTTGCTTTCAAACATTCTTACTGTTACTGGATCATATCCAACAGGTTTAGGTTCATACTGGTCTCTCAATGCCTCTTCAACAGATGCTAAATAAATAACAATAAAATGGTGTTAGATGGCAAAAAATGGAGAATTTTTTATTGCCCTAACAGCATAGAACCATGCATAAGCTAAGTACAATATAAGTATGTAATGTTCCCATCATCCTGATGTGTTTAGATTCAAAGTTTGGATCCAAAAAAGGGGGGGGGGGGGGGGCAGTAGCTCAGTAAGTAGAAGTGCAGGCTGCAAACTCTCTCTGCCCCCCTCCCCTGTAACCCTGGCGTATTCACGCCTCCTGTGAGTAAGTGATCGACAGTATGGTCTCTCCACTTTTAAATCTGATCCGCCGTGCCTGGAAAAATTCTCCCTTAAAATTTTATATATTTTCCTTGTGGCCCTCATTGATGGGGAGGGAGAGCATTCCAGTGAGGGGCCATAAACTATGTGATTGAGACAAAATATGGAAATTCACTATAGTCCTACATCCAACGCCAATGGCCGAATTTAGCCAGCCCTCAGGCTATACAAAAATCTGCATTCAAATTTTATTATGTTCAAGTTTTTGTTTCAAAAACATAGCTTATGACCCTTCATTGGAACGAGCTAGTGGATATTGAGTCGTTCCATTGAGGGGTCCCAAGCTCTGTTTTGAGACAAAAAATTTCAAATTTTTAGTTGTTATTAAAGAATTTATCTTGCAAGTGGCACCTGGTCCTGTAGGCCGGTGGAGACAAATGGATCACTGGGTTTATCTTCCTAGCATTTGGTACGTTTTTTTTTGGAAATAGTATGTTTATTTTCGTGGCTGGAAACTGGGAAGACTGATAACATTTTGGCCAGACGCTGTCGTCTGTATGTTGGTGTTTTGGTATTAATAATTCTCCCCAGCCAGCATGGGTTTCTTTTCAATAGATGCATCAAATACTTCGGCCCTTTGACAGATTAATAAGTAAATTAGCCTTGGAAAAGGTGTTGAAGATATGACATACCAGTATACAATTAAGCTCAATTAGTTCAGTGGCATGTTAAATTAAATCCTTTGTTTGTTGTTAATCCCCAAAGCCTATGCCAAAATTGACATTTAAAAAGAATCTATATATTTTTTGTCGGCAAAGCACATTTGATGCACTTTTGGGCGTGAACTTTTTATTAAAATAATAAATATTTCTGTTTTCTATGCGCGCAAAATGAGAAGGGACATTTTGAATACGGCCACTAACAAAATGAAATTCAAAGAAACCGTTAATTTACTGTCATCTCTTCACGAAGAATGGAAAGGCCTCTCACCGTCAAAAAAAGGCAAAATACAGAAATGTGTTTTCTAATGAAAAGACAAAAAGTAAAGCATTATTCAGGAAAAAGGTTAACAGAAACGAAACACTTGCTATGTATAATCATATCACATCCCCCAAATATAAAAATATTCACAGGGAAACATTTTTAAAATCTCCTGAAATTTAGTGCTTGTGCAGACTCGAGTCCAATGATATTAGCTATAAATATGAGACTTCATAAGTTGAAACTTTAGATATTTAGTGCTTATCATGATGTCTTGATCAAGTAGTCCTATAATATTAGCTATGAACACGCGTCTCATCAAGCTTTATTTATTTTTTATTATTTGTGGCTAATATTATTGGTCGACTGTTTCATTGTACATTGAAGGGGAAGGGAGGTAGGTAGCAGGGGAGGAATTTGAAAAAATCGTGCACTTTGTGACAAGTTTTTGAAACTTGGCATGCTTAATGGTATGGGCAGACAGTTTTCAAAAACCACCGCAAACAAATTGGCGTTGACCTCTAATGACCTTGACACACAAAATTCAAAATGGCCACCCGAAGATAAAATCAGCCTTGTGTTAAGGTTGTTGTCAATGCCGCATGTTTGCTTCATATATGCATTATGGTGTTTAAAGAGTACAGAAACCCTTGCCGTTATCCTTTGTGTCGTTTTAGGGTCAAGGTCAATGGTAATTTTCAAGGTCATTTTAGCAAAACAGTGCGTGAAGTTTGAGATATACAAATTATCCATTGCGCGTTACATCATTAAGTAATTATCTGTCCACCAATGGTTCGAATCTTGGCAATGGTAACCTGCTATAGTTTGTGGGTACTCTTGATTGGTGTTTAATGTCACTATCAACAGCTAAGGCCATATCGCGACACAAAAAGAAAGAGGAGAAATATGTTCAGGTGAAAGAGATCAACAATGATTCCTCCCACTGGTAGAAGGTTTACACTTCAGACAGTAACTTCCGTGGTTCTACTCTTACTCCATGTCGTGACATTTTAGAAAAATCAACTTCTCGAGTCTGTTTTCTATAATTACAAAATCTTCTGCTTTTAGCACGAGGTGACTTCCACGTACTGCGCGAGACGATTCCTCCACAACTAATGTGCGAGTTGAGATTCCTCCGCAACTACTGTGCGAAACCATTCCTCCACAACCATTGTGCGGGATGAAATTTAGAAAACAATACCTCGACATAATTCCAGGGTACCCACCCGATACAAATCCTCTGCTTTTAGCACGAGGTGACTCCCACGTATTGCGTGAGACGATTCCTCCACACCAAATGTGCGAGTTGAGATTCCTCCGCAACTACTGTGCGAAACGATTCCTCCCACAACCATTTTGCGAGATGAACATTAGAAAACAATACCTCAACATAATTCCGGGGTACCCACCCGAGTACAAATAGCTGATAAAACCATACCCACGTAGTGTAAACAAAACCTACGGCTTATACCAACTTCTCTACGCGCTGATAACAGCTGTTTGAATAATCCACTGTACGTGGCAATTCCACAAGCTGATCTAATCATATCAGTTATATACGTAGCGTAGCCTCAAAGTCTACATAATACACCATTCTTAACACACTGATACCAGTCGTGTACACTGTCTTCTTAAAGACTGGATTGAAGCAGAGAGTAAAAGCACAAGACTATTCTCTTCTATAAACATAATGACAGAGTGAGCCTAATCCACGCTCTGTAGTACCACTCACCCTCTGTAGTGTAAAATCACACTTCAGTACAGCTTCAACAAGCTGCTTGTCACCACAGACAACAGAACAGTCGAAATATTTCTCAAGCGCATACACGCTCTAATAACTGACCACAACATAACACCAAGTGGTCTATGTAAACACAATCTAAACACGAAATCTTATGTATTTGTTTATTTGATAAGACCTTACGGTCAAAACTATAGTCATACCAGCGGCTCTGCCGGGCAAATACTACAAGATTTCCTTTCCCCCAGCATGGGGGCTCTACATTCTAACTGACTGAAACAAATACAAAAGTCCGCCTCACACAGCAATGGACAAACATAGAAACACACCTCCCTCGGACTCCTTCAGTCCAAATGCTCAAGGGGAGCTAGGTCAAAAACCATCCGACTAACTATGAGAAAGGCAACATCTCCACATTGATTCCAAGTGATTTCTACGGAACCAACTGAATGAGAAAATACAAAATATAGTGGTTGGTTAGCAAAATACAACTGTATATACACAAGCCTATGTTGTTACACATTCTGACAACGATAAAATAGTATGAATGATAGACTTCATACCAGTACCTAGCAAACTCTTCCAAATATGACAGGTGAGCTGTTCAAATTATGAATAAGCGAAGCTCTTCTATAAAACAGCCAAATGCTACGTTTACACAATCAAGCTCGTCGACAAAGCAGCCAAGCTTCTCGATAAAGCAGCCAATAGTCAAATAAATAACCCCTAAATAAGGGTGCTGACGTCTGATACACCCTAATCTGCTCTTAATGGCAATAAAGGGTTATATAATCCCAATGAGTGGAAATCCACCCACGTGATTTTTCAGCGCAAATTAAGTGCAAATAAAGGGCACGAGCTGACAAATAATAGCATACACTGCACACTTGCTCTCAATCTATCGACAATATCCTTTGAAATGTCGACAATTAATTACTCAGGCAATGTACTCAGCCTAATAATTGGAAAGCACATTACCTCCAAAAATACAGCACACACGTGCTGATGAGCCTTTTGGTACGGCCATATTTCATACTGCGCGTCGACACTGATATGGCCTTACACGCTAAAAATAGGGCCAGATCATTTTACTGGAAACACTGATGGCCTCGGCGTCGTATCATGGAAAGCACATGCATTCAACAATATAGCAAGCAATTATAGATGAGCCTTAGAGCGAGGTCTAGGGGTGAATGGAGGAAACGGGTAGCTAAGGCAACCACCTTTGGTCCTCCACCAGTGCCATCGACCATCACGCATGCCAAATACTGATACGATCTCACAAATAAAACAGTGTACATGTAGTATATTCGAATTGCACCCAATTAGTGAAACACGTATTTTCACACGCAGCAGTTACTCAAAAACCACAAACAACACGCTGTATCATGCGCTAAATAAGTAACCCATACCTATGCTCAGCCTACAGCTGATGGAGCGCAATCCATTTTCATAAGCAGTGAAAAGTTACATGACTCCATGGGGTGGAGGTCCACCCATATGAGTGTCCAAAACATGGACTACAATCTATAACAATTCTCTGCCCATACACTCAGCGTGCAGAGAGCCATGACCGCATTCTCTAAGAGTATTGGACGGATACCACCCTCCCCACATACACACTATGCCGGATCCACCGAATGTCTCGCACTAAACGTGCAGTGGTGAACATGCAGCCACAAGACTAGCTCTTGAGACATCCTAACTCTCTCTTCGCAAAAAATCATGTAACAGACTCCCAAAACTGCCTGAAAGCATGCCTTTGTTTCTGCCTCCCCCATTTCAATCAAACATTCAACCTTGTAACTGATCTTAAAACACAAAAGTAACATATCAAATGTATTTCCCATAACAAAAAAACACAAAGAAGTTAAAAAATTTATAGTAATTTATATATTTTTTATACTTACCAATGACCCAGACATAGCTGGTGCTAACTCTTAAAAATCTAGGGCCAAACACAAATTTTGCCCCCCAATCCCCAAAATTTGCATCTAAAACCAAAAGAAATGATGTCCTGAAGGACCTCCATACTTTGCCCTTACTGCACATGCGCAGTGTCAAGGAATTCCGAAATTGGCGCCAATTATCATTCTTACAAGCAGTGCCTGGTCAGCGCTATGTACACAGCGGGGAGGTATGAGTTCCTAACTCCTGGGAGGGCCATCCCCGTCTGGGTCATTGGTAAGTATAAAAAATATATAAATTACTATAAATTTTTTAACATTTTTATACTGTACCAATGACCCAGACATAGCTGAATAGTAAAAAGGCTGGAGGGCCTAGGACATAGAGGAAAATCCAATAAGCTCAACTATATAATATAGAGTCAACCCCTCAAGGAGAAAAGGGGTATTAGGTTTTACATGTATCTTTCTTATTTTATATTAAATTAGAAAGATACAATACCCTTCATAATTGAGCACAATAACATTCATGTTCTCTATTAACATCCAGTATAACCCTTTATACTAATTATTTTTAAAGTAAGCCAATAAATTAAGTTAGTCCAGAGAATTGAGACTCTTTATATTCTTTAAAAGTGTCCGAGGATTGTATATTAACGCCCGTTTGACACTTGACATATACAAATGCTTCACACCGAGCTACACTTTAAAAATATGACATGAATGAATTTTAAACATTAATATTACACTTTAAAACCACCCCGGAAACGACTCACAAATACTGACTTCGGAGGAGGCATTCCCTTGCTTTTCACTATAAAGCAGGTGACCTAAGGGAACACCCTCCCCCCCCCCCCCTTCCCCTTGCCCTGGGTCAAATAGCCCAGAGCGAAGAGGGCAGCCGGACGGAGTCACTGCCGGAACAGAAAGCCTGCATAACTATAGTTGCAACTGTTTAGTGGACGACATTCTGAGCAACAGATAACGGACCTAAACAATGCAGGTCTCCAGAAATGGACTCAATATTTCTGAGATAAAAATTTGTGAATGTGGATGGCTGAGACCAATAAGCAGCCTTCATTAAATCTGTAATAGCAATACTATTTGTGTAAGCCCAAGATGTAGAAAGAGCTCTTACTTCATGAGCAGAAATCTTAAGCACAGACTGCTGAGAAGAAGATAAATTTTCATAAGCAGTACGGATAGTTAATTGAATCCATCTAGCAATAGAATGGACTGAAATGTCCTTTCTATTAGGCATCAGAGACAGAAAGAAACGTTTTGGTCCCTTTCTGATAAACTGAGATCTCTGTTTATAAATACGTAACGCTCTAACAGGACAGAGTAAAGGCCTTCGCCCGTCTGAAGACGGAAGGGCCTTAATAACAATAGGTTCCGGATATTTATTAGGAGCCTGATTCTTAGCTAAAAATCCCACATTAGTAGTGAAGATGATAGTGTTTCCGACACTACGATAGTGAGAATCATCCACCGACAGTGCATGAAGCTCACTGACTCTTCTAGCAGAAGAGAAAGCTAAGAGAAAAGCTGTCTTATAAGACAAGAATTTGAAATCTACTGTCCCAAGAGGTTCAAATGGCTTTTCCTTCAGTTTAAGAAGAACCCAAGCTAAATTCCACTTAGGAATTAACCTAAGAGTTCTGGGTCTATTTATCGAGAAGTTTCTAACTAACTTAGATAAAGAGACATTAGATCCAATTTGTAAACTATCATGATGTGCATAGGTATCAGATAACATAGACCTATAACCCTTAATAGTAACAGGCTGCAGTTTGATTTTGTCAAACAAGTATACTAGAAAGTTTGCAATGTCTGGTATGGAGGGATCGAAAATATCAACAGAATGATCCCTACACCAACGACGAAAAACCTTCCACTTAGCCGCATAGTTTAGCGAAGAGGAGGTCCTCCTACAGTTAGAAATCGCGTCCACTGCTCGTCCTGTAAAGTGCTTGCCATGCAAGAAGGACCGCACAATGGAAAAACGTGAAGGTTGAGACCTTGCGGGTTGTGATGAAGATGACGCGGTTTCCCCTGCGAAAGAAGATCGTCCCGTAGAGGAAGCTTTCGCGGTAGGTCCCACAACAGACACCTGAGTAGATTTATCCACGGTCTCTGTGGAGACAGAGATGCTACCAACAGAATCTTGCATTGAGATTGTTTTATTTTTAGCAATACTTGCTGAATCAACGGCGTTGGAGGATACGCATATCCTATCATTCCGTCCTAAGGGATCGACAGAGCGTCTACTGCAAATGCTCTTGGATCCGGACACGGAGACACATACGTTTGAAACTGATTGTTGAGATGTGTCGCAAATAAGTCTATCATTGGCCGTTCCCATTGGTAGCAAATCTGATTGAATACTTGTTTGTTGAGAGTCCACTCCGACGGCAACAAGCGACCCTTTCGTGAAAGGGAGTCTGCTAGTACATTCAGACGACCCGGTATATGACGGACCGAAAGTAGAACTTGATGTTCTAGAGCAAACAGAAGGATTCTTTCCGTTAGATTGAACAACGGAACTGAATGAGTGCCTCCCTGGTTCCGTATATACGCCACTACTGTCGTATTGTCGGACAGGATTTGGACATGAGCATTGTGAATAATAAATAGCGGAGGAGGAATTAGTTAAATTTTGGTGGAATCGTGCAGGAGGGGGGTGGGGGAGGGGGGGAGCGTACTTTGTCATCGCGTATATGAACGAAGTACTTCAAGTATCATTTAACTGACCATTTTGGAATTTCTGTTTGCCCTTTAACCAAAGTCAAGGATAAAAACAGTCCCGCACTTTTTACAAAAGTCTCCATTCAAATTTTATTACACTTCCAATTTTTCTCTAAAAAAAACATAACTTATGACCCCTCGTCGGAATGAGCTCGCTAATTGCGATTCGCTGTTTTACTGGTAAATAAGTAAATAAATCACAAGTTGTTCCAATGAGGGGCCACAAGCTATGTTCACAGACAAAATTGGAAATTGGTAGTTGTAATCCTAGAATTTATTTTGTAAGTGTCACCCGTGGGGTGCAACCGGAATGATCCTGTGGTTCCCCGCAGTTGCAGTTCATGAAGTTCTTTAAAAAAAGAAGGGGAGTGGGGTAGTAGCATTAATTATCCACATTGTAGTATGATGCCGCAACATTATCACCGAGTTAGGGTGAGAACGGTTTGAGTTTGGCCGAATTGAATAGAGCATGCATTTTGGTCCTAATCTTTTCAAAATCACCCCCTCCCCCCCCCCCCCCCCCCACTCCCAAAAAAAAGAAAAAGAATGGGAGCCAAAACTCGTTTTATCACCTATATCAGTCACTGCTGATATGACCGATTCCCCGGGTTGAATAAGATGTCACGACGGTGTTCTCGTGACCATAACAATGGTCCCAGGTTGAATTTTGATACCGTGTTTTAAAGTAGCTTCGGGAAAAAGATAAGAGAAGCACAGACCGGTTTTACCCGAATTGGATCTGATCCGTGTTTTGACGATAATCTCCCCCGTGCCTGGGGTTAAATAGCAGCTGTGAGACAGAATAAAAAATGCGTTTTAATTTAACATTTGGGCAGATTATGATGTTATATCCTGGGCAAAAAGCAGATAAATTGCCAGTATGTTCAAAAAGAAAAATATGTAGTTATCTGTACCAGTCCGTTTCGGTTGAGAATCAGAATGTTTTTTTCAACAACAATGACCTTGATTAAGCGAGTTCAGACTATTTTATGTCATGTAAATCCAACAGATGGAAGAGCCACACTGCTTCACGTTATTGTCAAAATTCACATTTTTTTTTCAGGATTCATTAGAACACAAAACGTGAATTATTGGACCGATTTTCACATTTAAAGGATTTTTTTGATACAGAAAATTACCCCCCCTCCCCCCAAATATTTCAGGCACAGAGAAAGGATTTAGTGAAGAGAACTTATTACCGGTATGTAAATTGCGAGGTGTTTTCCCAATCAACACTGATTAGTGAGTAAATACCTGCTGTTATATAATCATACATAACACACTCAGTCGATATTGGGATAATTTTTTTTATATGGAGTGTACACGTAATGAGGAGTATTCAATGAACTGGAAGTTGGACATTTTTCTGTATTCTAGTTATAAAATGATCATTTAGTTCAATGATGGCGAAACAGGAGTTATTAGTGATCCAACTTTTTGAGGGTTCAAGATCAAAGATAGGCTTAAAGTCACTGCTGTTTCTCCATTTACAAAGGGAGTTGTAAGAGTGTCCGAGATACCGATGATGTCGCATAAGGCTGAAACTAAGTGCGAGAAAACCATTAGACGGAATTAAGATTGCAGAAGTGGTAGTCACCCAAAAGAATTGCATACATCAGATTTCCATCACAATTTACACTTACCTATTTCTTTTTGTTCCCTTGCAGACAAACTTCTCAAATCAGAAGTGAATCCAATATCTTGTCTTGCTGGAACCTCCTTCTCAGGCTTTTTAGAAAGTTCCTTAAGAACTTCATTTGCATTTATGTCCACTACATTTAAATATGCACGACCTTTACCCTAAAACATACATAAATTGTGGTTGAATTTGGCTCATGTTAGGTCAATATTCAAAGTTGCTCTGGTACGCTTTATAACGATATTGCAAACTGATGAGATGGATTTATTGTGGTGAATATACATTATAACATTTTTGAAATGCAATGGAAATTAAAGTAATGAGGTCTTCACTTTCTGTGTTAACCTTTAGGAGCCTGGAGATTTTTATATTTTTTCTAATGTCACATATTCCAAAAAGTGGGGCTCACCAGTGCTTCCTCGTCAATTCTTGCCTGACGATATTGCCAGCCAACACTTGATTAGGAACCACTGAAAGGGTAATTTGACATTTAAAGTGATAGCACCCAATAGTTGGGTCAAAGAACTATTTTCTGTTTCAAGGCATTAAAAATTACCAATGCTGGAATTAGGCTTCAATCATGAATGTGCTAAGGCCTAAAGAAGATTAAAAATCTGTTTCTCAGGCCCTCCTGCATCGTCCTTTTGATTGCCACATGCTCTTTTTTTATAACCAATGCAAACATAAAAAAATAATGATTTAATGGTTTATGTCTGATATTTTACTCAAGTTAATAAAATTGATAAATTTGTCCCTTGAGTGCAACAAGGCTTTGCAATGCTTTAGCATTGCAAAGCCTTCTTGCACTCAAGGGAGGAAATACACCACCACCCATGCTATTCTGTAGATTATGAGGCTTAAAACATAACATAAAACAAACCAAGAACATGAACATTTTTTGATGGCAAAGAAATAAATACAAAAAGAAACAAGAGGCCCCAGGGGGCCTGAGGGCGCTCACCTGACATGGTAGCCTAAATAACAACCCAGAGAATTGATTTCCACAAGTTGCATCTGCTCCTCCTAAGAAAAGCTGAAACCAAATATCCAAATATTCTGACCAGTGGATCTAAAAAAAGATTTTTAAAGAATATTCCTCATACTGAACTAAGTCATAATTCGGGCTCCCACAGGAAGCCCATATATGAACCCAGGGACTTGGCTTTAACAAACCTGAATCTCACACCCCTAAGGATTCTGCACACCAAATATCAAAACATTCCGACTGCTGGATCTGAAGAAGAAGATTTTTAAAGAAAATTCCTCATTTTGAACCAAGTTACAATTCGAGCTCCCACAATCAGCCCAAATATGGACCTAGGGACATGGCTTGAACAAACTTGAATCTTACCCCCCTAAGGATGCTGCATAAAGAATATCAAAAGCATTCATCTGCTGGATCTGAAGATTTTTAAATAAAATTCCTCATTTTGAACTAAGTTGTCATTCAGGCTCCCATAGTGAGCCTAAATATGAGCCAAGGGACTTGGCTTGAACAAACGTGAATCTCAGCCCCCTAAGGTTGCTCCATGCCAAATATCAAAACATTCCAACTGCTGAATCTGAAGAAGAAGATTTTTAAAGAAAAATTCCTCATATTGACTAAGTTATAATTTGAGCTCCCACAGGGAGCCCAAATATGGACCCATGGACTTGGCTTTAACACACTTGAATCCCCCCTCTCCCCCCCCCCCCCCTCCAAGGATGCTACTCACCACATATCAAACCATTCCGACTGCTGGATCTGAAGAAGAAGATTTTTTAAGAAAATTCCTCATTTTGAACAAAGTTACAATTCAAGCTCCCACATTGAGCCCAAATATGGACCTAGAGACATGGCTTGAACAAACTTGAATCTCACCCCCCTAAGGATGCTGCATACCAAATATCACAAGATTCTGCCTGCTGGATCTTGAGAAGAAGATTTTCAAAGAAATTTGCCTGAAATGCACTAAGTTCGAATTTGGGCTTCTAAAGTGAGCCCAAATATGAATCCAGGTGGCCGATTTGAACAAACTGGAATCAGATCTACCCCACAATGTTGCATACCAAATATCAAAAGATTCTGCCTGCAGGATCTGGAGAAGAAGATTTTTGAAGAAATTTGCCTGAAATGCACTAAGTTCAAATTCGAGCTTCTATAGTGAGCCCAAATATGAATCTAGGGAGCCGATTTGAACAAAATAGAATCAGATTCACCCCACAATGTTGCATACCAAATATCAAAAGATTCTGTCTGCTGGATCTGGAGAAGAAGATTTTTTAAGAAATTTGCCTGAAATGCACTAAGTTCAAATTTTGGCTCCTATACTGAGCCCAAATATAAACCCAAGGGGCCAATTTGAACAAACTTGAATCAGATCCACCCCACAATGTTGCATACCCAATATCAAAAGATTCTGTCTGCTGGATCTTGAGAAGAAGATTTTCAAAGCAATTTGCCTGAAATGCACTAAGTTCAAATTTGGGCTCCTATGCAGAGCCCAAATATAAACCCAAGGGGCCGATTTGAACAAACTTGAATCAGATCCACCCCACAATGTTGCATACCAAATATCAAAAGATTCTGCCTGCTGGATCTGGAAAAGAAGATTTTCAAAGAAATTTGCCTGAAATGCAGTAAGTTCAAATTTGGGCTCCTATACTGAGCCCAAATATAAACCCAGGGGGCCGATTTGAACAAACTTGAATCAGATCCACCCCACAATGTTGCATACCAAATATCAAAAGATTCTGCCTGCTGGATCTGGAGAAGAAGATTTTTTAAGAAATTTGCCTGAAATGCACTAAGTTCGAAATCGGGCTCCTATACTGAGCCCAAATATGAACCCAGGGGGCCGGTTTGAACAAACCTGAATCAGATCCACCCTCCAATGTTGCATACCAAATATCAAAAGATTCTGCCTGCTGGATCTGGAGAAGAAGATTTTTTAATGTTTTTCCCATTGCCTACAGTGTTAAAAAGTGCTGACTCAGCACTTTTTCAATGTCCCGAAACTGTACCCTATGATAAAACCGATAGCAATTTTTTTTTACCAATTCTTTCTGTTGGTCCTAAGGAAGCTTCACACCAAATAAAAATTCTCGGTGCCGTGCAGTTTTGGAGATATGGGCGTTTTAATTTTTTTCTATTTTTAGCTCCTGCGGTTCCCATGGGGCTACGGGAAAAAAAAAATCAGCATAAATTAGTTCCTTATGACCCAATAAGCCCTCACATAAAATTTGGTTCAAATCAGCCTCTCGGTTTGGAAAATAGAAATTTTGGGCGGGGCCAAAAATTTTGCCCCTCCCATAACGACGCCAAGTATAGCCCCACAAACTTCTCTTGAACAAATCTGAGTCTACACCTCAAAAAGAAGCTGCACACCAAATATCAAGTCTCTGCTACTGCTGGTTCATGAGAAGAAGATTTTTTAAGATTTCAGCACACTTTTTGGGTGTGGCCCTACCCACGGGCGGGGCAACTTGATTTGAACAAAATCAAATTGCGATGTCATAACAAACTATTATCTCAAATATCGATTAAATTGGTTCAGCGGTTTGGGAGGAGAAGACGCAAACACCATGTTCACGGACGCAGGACGACGGACGACGGACGGTGAGTGATCACTATAGCTCTCCTGACTGAAAGTCAGGTGAGCTAAAAAGAAAATAAAACAAGAGGCCCCAGGTGGCCTTAGGCGCTCACCAAATGTTCCATACTGTTAAGACACAAATTTTGTCAAAAGCTATTCTTAAGGTTCTACAGAGTAAATCTATTCTCTCTGTGGAGCTAAAACATCAACAGGACTGAATGGGACAATGCTGCTTATCAAATATCAAAAGATTCTGCATGATGGTTCTGAAGAAGATTTTAAAGAATTTTCCTTGAATTGCACAAAGTAAAAATTCATGTCCCCATAGTGATCCCCAATATTGATCAAAAGACTCAATATGAACAAACGTTAATCCAACCCATACCAAGATGCTGCATACCAAATATCTAAAGATTCTGCCCACTGGTTCTGGTGAAGAAGATTGTTAAAGATTTTTTCTTAAATTGCACTAAGTAAAAATTCACCCCCATAGTGATCCCCAATATTGAACGGGGGATTCAATTTGAACAAACTTGAATCAGACCCATACCAAGATGCTGTATACCAAATATCAAAAGATTCTGCCCATCGGTTCCGGAAAAGAAGATTTTTAAAGACATTTTCTTAAATTGCACCAAGTAAAAATTCACACCCCTTTAGTGAGCCCCAATATTGATCGAGGGACTCAATTTGAACAAATTTGAATCGGACCCATACCAAGATGCTGTATACCAAATATCTAAAGATCCTGCCCATTGGTTCTGGAGAAGAAGATTTTTAATTTTTTTTTCTTAAACTGCACTAAGTAAAAATTCAGGTCCCCATAGTGAGCCCCAAAATTGATCAAGGGACTCCATTTGAACAAAATTGAATCAGACCCATACCAATATCAAAAGATTCTGCTCACTGGTTCTGGAGAAGAAGATTTTTCCTTAAATTGGACTAAGGAAAAATTCATGTCCGTATAGGGAACCCCAATATTGATCAAGGGACTCGATTTGAACAAACTTGAATCAGACCCACACCAAGATGCTGCATACCAAATATCAAAAGATTCTGCCCATTGGTTCTGGAGAAGAAGATTTTAAAGAATTTTTCTTAAATTGCACTAAGTAAAAATTCATGCCCCCATAGTGAGCCCCAATATTGGTTGAGGGCCTCGATTTGAACAAACTTGAATCAGACCCATACCAAGATGCTGCATACCAAGTATCAAAAGATTCTGCCCACTGTTCTGGAGAAGATTTTTAAATAATTTTTTCTGTAATTTATACGGTGCTATCAGAGTTATGCCCCATACAGAGCCCCCCCAAGAGACGTGGCCATTTCATTTGAACAAACATGAATTGCCATTATCACATAATCACCATCAAATACCTCATTACAGATGAAAGTGTCAATGACACTGTAGATTAACCTGACTATGCATAGTGTTTGATGAAAAGGATAATGTTCAATGTTTATGAAAGGATTATGAAATAAGACAAGAATTGTGATAATTGAGAATTTAATTTCTCTTACCTGTATGCTATGTTTTCAATAAGAATAATTTGAGTGTAGACTGTACTAAAGAATTAATACCTGGATTGATGTGGCCCTAACAGTTTACTTATGTCAACCAAAGTTACCAAGTTACAGTAAAATCATTCCAAAACGAGTTGTCTTACCAAGTCACAATTAAATCCCTCCATAAATATAATTCGTAGACTTTGCTAAAGGAATCTAGGTCACATGCTGGTTAGGCGGTCACGGTTGACCGATCATGACCAAAATAGGAGAGTCTCATCTAGATATCATACCAAGTTATCCTACCAAGTTACAATGAAATCCCTTCATAAAAACAACCTGTAAGCAGTCTAAAGAAATCTAGGTCAAGTGATCAGGCAACAGTAATAGCTGAGCGTTCGTGACCAAAATACGACAGTCTAATCTAAACATCATACCAAGTTATCCTTCCAAGTTACAATAAAATTGCTTCATAAATATGAACAGTAGACTGTGCTAAACAAATATATGTCACGTGCCTGTGCGGCTGTCACGGTTGACCGATCACGGCCAAAACAGGACGTTCTCATATAGACATTAGACAGAGTCATTTTATCAAGTTACAATAAAATCCCTTCATAAATACAACTTGTAGACTTTGCTAAAGGTTTTTGGGGTTTGGGCCCACGCAGGCGTCACAGCTGACCAATCATGACTAAAAGGGGACGACCCATCGAGACATTATACAAGTACCAAGTTACAATAAAATCCCTTCATATATACCTGTAGAGGGTGCTAAAGGTTTTCAGGTTATGAAATCCGTTCATAAATACAATGACATATAGACCGCGCTAAAGGTTTTTAGGTTTCCGGCTCTTGCAGCTGTCACGGATGACGGATTGTGACCAAAAAGGGAGGTTCTCATCTAGACATTATACAGAGTCAACCTACCAAATTATACTGAAATCACTTCATAAATATGACCTGTAGAATGTGCTAAAGGTTTTGGGGTTTCAGGCTCTCACAGCTGCCGCGGTTGACTAATCACGACCAAAAAGGGGACGTTCTCATCTAGACATAGCCTCGAACCTGCATATGAAATTTTGTGATGATCAGAAAAGAACTACGTGGTGTAGCCTATGCCAAAGAAAATGTGAACAGACTCAGAGACCAACAGATTTTCGCACATGTGATGGCAATACCTTATCTTGACTTTGTCAAGTTAAGCTAAAAATAACGTTCACAACATATCTAACATGGGAATGATGTCAGAAGGCAACATCGACGTCATAACATTGTGGGTGAGTCTGTTTTGGAAGAAGAATTCTATTAATCCTCTCTTATTTTGCATTAAATATCTACCAAATACAAATATCAGACGACATTTGCAGAAAACATTTTCTGAATTACTAAATACTTTCATTTTTGCCTCAAAAACGTAGCTTATGACCCCTCATAAGAATGAGCTCAATGAACTTGTTCCAGTGAGAGATCATAAGCTCTATTTTTGAGGCAAAAATTGAAAGAAATTAATAAAATCAGACTTGCGATTTTTGTGAACAACACTGGCCAGCTTTAGAAATTACACATTATGAGATGAAAAGAATCCCAATCCCAGGATCTGACATGAAATTTCTGAACCTTGTTCACTAAAATCTATCTGAGACTCTAAACCTTGGCTCAGATCAATTTTAGTGAAATTCAGTCCAATTAGACCTGTAAAGCAGAACTTTCCTACCACAGTAAACAAGTACTGCTCCAGTTTCTCAGGTCCCCATTGAAACTCTACATATTAAGGTCAACAGAATCTAATAATGTTTCAAATTAATAATAGGTTGGGAAAAGGTCACAATAAATTATAACTCTTTGAAATGGACAAGAAATAGAAAAACAAGAGGACACATGGGGCCTGAGGCACTCGCCTGACAATAGTTGTTTAAAGAAGAATTTAATTAGCAAATATACCTAGTTAACACTACAGAAGAATGAAGTTATTATTTAATTATAACTTTGTTGTCCATGTCAGATGATTTTTTTCTAGTACTGGGATGCCACCACAGAAATAATGCCCCGATTTCCAGTAATGCAAAACTTGGGTAGTCCAAATATCACAACTTAACTTGAACAAACTTGAGTCTGAGCCCTTCCTTTCCACTGCCAGGTTGCTGTATACCAAATATGAAAGCATTCTGACTGGAGGATCTGAAGGAGAAGCTTTTAAAGAAATTTCCTCATATTGCACTATGTTGAAATTTGGGCTCACATATTAAACCAGGGACCTGATTAGATGAAACTTGAATTTCACCCCAAGAGATGTTGTATACCAAATACAAAAGCATTCTGACTGGTGATCTGGAGAAGGTGATTTTTTAAGAAATTTCCTCATATTGCACTAAGTTAAAATTCAGGCTCCCATAAAAAACCCAAATATTAACTCAGGGACTTGATTTGAACAAATTTGAATCTGCCCCCACTAGAGATGTTGGATACCAAATATCAAAACATTCTAAGAGATGGTTCTGGAGAAGAAGACTTTTAAAGAAATTCCCTCATATTGCACAAAGTTAAAATTTGGGCTCACATAGGAAGCCCAAATATGAAAGCAGGAACTCAATTTGAACAAGTGTGACCCCCCTCCTCCCACCCCCCTACCCACCCACCCACCTAGAGATGTTGTATACCAAATACGAAAGAATTCAAACCAGTGGATCTGAAGATTTTTTTAATGAAATTTCCTCATGTTGCACTAAGTTAAAATTGGGACTACCATAGGAAGCCCAAATATTAACCTAGAGACCTGATATGAACAAATTTGAATCTCACTTCCTACAGATGTTGAATGTCAAATATAAAAGTATTCTGACTGGTGGATCTGAAAAAGATGATTTTTTAAGAAATTCCCTCATAATGCACTAAGTTAAAATTCGGGCTACCATAGGGAGCCCAAATATTAACCTAGGCACTCGATTTGAAAAAAACTTGAATCTCACCCCACTAGAGATGATGTATACCAAATATGTAAGCATTCTGACGGGTAGATCTGAAGAAGATTCTTGAAGAAATTCTCTCATATTGCACTAAGTTAAAATTCAGGCTACCACTGCGAACCCAAATATCAACCCAGGGACCCAATTTGAACAAACTTGAATCTGACCCCCTAAAGATGTTGCATACCAAATATGTAAGCATTCTGTTTGGTGGATCTGAAGAAGATTTTTAATGATCATTTCCCATATTACCCTAATTTAAAAATTTGGGCGCCTGTATTGAGCCCAAATAAGAACCAAGGGGCTAATATCAAAAAATTCTGATTGATCAGTTGATCAGTGGTTGTGGAGAAAATGGGTTTTTTTTTTCTTCAAATTTTTGCAAATATGCTGACTCAGCATTTTTCTGATACACCCCCTCCCCCCCCCCCCTCTCCCCCTCAATCCTGTAATCCAAGGTGAAAGGAAATTAAAATTATTAGGAATTACATGTATTACTCTCTATACAGTAATAGAGAAGATATATCATACAAAGGGTGCCCAGTTCAAGTAATTTTGTATACTTAGCATGAAGACTATGCTAATTGGATGTAACGAGTTCCCAATTTTTAAGGTTAGCCTGGACTAAGCCCCAAAAATTAGGATGGCCTATTTGAGAATGAGAGAATATCCCACACAAACACACGCCATGCACAATAAAACTCCAGCTGTATGCAGGATATAATTACGGAAAAAACAGCTTCCCTCATAGTTATATACCTATCAAGCCAGAGGAGAAGTAAAAAAAAACCCTCCCCCACTTTTCTTTTGAAGGAATCTTCAAGAAGAAAGAGGGGAGTGCTCTGGAATCAGTAAAAAGCGGTACCAAAAAACAATATAAAGATTTCGTCGAATAGGCACTCAGGTATTAATTTATTATTAATAAATGGTGCTTAATGCCACTTCAGAAGTTAAGGCTATAGCAACGATCCTGGTAATTAAAATTGCCCGCTATATAACGTACATCGAAGACGGCATACACAGATAGGTCGAAAACCGGTGATATAATAATATATAACGTACGCATGTCCAATCGAACCACAATGAATGCTCTCTGGAGAGTAAACACACTTTCGAGGTAACCCACAGGCGACCCCGTTCAGATGTACAATAAATTCCAGTAACAACACTCCCCGACATGTACTATCCGATATCTATGACACTACAGACGTGGGAATATACGAGGTGAGTACCAACATTAATAGAAACCTGAATCTAGAAATGAAAGTAGGTATGATTAACAGGCTCAGACACGGACCGCCCCCAAAATAATTCATAATTTCAAAGGTCCATAATATACAATAAAGCGTCAGCCTAATAATTATTATGCGCGTGAGCACTAAAATCCCGCATGTGATAATCTGAATACCAGTTAACTGGTTATGAAGCCTCTGAGGTACCCAAAGACTAGCAATTTAATTATGATGAAATATGCACTCGTATATGACATACTGGCGAATAATCACAGGAAACCAATCCAACTAAAAGTGGATGTGCCCATGAGGTCGCCACAGAACATGACCCAGCCGCCAATCGAGAAGTGAAGAAATGCATGTATGTATTTAAACTTATACGAAGCTTGCAGGACGAAAAATATGTCTTGCCACGTAATTGCCTCAAAACAGGAGGAGGGGTGGGGGATTCAAAGTCATATCGAACCCTCCTCACAAGCATTACTTAATCGTTCTTGTGTTAGTCATAAAACAATATGGGAACCGCAATGGTAGCAAAACTGTCCAAATACTCGCTTGTTGAATGTCCATTCCAATTGCAACAGGCGACCTTTCCGAGAGAGCGAGTCTGCTAGTACGTTCAGATGACCTGGTATATGACGGATGAAAAGATGAACATGATAATTCATGACGTATTAGAAAAATCTTCTCCGTTAGTTGGCATAACAGAAATGAATAGGTGCCGCCCTGTTCCCGATGTACGCTACTACTGTCGAGATGTCCGACCAAATTGAACATGGATGTCCATTCTTATGTGAATCCAATGTTGTAGCGCTAGCTAATTAACATCATCTCGTTGATGTTTATGTGTTTCTCCTGGAACCGGGGGTCCCACAGACCCTGACACCTCAAGACTGCGGGACTTAGGGTCACGCCCCAACCAGTCTGACTCACATCCATCATAATCTTGAAAGCTTGATCCAGCAGTTGCAGCGTAACTCCCTGAGTTAACCACTGAATATCTGCCCAATTTGAACCCTTGTTTTACTAGGTCCATTAAAACAATACTGGTTCAAGCGAAAGCATCTTCACACTCATTCCCTCACTATTAATGTGTCTGAGTGTAGACAAAAGTGAGAATAACAACTGACTAATTTCGCTCTGGGTAACGGCAGGTGAACAAGGTTGTTGTGAGTCTCAAAGCTCAATCCGCAGTGAATAGATGACTTGTATGGAGCTAGCTCCGACTTTTTCTTGTTTACGTTGAAACCGAGACATCAGAGTAATAGAAGCAGACTCTGAACATCATTCTGAAGAATAATTCTGTTGCCGTATCCCTGTAGAACGTCGTCCAAGTAAGCCAACATTACCGCAGACAAATGAGCTTGTAAGTAAGACATCACCCAGTTCATTATTCGAGTGAAACGCCCATGGGGCCAGATTCAGACCAAAGCATATTATTCTGAATTGATACACTTTCCTTTACTCGGAATGCTTGCCGTAAGCCGTCCGAGACTACACTTCTCACCCATTGATCTTCCGTGATTGTTATCCATTTTTTTGTGGAGCTTGATAACCTTCCACTAACTGGCCAGTAATAGAGGTCTAAACCATCACCTGTATCACCTGCGAGGCTTACGGGAGGAGGAACCACATCCTCCCCGCGAAAAACCTTGTTTTGTCAGCCAAGGGGCATCTGACCTATAGTCCCGATCAGACCTACGTCCCTTTTCCGAGTTGCTATACTGACGACTTCCAGAGTAATTATAAGAGGGTTTCTAGTACCCTCGTGAGGAGTTTTCCATTTGACGATTTTTGTCTGGAACGCCCTCCTTTACTCTTGTCTGCTGAAGTGGGACGTTGATACGCTGACTGCAAAAGCAGAGCACTAGATGCTGTCTTCGTAGCCTGTCATCGAAAATAAAATGTCCAGAAACCGGAGCGACTCAGAGAGAGCTTTTCACCTTGTCATCTTATCAGTGATGATGACGCAAGTGCAGCATCACGTCTGATTAACTCCAGATTAGCCACTGTTAGGGCAGAGTTATATGTGGTATACATAATTGCCCTGGAAAGAACTCTAAGAGAGGTACAAACGTCCTCAAAATTCCTTTCCCTTGAGACGTTGCGCCATAAGTCTTGTAAGGTGATCTACGTAAGACATAACGTTCAAATTCGCTCTATTTGAAGAAATTGCTGTCTGAGCGAATAGTGAATGATACAGATAAGGATACCTCTAGATCCCCGGCCTGCTCATCCAAACTCTCTGAACATCCTCCCCGACCGTTTTTAAATGAACGTGTTCCAAAAAACGGTATGTATACGGAAGATGAAGATAAGAAACCGCCTTCTTCCTCACACTCAAGAGGATAAATATGGCATCATCTATATGGCTGAAGGCCTGCGACACCTGCATAAACTAAACTGGAAAAGAAAGGACTTCCTCCTTTGACAGGATAAAGTCTGCGCCTAATGACGCCAGCGGTTTCTCTCTTGTCGTCGCAGCATTCTGATTCGGTGGAACAAAAGCAGGGTGGTATTGATGGATAAAGTCATCGCAACCATGTACTATTCCGAAAGGGAAGTGTAATCCTCTTCCTTATCCCTTTCACCTTCCGAGAGAATCAGTTGCAAATCTCGGTCCATTGCATGAAGAGCACAAGGGCATCCCGATAGAGCCTAAGTGTGGACAAAATCCAAAATTTTTTCAGCTACTCTACCGGAATAATAATCCATGTATTCTACAGTATATTACAGCAATAGAATATAAGAAACTACCTATATATGAGGACGCTGATAATGTAAACAACATCAATGTAAACAAGACATCAGGCACACAAAAAGGACCAAAATCAGAACCAATTGAAATGCTATCAAATGCAAAGCTAGATCTTCATTAGAAGAAAAAACGATAATTGGATACAAGATGAAAGACTAAATGGCCTAACACCCCCTAGGGTGAGGACGTAACCATGGGGATAAACAGAATAATATTCTGTAATAAAAGTTAAACTCCCAAGAAATTTAATAAAAAATTTCAATAAAAAATAGCCAAAAAGCTTAAGAGTTTAACAGGAAGGGTTCATGGAAGGATGGGGAAGAAATACTTAACACAGTGGAATAATCATTTTTAAAAATGATGACGTCAGGCATATGTCCCGAAATTGGGAAACATAAAATAATTTTATAAATATTGCCCTTCCCATTACAAAAGCAAATATTGATCCACGAACTTTGTTTGAACAAACTTGATTCTGCACCTCAAAAGGAAGCTTCATACCAAATATCAAGTCACTGTACACACTGGTTCTTGAGAAAAAGATTTTTAAGAATTTTGGTGGATTTTCCCTTACCCCCTCCCTATGAGGCTGGGCAGTTGATTTGAGAAAAAAACAAAATGTGATGTTAGAACAAGCAATCACCTAAAATATAACTAAAATTGGTTCAGCGATTTAGGAAGGGCAGATGAAAACACCATGTTCACGGACGATGGGCGGTGAGTGATCACTATAGCTCATCCTGACTTTGAGTCAGTTGAGTTAAAAAATGCTGGCTTGAACTTTAACCCTCTGCACATTGATGTCAAAATACCAAAACGTCAAGCCACAAATTTTTCAGATTATGTAGCTGGGAATTTAACCCATTCAATCTTGTTTGACACAGCTCAATGAGCTCTGTTAAACAAGATTAAATAGGCTAAATTCCTAGGTGCATTATGGGAAAAATTGCTACTTGAAATATTGGTATTTTGACATCAATGTGCAGAGGGGTTAAACCATTTACATATCAAAGCCAATCTCATATTTCATATTCATGAGTGTGTGTGTGTGTGTGTGTGGGTTTGTCTTACCAACTTGACGAGGTAACTAGACAAAAGAGTTTGCGTGTTTTGCCTTACCGAGGTACAAAAGACAAAAGAAACCCTTTACCTCGGTTGTTTTCCCAGAACTGTACCGGCAAAATGAGGTAGAAACCGTTAGTCCACACAAAGGACAAACAATGGGGCACCTCGGTATGTAGGGTAGACAAGACTGTGTGTGTGTGTGTGTGTGTGTGTGCACGCGTGTGGGTTTGTCTTACCGATTGGATGAGGTAAGTAGACAAAAGAGTTTGCATGTTTCGCCTTACCGCGGTACAAAAGACAAAAGAAACCCTTTACCTCAGTTGTTTTCCCAGAACTGTACCGGCAAAACGAGGTAGAAACCGTTAGTCCACACAAAGAACAAACAATGGGGTACCTCGGTATGTAGGGTAGACAAGACTGTGTGTGTAGGTGTGTGTGTGTGTGTGTGTGTGTGTGTGTGTAGGTGAGTGTGTGTGTAGGTGTGTGTTTGCATGTGCGCCTGCAGATATAGGTGTGAATGTAAGAGTGTGTGCACTTATATATAATAGGCAATGAAGGATATCCCGTGATATGTAGGCCAGAATGGCCAGGTGCATCTTATATTATATATGTATTTGTATAACTGTATTATCTGTGGGCACATGCCATGTTAATAAAGAATCACTTACTTACTTACTAACTAACATGAGAAGCAAGAGAACAATTAAGCTTAACTTAACATAATGACCATAACCGACCAGTTCCATTAAAGAATAGCCAATTAGTCAATTACCCAATTAAAGAATAGCCATTCAAATTATATTTCTTTCAAGTGTTACCTCAAAAACATAGTTGATGACTCCTAACTGTAATGAACTCATTATGAACATTCCAGTGAGGAGGTCAAAAGCTATGTTTCTGATAGAGAAAAAAAACAAGAGGCCCCTGGGGGCCTGAGGGTGCTCACCTGACATGGTAGCCTAAATATCAACCCAGAGAATTGATTTCAACAAGTTGCATCTGCTCCTCCTAAGAAAAGCTTATACCAAATATCCTAAGATTCTGACCAGTGGATCTAAAAAAATTTTTTTTAAAGAATATTCCTCATATTGAACTAAGTTATAATTCGGGCTCCCACAGGGAGCCCATATATGAACCCAGGGACTTGGCTTTAACAAACTTGAATCTCAACCCCCTAAGGATGCTACACACCAAATATCAAAACATTCTGACTTCTGGATCTGAAGAAGATTTTTCAAGAAAATTCCTCATTTTGAACTACGTTACAATGCAAGCTCCAACAATGAGCCCAAATATGGACCTAGGGACATGGCTTGAACAAACTTGAATCTCACCCCCCTAAGGATGCTGCATACTAAATATCAAAACATTCCGACTGCTGGATCTGAAGAAGATTTTTAAAGAAAATTCCTCATTTTGAACTAAGTTGTCATTCGGGCTCCCATAGTGAGCCCAAATATGAACGAAGGGACTTGGCTTGAACAAACTTGAATCTCAGCCCCCTAAGGTTGCTGCATGCCAAATATCAAAACATTCCGACTGCTGAATATGAAGAAGAAGATTTTTAAAGAAAAATTCCTCATATTGACTAAGTTATAATTCGGGCTCCTACAAAAAGCCCAAATATAGACCCAGGGACTTGGCTTTAACAAACTTGAATCTATCCCACCCCCTCCCCCCAAAAGGATGCTACACACCACATATCAAAACATTCCGACTGCTGGATCTGAAGAAGAAGATTTTTAAGAAAATTCCTCATTTCGAACTAAGTTACAATTCAAGCTCCCACAGTAGGCCCAAATATGGACCTAGGGACATGGCTTGAACAAACTTGAATCTCACCTCCCTAAGTATGCTGCATACCAAATATCAAAACATTCCGACTGCTGAATCTGAAGAAGAAGATTTTTAAAGTAAATTCCTCATTTTGAACTAAGTTATCATTCGGGCTCCCACAGTGAGCCCAAATATGGACCTAGGGACATGTCTTGAACAAACTTGAATCTCACCCCCTAAGGATGCTGCATACCAAATATCAAAACATTCTTACTGCTGGATCTGAAGAAGATTTTCAAAGAAAATTCCTCATTTTGAACTAAGTTATAATTCGGGCTCTCACAGGGACCTGGCTTGAACAAAATTGAATCTCACCCCCCTAAGCATGGTGCATACCCAATATCAAAACATTCTGCCTGCTGGATCTTGAGAAGAAAATTTTCAAAGAAATTTGCCTGAAATGCACTAAGTTCAAATTTGGGCTCCTATACTGAGCCCAAATATGAATCCAGGGGGCCGTTTGTACAAACGTGAATTAGATCCACCCCACAATGTTGCATACCAAATATCAAAAGATTCTGCCTGCTGGATCTGGAGAAGAAGATTTTTAAAGAAATTTGCCTGAAATGCACTAAGTTCCAATTCAAGCTTCTATAGTGAGCCCAAATATGAATCCAGGGGGCCGATTTGAACAAACTTGAATCAGATCCACCCCAAAATGTTGCATACCAAATATCAAAAGATTCTGCCTGCTGGATCTGGAGAAGAAGATTTTTGAAGAAATTTGCCTGAAATGCACTAAGTTCGAAATCGGGCTCCTATACTGAGCCCAAATATGAATCCAGGGGGCCAATTTGAACCCAGGGGGCCAATTTGAACAGACTTGAGTCAGGTCCACCCTACAATGTTGCACACCAAATATCAAAAGATTCTGCCTGCTGGATCTGGAGAAAAAGATTTTTTAATGTTCTTCCCATTGCTTACAGTGTTAAAAAGTGCTGACTCAGCACTTTTTCAAAGTCCCGAAACTGTACCCTATGATAAAACCGATGGCAATTTTTTTTACCAATCCTTTCTGTTGCTCCTAAGGAAGCTTCACACAAAATAAAAATTCTCGGTGCCGTGCAGTTTTGGAGATATGGGCGTTTTAATTTTTTTCTATTTTTAGTTCCCGCGGTTCCCACGGGGCTGCAGGAAAATTTTTTTTAGCATAAATCAAGTACTTATAACCCAATAATACCTCATGTTAAATTTGGTTCAAATCAGCCTCTGGGTTCAGAAAGTTAAAAAATTTATAGTAATTTATATATTTTTTATACTTACCAATGACCCAGACATAGCTAGTGCTAACTCTTAAAAATCTAGGGCCAAACACAAATTTTGCCCCCCAATCCCCAAAATTTGCATCTAAAACCAAAGAAAACATGTCCTGAATGGCCCTCCACACTTCACCTCTACTGCGCATGCGCAGTGTCAAGGACGTGCCGAAATTGGCGCCATTAATCATTCTTATAACCAGTGCCTGGTAAGTGCTATGTACTCAGCGGGGAGGTATGAGTTCCCAACTCCTGGGAGGGCCATCCCCGACTGGGTCATTGGTAAGTATAAAAAATATATAAATTACTATAAATTTTTTAACATTTTTATACTGTACCAATGACCCAGACATAGCTGAATAGTAAAAAGGCTGGAGGGCCTAGGACATAGAGCAAGATGAAATACGCTCAATTATATAAAATAGAGTCATCCCCTCTAGGGGAAAAGGAGTATTAGGCCTTACATGTATCTTTCTTATATATGATAAATTAGAAAGACACAACACCTTCCAAAATTGAGCATCATAACATCCATGTACTCTATTAATATCCAGTATAATCCTTATACTAATAATTTTTAAAGTAAGCCAATAAATAAAGTTAGTCTAGAGAATAGAGACTCTTTATACTCCTTAAAAGTGCCTGAGAATTGTATAATAACGCCCGTTTGACACGTGATATATTCAAAAGCTATACTTTAAAAACTATGACCTGAATGAATTTTTAAAACATAACTTCTCACTTAACAGCCATCCCAGTAACAGCTCAGAATTACTAACTCCGGAGGAGGTATCCCCTTGTTTTCATAACAAAACAGGTGACCCAAGGGAACACCCCCCCCCCCCCCCCCTTCTCCTTGCCCTGGGTCAATAGCCCAGAGCGAAGAGGGCAGCAGGTTGGAGTCACTGCCGGAACAGAAAGCCTACCTAGCTATAGTAGCAACTGTTAAGTGAATGACATTCTGAGCAGTAGATAATAGACCTAACAATGGAGGCCTCCAGAATTGGACTCAATATTTCTGAGATAAAAATTCATGAATGTGGATGGCTGAGCCCAATGAGCAGCCTTCAAAATCTATAATAGCGACACTATTAATGTAAGCCCAAGATGTAGAAAGAGCTCTTACTTCATGAGCCGAAATCTCAAGCACAAACTGCTGAGTCAATGATATACCATAAGCAGTACCGATAGTTAATAGAATCCATTAGCAATAGAATGGAGCGTAATGTCCTTCTATTAGGCATCAAAGACAGAAGAAGCTTATGTCCTTACTAACAAACTGATATCTGTTTATAAATACGTAAACTCTAACCGGACAGAGTAAAGGCCTATGCCCGTACGAAGACGGAAGGACCTTAATAACAATAGGTTCCGGATATTATTAGGAGCCTGACTCTTAACCAAAAATCCAACCTAAGTAGTAAAGGAAGTAGTGTTTCCGACACTACAAAAGTGAGAATCGTCCACTGATAGTGTATGAAGCTCACTGACTCCTCAGTAAAAGAGAAGACTAACAGAATTACTGTCTTAAAAGGTCAGAATTTGAAAACTACTGTTTCCAGAGGCTCAAATGATTATTTAGCTAAATAAGAACCGAAGCTAAATTCCGTATAGGAATTTAATCTAATGATTCTAGGTCTATTTATCGAAAAGTTTCTAACTGACTTAGATAAAGAGACAAAAGACTCAATTGTAAACTATCATAGAGTGCATAGGTATGAGATAATATAGACCTATAACCTTAATAGTAACAGGCTGCAGTAGATCTTGTCAAACAAGTATACTAGAAAGTTGCAATATCTAGTATCTAGGGATCAAAAATATCAACATAATGATCCCTACACCAACGAAGGAAGAGCCTCCACTTTAGCCGCATAGTATAGCGAAGAAGAGGTTCTCCTACAGTAAGAAATCGCGTCCAACGCTCGTCCTGTACAATGCTTGCCATGCAAGAAGGACCACACAATGGAATACGTGAAGGTTGAGACCTTGCGGGTTGTGATGAAGATGACACGATTTCCCCCAGCGAAAGAAGATCCTCTCATGGAGGAAGTTTTCGCGGTAAGTCCCACAGTAGACACCTGAGTAAATTTACCCACGGTCTCTGTGAAGACAGAGATGCTATCAACAGAATTGTATTGTGGATGTATATCTTAGCAATACTTGCTGAATCAACAGCGCTGGAGGATACGCATATCCTATCATTCCGTCCTATTAGATCAATAGAGCGTTAACAACATAAGCTCAGGGATCCGGACATGCAAACACATACGTCTGCAAATGAACAATGAGTTGTGTCGCAAATAAATTATCATTGGGCGCTCCCATTGATAGCAAACCTGATTGAATACTTGTTTGTTGAGAGTCCATTCTGACGGCAACAAGCGTCCCTTACGTGAAAGAGAGTCTGCTAATACAATCAGACGACCCGGAATATGACGGACCGAAGCAGAACTTGGTGTACTATAACAAACAGAAGGATTCTTTCCGTTAAATTGAATAACGGAATCGAATGAGTGCCTCCCTGGTTCCGGGGATACGCAACTACTGTCGTATTATCGGACAGAATTTGGACATGCGTTTCGAATAATGTTCATCCAATGACATAGTGCAAGCCTAAATAACATTATTCCCTGGAAGATAAGTGCTTGCCTAGAAACTGCGGAACCCAAAGACCCTGGCACTTCGAATCCGTTGGGATCAATATTGTACCCCAACCTGTTTGAGTGGCATCCGTCATAATCATAAAACTCGGATCCGGTAACTGCAGTGGCACTCTCTGAGTCAACCACCGAATGTTTGCCCCAGTCTGAATCTCTTGCTACACTTGATAGACAAGAGAACGTGTATATCGAGCAATTCATAGATTGCTGAAAAGTTGCCGTCGAAGAGAAGCTTCTCCGAGACCGAAGCGACTCTGAGAGAGTTCTTCACCTTACTATCCACGGGCGTGGATGTAGCTAGGGCTGCGTCACGTCTACCCAACTCCAGGTTGCCACTGAAGGGCGGAGTTATACGTGGAAAAACTACTGCCCTTGAAAGAAATCACATTGAGGATCATATCCTGGAATTCTTTCTCTTGAAGACATAATGATAACGCCTCAGTAAGGTGGTCTACGTATGATAAAGCGTCTAAGTTAAGTCTATTAGACATCGTTGTCGTTTCCAACATCGTGGTTGGAATTGACATAGACGGCGAAAAAGATAATTCCCAGTCTTCAACCCCGCCGTCTAGACACATATGAACTCTCGGTATGCCCTGTTCTGCCAAAATAAATTATTTCCTAGAATTGATAAAAGGCAGAATAGAGCATTGCGGACAAGAAACTAGACTATCATGCTTGGTAGCAAGCTTATATATAGCGTCGTTGAATAATTTGAATGTTCTAATGACATTATTGGACTGTGTCGGTAAGTCAGGGACAATGTCCCTGAACCGATCCAAAACTCCGTGTCCAATGACGCTATTAGTCTCTTATTCAGCATCGCAGCAGTGTAGTCCGACGGAACAACCTCTGGAAGATAATGCCGGAAGAAATGTATGGCAGCTTCCGTTGTTCCGAAAGGGAAAGCTCGAAATTGTCCGAATCCCTTTCGCCATCCTGTCGGACCCTATAAAGTGTTCGATTGTCTGAACCTGATGCAACAGCGGAGCGCACCGACCCAGCGCCGTCGGATAATTCCTGATCCGACCGAGAATCTGCCGATTGCTGGGATGCTGCGATAAACTGTGCTAACTTGGATAGCAAGTCCGCCACTGAGGCCTGTGGAGAAGCGGTCTTACGATGCATTGCCGCTGGAAGCTCCGTGTTCGTTACCCCATGCATACTTCTTTTATGCGAGCGAACGGAGTGTATAGGCCTCGTGTCCCTTGGCTACCGGATGGCGTGACCCGTGGAATCACTGAATGACGAAGCTGGCCGGATACTCGAGGTCACGTAGCCAATGTGCGGTCGTGTGCGCTGCTGTGAGGATGAGGAAGCATTATCGACAGTCTCTCGGACTGTCAATATAACGGAGCGTCCTGAGCGGCAGAGATATGCTCCGAATGCGAAATGTCTGTACCACAACATCCGGTCCCATATGTTGTTGTACGAGAGAGGGACCTCTCTCGCTCGCAGCCCGGACGGACCTGGACGAGCTAGGAACCGGACTAACAGGCTTCCTCCGATCTGTCCTCTAATCCGTCGTCACTGGGTGTGTACTAAAGTTATTATAGTGCTCGCATCACCCAAATCTCCTTCCTAGACCGCAACGGACGAACCCGGCTGCCGAACCATTCGATGAATGGATGCTACACCGGGTGAGCTAGCAAATGTCAACTCCGTCGATCCTACTAGGGAACTCTTAGGCGATTGACATATTCCATGAGCACTTATTGCTGCTAGCTCTTCATTAACTATGACGACGGAGGCACACTTTTGAAAGACATCTCCGTAACTTTGCGAACAAGAAACCAGACATGCTTGTTATTAGCAAGCATATAATAATATATATAGCGTCGTTCAATAATTCGAAAGTTTGTGTGACATCATTGGACTATGTCAGAACTGAGGGACGATGTCCCTGAACCGAACCAAAAATTTCTGTATCCACCGACGCTATCAGTTTCTTATCTGGCATCGCAGCATTCTGGTCCAACGAAAGAACCTGTAGAAGATAAAGTCAGATGACATACACAACAGCTTATGTTGTTTTGGCATCCCGTCGGACCGAATGAAATTTTCGGACGTCCGTACCTGCTTCCGCGGAGCGTCCAGACCCAGCGTCGTCGGATAATACATGATGCGACAGATTCTGTCGTTGCTGGGATGCTGCGATAAGCTGTGCTATTTGGGATAGCACGTCTGTCACCGAGGCCTGTGCAGTAGCGGTCTTACGATGCATTGCCGCCGGAAGCTCCATGTACGTTGATTCCCGCACACTTTCTTATGCGAACGTCCGGAGTCTGCAGGCCTCGTGTCCCTGGCTACCGGATGGTGTGACCTGGTCGCCGATGATTCTCTGATTGGCGAAGCTAACTGGATATCCGAGGTCACATAGCCAAGAGCGGTCGTGTGCGCTACCATGAGAATGAGGAAGACTTATTGACAGTCTCTCCGGACTGACTATATATCGGAGCGTCCCGAGCGGCGGACGTATGCTCCGAATGTGAAACATTTTGTACCACAAAATCTGGGGCCAGATGTTGTTGTACGAGAGAGGGGCCTCTCTCGCTCGCAGTCCGGATGGACCTGGACGAGCTAGGAACCGGACTAAAAGGCTTCCTCCGTTCTCTCCTCTAATCCGCCGTCACTGGGTGTGCATTTGGTTGATTTATAGTGCTCGCATCACCACCAAAACTCCTTCTAGACCGCAACGGACGAACCCAGCTGCCGAACCATTCGATGAATGGACGCTACACCGGGCGAGCTAGCGGATGTCAAAGGCCGTCGAACCTACTAGGGTCCTCTTAGGCAATTGACAGATTTACATGAGCACTTTTCCGCTAGCTCTTCATTAATTGTGACGACGGAGGCACACTTTTGGAAGACATCACGGATACATCACCCTGTTCTTGATCGTCTGAAATAGAGATTGATAAAGTAGAGTGACCCTGCGGGGAAAGGACCGGAATGGCCAATTCCCCACTAACATACCGTGACATGCGCTTCGTATGTTATCATCGAAATTAACACATTCAGAACAGGAGTAAGTGCGAGTACACTGACTACATATACAATGATTATGAAAGTCAGAGGAAGATTTCCTCTTATTACAATTGAACAATATCCTTTCATTGTGAAAAGAAAACAAAGTCCTAGTACTCGCACCAACCCCTGACAATCAAAATACATAATAACATGATCCATTAACATAGAAAAAATAAATGAAATCAAAAAATTTTGAAAAAATATTTTTTCAGAACAGCCCAAGTTTCTGAAAAGTAAAGTTGAGCCCCAATGGATCCCAAGCCTAAGTGTAGACAAAAATTATAAAAATATTTTAAACAATTTATGCAACACTTACGAACAATAATAATGTATCTAGTTATGATTAAATTAACATCAAGATATTATTTTCAAGAAATCCCCCCTCACACAGAGGGCTGTTGTAAATGTAAACAATAAGTGTAAAAACACTAGAACAAGACTCCAGTTACCAATAATACACTATCTGCTGCAAAACAGAGACTTCCAGGGAAGAAACTGCAGAACATCAGATGGTAGATGCAGAACACTACGCCTAACCACCCATAGGTGAAGACGTAAACATGGGGAAAAGAACAGAATTCATTCTGTTATCCAGCTAAAACTCCCAAGAAATTTTAGTAATAAAATTACAGAAAATATGCCAAAAGCATGGGAGAATAGCAAGAGGGGACTTAAAGGAAAGGGAGAGAGGAAAACACTGAACAAGCAGTGTAACTTGATAACAAGAATGACCACAACAGGCTGTTGCCTCGAAAGTTAAAAAATTTATAGTAATTTCTATATTTTTTATACTTACCAATGACCCAGACATAGCTGGTGCTAACTCTTAAAATACAGGGCCAAACACAAATTTTGCCCCCCAATCCCCAAAATTTGCATCTAAAACCAAAGAAAACATGTCCTGAAAGGCCCTCCACACTTCGCCCCTACTGCGCATACGTTCCGAAATTGGCGCCATTAATCATTCTAATAACCAGTGCCTGGAAAGCGCTATGTACTCAGCGGGGAGGCAAGAGTTCCCAACTCCTGGGAGGGCCATCCCCGTCTGGGTCATTGGTAAGTATAAAAAATATAGAAATTACTATAAATTTTTTAACATTTTTATACTGTACCAATGACCCAGACATAGCTGAATAGTAAAAAGGCTGGAGGGCCAAGGACATAGAGCAAAATGGAATACGCTCAATAAAATAAAATAGAGTCATCCCCTGTAGGGAAAAAGAAGTAATAGGCCTTACATGTATCTTTCTTATTTATGATAAATTAGAAAGATACAACACCTTCCAAAATTGAGCTTCATACATCCATGTACTCTATTAATATCCAATATAATCCTTATACTAATAATTTTTAAAGTAAGCCAATAAATAAAGTAAGTCTAGAGAATAAAGACTCTCTTATACTCCTAAAAGTGTCTGAGGATTGCATAATCATGTCCGTTGACATATGCAATATTCAAAAGCTATACTTTAAAAACTAAGACTTGAATGAATTTTAAAAACCTAAACTTCTCACTAAACAACCATCCCAATAACAGCTCAGAATTACTAACTCCGGAGGAGGTATCCCCTTGTTTTCATAGTAAAACAGGTGACCCAAGGGAACACCCTCCCCCCCCCCCCCCTTTTTCTTGCCCTGGGTCAAATAGTCCAGAGCGAAGAGGGCAGCAGAACGGAGACACTGCCGAAACAGACAGCCTACCTAGCTATAGTAGCAACTGTTAAGTGAATGACATTCTGAGCAGTAGATAATAGACCTAACAATAGAGGCCTCCAGAAATGGACTCGATATTTCTGAGATAAAATTCATGAATGTGGATGGCTGAGCGCAATGAGCGGCCTTCAAAAATCTATAATAGCGACACTATTAATGCAAGCCCAAGAAGTAGAAGAACTCTTACTTCATGAGCCGAAATCTTAAGCACAACTGCTAAGTGAATGATATACCATAAGCAGTACCGATAGTTAATAGAATCCATTAACAATAAATGGAGCGTAACGTCCTTCTACTAGGCATCAAAGACAGAAGAAGCTTACGCCCATAGTAATAAACAGATATCTGTTTATAAATACATAAACTGTACCCGGAAAGAGTAAAGGCCTTTGCCCATACGAAGACGGAAGGACCTTAAAATAATAGGTTCCGGATAATAGGAGCCTAACTCTTATGCAAAAATCCAACCTAAATAGTAACGGAAGTAGTGATTCCGAAACTACGAAAGTGAAAATCATCCATCGATAGTGCATGAAACTCACTGACTCTACAGTAAAAGAGAAACCAACAGAATTACTGTCTAAAAGGTCAGAATTTGAAAACTACTGTTTCCAGAGGCTCAAATGATTACTTAGCTAAATAAGAACCGAAGTTAAAATCCATATAGGAATTTAATCTAAAGATTCTAAGTCTATTTATCAAAAAGTTACTAACTGACTTAGATAAAGAGACAAAAGACTCAATTGTAAACTATCGTAGAGTGCATAGGTATGAGGTAACATAAACCTATAACCTAAATAATAACAGGCTGCAGTAGATCTTGTGAAACAAGTATACTAAAAAATTGCAATGAGTAGAATGGAGGGATCAACAATATGAACATAATGATCCCTACACCAACGATGGAAGAGCCTCCACTTTAGCCGCATAGAATAGCGAAGAAGAGGATCTCCTATAGTAAGAAATCGCGTCCAAAGCTCGTCCAGTACAGTGCTTACAATGCAATACGGACCACACAACGGAATACACGAAGGTTGCGACCTTGCGGGTTGTGATAAAAATGACACGATTTACCCAGTGAAAAAAGATCCTCACATAGAGGAAGATTTCACGTTAAGACCCACAGTAGACAAGAGAGTAAATTACCCATGATCTCTGTGAAGATAGAGATGCTATCAACAGAAATGTATTGTGGTTGTTTATCTTAGCAATACCTGCTGAAACAACAGCGCCGGAGGATACGCGTATCCTATCATTCCGTCCTATAGATCAATAGAGCGTTAACAACATTAGCTCAGAGATCTGGACAAGCCAACACATACGTCTGCAATTGATTAGCAAGCTGTGTCGTAAATAAATCATCATTGGGCGCTCCCATAGATAGCAAATCTGATTGAATACTTGTTTGTTGAGAGTCCATTCTGACAGCAACAAGCGAACCGAAAGAGAACGGGAGTCCGGTAAAACAATCAGACGACCCGGAATATGACGGACCAAAACAGAACTTGGTGTACTATAACCAACAGACGGATTCTTTCCATTAAATTGAATAACGGAAACGAAAGAGTGCCTCCCTGGTTCCGGAGATACGCCACTACTGTCGAATTAAAGGACAGGATTTGGGCATGCGTTTCTGAATAATGTTCATGCAATGACATAAAGCAAGCCTAAAAAACATTATTCCGCGGAAGAAAACTGATTGCTAAGAGACTGCGGAACCCAAAGACCCTGGCACTTCGAATCCGTAGGGATCAGTATTATATCCCAATCTGTTTGACTGGCAACCGTCATAACAGCCACACTCGGGTCCGGCAACTGCGGTGGCACTCTCTGAGTCAACCACCGAATGTTTGCCCCAGTCTGAAACTCTTGTAACACTAGATAGACAAGAGAACATGTAAATCGAGCAATTCATGGATTGCCGAAAAGTTGCCGTCGAAGAGAAGCACCTCCGAGAACGAAGCGACTCTGAGAGAGTTCTTAATCTTACTATCCACGCGTGTGGATGTAGCTAGGGCTGCGTCACGTCTAACCAACTCCAATCAGCCACTGAAGGGCGGAGTTATACGTGAACAAACTACTGCCCTCAAAAGAAATTACATTGAGAATAATATCCCGTAAATCTTTTCTTGAAGACGTAATGATAACGCCTCAGTAAGGCGGATTACGTATGATAAAGCGTCTAAGTTAAGTCTACTATACATCATGTCGTTTCCAACATTGAAATTGGAAAAGACATAAACGGCGAAAAGGAATATATGCAGTCTTTAACCACACCGTCTAGACGCAAATGAACTCTCGGTATGCCCTGCTCTGCCAAAATAAACTATTCATATAAATGATAAAATGGCAGAAATGAGCAACGCGGACAAGAAACTAAACTATCATGCTTGGTAGCAGGCTTGTATATATATATATATATATAGCGTCGAAAAATAAAACACATGTTGTAATGACAATATTGGACTGCGTCGGTAAGTCAGGAACAATGTCCCTGAACCGATCGAAAAATCCGAGTCCAATGACGCTATAAGTCTCTTATCCAAGATCGCAGCAATGAAGTCCGAAATAACAATCACTGGAAGATAATGCCAGAAGATATGAAAGGCAGCTTCCGATACTACTAAAGGGAAAACTTGAAATCTTTCGAATCCCTTTCGCCATCCTGTCGGACCCTATAAAGCGTTCGGTCGTCCGTACCTGATGCAACCGCGGACCGCACCGACCCAGCGCCGTCGGATAATTCCTGATTCGACCGAGAAACTGTCAATTGCTGGGATGCTGCGAAACAACTGTGCTAACTCGGATAGCACGTCCGTCACTGAGGCCTGAGGAGAAGCGGTCTTATGATGCATTGCCGCTGGAAGCTCCGTGATCGTTACCCCGTGCATACTACCAATATGCGAGCAAACGGAATGTATAGGCCTCGTGTCCCTTGGCTACCGGATGGCGCGACCTATTCGCCATGGAATCACTGAATGACGAAACTGATCGGATACTCGAGGTCACGTAGCCAATGTGCGGTCGTGTGCCCTGCTGTGAGGATGAGGAAGCATTAAGGACAGTCTCTCGGACTGTCAATATAACGGAGCGTCCCGACCGACGGACATATGCTCCGAATGTAAAATATCTGAACCACAACATGCGGTCCCCTATGTTGTTGGACGAGAGAGGGACCTCTCTTGCTCACAGCCCGGACGGACCTTGACGAGCCAGGAACCGGACTAACAGGCTTCCTCCGATCTGTCCTCAATCCGTCGTCACTGGGTGAGAACTAAAGTTATTATAGTGCTCGCATCACCCAAATCTCCTTCCTAGACCGCAACGGACGAACCCGGCAGCCGAACCATTCGATGAATGTACGCTACACCGGGTGAGCTAGCGAATGTCACTCCGTAGGCGATAGACATATTCCATGAGCACTTATTGCCGCTAGCTCTTCATTAACTATGACGACAGAGGCACACTTTTGAAAGACATCTCCGTAACTCTGCGAACAAGAAACCAGAAATGCTTGGATATAGCAAGCATAAAATAATAATATATATAGCGTCGTTCAATAATTCGAAAGTTTGTGTGACATTATTGGACTATGTCGGAACTGAGGGACGATGTCCCTGAACCGAACCAAAAATTTCTAAGTCCACCGACGCTATCAGTTTCTTATCCGGCATCGCAGCATTCTGGTCCGACGAAAGAAGCTGTAGAAGACCAAGTCAGATGACATACACAACAGCATATGTTGTTCCGAAAGGGAAAGCTCGAAATCCTCCAAATCCCTTTCGGTATCCCGTCGGACCGGATGAAACTTTCGGACGTCCGTACTCGCTTTCGCGGAGCGTCCCGACCCAGCATCGTCGGATAAAATATATGCGACAGATTCAGTTGATGCTGGGATGCTGCGATAAACTGTGCTATTAAGGAAAGCACGTCCGTTCCCGAGGCCTGTGCAGTAGCGGTCTTACGATGCATTGCCGCCGGAAGCTCCGTGTACGTTGACTCCCACACACTTCCTATGCGAACGTCCGGAGTCTGCAGGCCTCGTGTTCCTGGCTACCGGATGGTGTGACCTGGTCGCCGAAGAATCCTTGATCGGCGAAGCTGGTAATATATCGGCGGTCACGCAGCCAAGGTGCGGTCGTGTGCACTGACGAGAAGAGGAAGCCTTAGCAGTCTCCGCGGACTGCCTATACAACGGAGCGTCCCGAGCGACGGACGTATGCTCCGCTTGCGACACATTATGTACCACAACATCTGGGGCCAGATGTTGTTGAACGAGAGAGGGGCCTCTCTCGCTTGCCGTCCGGATGGACCGGAACGAGCTATGAACCGGACTAAAAGGCTTCCTCCGTTCTCCCTCCGATCCACCGTCACTGGGTGTGCATTAGGTTAATTTATAGTGCTCGCATCACCCCAAAATTCCGTCTAGACCGCAACGGACGAACCCGGCTGCCGAACCATTCGCTGAATGGACGCTACACCGGGCGAGCTAGTGGACGTCAAAGGCCGTCGAACCTACTAGGGTCCTCTTAGGCAATTGGCGTATTACATGAGCACTTTTCCGCTAGCCCTTCATTAATTGTGACGACGGAGGCACACTGTTGGAAGACATCACAGATACATCACCCTAATCTTGATCGTCTGAAATAGAAATTGATAAAGTAGAGTGACCCTGCGGGGAAAGGACCGGAGTGTCCAAATCCCCAATAACATACCGTGACATATGCTTCCCATATTGTCATCGAAATCATACGATACAGAACAGGAGTTAATGCGAGTACACTGACCACATATAGAATGATTATAAAGTCAGAGGAAGACTTCCTCTTAATACAATTGATCAATATCCTTTCAATGTGAAAAGAAAACAAGTCCTGGTACTCGCACTAACCCCTGGCAATCAAAATACATAATAATAATATGATCCATTAATATAGAAAAAATAACTGAAATCAAAATATTTTGAAAAAATATTTTTTCAGAACAGCCCAAGTTTCTGAAAAGTAACATTGAGCCCCAATGGATCCCAAGCCTAAGTGTGGACAAAAATTTTAAAAATATTTTAAACAATTTATTCAACACTTACGAACAATAATAATGTATCTAGTTATGATTAAAATAACATCAAGATATTATTTTCCAGAAATCCCCCCCTCACACAGAGGGCTGTTGTAAATGTAAACAATGAGTGTAAAAACACTAAAATAAGACTCCAGGCACCCAGGCCCGAAATCAGTTACCAAAAATACACTATCTGATGCAAAACAGAGACTTCCAGGGAAGAAACTGCAGAACATCAGATGGTAGATGCAGAACACAACGCCTAACCACCCGTAGGTGAAGACGTAAACATGGGGAAAAGAACAGAATTCATTCTGTTATTCAGCTAAAACTCCCAAGAAAATTTAGTAATAATAATTACAAAAACTATGCCAAAAGCATGGGAGAATAGCAAGGGGGGACTTAAAGGACAGGGAGAGAGGAAAACACTTAAAAAACAGTGTAACTAAATAATCAGAATGACAACAAAATGGCTGCTGCCTCGAAAATAGGTAACTTAACATAATTTCATTAAAAAATTTTAAGTTACAGCCCTGAAAATATTCTGTCACACATTTTTTTCCTCTCCTCCTTCTCTATCCTCCTTAGAATCACCATTTCACTAATATTTATGTGTCTGGCATCATTTAAACTGAGATTTATAAGCACAAAGATCAGTCAGATGTTAACTGATGAAGGGCCAAACTTAGAATGATTAATGGCGCCAATTTCGGAACGTCCTTGACACTGCGCATGCGCAGTAGGGGCGAAGTGTGGAGGGCCTTTCAGGACATGTTTTCTTTGGTTTTAGATGCAAATTTTGGGGATTGGGGGGCAAAATTTGTGTTTGGCCCTATATTTTAAGAGTTAGCACCAGGTATGTCTGGGTCATTGGTACAGTATAAAAATATAGGTAACTTAACATAATTTCATTAAAAAATTTTAAGTTACAGCCCTGATAATTTTCTGTCACTCATTTTTCCTCTCCTCCTTCTATATCCTCCTTAGAATCACCATTTCTCTAATATTTATGTGTCTGGCATCATTTAAACTGAGATTTACAAGCACAAAGATCAGTCAGATGTTAACTGATGAAGGGCCAAACAAAGAATGATTAATGGCGCCAATTTCGGGACGTCCTTGACACTGCACATGAGCAGTAGAGGTGAAGTGTGGAGGGCCATTCAGGACATGTTTTCTTTGGTTTTAGATGCAAATTTTGGGGATTGGGGGCAAAATTTGTGTTTGGCCCTATATTTTTAAGAGTTAGCACCAGCTATGTCTGGGTCATTGGTACAGTATAAAAATATAGAAATTTTGGGCGGGGCAAAAATTCTTGCCCCTCTCAGAACAAAGGTAAATATTGCCCATCAAATTTCCCTTGAACAAACTTGAGTCTACACCTCAAATGGAAGCTGCATACCACATATCAAGTCTCTGCTATGGCTGATTCATGAGAAGAAGATTTTTTAAAATTTTGTGCATTTTGGCCCAAGACACTCCACAATATGAGCAGAAATCCAATTTGAAGAAAAACCCAAATGCCCCTATATAACCACTACTTACATGAAATTTAATTAAAATGTGGCCAGTGGTTTAGGAGAAAGAGGCTAAAACACCACCTTCACGCAGGACGACGGACGGATGACGGACGAAGAGTGATAAGAAAAGCTCACCCTAACTTTCAGTCAGGTGAGCTAAAAAAAGAATTTGTAGTGATTCAAAATTTTGTCATCTATCACTTGTGTTAGGTGAAGAGTTAAAATACATTTTAAGTCTTTTAAATGATCTTAACCCTTTAAACCCCAGAGGCTGCTTTTCCGGCTCAGTAACATGATACTTCATAATTTTGTTAAGTAGACTGACTTTTGAGTGAAGGTATGGTGTAGACCAATCAATATTTTCAACGTGCAGCCTCCAGTTTGCACGCTGAAAATATTAATTGGTCTACTACCCCCAAATAAAGAATATGGACTCTTCCCATTGCTGCCATTGAACTGATATGGAAGATGCCACTAGTGTTCAAAGGGTTAAGAATAATGGACTGGCCTTCACTCTCAGTTTCATAGTAAGGAGAATCTAGAGAATTCTCAAATTTATAAGATGTAAGAATATGATGACCATAGGAACTTAAATTACCTTTTCACTCCTAGTTATTTCTACATGCTGTTCTTCTGTATCTCCAAACCTCAATCCCATATAAATATCTGGAGGAAGAACATTACCCTGCCGTGATTTGTTATATTCTATGACAGCCTCCTGTATCGGATCTACACCTGTAAATTATGTCAAGTAAACAGTTTGAAATTTTGTTTTACCATTTATCTGTTACAGTCAATCTGTGTGATCAGTCATTTCACATAAGGCTATAAAAAAAATACTTTTTTCTCAGGAAAGTGTTCCTTAATTTAATGACGAGGGAGGGAGGCTTTTTTTTAAATTCCATAAAACAGTACTAACAAAAAAATGAGCAATGTGAGGTATTGCACATGCCCCCTAACCCCTTCTGCAATACCAGGGAGTATATTCTGCTCATTGGAGTGGTGGCATTTCTCATGGTAACTAATTTGTGAAAAATGGGTGAGAAAGTCAGTATAAAAAAAATCTATGATAGAATAAATTGAAGAACAGCTTAGTACTTTAGTAACAAAAAAATATTTGTCAACTGTACGAGAGAAGAGCCAAAATTTGTAATGGTTTTAGAAAATATAGTTTTCTCTTATCACATATTTTGGGGATAAGTTTTTCTATACAACATCTATTTTTGATCTGCATCTTTTTTCTCCACTTAAAAAAAATGTCTTGCATATTAACCCTTTACCCAACGTAACGGCCAAAACCAGCCAGCGTTATTCTATGAAATTGCCAATTAATTTTCCTTATTTTTTCATTTTTTGTTTCAAAAATATAGGTTATGACTCCTCATTGGAACGAGCTGGACAAGCTCATTCCAATGAGGGGGTCACAACCTATGTTTTTGAGACAAAAAATGAAAAACATTAGTTATTCAAGAATTTTTTTTGCAATTCTGCACTGCTTTTCTTGTTAGGTAAAGGATTAAACCATAGTAAAGACAGAAAAAACACAGCAGATAACTAGTTTTATAACAATAACATTTTGAATTGTACTCATGCAGGGTAAAAACTGACCTGTATCTTTAGTGATTGAGGTTGCTGCATCGGCTCTTCTAACTGGTTCATCCTCAGTTATCATTTGCATATCCTTAGTTTCTGTAGTATTAGTTGAAAAATCAACCTAAAACATAGGATTCTTTAAATGAAAGTGTCAATGACACTTTAGCTCAACTTGACAAACTTGAACTTGGTGTGTTATAAATGAAATGGCAAAATTGAAGATCATTGGTACCAATGTTATTTGATGAAATTTCAGCATAACAGCATTGTGTGTGCACAACCTCAGAGTAATCCATGCATTTTTAAATGTAAACTGTAAGACTGGCTAAAGGAAGAATGCTGATACACAAATGCAGTATGTTCAGAGGTTATTGTAAATGGCAACTTTTTTCACAGAAATGAATGCTAATCAATAGCTCTTATCTAAAGGTCTTGCCTAATGAGCACACCAAGTTCAAAAACAATCCTATGATAAATGTGGCCTGTAGGCCATGTCAAAGAATGTTGATGAACAAATGCAATAAATTCAAAGATTGTTGCTAACAGCAAAATTTTTGATGGAAATGAAAAGAAAATCATCAATAGCTCCTATCTTTGTCACCCTGCATAAGCATACAAAGTTTCAAAACAACCTGATAATTAATGTGCCCTCTGAGGCATGCCAAAGGAAGATGTTAATGCACAAATGCACTAAGTAGAAGGTCATTGCTTGTGGCCATGGTTTTTGGGGTTTTTTTTATGGAAATTCATAAATATACCCTGCAGAGTGCAAAAGGGATAAGTTGCTGCACAAATGCAGTAAGTTCAAAGGCTGGTGACAACGACAATAATTTTTTATGGAAATGAAAAAAAGCAATAGCTCACATCTAGAGGTCACCACGAACACACCAAGTTTCAAAGTGATCCGATCATAAATGTGCCCTGAAGGGTGTGTTAAAGGGAAATATTGAGGTCTGACTAAACTAAGTTCAAAGGTCAGCGGCAACATTTTTTGACAGAAATGGAAGAAAATCGACAGCTCCCATATAGATGTCACCCCACACAAGCACACCAAGTTTGCAAGCGATCCAATCATAATTGTTCCCTGCAGGGTGTGTCAAAGGGAAATACTGATGCTTAACTGCACTAAGTTTTTACTAAGTTCATCGAAGGTCATTGCCAGTGGCAACATTTTTTGACAGAAATCGAAGAAAATCGATAGCTCCCATCTAGAGGTAACCCCAAACAAGCATACAAAGTTTCAAACCGATCTGATCATAAATGTGCCCTGTAATGCATGCCAAAGGAATATATTGATGCCTGACTAAACTAAGTTCAATAGATCGTTGCCAGCGGCAACATTTTTTGATAGACGGAAATAGAAGAAAATCGATAGCTCCCATCTAGAGGTCACTCCAAACAAGCATGCCAGTTTTCAAAGCAATCCGATCACAAATGTGCCCTGTAGGGTGTGGCAAAGAGAAATATTAAGATCTGACTAAACTAAGTTCTAAGAACGTTAGCCGCAGCAACATTTTTTGACGGAAATGGAAGAAAATCTATAGCTCCCATCTAGAGGTCAACCCAAACAAGCATGCCAGGTTTCAAAGCAATCCAATCATAAATGTGCCCTGTAGGTTGTGCCAAAGGGAAATATTACGGTCTGACTAAACTAAGTTCTAAGAATGGTGGACGCGGCAACATTTTGTGACAGAAATGGTAGAAAATCGATAGCTCCCATCTAGAGGTCACCCCAAACAAGCATGCCACGTTTCAAAGCAATCCAATCATAAATGTGCCCTGTAGGGTGTGCCAAAGGGAAATATTGAGGTCTGACTAAACTAAGTTCTAAGAATGTTGGCCGTGGCAACATTTTTAGCCGGAAATTGAAGAAAATCGATAGTTCCCATCTAGAGGTCACCCCAAACAAGCATACCAAGTTTCAAAGCGATTTGATCATAAATGCGACCTGTGAGGTGTGCCAAAGGAAATTGTGGACATACGTATGTACATACGTACATATGCCGGGATGTACCTACGTACTAACATACGTACATACGCCAAAAGACGAGAAGTGATGGCAATAGCTCAGCTTGAGCTAAAAATAGAATCTTTGAGGTGTTCCAGTGACAAACAAACCATCTCAAAATTTCAGTCACACAAAATATTTGTTTGGCAAATAAGTTTTAAATGTTCATTTAACAATTAACACATTGTGAAGGATGAACTTTATGATGGAAACAACATCTTTTTGTGGAAGATCAAACCTGGGGCTACATCCAACTGATGTTGGCAAAAAAGACTGAATACAGACATGCAGTTTATAGAGAATAAATAAAAACACTGAACGTTTTGAGTAACATATTCAAAACCACTAAAGATCTACAGATACCAGTTCATTTGCATGACAATAAAAAAATGAAAGGTGACCACAGACTTTCCAAATGATTAAATGAAAAGTTATGAACATGATTATTTGGTCAAGTGAGTTCTGGAGTAATGATTTATGAATGAATGGGTTACTGTGTCATTTTATGTATGACTATATTCGGTGTTTCTACCCAGTGCACTGCGTAAAAGGGAACAAGAGTAGAATTCAGGGAATGAAGCACAACTTCTTTTTAATCCATTTTACCCATTGAATAAACTGCCTAACATTAGTTTGTTCCACTCCTGGTAATGAAAAAAATGATGATGATGAGGGTGATTCTATTTCCTACCACTAAGGCTCATTCCAATCACAGAAGTATTCCAACTTACTGATGTTAATTTTGAACTATTCATAATTCAGCGGAAACCATCTAATAGTCTTACTGCAGGCAAAACTCTGAAAACTAGCATTCCTGTGAGTTACTTTGAAATCTTTCTCAACTAAGGATTGAACCTGACAACACTGACATAACAGATCAGTTGAAAACCACCCTCTGTGCATTCCTTTAGATAATTCCACCTGCCTTGGAAAACAGCAGAAAGGTCTACAAAAATTAAAAATCTGCTTCTCAGGCAGTCTTATAATGGTTCTTTTGGCAGCCACATGTTCTCTTTTTATAACCAATGCAAACTTGAAAAAGTAATGAAAGTGTCAATGACACTGTAGCTTAACTTGTCTGTGTTTTGTGTTTGATGAAAAGGATAATGTTCAATGTTTATGAAAGGATTATGAAATAAGACAAGAATTGTGATAATTAAGAATATGTTAATTTCTGTTCCCTGTATGCTATGTTTTTAATAAAAATGAAAGTATCAATGACACTGTAGCTCAACTTGTTTAAGACATGTACATGTATAGTATGTGACACAGCAATGACAAACATCTAGGTAATGGCCTGATAACAAAGGTACATATAAAGTATTGTAATGGTCTGTACATAAATGTTGACCATAGCCTGTAACAAATATATAGGTAAAGTATTGTAAAGGTGGGATGACAGTTAGATGCTAAACTAGAAAAGAAATCTTTGAGTCCCAGAGTGGGTCTGACTGAACCCAAAAATATGTTTTCTCATAGCACAGTGATAACAAAGGCACCCCAAAACACTCGTTCTTGTCACAAGGTGATAACAAAGGTATGAGCGGTTCATAAATACAGACTCTAGCCCGAGACGTGTTGACATGTGCACTTACTGTGTATAAGTAGCACTAAACAAATCAAAGTTCATCTAATTTGCATAATTTCTGCATGAGAAAAAAACCTGTATTATATGTGATGTATTCCATGTTACTAAACACTCCTACAAAAATTTATTCAAATCAGAACGTTCATACAGAAGTTCTGTACAAAAAACTGATTGCACTAATTTTGGTACAAAATGGCTGCTGGAGGCCATCTTGAATTTTGAACCACTCACAAAAACACTCGTTCTCGTCCCACGGTGATAACAAAGGTACCCAATAAGTTTCGTAAAGATCGGTTCATAAATACAGCCTCTAGCCTGAGCCGTATAGAAGTTGTGTACAAAAAACTGATTGGGCCTAATTTCGGTACAAAATGGCCACTGGCAGCCATCTTGAATTTTGGCCCACACCCAGAAACACTCGTTCTTGTCCCAAGGTGATAACAAAGGTACCCAAGAAGTTTCGTGCAGATCGGTTCATAAATACAGCCTCTAGCCCGAGCCGTATTGACATGTGCACTTACAGTGTATAAGTAGCACTGAATAAATCAAAGTTCATCTAATTTGCATAATTTCCGCTTGAGAAAAAAACCCGTACTATATGTGATGTATTTCATGTTACTAAACATTCATACAAAAATTTATTAAAATCAGAACTTTCATACAGAAGTTCTGTACAAAAGACTAATTGCACTAATTTTGGTACAATATGGCTGCTGGTGGCCATCTTGAATTTCGGACCACACCCAAAAACACTCGTTCTCATCCCACAGTGATAACAAAGGTACCCAATAAGTTTCGTAAAGATCGGTTCATAAATATGGCCTCTAGCCTGAGCCGTATAGAAGTTGTGTACAAAAAACTGATTAGACCTAATTTCGGTACAAAATGGCCACTGGCAGACATCTTGAATTTTGGACCGCACCCAGAAACACTCATTCTCATCCCAAGGTGATAACAAAGGTACCCAAGACGTTTCGTGAAGATCAGTTCATAAATACAGACTCTAGCTTGAGCCGTATTGACATGTGTACTTACTGTGTGTAAGTAGCACTGAAAAAATCAAAGTTCATCTAATTTGCATAATTTCTGCATGAGAAAAAAACCCCGTATTATATGTGACGTATCCCATGGTACTAAACACTCACACAAAAAATTATTCAAATCAGCGCTTTCATATGGAAGTTCAGTGCAAAAATCTGATGCACCTAATTTTGTACAAAATGGCTGCCATCGGCCATCTTGAATTTCGGACCGAAACCAAAAACACTCGTTCTCTTCCCACAGTGATACCAAAGGTACCCAAGAATTTTCGTAAAGATCAGTTCATAAATACGGCCTCTAGCCCGAGTCGTATTGGCATTTGCACTTACAGTGCTGAAAGTAACACTAAATACATCAAAGTTAGTCTAATTTGCATAATTTACGAATGAGAAAAAAACCTGTATTATATGTGATGTATCCCATGGTACTAAACATTCGTACAAAAAATTATTCAAATCAGCGCTTTCATATGGAAGTTCTGTGCAAAAATCTGATTGCACCTAATTTTGTACAAAATGGCTGCCAGCGACCAACTTGAATGTTGGATCGGACCCCAAAACACTCGTTCTCGTCCCACGGTCATAACAAAGGTACCCAAGAAGTATCGTAAAGATCGGTTCATAAATACGGCCTCTAGCCCGAGACGTATTGAATTGTTGACGGACAGACGGACCACTGGTCATGGCATTAGCTCAAATTTGACTTACGTCAAAGTTGAGCTAAAAATGCCTAATTCGCGGGGGCTGGGCAGGGCAATAAATTCAACAATTTTCATTGGATGATTGTGGTCATCAAACTTGGCCTAGAGACATGTACTGAAAAGAACTGAAATCCGTTAACTTTTGTTTAAGTTAAGGCATAAAGAAAGTTCGGACAGACAGATGGACTCACTGATGGATGGACTGACAAACAGACAGATGGAGCGAGCTCTGTGCTATATCCCTCCCTTTTGTGAAGGGATAATGAAAGTGTCAATGACACTGTAGCTTAACTTGTCTGTGTGTTGTGTTTGATGAAAAGGATAATGTTCAATGTTTATGAAAGGATTATGAAATAAGACAAGAATTGTGATAATTGGGAATATGTTAATTTCTGTCCCTGTATGCTATGTTTTTAATAAAAATAATATGAGGTGTACACGGTACTAAAGAGCTGAGGGATGGGTTAATATGACCTCACAGTTAATGTATCTGGCCCTCACAGTTAACGTAAGTCAATGAAAGTTACCAAGTTACAGTAAAATTATTTCAAAATGAGTCATCCTATCAAGTTACATTGAAATCCCTTCATAAATATGGCTTGTAGACTGTGCTAAAAGTTTTCGGGCTTCAGGCCTGTGTAGCCATGACGGTAGACCGATTGCAACTAAAAGGGAACGTCTTTATCTCAACATTATACCGAGTCATTCTACTAAGTTACAATGAAATCCCTTTACAAATATGACCTGTAGTCTGTACTAAAGTTTTTGGCTCGGGAAGCCATCATGGTTGAATGTTCGCGACCAAAAGGGGACGTTCTCATCTAGACATTATTTGGAGTCATCCTACCAAGGTACAATGAAATCCCTTCATAAATATGACCTGTAGACTGTGCTAAAGGTTTTCAGGCCCCTGTAGCCGTCACACTTGCCCAATCACGACCAAAAGGTGATGTCATCATCTAGGCATTATATGGAGTCAACCTAACAAGTTACAATAAAATCCTTCCATAAATATGACCTATAGACTATGCTAAAGGTTTTTGGGCTCGGGCAGCCATCAAGGCTGAATGATTGAGACCAAAATGGGACGTTCTCATCAAGACATTATATGAAGTCAACCTACCAAGTTACAATGAAATCCTTTCATAAATATGGCCTGAAGACTGCGCTAAAGGTTTTCGGGCTCGGGCAAATGGGAAAATTCTCATCTACACATCATACGCCGTCATCGTACCAAGTTACAATGAAATCCCTCCATATTAAACATGACCTGCAGACTGTGCTAAAAGTTTTTGGGTTCCGGGTTTGGGCAGCCATCTCGGTTGACAGCTCATGCCCAAAAGGGGATGGTCTCATCTAGGCATTATACAGAGGCATCCTACCAAGTTACAATGAAATCCCTTCATAAATACGACCTGTAGACTGTGCTAATGATTTTCAGGTTTTGGGTTTGGGCAGCCTTACCGGTTGACCGATCACGAACAAAAGGGGACGTTCTCATCTAGACATGACCCAAAGCCTGCATATGACATTTTGTGATGATCAGACATGAACTACGATGTGTAGCTTGTACTTGGAGGTTGAATAAAAAACTTTAACCACAAACTTTAACCAAAACTCCAAATGTTAACTAAACAGGGAAAAAAACCCCACTTAAACCTTCAGTAAAAACCTTTAACCACAAGCTTGAACCAAAACTCTAAATGTGGACAGATGGAAGGACGGACAAAAGTCATGACTATAGCCGTCACTGTAAACAGTCGGGCTAAAAATGCCTGCCCACATGCAATTTAACAAAAAAAGGGCCTAAACTTATTTTTGGCAGGGGTTGATTTAATTTTTAAAAATTTAACAGTAGTTTTGTAACTTGGATAAATATGGATTAGCATTTCCTATTATTTACATGATTTTTCATTTGAAATTAATTAACAAAAGTGGGGGCGTGGTAGCTCAGTAGGTAGAGGTGCAGGATGCAAGCCGAGAGGTCCTCGGTTCGAACCCTACCTGCGGCAACCGCGTTGTGTCCTTGGGCAAGACACTTCACCCCCATTGCCCACGTGGGGGCATCGTGGCATTGTGTACTAAGGCGTACTGCACGTTGATGGTGCACTTGTCTTCAACCAATGCTAACCTGCTTGTGTGGAGTTAGTATGTTGCTGACAGTTGCTCGCCACTGCTCGGTGGTTCTCTCTGGCTTCCTCCACCTGTAAAACTGTCACGGTCATGATTAGCCATTGTGCAAAAGTATGTGACCTTAAACACCAAAACGTTAAAAAATTTATAGTAATTTATATATTTTTTATACTTACCAATGACCCAGACATAGCTGGTGCTAACTCTTAAAATATAGGCCCAAACACAAATTTTGCCCCCCAATCTCCAAAATTTGCATCTAAAACCAAAGAAAACATGTCCTGAATGGCCCTCCACACTTCACCTCTACTGCGCATGCACAGTGTCAAGGACGTTCCGAAATTGGCGCCATTATTCATTCTTATAACCAGTGCCTGGTAAGCAGTAAGTACTCAGTGGGGAGGTAAGAGTTCCCAACTCCTGGGAGGGCCATCCCCGTCTGGGTCATTGGTAAGTATAAAAAATATATAAATTACTATAAATTTTTTAACATTTTTACACTGTACCAATGACCCAGACATAGCTGAATAGTAAAAAGGCTGGAGGGCCAAGGACATAGAGCAAGATGGAATACGCTCAATTATATAAAATAGAGTCATCCCCTCTAGGGAAAAAGAAGTATTAGGCCTTACATGTATCTTTCTTATTTATGATAAATTAGAAAGATACAACACCTTCCAAAATTGAGCATCATACATCCATGTACTCTATTAATATCTAGTATAATCCTTATACTAATAAGTTTTAAAGTAAGCCAATAAATAAAGTAAGTCTAGAGAATAGAGACTCTTAATACTCCTTAAAAGTGTCTGAGGATTGTATAATAATGTCCGTTGACACGTGCTATATTCAAAAGCTATACTTTAAAAACTAAGACCTGAATGAATTTTTAAAACATAAACTTCTCACTAAACAACCATCCCAATAACAGCTCAGAATTATCAACTCCGGAGGAGGTATCCCCTTGTTTTCATAGTAAAACAGGTGACCCAAGAGAACACCATCCCCCCCCCCTTTTTCTTGCGCTGGGTCAAATAGCCCAGAGCGAAGAGGGCAGCAGAACAGAGTCACTGCCGAAACAGACAGCCTACCTAGCTATAGTAGCAACTGTTAAGTGAATGACATTCTGAGCAGTAGATAATAGACCTAACAATAGAGGCCTCCAGAAATGGACTCGATATTTCTTTGATAAAAATTCATGAATGTGGATGGCTGAGCGCAATGAGCAGCCTTCAAAAATCTATAATAGCGACACTATTAATGTAAGCCCAAGATGTAGAAGAACTCTTACTTCATGAGCCGAAATCTCAAACACAACTGCTGAGTGAATGATATACCATAAGCAGTATCGATAGTTAATTGAATCCATTAGCAATAGAATGGAGCGTAACGTCCTTCTATTAGGCATCAAAGACAGAAGAAGCTTACGCCCGTAGTAATAAACAGATATCTGTTTATAAATACATAGACTCTAACCGGACAGAGTAAAGGCCTATGCCCGTACGAAGACGGAAGGACCTTAATAACAATAGGTTCCGGATATTAATTAGGAGCCTGACTCTTATGCGAAAATCCAACCTAAATAGTAAAGGAAGTAGTGATTCCGAAACTACGAAAGTGAAAATCATCCACCGATAGTGCATGAAACTCACTGACTCTTCAGTAAAAGAGAAGCCAACAGAATTACTGTCTAAAAGGTCAGAATTTGAAAACTACTGTTTCCAGAGGCTCAAATGATTACTTAGCTAAATAAGAACCGAAGTTAAATTCCGTATAGGAATTTAATCTAATGATTCTAAGTCTATTTATCGAAAAGTCACTAACTGACTTAGATAAAGAGACATAAGACTCAATTATAAACTATCACAGAGTGCATAGGTATGAGGTAACATAAACCTATAACCTTAATAATAACAGGCTGCAGTAGATCTTGTCAAACAAGTATACTAAAAAGTTGCAATGACTAGTATGGAGGAATCAACAATATCAACATAGTGATCCCTACACCAACGACGGAAGAGCCGCCACTTTAGCCGCATAGTATAGCGAAGAAGAGGTTCTCCTATAGTAAGAAATCGCGTCCAAAGCTCATCCAGTACAATGCTTACAATGCAATAAGGACCACACAACGGAATACGTGAAGGTTGAGACCTTGCGGGTTGTGATAAAGATGACACGATTTTACCCAGCGAAAAAAGATCCTCTCATGGAGGAAGATTTCGCGTTAAGTCCCACAGTAGACATCAGGGTAAATTTACCCACGGTCTCTGTGAAGACAGAGATGCTATCAACAGAAATGTATTGTGGTTGTTTATCTTAGCAATACTTGCTGAAACAACAGCGCAGGAGGATACGCATATCCTATCATTCCGTCCTATTAGATCAATAGAGCGTTAACAACATAAGCTCAGAGATCCGGACAAGCAAACACATACGTCTGCAATTGATTAGCAAGTTGTGTCGTAAATAAATTATCATTGGGCGCTCCCACTGATAGCAAATCTGATTGAATACTTGTTTGTTGAGAGTCCATTCTGACGGCAACAAGCGACCCATAAGTGAACGGGAGTCCGGTAATACAATCAGACGACCCGGAATATGACGGACCGAAGCAGAACTTGGTGTACTATATCAAACAGAGGGATTCTTTCCATTAAATTGAATAACGGAAACGAATGAGTGCCTCCCTGGTTCCGGAGATACGCCACTACTGTCGAATTAACGGACAGGATTTGGACATGCATTTCTGAATAATGTTCATCCAATGACATAAAGCAAGCCTAAAAAAAACATTATTCCGTGGAAGATAAGTACTTGCTTAGAGACTGCGGAACCCAAAGACCCTGGCACTTCGAATCCGTTGGGATCAATATTATATCCCAACCTGTTTGACTGGCAACCATCATAATAATAAAACTCGGATCCGGCAACTGCAGTGGCACGCTCGGAGTCAACCACCAAATGTTTGCCCCAGTCTGAATCTCTTGCTACACTAGATAGACAAGAGAACGTGTAAATCGAGCAATTCATGGATTGCTGAAAAGTTGCCGTCGAAGAAAAGCTTCTCCGAGAACGAAGCGACTCTGAGAGAGTTCTTCACCTTACTATCCACGCGCGTGGATGTAGCTAGGGCTGCGTCACGTCTAACCAACTCCAAGCAGCCACTGAAGGGCGGAGTTATACGTGAACAAACTACTGCCCTCAAAAGAAATCACATTGAGGATCATATCCCGGAATTCTTTCTCTTGAAGACGTAATGATAACGCCTCAGTAAGGTGGATTACGTATGATGAAGCGTCTAAGTTAAGTCTATTAGACATCATTGTCGTTTCCAACATTGTGGTTAGAAAAGACATAGACGGCGAAAAAGATTATTTCCAGTCTTTAACCACGCCGTCTTGACGCAAATGAACTCTCGGTATGCCCTGTTTTGCCAAAATAAATTATTCGTATAAATGATAAAAGGCAGAAATAAGCATTGCGGACAAGAAACTAAACTAACATGCTTGGTAGCAGGCTTATATATATATAGCGTCGATAAATAATACACATGTTCTAATGACATTATTGGACTGTGTCGGTAAGTCAGGGACAATGTCCCTGAACCGATCCAAAATTCCGTATCCAATTACGCTATAAGTCTCTTATCCAACATCGCAGCAATGTAGTCCGAAATAACAATCACTGGAAGATAATGCCGGAAGATATGTATGGCAGCTTCCGATGCTACGAAAGGGAAAACTCGAAATCTTTCGAATCCCTTTCGCCATCCTGTCGGACCCTATAAAGCATTCGGTCGTCCGTACCTGATGCAACCGCGGACCGCACCGACCCAGCGCCGTCGGATAATTCCTGATTCGACCAAGAAACTGTCGATTGCTGGGATGCTGCGAAAAAACTGTGCTAACTCGGATAGCACATCCGTCACTGAGGCCTGTGGAGAAGCGGTCCTACGATGCATTGCCGCTGGAAGCTCCGTGATCGTTACCCTGTGCATACTACTAATATGCGAGCGAACGGAGTGTATAGGCCTCGTGTCCCTTGGCTACCGGATGGCGTGACCTGTTCGCCGTGGAATCACTGAATGACGAAACTGATCGGATACTCGAGGTCACGTAGCCAATGTGCGGTCGTGTACACTGCTGTGAGGATGAGGAAGCATTATCGACAGTCTCTCGGACTGTCAATATAACGGAGCGTCCCGAGCGACGGACATATGCTCCGAATGTAAAATATCTGAACCACAACATGCGGTCCCCTATGTTGTTGGACGAGAGAGGGACCTCTCTCGCTCACAGCCCGGACGGACCTGGACAAGCCAGGAACCGGACTAACAGGCTTCCTCCGATCTGTCCTCAATCCGCCGTCACTGGGTGAGTACTAAAGTAATTATAGTGCTCGCATCACCCAAATCTCCTTCCTAGACCGCAACGGACAAACCCGGCAGCCGAACCATTCGATGAATGTACGCTACACCGGGTGAGCTAGCGATTGTCACTCCGTCGATCCTACAAGGGACCTCTTAGGCGATAGACATATTCCATGAGCACGTATTGCGACGACAGAGGCACACTTTTGAAAGACATCTCCGTAACTTTGCGAACAAGAAACCAGAAATGCTTGGTAATAGCAAGCATATAATAATAAATATATATAGCGTCGTTCAATAATTCGAAAGTTTGTGTGACATTATTGGACTATGTCGGAACTGAGGGACGAAGTCCCTGAACCGAACCAAAAATTTCTAAGTCCACCGATGCTATCAGTTTCTTATCCGGCATCGCAGCATTCTGGTCCGACAAAAGAACCTGTAGAAGATCAAGTCAGATGACATACACAACAGCATATGTTGTTCCGAAAGGGAAAGCTCGAAATCCTCCGAATCCCTTTCGGTATCCCGTCGGACCGGATGAAATTTTCGGACGTCCGTACCCGCTTCCGCGGAGCGTCCCGACCCAGCATCGTCGGATAAAACATTATGCGACAGATTCAGTTGTTGCTGGGATGCTGCGATAAGCTGTGCTATTTAGGATAGCACATCCGTCCCTGAGGCCTGTGCAGTAGTGGTCTTACGATGCATTGCCGCCGGAAGCTCCGTGTACGTTGACTCCCGCACACTTTCCTATGCGAACGTCCGGAGTCTGCAGGCCTCGTGTCCCTGGCTACTGGATGGTGTGACCTGGTCGCCGATGATTCTCTGACTGGCGAAGCTGACTGGATATCCGAGGTCACGTAGCCAAGAGCAGTCGTGTGCGCTACCATGAGAATGAGGAAGCCTTATTGACAGTCTCTCCGGACTGACTATATGTCGGAGCGTCCCGAGCGGCGGACGTATGCTCTGAATGCGAAACATTTTGTACCACAACATCTGGGGCCAGATGTTGTTGTACGAGAGAGGGGCCTCTCTCGCTCGCTGTCCGGATGGACCAGAACGAGCTATGAACCGGACTAAAAGGCTTCCTCCGTTCTCCCTCTAATCCGCTGTCACTGGGTGTGCATTTGGTTGATTTATAGTGCTCGCATCACCCCAAAACTCCTTCTAGACCGCAACGGACGAACCCGGCTGCCGAACCATTCGATGAATGGATGCTACACCGGGCGAGCTAGCGGACGTCAAAGGCCGTCGAACCTACTAGGGTCCTCTTAGGCAATTGGCGTATTTACATGAGCACTTTTCCGCTAGCCCTTCATTAATTGTGACGACGGAGGCACACTGTTGGAAGACATCACAGATACATCACCCTAATCTTGATCGTCTGAAATAGAAATTGATAAAGTAGAGTGACCCTGCGGGGAAAGGACCGGAATGTCCAATTCCCCACTAACATACTGTGACATACGCTTCCCATGTTGTCATCGAAATGATCAGATACAGAACAGGAGTTAATGCGAGTACACTGACTACATATAGAATGATTATAAAAGTCAGAGGAAGACTTCCTCTTATTACAATTGATCAAAATCCTTTCAATGTGAAAAGAAAACAAAGTCCTGGTACTCACACCAACCCCTGACAATCAAAATACATAATAATAATATGATCCATTAACATAGAAAAAATAATTGAAATCAAAATATTTTGAAAAAATATTTTTTCAGAACAGCCCAAGTTTCTGAAAAGTAACGTTGAGCCCCAATGGATCCCAAGCCTAAGTGTGGACAAAAAATTAAAAAATATTTTAAACAATTTATGCAACACTTACGAACAATAATAATATATCTAGTTATGATTAAATTAACATCAAGATATTATTTTCAAGAAATCCCCCCTCACACAGAGGGCTGTTGTAAATGTAAACAATGAGTGTAAAAACACTAAAATAAGACTCCAGGCACCCAGGCCCGAAATCAGTTACCAAAAATACACTATCTGATGCAAAACAGAGACTTCCAGGGAAGAAACTGCAGAACATCAGATGGTAGATGCAGAACACAACGCCTAACCACCCATAGGTGAAGACGTAAACATGGGGAAAAGAACAGAATTCATTCTGTTATTCAGCTAAAACTCCCAAGAAATTTTAGTAATAATAATTACAGAAACTATGCCAAAAGCATGGGAGAATAGCAAGAGGGGACTTAAAGGAAAGGGAGAGAGGAAAACACTGAAAAATCAGTGTAACTAAATAACAAGAATGACAACAAAATGGCTGCTGCCTCGAAAATAGGTAACTTAACATAATTTCATTAAAAAATTTTAAGTTACAGCCCTGATAATATTCTGTCACACATTTTTCCTCTCCTCCTTCTATATCCTCCTTAGAATCACCATTTCACTAATATTTATGTGTCTGGCATCATTTAAACTGAGATTTACAAGCACAAAGATCAGTCAGATGTTAACTGATGAAGGGCCAAACTAAGAATGAATAATGGCGCCAATTTCGGAACATCCTTGACACTGCGCATGCGCAGTAGAGGTGAAGTGTGGAGGGCCATTCAGGACATGTTTTCTTTGGTTTTAGATGCAAATTTGGGGAATTGGGGGGCAAAATTTGTGTTTGGCCCTATATTTTAAGAGTTAGCACCAGCTATGTCTGGGTCATTGGTACAGTATAAAAATATAAATAATTAATAATTAGCAAAAGTTGAAAATTTCTTCGAAAACTGCTATTCTAATCCAGTTAAATTAAGCCCTGACTGTTGGACACGAGCTGGCAATCACTATTGCAGTTAAAAAATTTAAATCTTTTAAAAAAAATACCTTTTTCCGTTTTCTTTTAGCCAGCTCTTTCCGCATCTTCATAGCAAATCTGTATTGTAAATCAGCATTACTACTAGCAGCACCTCCAAATTCTTTTTGAAAGAGGAGAAATGCATCAAACATACCTATAGGAAAACAATAAAATTGATTCAATGGACATGAAAACAGCAACTCCAAATCACAATACAACTATTAAACCTTAAGGGCCTAATTATAACTTGGATCATTTTTTACTAAAACAGAACAGGTTCCCCAACATGTCTGGGTTTACTCCCAAATTACATTCCAAGTACCTTGGCAGTTGTTTTTAGGCAAGTTTTGGCTGCCTAGATAGGCAACCAAGACTTGCCTAAAAACAACTACAAAGCCATAGGATGTACACTGTCAAAGTGTAGTAAAACTGTATAAAAATCTCCAGGCCCTTAAGGGTTAAGAATGAATATATCCTGGTATTCATGACCACATCATGTAAACATAAAAAGTAAACTACACAGTGAATTATCAAAGATGGATCTGTGATTGTTCAGCACTACACATTCTGACTACACCACAGAAGCATTTTCGTACTTCATATGCCGATTGCCAATTGCTATGGGTATTCAACATAACCCGATACAAAACAAACATTGAGAACACAGCCTGTGTGTAGGGTAGGAATGTCCTGCAAGAATGCACCTGATTGGTCGTTGTGCATATGATTGATGCTAAGACATGAATGAAATGCTTTGACACAAAACAGTGTCAAGTAAGAAATTAAACGAACTGACAAAGATAATATTTTTCTTTAAAAAATTTTTCTTGAACAATATTAGCTTCTTTCACTTAATTCAAGTATGGGGTGACAGGAATCTATGATCCTTGTTGGAGTGATTCCTGTATTCCTCTCTCACCTATGGCGCTCATTAAACACTCCAACTTGGGTCAACAATTCCTATATCCCATACTACACCCTCATTGTATTATGTCTTATTAAACAATTACAGTCCTCTAATTCTGTAACCTGTAGACAGGACTGAAAAATTATAAATTCAAAGTAATTTGTATATTTTTTATACTTACCAATGGCCCAGACTAGCTGGTGCTAACTCAAAAATTAATCCAAGGCCAAACACAAATTTTGCCCCCCAATCCCCCAAATTTGCCTGCAAAACTGAAAATTCAATGTCCTATCTGGTCCTCCATACTTTTGCGATCCAGGAAGACACCGAAATTGGCACCAACCATCATTCTTTCTATAATTGCCTGTTAAATGTTGTAAACAGTGGGGAGGTATGAGTGCCCGCTCATGGGAGGGCCATACCCGTCTGGGCCATTGGTAAGTATAAAAAATATACAAATTACTTTGAATTTATATTTTTATACAACAACCAATGGCCCAGACTAGCTGAATTGTAAAAAGGCTGGAGGGCCTAGGACGTAGAGGAAAATCCAAATACTCAATCATTTCATAAAGGATATCTCCTACAGGAGAATAGGAGAGAAAGGAATTAGATATGTCTTTCTCCTTTATGAGAAACGAGAAAGACATAACACCAACAATGTAATTGAGTATTACATAATATATAATTCTCCATTTAATGTCAGCATAACCCTTTATGCTAATTCGGTGAAGGGAAGCCAATATATAAAGATAGTCCAGAGAATGACTCTTTATACTCATTTAAAAGTGTCGGAGGATTGTATATTAACGCCCGTTTGACACTTGGCATATACAAATGCTTCACAGTGAGCTACACTTTAAAAATAATACATAAATGAGACATAGTATTTGCTTCACACCGAGCTACACATTAAAACCATCCCAGCACTGACTCGGGACTAATGACACCGGAGGAGGTCTTCCCTTGCTTTTCACTATAAAGCCAGATGATAATAAGGGAAAAAACCATCTCCCCACCCCTTCCCCTTGTTCTGAGGTACAAGACCACCGAACGAAGAGGGCAGCGGAACAGCGTCAGTGCTGGAACGGGCTGCTTAAATAACTATAGATGTAACACTTAATGGACGACATTCTGAGCAACAGAAAGAGGACCTAAACAACTAAGGTCACCGGAGATGGACTCTAAATTTCTCAGGTAAAATTTGGTAAATGTAGAGGGCTGTGTCCAGTACACAGCCTTCATGACATCAGTAATGGCTATACTGTTAGAATAAGCCCAGGAAGTGGACGGTACTCTAACTTCATGCGCTGATATCTTATTTACAGAACGTTGATCTGAAGATAGATTTTCATAGGCAATGCGTATTGCCAACTGAATCCATACAGCAATTGAATGAACAGAAATATCTTTTCTGTTAGGAATTAATGAAAGAAAGAAACATTTCCTTCCTTTTCTTATAAAATCTGATCGACGTTTATATATGCGCATAGCCCTGACTGGACACATCAGAGGTCTACAGTTGTCCATGAATGGCAGAGCCTTTATGGTAATAGGCTCAGGCCATTTATCTGGATTCTGAATCTTAGCCAGAAATCCCACTTACTTAGGGTAATGGTATTACCCACACTACGACAGTGAGAATCATCAACTGATAAAGCATGAAGTTCACTAACTCTTCTAGCAGATGCATAGGCTAAGAGAAATGCTGTTTTATAGGTCAAGAATTTGAACTCTACAGCATCCAACTGCTCAAACAGAGCTTCTTTAAGCTTCAACAGAACCCAAGCCAAATTCCACTTAGGAATTAATCTGAGGGTTCTAGGACTATCAAGAGAAAAATTTCTAACCAGCTTGGACAACGAAGCATTAGATCCAATTGCCCTGTTATCATGATGAGCGTAAGTGTCTGATAACATAGACCTGTAGCCCTTAATAGTGACGGGCTGCAGTTTGAGATCGTCAAATAATTAGACCAGAAAGTTGGCAATATCTAGGATGGATGGATCATAGACGTCTATTGACAGATCCTTACACCAACAGAAGAAAACCTACCACTTCGCTGCATAGTTCAGCGAAGAGGAGGATCTCCTGCTGTTAGAAATTGTGTCCACTGCTCGTCCTGTAAACTGCTTGCCGTGCAAGAAGGACCGCTGAACGAAAATATGTGAAGGTTGAGACCTTTCTGATTGTAATGGAGTGTGCGTGACTTTCCCTGATAAAAAAGGTCCTCTTGCGGAGGAAGCTTCCAGGGAACGTCCCGTAACAGACACCTGAGAAGATTGATCCACGGTTTCTGTGACGACAGAGGTGCTACTAGAAGAATTTTGCAATGAGACTGTTTGATCTTTAACAGAATCTGCTGAATCAACGGAGTTGGAGGATGCGCATATCCTATCATTCCGTCCCATGAGATTGACAGAGCGTTTACTGTATATGCTCGATGGTCTGGACATGGCGACACAAATGTTGGTAACTGATTGTTCAGGTGCGTCGCAAACAGATCTATCATGGGGCGATCCCACTGGTAGCAAATCTGCCTGAATACACGCTTGTTGAGCGTCCACACCGATGGCAACAGGCGACCTTTCCGAGATAGTAAGTCTGCTATTACATTCAGACGACCCGGTATATGACGGACAGAAAGCTGAACATGATGATTCACGACATATAGAAGAATAAGAGAGCCTGTACTTCCACTAGGAGAGACTCTCTTTTGCAAGGATCTGACAGAAGATTTGTCCAACGCGGCATCTTGTTAGTGGTGGTTTCGCTCGGAATGTTAGCCGTAGGCTGTCAGAGACTACACTTCTCACCCACTGGTCTTCCGTAATTGTTACCCAGTTTTTCGCGAAGCTTGATAACCTTCCGCCAACTAGCCAGCAATCGAGGTCCTTACCATTACCTTACGACCTGCGGGGATTCCGGGAGGAGAAACCAAGCCCTCCTCGCGAAGAGCCTCGACCAGTCGGTTTATGGGCATCTGACCGATAGTCTCGATCAGACCTACGCCCCTTTCCCAAGTCGCTATACAGATGACCTCCAGAGTAATTATAAGAGGGTTTCCTATACCCTCGTGAGGAGTCCCCTTTTGATGATTTCTGTCTGGGACGTCCTCCTTTACTCTTTTCTGCTGCAGCGGGTCGATGAGATGCCGACTTTAGAAGCAGAGCATTAGACGCTTTCTTAATAGCCTGGTCATAAACTAATGAAAGCTTGTCGTCGAATATAGTATGTCCGGAGACCTGAGCGACTCGGAGAGAGTTTTTCACCTTGTCATTTATCAAAGATGACGATGCAAGGGCACCATCACGTCTGATTAACTCCAAAATAGCCACTATTGAGGAGTTAAGAGTTATACGTGCTATACACAATTGCCCTGGAAAGAACTCTAAGAGAGGTATAAACATCCTCAAATTCCTTTCCATTGAGACGTTGTGCCATAGCTCTTGTAAGGTGATCTGTGTGAGACATAGCATCCAAATTCGCTCTATTAGAAGAAATTGCCATCTCAATTGTGTCTGAGTGAATTGTGAATGAACCAGGCAAGGATACCTCTAGATCCTTGGCCTGCTCATCCAAACGCAGAGGAACTCTCTGAACATCTTCCCCGGCCGTTTTAAATGAATGTGGTCCAAAAAAAGGTATGTTTATGGAAGATGAGGTTAATAAACTGCCTTTCTTCTTCCCACTGGAGAGATTAAACGCAGCGTTGTCTAAATGGCTGATGGCCTGTGACACCTGCCTAGACTGAACCGGAAAAGAAAGGACCTCCTCCTTTGTCCATATAAAGTCTGCGTCCAATGATGCCAGCGGTTTCTTCCTTGTCGTCGCAGCATTCTGATTTGCCAGAACAAAATCAGGGTAGTACTGATGGATGAAATCCATCGCAACCATGTGTTGTTCCAAAAGGGAAGGGTAATCCTTTCACCATCCGAGAGAATCAGTTGTGAATCTTGGTCCCTTGCGTCAGAATGAACAGATGACTGGACTCACCCAGCACCATCCGACAGCTCAGGTTCTGAAACTGCAGGGGGCTGCTCTTGCACTTGCTGGGATGCTGCGATCAGCTGTGCAATCTGTGACAGCAAGTCCGTCACGGAGGTCTGAGGAACAGCGGTCTTCTGTTTCTTCGCCGCCTGCTGCTCCTGGGACGGTGTATCGGAGATGGCTCTTTTCTCCGAACGTCCCGATGAACGACGCCTTGTCTCCCTAGCTACTGGACGGTCCGACTTCGCAGATGACGAGTGGTCCCTTCTTGGCGATGCAGGCTGGATATCCGAAGTCCGGTAGCTAGGGTGCGGTCGTGTGTGCTTAGTAGATGCCATGGAAGAAGCCACAACTGTAGCCAAGGCTGGCTGCGATCTATATGGCGCGTCCCGGATGGAAGGTATGGACATATGCTCCGACTCACGTAAGTTTTTTATCACAACATCTGGCCCCAGATGTTGCTGGGATAGAGAGGGACCTCTCTTGCTCGCTGTCCTTTCAGACCTCGCTGAGCTTCCCACAATACAAATCGAAAAATTAATTTCAAAAAATCTTTCGAAAAAATTTTGACAGAAGCCCAAGTTCCCAGAGGAAACAGACGAGCCCAAGGGTATCCCGATAGAGCCTAAGTGTGGACAAATTTCAAAAATAATTGCTACACTACCAGAATAATATAATATGTATCTTACAACAATCCTACAGGAAAATAACTAGGAACTACATATATTTATAAGACGTTTCTAATGTAAACAACGTCACAAGAAAAAACGGAAACAAGACCCCAGGCACTGAATAAAAAAGGCCTGAAGTCAGTAACAGATTTTAAGCTATCCGTTGTAAACCAAGATCTTCAGATGAAGAAAAAACGATACATTGGACAGAAGATGCATGACCCAAATGCCTAAACACCCCTTGGGTGAGGACATAACCATAGGGATATTCAGAAATGAAAGTGTCAATGACACTGTAGCTTAATTTGTCTGTGTGTTGTGTTTGATGAAAAGGATAATGTTCAATGTTTATGAAAGGATTATGAAATAAGACAAGAATTGTAATAATTGGGAATATGTTAATTTCTGTTCCCTGTATGCTATGTTTTTAATAAACAAGAGGCCCCAGGGGGCCTGAGGGCGCTCACCTGACATGGTAGCCTAAATATCAACCCAGAGAATTGATTTCCACAAGTTGCATCTGCTCCTTCTAATAAAAGCTGAAACCAAATATCCAAATATTCTGACCAGTGGATCTAAAAAAAGATTTTTAAAGAATATTCCTCATATTGAACTAAGTCATAATTCGGGCTTCCACAGGGAGCCCATATATGAACCCAGGGACTTGGCTTTAACAAACCTGAAACTCACACCCCTAAGGATTCTGCACACCAATTATCAAAACATTCCGACTCCTGGATCTGAAGAAGAAGATTTTTAAAGAAAATTCCTCATTTTGAACCAAGTTACAATTCAAGCTCCCACAATCAGCCCAAATATGGACCTAGGGACATGACTTGAACAAACTTGAATCTTACCCCCCTAAGGATGCTGCATAAAAAATATCAAAAGCATTCATCTGCTGGATCTGAAGATTTTTAAAGAAAAGTTAAAAAATTTATAGTAATTTATATATTTTTTATACTTACCAATGACCCAGACATAGCTGGTGCTAACTCTTAAAATATAGGGCCAAACACAAATTTTGCCCCCAATCCCCAAAATTTGCATCTAAAACCAAAGAAAACATGTCCTGAATAGCCCTCCACACTTCACCTCTACTGCGCATGCGCAGTGTCAAGGACGTCCCGAAATTGGCGCCATTAATCATTCTTATAACCAGTGCCTGGTAAGCGCTATGTACTCAGCGGGGAGGTATGAGTTCCCAACTCCTGGGAGGGCCATCCCCGCCTGGGTCATTGGTAAGTATAAAAAATATATAAATTACTATAAATTTTTTAACATTTTTATACTGTACCAATGACCCAGACATAGCTGAATAGTAAAAAGGCTGGAGGGCCTAGGACATAGAGCAAGTTAGAATACGCTCAATTATATAAAATAGAGTCATCCCCTCTAGGGAAAAAGGAGTATTAGGCCTTACATGTATCTTTCTTATTTATGATAAATTAGAAAGATACAACACCTTCCAAAATTGAGCATCATAACATCCATGTACTCTATTAATATCTAGTATAATCCTTATACTAATAATTTTTAAAGTAAGCCAATAAATAAAGTTAGTCTAGAGAATAGAGACTCTTTATACTCCTTAAAAGTGTCTGAGGATTATATAATAACGTCCGTTTGACACGTGATATATTCAAAAGCTATACTTCAAAAACTATGACCTGAATGAATTTTTAAAACATAAACTTCTCACTAAAAAGCCATCCCAGTAACACCTCAGAATTACTAACTCCGGAGGAGGTATCCCCTTGTTTTCATAATAAAACAGGTGACCCAAGGGAACACCCTCCCCCCCCCCCCCCCTTTTTCTTGCCCTGGGTCAAATAGCCCAGAGCGAAGAGGGCAGCAGAACGGAGTCACTGCCGGAACAGAAAGCCTACCTAGCTATAGTAGCAACTGTTAAGTGAATGACATTCTGAGCAGTAGATAATAGACCTAACAATAGAGGCCTCCAGAAATGGACTCGATATTTCTGAGATAAAAATTCATGAATGTGGATGGCTGAGCGCAATGAGGAGCCTTCAAAAATCGATAATAGCGACACTATTAATGTAAGCCCACGATGTAGAAAGAGCTCTTACTTCATGAGCTGAAATCTCAAGCACAAACTGCTAAGTCAATGATATATCATAAGCAGTACCGATAGTTAATTGAATCCATTAGCAATAGAATGGAGCGTAATGTCCTTCTATTAGGCATCAAAGACAGAAGAAGCTTACGTCCGTAGAAATAAACTGATATCTGTTTATAAATACGTAAACTCTAACCGGACAGAGTAAAGGCCTATGCCCGTACGAAGACGGAAGGACCTTAAATAACAATAGATTCCAGATATTTATTAGGAGCCTGACTCTTAACCAAAAATCCAACCTAAATAGTAAAGGAAGTAGTGATTCCGAAACTACGAAAATGAGAATCGTCCACCAATAGTGCATGAAGCTCACTGACTCCTCAGTAAAAGAGAAGACTAACAGAATTACTGTCTAAAAGGTCAGAATTTGAAAACTACTGTTTCCAGAGGCTCAAATGATTACTTAGCTAAATAAGAACCGAAGTTAAATTCCATATAGGAATTTAATCTAATGATTCTAGGTCTATTTATCGAAAAGTTTCTAACTGACTTAGATAAAGAGACATAAGACTCAATTGTAAACTATCATAGAGTGCATAGGTATGAGATAACATAGACCTATAACCTTAATAGTAACAGGCTGCAGTAGATCTTGTCAAACAAGTATACTAGAAAGTTGCAATGACTAGTATGGAGGGATCAACAATATCAACATAATGATCCCTACACCAATGACGGAAGAGCCTCCACTTTAGCCGCATAGTATAGCAAAGAAGAGGTTCTCCTACAGTAAGAAATCGCGTCCAAAGCTCGTCCAGTACAATGCTTACAATGCAAGAAGGACCACACAATGGAATACGTGAAGGTTGAGACCTTGCGGGTTGTGATGAAGATGACACGATTTTCCCCATCGAAAGAAGATCCTCTCAAGGAGGAAGTTTTCGCGGTAAATCCCACAGTAGACATCTGAGTAAATTTACCCACGGTCTCTGTGAAGACAGAGCTGCTATCAACAGAATTGTATTGTGGATGTTTATCTTAGCAATACTTGCTGAAACAACAGCGCAGGAGGATACGCATATCCTATCATTCCGTCCTATTAGATCAATAGAGCGTTAACAACATAAGCTCAGAGATCCGGACATGCAAACACATACGTCTGCAATTGATTAGTAAGTTGTGTCGCAAATAAATTATCATTGGGCGCTCCCATTGATAGCAAATCTGATTGAATACTTGTTTGTTGAGAGTCCATTCTGACGGCAACAAGCGACCCTTACGTGAAAGGGAGTCTGCTAATACAATCAGACGACCCGGAATATGACGGACCGAAGCAGAACTTGGTGTACTATAACAAACAGAAGGATTCTTTCCGTTAAATTGAATAACGGAATCGAATGAGTGCCTCCCTGGTTCCGGAGATACGCAACTACTGTCGTATTATCGGGCAGGATTCGGACATGCGTTTCTGAATAATGTTCATCCAATGACATAAAGCAAGCCTAAATAACATTATTCCGTGGAAGATAAGTGCTTGCCTAGAGACTGCGGAATCCAAAGACCCTGGCACTTCGAATCCGTTGGGATCAATATTGTACCCCAACCTGTTTGACTGGCAACCGTCATAATCATAAAACTCGGATCCGGCAACTGCAGTGGCACTCTCTGAGTCAACCACCGAATGTTGCCCCAGTCTGAATCTCTTGCTACACTTGATAGACAAGAGAACGTGTATATCGAGCAATTCATGGATTGCTGAAAAGTTGCCGTCGAAGAGAAGCTTCTCCGAGACCGAAGCGACTCTGAGAGAGTTCTTCATCTTACTATCCACGCGCGTGGATGTAGCTAGGGCTGCGTCACGTCTAACCAACTCCAGGTTGCCACTGAAGGGCAGAGTTGTACATGGAAAAACTACTGCCCTTGAAAGAAATCACACTGAGAATCATATCCTGGAATTCTTTCTCTTGAAGACGTAATGATAACGCCTCAGTAAGGTGGACTACGTATGATAAAGCGTCTAAGTTAAGTCTATTAGACATCATTGTTGTTTCCAACATCGTGGTTGGAAAAGACATAGACGGCGAAAAAGATAATTTCCAGTCTTTAACCCCGCCGTCTAGATGCATATGAACTCTCGGTATGCCCTGTTCTGCCAAAATAAATTATTCCTAGAAATGATAAAAGGCAGAATAGAGCATTGCGGACAAGAAACTAAACTATCATGCTTGGTAGCAAGCTTATATATATATAGCGTCGATAAATAATTCAAATGTTCTAATGACATTATTGGACTGTGTCGGTAAGTCAGGGACAATGTCCCTGAACCGATCCAAAATTCCGTGTCCAATGACGCTATTAGTCTCTTATCCAACATCGCAGCAATGTAGTCCGAAGGAACAACCTCTGGAAGATAATGCCGGAAGAAATGTATGGCAGCTTCCGTTGTTCCGAAAGGGAAAGCTCGAAATCGTCCGAATCCCTTTCGCCATCCTGTCGGACCCTATAAAGCGTTCGGTCGTCGGAACCTGATGCAACAGCGGAGCGCACCGACCAAGCGCCGTCGGATAATTCCTGATCCGACCGAGAATCTGTTGATTGCTGGGATGCTGCGATAAACTGTGCTAACTTGGATAGCACGTCCGTCACTGAGGCCTGTGGAGAAGCGGTCTTACGATGCATTGCCGCTGGAAGCTCCGTGATCGTTACCCCGTGCATACTTCTATTATGCGAGCGAACGGAGTGTATAGGCCTCGTGTCCCTTGGCTACCGGATGGCGTGACCTGTTCGCCGAGGAATCACTGAATGACGAAACTGGCCGGATACTCGAGGTCACGTAGCCAATGTGCGGTCGTGCATGCTGCTGTGAGGATGAGGAAGCATTATCGACAGTCTCTCGGACTGTCAATATAACGGAGCGTCCCGAGCAGCGGACATATGCTCCGAATGCGAAATATCTGAACCACAACATGCGGTCCCCTATGTTGTTGTACGAGAGAGGGACCTCTCTCGCTCGCAGCCCGGACGGACCTGGACGAGCCAGGAACCGGACTAACAGGCTTCCTCCGATCTGTCCTCAATCCGTCGTCACTGGGTGAGTACTAAAGTTATTATAGTGCTCGCATCACCCAAATCTCCTTCCTAGACCGCAACGGACGAACCCGGCTGCCGAACCATTCGATGAATGGACGCTACACCGGGTGAGCTAGCGAATGTCACTCCGTCGATCCTACTAGGGACCTCTTAGGCGATAGACATATTCCATGAGCACTTATTGCCGCTAGCTCTTCATTAACTATGACGACAGAGGCACACTTTGAAAGACATCTCCATAACTTTGCGAACAAGAAACCAGAAATGCTTGATAATAGCAAGCATATAATAATATATATAGCGTCGTTCAATAATTCGAAAGTTTGTGTGACATTATTGGACTATGTCGGAACTGAGGGACGATGTCCCTGAACCGAACCAAAAATTTCTGAGTCCACCGACGCTATCAGTTTCTTATCCGGCATCGCAGCATTCTGGTCCGACGAAAGAACCTGTAGAAGATAAAGTCAGATGACATACACAACAGCATATGTTGTTCCGAAAGGGAAAGCTCGAAATCCTCCGAATCCCTTTCGGCATCCCGCAGGCCTCGTGTCCCTGGCTACCGGATGGTGTGACCTGGTCGCCGATGATTCTCTGATTGGCGAAGCTGACTGGATATCCGAGGTCACGTAGCCAAGAGCGGTCGTGTGCCCTACCATCAGAATGAGGAAGCCTTATTGACAGTCTCTCCGGACTGACTATATATCGGAGCGTCCCGAGCGGCGGATGTATGCTCCGAATGCGAAACATTTTGTACCACAACATCTGGGGCCAGAAGTTGTTGTACGAGAGAGGGGCCTCTCTCGCTTGCAGTCTGGATGGACCTGGACGAGCTAGGAACCGGACTAAAAGGCTTCCTCAGTTCTCTCCTCTAATCCACCGTCACTGGGTGTGCATTTGGTTGATTTATAGTGCTCGCATCACCCCAAAACTCCTTCTAGACCGCAACAGACGAACCCGGCTGCCGAACCATTCAATGGATGGACGCTACACCGGGCGAGCTAGCGGACGTCAAAGGCCGTCGAACCTACTAGGGGCCTCTTAGGCAATTGACATATTTACATGAGCACTTTTCCGCTAGCTCTTCATTAATTGTGACGACAGAGGCACACTTTTGGAAGACATCACGGATACATCACCCTAATCTTGATCGTCTGAAATAGAGATTGATAAAGTAGAGTGACCCTGCGGGGAAAGGACCGGAATGTCCAATTCCCCACTAACATACCATGACACACGCTTCCCATGTTGTCATCAAAATTATCACATACAGAACAGGAGTTAGTGCGAGTACACTGACTACATATACAATGATTATGAAAGTCAGAGGAAGATTTCCTCTTATTACAATTGACCAATATCCTTTCAATGTGAAAAGAAAACAAAGTCCTAGTACTCGCACCAACCCCTGACAAACAAAATACATAAAATATGATCCATTAACATAGAAAAAATAATTGAAATCAAAAAATTTGAAAAAATATTTTTTTAGAACAGCCCAAGTTTCTGAAAAGAAACGTTGAGCCCCAATGGATCCCAAGCCTAAGTGTGGACAAAAATTCTAAAAATATTTTAAACAATTTATGCAACACTTACGAACAATAATAATGTATCTAGTTATGATTAAATTAACATCAAGATATTATTTTCAAGAAATCCCCCCTCACACAGAGGGCTGTTGTAAATGTAAACAATAAGTGTAAAAACACTAGAACAAGACTCCAGGCACCCTGGCCCGAAATCAGTTACCAATAAAACACTATCTGATGCAAAACAGAGACTTCCAGGGAAGAAACTGCAGAACATCAGATGGTAGATGCAGAACACTACGCCTAACCACCCATAGGTGAAGACGTAAACATGGGGAAAAGAACAGAATTCATTCTGTTATACAGCTAAAACTCCCAAGAAATTATAGTAATAAAATTACAGAAAATATGCCAAAAGCATGGGAGAATAGCAAGAGGGGACTTAAAGGAAAGGGAGAGAGAAAAATACTGAACAAGCAGTGTAACTTGATAACAAGAATGACCACAACAGGCTGTTGCCTCGAAAATAGGTAACTTAACATAATTTCATTAAAAAATTTTAAGTTACAGCCCTGATAATTTTCTGTCACTCATTTTTCCTCTCCTCCTTCTATATCCTCCTTAGAATCACCATTTCTCTAATATTTATGTGTCTGGCATCATTTAAACTGAGATTTACAAGCACAAAGATCAGTCAGATGTTAACTGATGAAGGGCCAAACTAAGAATGATTAATGGCACCAATTTCGGGACGTCCTTGACACTGCACATGCGCAGTAGAGGTGAAGTGTGGAGGGCCATTCAGGACATGTTTTCTTTGGTTTTAGATGCAAATTTTGGGGATTGGGGGGCAAAATTTGTGTTTGGCCCTATATTTTAAGAGTTAGCACCAGCTATGTCTGGGTCTTTGGTACAGTATAAAAATTTCCTCATTTTGAACTAAGTTGTCATTCAGGCTCCCATAGTGAGCCCAAATATGAACCAAGGGACTTGGCTTGAACAAACTTGAATCTCAGCCCCCTAAGGTTGCTCCATGCCAAATATCAAAACATTCCAACTGCTGAATCTGAAGAAGATTTTTAAAGAAAAATTCCTTTATTGACTACGTTATAATTTGGGCTCCCACAGGGAGCCCAAATATAGACCCATGGACTTGGCTTTAACACACTTGAATCCCCCCCTCCCCCCCCAAGGATGCTACTCACCACATATCAAACCATTCCAACTGCTGGATCTGAAGAAGAAGATTTTTTTAAGAAAAGTTAAAAAATTTATAGTAATTTATATATTTTTTATACTTACCAATGACCCAGACATAGCTGGTGCTAACTCTTAAAATATAGGGCCAAACACAAATTTTGCCCCCCAATCCCCAAAATTTGCATCTAAAACTAAAGAAAACATGTCCTGAAAGGCCCTCCACACTTCGCCCCTACTGTGCATGCGCAGTGTCAAGGACGTTCCGAAATTGGCGCCATTAATCATTCTAATAACCAGTGCCTGGTAAGCGCTATGTACTCAGCGGGGAGGCAAGAGTTCCCAACTCCTGGGAGGGCCATCCCCGTCTGGGTCATTGGTAAGTATAAAAAATATATAAATTACTATAAATTTTTTAACATTTTTATACTGTACTAATGACCCAGACATAGCTGAATAGTAAAAAGGCTGGAGGGCCAAGGACATAGAGCAAAATGGAATACGCTCAATAAAATAAAATAGAGTCATCCCCTGTAGGGAAAAAGAAGTAATAGGCCTTACATGTATCTTTCTTATTTATGATAAATTAGAAAGATACAACACCTTCCAAAATTGAGCATGTACTCTATTAATATCCAATATAATCCTTATACTAATAATTTTTAAAGTAAGCCAATAAATAAAGTAAGTCTAGAGAATAGAGACTCTTATACTCCTAAAAGTGTATGAGGATTGCATAATCATGTCCGTTGACATATGCAATATTCAAAAGCTATACTTTAAAAACTAAGACTTGAATGAATTTTAAAAACCTAAACTTCTCACTAAACAACCATCCCAATAACAGCTCAGAATTACTAACTCTGGAGGAGGTATCCCCTTGTTTTCATAGTAAAACAGGTGACCCAAGGGAACACCCTCCCCCCCCCCCCCCTTTTCTTGCCCTGGGTCAAATAGCCCAGAGCGAAGCCGAACGGAGACACTGCCGAAACAGACAGCCTACCTAGCTATAGTAGCAACTGTTAAGTGAATGACATTCTGAGCAGTAGATAATAGACCTAACAATAGAGGCCTCCAGAAATGGACTCGATATTTCTGAGATAAAATTCATGAATGTGGATGGCTGAGCGCAATGAGCGGCCTTCAAAAATCTATAATAGCGACACTATTAATGTAAGCCCAAGAAGTAGAAGAACTCTTACTTCATGAGCCGAAATCTTAAGCACAACTGCTAAGTCAATGATATACCATAAGCAGTACCGATAGTTAATAGAATCCATTAACAATAAAATGGAGCGTAACGTCCTTCTACTAGACATCAAAGACAGAAGAAGCTTACGCCCTTGTAATAAACAGATATCTGTTTATAAATACATAAACTGTACCCGGAAAGAGTAAAGGCCTATGCCCATACGAAGACGGAAGGACCTTAAAATAATAGGTTCCGGATAATAGGAGCCTAACTCTTATGCAACAATCCAACCTAAATAGTAACGGAAGTATTGATTCCGAAACTATGAAAGTGAAAATCATCCATCGATAGTGCATGAAACTCACTGACTCTACAGTAAAAGAGAAACCAACAGAATTACTGTCTAAAGGTCAGAATTTGAAAACTACTGTTTCCAGAGGCTCAAATGATTACTTAGCTAAATAAGAACCGAAGTTAAAATCCGTATAGGAATTTAATCTAAAGATTCTAAGTCTATTTATCAAAAAGTTACTAACTGACTTAGATAAAGAGACAAAAGATTCAATTGTAAACTATCGTAGAGTGCATAGGTATGAGGTAACATAAACCTATAACCTAAATAATAACAGGCTGCAGTAGATCTTGTGAAACAAGTATACTAAAAAATAGCAATGAGTAGTATGGAGGGATCAACAATATGAACATAATGATCCCTACACCACGATGGAAGAGCCTCCACTTTAGCCGCATAGAATAGCGAAGAAGAGGATCTCCTATAGTAAGAAATCACGTCCAAAGCTCGTCCAGTACAGTGCTTACAATGCAATACGGACCACACAACGGAATACATGAAGGTTGCGACCTTGCTGGTTGTGATAAAGATGACACGATTTACCCAGTGAAAAAGATCCTCACATAGAGGAAGATTTCACGTTAAGACCCACAGTAGACAAGAGAGTAAATTACTCATGATCTCTGTGAAGATAGAGATGCTATCAACAGAAATGTATTGTGGTTGTTTATCTTAGCAATACCTGCTAAAACAACAGCGCCAGAGGATACGCGTATCCTATCATTCCGTCCTATAGATCAATAGAGCGTTAACAATATTAGCTCAGAGATCTGGACAAGCCAACACATACGTCTGCAATTGATTAGCAAGCTGTGTCATAAATAAATCATCATTGGGCGCTCCCATAGATAGCAAATCTGATTGAATACTTGTTTGTTGAGAGTCCATTCTGACAGCAACAAGCGACCCGTAAGAGAACGGGAGTCCGATAAAACAATCAGACGACCCAGAATATGACGGACCAAAACTGAACTTGGTGTAGTATAACCAACAGACGGATTCCTTCCATTAAATTGAATAACGGAAACGAAAGAGTGCCTCCCTGGTTCCGGAGATACGCCATTACTGTCGAATTATAGGACAGGAATTTGGGCATGCGTTTCTGAATAATGTTCATGCAATGACATAAAGCAAGCCTAAAAAACATTATTCCGCGGAAGTTAAACTGATAGTTAAAAGACTGCGGAACCCAAAGACCCTGGCACTTCGAATCCGTAGGGATCAGTATATATCCCAATCTGTTTGACTGGCAACCGTCATAACAGCCACACTCGGGTCCGGCAACTGCGGCGGCACTCTCTGAGTCAACCACCGAATGTTTGCCCCAGTCTGAATCTCTTGTAACGCTAGATAGACAAGAGAATGTATAAATCAAGCAATTCATGGATTGCCGGAAAGTTGCCGTCGAAGAGAAGCTCCTCCGAGAACGAAGCGACTCTGAGAGAGTTCTTAACCTACTATCCATGCGTGGATGTAGCTAGGGCTGCATCACGTCTAACCAACTCCAATCAGCCACTGAAGGGCGGAGTTATACGTGAACAAACTACTGCCCTCAAAAGAAATTACATTGAGAATAATATCCCGTAAATCTTTTCTTGAAGACGTAATGATAACGCCTCAGTAAGGCGGATTACGTATAATAAAGCGTCTAAGTTAAGTCTACTATACATAATGTCGTTCCCAACATTGAAATTGGAAAAGACATAACGGCGAAAAGAATATATGCAGTCTTTAATCACACCGTCTAGACGCATATGAACTCTCGGTAAGCCCTGCTCTGCCAAAATAAACTATATGTAAAAAAGATAAAATGGCAGAAATGAGCCACGCGGACAAGAAACTAAACTATCATGCTTAGTAGCAGGCTTGTATATATATATAAATATATAGCGTCGAAAAATAAAACACATGTTGTAATGACAATATTGGACTGCGTCGGTAAGTCAGGGACAAAGTCCCTGTACCGATCGAAAAATCCGAGTCCAATGACGCTATAAGTCTCTTATCCAAGATCGCAGCAATGAAGTCCGAAAAATAATCACTGGAAGAAATGCCAGAAGATATGAAAGGCATCTTCCGATACTACTAAAGGGAAAACTCGAAATCTTTCGAATCCCTTTCGCCATCCTGTCGGACCCTATAAAGCGTTCGGTCGTCCGTAGCTTGATGCAACCGCGGACCGCACCGACCCAGCGCCGTCGGATAATTCCTGATTCGACCGAGAAACCATCAATTGCTGGGATGCTGCGAAACAACTGTGCTAACTCGGATAGCACGTCCGTCACTGAGGCCTGAGGAGCAGCGGTCTTACGATGCATTGCCGCAGGAAGCTCCGAGATCGTTACCCCGTGCATACTTCCAAAATGCGAGCGAACGGAGTGTATAAGCCTCGTGTCCCTTGGCTACCGGATGGCGCGACCTATTCGCTGTGGAATCACTGAATGCCGAAACTGATCGGATACTCGAGGTCACGTAGCCAATGTGCGGTCGTGTGCGGTCGTGTGCCCTGCTGTGAGGATGAGGAAGCATTAAAGACAGTCTCTCGGACTGTCAATATAACGGAGCGTCCCGAGCAACGGACATATGCTCCGAATGTAAAATATCTGAACCACAACATGCGGTCCCCTATGTTGTTGGCTTCCTCCAATCTGTCCTCAATCTGCCGTCACTGGGTGAGTACTGAAGTAATTAAAGTGCTCGCATCACCCAAATCTCCTTCCTAGACCGCAACGGACGAACCCGGCAGCCGAACCATTCGATGAATGTACGCTACACCGGGTGAGCTAGCGAATGTCACTCCGTAAGCGATAGACATAATCCATGAGCACTTATTGCCGCTAACTCTTCATTAACTATGACGACAGAGGCACACTTTTGAAAGACATCTCCATAACTCTTCGAACAAGAAACCAGAAATGCTTGGATAGCAAGCATAAAATAATAATATATATAGCGTCGTTCAATAATTCGAAAGTTTGTGTGACATTATTGGACTATGTCGGAACTGAGGGACGATGTCCCTGAACCGAACCAAAAATTTCTAAGTCCACCGACGCTATCAGTTTCTTATCCGGCATCGCAGCATATGTTGATCCGAAAGGGAAAGCTTGAAATCCACCGAATCCCTTTCGGTATCCCATCGGACCGGATGAAACTTTCGGACGTCCGTACCCGCTTCCGCGGAGCGTCCCGACCCAGCATCGTCGGATAAAATATATGCGACAGATTCAGTTGATGCTGGGATGCTGCGATAAACTGTGGTATTAAGGAAAGCACATCAGTTCCCGAGGCCTGTGCAGTAGCGGACTTACGATGCATTGCCGCTGGAAGCTCCGTGTACGTTGACTCCCGCACACTTCCTATGCGAACGTCCGGAGTCTGCAGGCCTCGAGTCCCCGGCTACCGACCCAGCGCTGTCGGATAATTCTCGATCCGACACCGTTTCTGTCGGCTGCTGGGATGCTGCGATAAGCTGTGCTATGTGCACAAGAATGTCCGGCGTCGAGACCTGCGGAGGCGCAGTCTATCGCTGCTTCGCCGAGGGCAGCTCCGCATCAGATGGCTCCCGCATACTTTTCCTATGCGAACGTCCGGAGTCCATCGGTCTCGAATCCCTGGCTGCCGGATGGTGTGACCTGGTCGCCAAAGAATCCTTGATCGGCGAAGCTGGTAATATATATCGGCGGTCACGCAGCCAAGGTGCGGTCATGTGCGCTGACGAGAAGAGGAAGCCTTAGCAGTCTCAGCGGACTGCCTATACAACGGAGCGTCCCGAGCGACGGACGTATGCTCCGCTAACTACACATTTGTACCACAACATCTGGGGCCAGATGTTGTTGAACGAGAGAGGGGCCTCTCTCGCTTGCCGACCGGATGGACCGGAACGAGCTATGAACCGGACTAAAAGGCTTCCTTCGTTCTCCCTCCGATCCGCCGTCACTGGGTGTGCATTAAGTTAATTTTATAGTGCTCGCATCACCCCAAAAATTCCTTCTAGACCGCAACGGACGAACCCGGCTGCCGAACCATTCGGTGAATGGACGCTACACCGGGCGAGCTAGCGGACGTCAAAGGCCGTCGAACCTACTAGGGTCCTCTTAGGCAATTGGCGTATTACATGAGCACTTTTCCGCTAGCCCTTCAATAATTGTGACGACGGAGGCACACTGTTGGAAGACATCACAGATACATCACCCTAATCTTGATCGTCTGAAATAGAAATTGATAAAGTAGAGTGACCCTGCGGGGAAAGGACCGGAGTGTCCAAATCCCCAACAACATACCGTGACATACGCTTCCCATATTGTCATCGAAATCATACGATACAGAACAGGAGTTAATGCGAGTACACTGACCACATATAGAATGATAATAAGGTCAGAGGAAGACTTCCTCTTAAAGCAATTGATCAATATCCTTTCAATGTGAAAAGAAAACAAGTCCTGGTACTCGCACTAACCCCTGGCAATCAAAATACATAATAATAATATGATCCATTAATATAGAAAAAATAATTGAAATCAAAATATTTTGAAAAAATATTTTTTCAGAACAGCCCAAGTTTCTGGAAAGTAACGTTGAGCCCCAATGGATCCCAAGCCTAAGTGTGGACAAAAATTTTAAAAATATTTTAAACAATTTTTTCAACACTTACGAACAATAATAATGTATCTAGTTATGATTAAAATAACATAAAGATATTATTATTTAGAAATCCCCCCCTCACATAGAGGGCTGTTGTAAATGTAAACAATGAGTGTAAAAACACTAAAATAAGACTCCAGGCACCCAGGCCCGAAATCAGTTACCAAAATACACCATCTGATGCAAAACAGAGACTTCCAGGGAAGAAACTGCAGAACATCAGATGGTAGATGCAGAACACAACGCCTAACCACCCGTAGGTGAAGACGTAAACATGGGGAAAGAACAGAATTCATTCTGTTATACAGCTAAAACTCCCAAGAAATTTTAGTAATAATAATTACAGAAACTATGCCAAAAGCATGGGAGAATAGCAAGGGGGAACTTAAAGGACAGGGAGAGAGGAAAAACACTTGAAAAAACAGTGTAACTAAATAATCAGAATGACAACAAAATGGCTGCTGCCTTGAAAATAGGTAACTTAACATAATTTCATTAAAAAATTTTAAGTTACAGCCCTGATAATATTCTGTCACACATTCTTTTCCTCTCCTCCTTTTCTATCCTCCTTAGAATCACCATTTCACTAATATTTATGTGTCTGGCATCATTTAAACTGAGATTTAAAAGCACAAAGATCAGTCAGATGTTAACTGATGAAGGGCCAAACTTAGAATGATAAATGGCGCCAATTTCGGAACGTCCTTGACACTGCGCATGCGCAGTAGGGGCGAAGTGTGGAGGGCCTTTCAGGACATGTTTTCTTTAGTTTTAGATGCAAATTTTGGGGATTGGGGGGCAAAATTTGTGTTTGGCCCTATATTTTAAGAGTTAGCACCAGCTATGTCTGGGTCATTGGTACAGTATAAAAATATAGAAATTTTGGGCGGGGCAAAAAATTTTGCCCCTCCCATAACGTCGCCAAGTATAGCCCCACAAACTTCTCTTGAACAAATCTGAGTCTACACCTCAAAAGGAAGCTGCACACCAAATATCAAGTCTCTGCTACTGCTGATTCATGAGAAGAAGATTTACAAAGATTTTGGTGCCCCTTGGGGGCGTGGCACCACCCAGGAGGAGGGGCAACTTCATTTGAACAAATCTGAATTGGCATTAGGTAATACACATTTAGCCAACATTTGAATAAAATTGGGCTAGTGGTTTAGGAGGAGAAGTCGATAATGTAAAGTTAACGCCGGACGGACGACGGACGGATCACGATCAGTAAAGCTCTCGATGAGCTTCGCTCAGGTGAGCTAAAAATAATATAAGGTGTACACGGTACTAAAGAGCTGAGGGGTGGGTTAATATGTAGCCATGATGGTAGACCGATTGCAACTAAAAGGGAACGTGCTCATCTCGACATTATACTGAGTCATTCTACTAAGTTACAATGAAGTCCATTCACAAATACGACCTGTAGTCTGTACTAAAGTTTTTGGGGTTTTGGGCTCAAGAAGCCATCATGGTTGAATGATCGCAACTAAAAGTGGGCGTTGTCATCTGGGCATAATCTGGAGTGATCCTACGAAGTCACAATGAAACCCCTTCATATATATGACCTGTAGACTGTGCTCAAGGTTTTCGGGCTTCGGGCCCCTGAAGCCATCACAGTTGACCAAACACAACCAAAAGGGGATGTCATCATCTAGGCATTATATGGAGTCAACCTAACAAATTACAATAAAATCCTTTCATAAATACGATCTATAGACTATGCTAAAGGTTTTTGGGTTTTGGGCGTGGGCAGCCATCAAGGCTGAATGAACACGACCAAAAGGGGACGTTCTCATGTAGACATTATTTGGAGTTATCCTACCAAGTTAAAATGAAATCCCTTCATAAATATGACCTCTAGTCTGTGCTAAAGGTTTTCAAGCTTTGGGCCTCTGTAGCCATCATAGTTGCCCAATTGCATCCAAAAGGAAACGTTTTCATCTAGACATTATATCAGTCAACCTACCAAGTTACAATGAAATCCCTTCATAAATATTACCTGTAGACTGTGCTATAGGTTTTTGGGCTTTGGGCTCAGGCAGCCATCAAGGTTGAATGAGCACAACCAAAAGGGGTCATTCTGATCTAGGCATTATCTGGAGTGATCCTACGAAGTTACAATGAAATCCCTTCATAAATATGACCTGTAGACTGTGCTCAAGGTTTTTGGGCTTCGGACCCCTGTAGCGGTCACAGTTGACCAATCATGACAAAAAGGGGATGTCATTATCTAGGCATTATGTGGAGTCAACCTAACAAGTTACAATGAAATCCTTCAATAAATACGACTTATAGACTATGCTAAAGGTTTTGGGGCTCAGGCAGCCATCAAGGCTGAATGATCGCAACCAAAAGGAGATGTTCTCATCTAGACATTATTTGGAGTCATCCTACCATGGTACAATGAAATTCCTTCATAAATATGACCTGTAGACTGTGCTAAAGGTTTTCGGGCTTCGGGACCCTGTAGCCGTCACAGTTGCCCAATGGTGTCCAAAAGAGGCTGTTCTCATCTAGACATTATATGAACTCAACCTACCAAGTTACAATGAAATCCCTTCATAAATATGATCTGAAGACTGTGCTAAAGGTTTTTGGGCTTTGGGCTTGGGCAGCCAAAAGGAGATGTCATCATCTAGGCATTATATGGAGTCAACCTAACAGATTACAATGAAATCCTTCCACAAATATGACCTTTTGCCTATGCTAAAGGTTTTTGGGCTCGGGGAGCCATCAAGGCTGAATGATCGCGATCAAAATGGGACATTCTCATCAAGACATTATTTGGAGTCATCCTACCAAGTTATAATGAAATCCCTTCATAAATATGACCTGTAAACTGTGCTAAAGGTATTCGGGCTTCGGGCCCCTGCAGCCGTCACAGTTGCCCAATCACGTCCAAAAGGGGACTTTCTCATCTGGACATTATATGAAGTCAACCTACCAAGTTACAATGAAATTCCTCCATAAATACGACCTGTAGACTGTGCTAAAGATTTTTGGGTTTTGGGCTTGGGCAGTCGTCACGGTTGACAGATCATGCCTAAATGGGGAAATTCTCATCTAGACATCATACAGAGTCATCCTACCAAGTTACAATGAAATCCCTACGTATTAAACATGACCTGCAGACTGTGCTAAAAGTTTTTGGGTTTCGGGCTTGGGTAGCCATCACGGTTGACAGATCATGCCCAAAAGGGGACGTTCTCATCTAGGCATTATACAGAGGCATCCTACCAAGTTACAATGAAATCCCTCCATTAGAGCTTGGAGGTTGTGAAATTACACTACGGTTGCAGTTTTGGTTTTTTGAGACCCCAAAACCTTGGTAACACTGTCATCAGTCACCACAGCAGTAGACAGTCACACTCTCTCTGAAATAAGAATTGCAAAATACCTCTTTGAAAGGATCATCCACATACTTTCCTTTCTACAATACCACAATATGGAGGCCGAAACGTCTCAGGCCGAAACGTCTCAGGCCTTATCATCACGAGGCCGAAACGTCTCGAGGCCCAAACTTCTCGGGGTTGAAATGTCCAGGCACCAAATTCTCTATCAGAAATAAAATATTCAACTTCTCAATTCCATTTTGTATAACTGAGAGTGCATATGCATGTGTGCTGTCACAAATTATCTTGTTCTACAGTCCAACATAAATTTTACAACAATTAATCAATTCCGTTTGTACCACAACCAGAGATTTGACGTGCAAAGATCGGGACAAGGTATTTTATCTTCTCAATGTGAACAGCTATTTGTAGAGTTAACTCCCTTGGCATGAACATTTTCATAACGTTTTCATTTTACATGCATTCCGATTGAAGAAAAGCCAACCTGTAGCCACCAGTCCCAAACACACTCTTTCATAAATTTATTTGTGACCACTCATCGCTTGAAACTTTCCACCCAAAAAGAAACTTTCAATGGCAGATTTAAATGTGTAGACAAATTCACTCGAGTTGGACAAGTTGACCCTTGCAACCGAGTGCAGGTGGGCCCAGCGAGAGGGTCGTTCAGAAAAGTAACCACCATAGTGACCATACCCAGTCATTAGTACGTGAATGTGAGGGGTTGGGCATGGACAGTGGCCAAAGGTGCAGCAACTCTTCCAAAAAAATGTGACATGCTCTGTGAGATCAGCTACATGTAGGCCATAAATTGACTGGCTATTGGTAAAAAATCACAATTTCATGGGGCGAGTGGGGGTGGGGAAGGGATTCGGGAAAATCGTCGTGGTCAGGAATTTTCCGACCAAACAATAACCTGATACACCTAATTTTCCGGAGCTCTCCATGACAGTTTATCGAATAGAACTAGAATAGGGGATGAAGCGATTGAAGAGCAACTTGATAAAATAATAAACTTTGCTTTCAGAGAATCTGCCGTGATTATTTACGATCAACTGAGCATCAACACACGACATTGCTAACGTTACACACTGGAATATTCGACTACCGAAAATGCGGTTCTTTGCAGCCAACTTTGGTTTCGGTTTTCGGTAGTTTCACACAACCAACACCGAACCGCATTTGCAGTTAACCTCCAAGCTCTACACTTCATAAATACGACCTGTAGACTGTGCTAATGGTTTTCGGGTTTTGGGTTTGAGCAGCCATACCGGTTGACCAATCACAACCAAAAGGGGACGTTCTCATCTAGACATGACCCCAAACCTGTATGTGAAATTTCGTGATGGTCAGACAAGAACTATGGGGTGTAGCCTGTGCTAAAGGAAAATGTGAACAGACTCACAGACTAACAGACTCACAGACTAACAGACTTCCGCACGGATGATGGCAATAGCTTATCCTGACTTTGTCAAGTTAAGCTAAAAACATTCTGTATAACACGTCAAACTCTCAAGGAATTTAATGAAAAAATTTCAATAAAAATAAGCCAAAAAGCTTGGGAGTTTAACAGGAGGGCTTCAAGGGAGGAGAGGGAAGGAACACTTAACAAACAGTGGATAAATCATTAGCAAGAATGATGACGTCAGGCCCATGTCCCGAAATTGAGAAACATGAAATAATTTTATAAAGTTACAGCCCTGAACGTTTCCAGCCACCGTTGTTTACTTCCATCATCCAATTATGTCCTTGGATCCACCAATTTTACCATTGATTTGTGTCTGGCATCTTCAAAACAGATTTAAAAGCACAGATGTCAGTTTATTGTTACTGACTGGAGGGAAAAACAAAGAATGATGGTTGGTGCCAATTTCGGTGTCTTCTTGGATATTGCGCATGCGCAGATCACAAAGGTATGGAAGACCAGATTGGACACTGAATTTTCGGTTTTGCATGCAAATTTTGGGGATTGGGGGGCAAAATTTGTGTTTGGCCCTGGATTAATTTTTGAGTTAGCACCAGCTTGTCTGGGCCAATGGTTGTTGTATAAAAATATCAGATTTGATTCCAAGTGAAATAGACCATGGGTACTCACTAACATGTGTGTCCCAAACTGAGGGTTAAAAAAATTGTCTTACCAGGTTGAATAGCATATCCATCATCCATTTCTTCATCTTCACTCTCTGATGCATCCTCCACAAATTCTTCTTCTGCCACCTCATCTTCCTCCGCTGTCTCTGCAGATTCTTCCTCACTACCATCCTCTTCTTTCTCTTTGGGAGGTAAAGTTTGTTTCTCAGGCACTTTGTCTGGAGACTTTACTCTGGGTGTCACCTAAAGTTGAAAGAAAGAAAGCCAACGGTTTCAATCCAGTGACTGCAGAAGTCATATGTTTTGCTAGTTGATTTCATAAGGAGGATGGGGTATTCAACAGGCTTTTAATCCTCAAAAGACTGGAGAATATTCTGTCAAAATTGTACCAAACAATTAAACAAGTCTAGAGACTTGGTAGCAATTTCTGGCCAGGCTTCCAATATAGGCAGCGAAGAGTTGACTAGAAAATACTAGAAGATTAGTTTGATCATAGCCTGGAAGACTACTTAATAAGCACATGTTGGGGCACCTGTTCTCAAGTCACAAATTTGTCAAAGTCATCATTAGGCTCTTATTTAGTTATGAACTAATTAAGAAAATTCATTGAAATGTCTCAGTGTTGGAAACCACTATTCGACCTGATGAAATGTACTCGAATTGTAATAAAGAGTGTTTTTTTATGTGCTTTGTATCCAATTGGATGTAAATTACATTTTGATTATAAGGATCTGTTTTGTTACAATTTATAGGACAGTGATAATCCACTGTAGCAGAACAATTTTTAACAAATAAATCATAACTCCAAAAATTACCACTTAAAAACCTATACACTTTTGTACTATACCTATACACTTTTTGTACTATATCATGTTCTCAACCTTCATTCTGAGAATTTTTGTTCATACCATTTCATAAGTCAGAAATGCACAAACTGAAAACTTCAGATAATCCCACAAAGGTTATGCCCCCCAAAAATAACCCCAATTCCACAGCATTCTCATTTGTCAGTGTTCTATTTGAACTGGTAGAGTGCTTAATTATATTTGGTCATCAAAATTTGCCCACTTGTCTTTGACTTATAACAATTTATGGGAAAGTGCCTAGAGGCACTTTCCCATAAATTGTGACAAGTCAAATCAACAGAGACTTTTAATTTCACTTGAAAGATAATCTGATGCACATCTACAGAATATTTAGGCTGTAAGTTGCTAAACTAGTACTTTAGAGTACAGACCAAATATAGGCTTCAAGCACTCTACCAGTTAATGAACACAAACATGTTCATCTTTAGCATTGTTCAGTCAACCTTTCTTCCGTGAGTACATTGTGATGCCTCCACCACCCATTATCTTGAACCTTCATGGGCCAAGAATATAACTGGTCAAGTGAATAACATGGGTCTTCAAAATACACCACTTGTAAGGCAAGTGAAAGCATAATCCCTTAAATTCAGATTAATCCCTAACTACTAAGGAGCAATAAATATTACCCACCCCCCCCACCCCCACCCCCTCACCCCCCCCCCCCCACCCCCAAAAAAGTGAAAGAAAGTTAAAAAATTTATAGTAATTTATATATTTTTTATACTTACCAATGACCCAGACTTAGCTGGTGCTAACTCCAACAAAACCAGGGCCAAACACAAATTTTGCCCCCCAATCCCCAAAATTTGCATCCAAAACAAAAAGAAATCATGTCCTAAAGGACCTCCATACTACGCCTCTACTGCGCATGCGCAGTGACGCAGTTGTCCCGAAATTGGCGCCAATTATCATTCTTACTGGCAGTGCCTGGTCAGCGCTATGTACTCAGCGGGGAGGCAAGAGTTCCCAACTCCAGGGAGGGCCATCCCCGTCTGGGTCATTGGTAAGTATAAAAAATATATAAATTACTATAAATTTTTTAACATTTTTATACTGTACCAATGACCCAGACTTAGCTGAATAGTAAACAGGCTGGAGGGCCTAGGACATAGAGGAAAATCCAATAAGCTCAACTATATAGTAAAGAGGTAACCCCTTAAGGAGAAAAGGAGTATTAGGCTTTACATGTATCTTTCTTATTTAATATTAAATTAGAAAGATACACTACCCTTAATAATTGAGCACAATAACATTCATGTTCTCTATTAACATCCAGTATAACCCTTATACTAATTATTTTTAAAGCAAGCCAATAAATAAAGTAGTCCAGAGAATTGAGACTCTTTATAATCATTTAAAAGTGTCCGAGTATTGTATATTAAAGCCCGTTTGACACTTGACATATACAAATGCTTCACACCGAGCTACACTTTAAAAATAAGACATGAATGAATTTAAACATTAATATTACACTTTAAAACCATCCCGGAAGCGACTCAGCAATACTGACTTGGAGGAGGCATTCCCTTGCTTTTCACTATAAAGCAGGTGACCTAAGGGAACACCCGCCCCCCCCCCCCCCCTTCCCCTTGCCCTGGGTCAAATAGCCCAGAGCGAAGAGGGCAGCCGGACGGAGTCACTGCCGGAACAGAAAGCCTGCATAACTATAGTTGCAACTGTTTAGTGGACGACATTCTGAGCAACAGATAACGGACCTAAACAATGCAGGTCTCCAGAAATGGACTCAATATTTCTGAGATAAAAATTCGTAAATGTGGATGGCTGAGACCAATAAGCAGCCTTCATTAAATCTGTAATAGCAACACTATTAGCATAAGCCCAGGAAGTAGAAAGAGCTCTTACTTCATGAGCAGAAATCTTAAGCACAGACTGCTGAGAAGATAAATCTTCATAAGCAGTACGGATAGTTAACTGAATCCATCTAGCAATAGAATGGACTGAAATGTCCTTTCTATTAGGCATCAAAGACAGAAAGAAACGTTTCCGTCCCTTTCTGATAAACTGAGATCTCTGTTTAAAGATACGTAGTGCTCTAACAGGACAGAGTAAAGGCCTACGCCCGTCTGAAGACGGAAGAGCCTTAATAACAATAGGTTCCGGATATTTATTAGGAGCCTGATTCTTAGCTAAAAAACCCACATTAGTAGTGAAGGTGATAGTGTTCCCAACACTACGATAATGAGAATCATCCACCGATAGTGCATGAAGCTCACTGACTCTTCTGGCAGAAGAGAAAGCTAAGAGAAAAGCTGTCTTATAAGATAAGAATTTGAAATCTACTGTCCCAAGAGGTTCAAATGGCTTTTCCTTCAATTTAAGGAGAACCCAAGCTAAATTCCACTTAGGAATTAATCTAAGAGTTCTGGGTCTATTTATCGAAAAGTTTCTAACCAACTTCGATAAAGAGACATTAGATCCAATTTGTAAACTATCATGATGTGCATAGGTATCAGATAACATAGATCTATAACCCTTTATAGTAACAGGCTGCAGTTTGATTTCGTCAAACAAGTATACTAGAAAGTTTGCAATGTCTGGTATAGAGGGATCAAATATATCTACAGAATGATCCCTACACCAACGACGAAAAACCTTCCACTTAGCCGCATAGTTTAGCGAAGAGGAGGTCCTCCTAGAGTTAGAAATCGCGTCCACTGCTCGTCCTGTAAAGTGCTTGCCATGCAAGAAGGGCCGCACAACGGAAAAACGTGAAGGTTGAGACCTTGCGGGTTGTGATGGAGTTGGCGCGATTTCCCCTGCGAAAGAAGATCCTCTCGTGGAGGAAGCTTCCGCGGTAGGTCCCACAACAGACACCTGAGTAGATTTATCCACAGTCTCTGTGGCGACAGAGATGCTACCAACAGAATCTTGCATTGAGATTGTTTTATCTTTAGCAATACTTGTTGAATTAACGGCGCTGGAGGATACGCATATCCTATCATTCCGTCCCAAGGGATCGACAGAGCGTCTACTGCAAATGCTCTTGGATCCGGACACGGAGACACATACGTCTGCAACTGATTGTTGAGATGTGTCGCAAATAAGTCTATCATTGGCCGTTCCCATTGGTAGCAAATCTGATTGAATACTTGTTTGTTGAGAGTCCACTCCGACGGCAACAAGCGACCCTTTCGTGAAAGGGAGTCTGCTAGCACATTCAGACGACCCGGTATGTGACGGACCGAAAGAAGAACGTGATGTTCTAACGCAAACAGAAGGATTCTTTCCGTTAGATTGAACAACGGAACTGAATGAGTGCCTCCCTGATTCCGTATATACGCCACTACTGTCGTATTGTCGGATAGGATTTGGACATGAGCATCGTGAATAATGTCCATCCAGTGACGTAACGCAAGCCAAATTGACATCATTTCCTTGATGTTTATGTGCTTGCACAGGAATTGCGGATCCCAAAGACCCTGGCATCTCGAATCCGTTGGGATTAATGATGCACCCCAACCTGTTTGACTGGCATCCGCCATAACGGTAAAACTCGGATCCGGCAACTGCAGCGGAACTCCTTGAGTTAACCACTGAATGTTTGCCCAAGTCTGAATCTCTTGTTTCACTTGATCTGACAAGAGAACGTCTACATCGAGCGAATGAATTTTCACACTCCAATTCTGAGTCAGGAAAATTTGAAGAGGACGTGTGCATAGCCGCCCCATCGGAATGAGATCCGCGGCGGCTCCGCACAGACCTATCAGTCTCATAAATTCTCTCGCCGTGACTTTGTCTGCGTGCAGACAATAGCGAGCGTAACAACTGACTAATTTCGCTCTGGTTAACGGCAGACGAACGAGATTGTTGTGCGTCTCGAAGCTCATTCCCAGATGAGTGAATGACTTGGACGGCACCAGATCCGACTTCTCGTTTACTATAAAACCGAGACGTCGGAGCAATAGAAGAAGATTCTGAACATCGTTCTGAAGCGTTAACTCGTTGCCGTACCTCTGAAGAATGTCGTCCAGGTAGGCCGACGTTACCGCAGACGAATGAGCTCGGAAGTAGATCATTACCGAGTTCATTACCCGAGTGAAAGCCCAGGGTGCTAGATTCAAACCGAAGCACATCGCCCGGAATTGATACACCACTCCTAGGACTGCGAAGCGTAGATACTTTCGGAATGTCAGATGTACCATGACGTGAAAGTACGCATCTTTGAGATCTATGCTCGTTGCATAATCGTTCACCCGAATACTCGCTCTGACCGATCGAATCGTCTCCATATAAAACTTCGGAGCGACGATCAGCTTGTTTATCCAGCTCAAATCTATGACTGGACGGAACGAGCCGTCTGGTTTCGGAACCAGAAACAGATGGCTGTAGAATCCCAGAGATTCCTGGTTTTCTACGACCTCTACCGCGTTCTTCATTAAAAGAGACTGCACCTCTGATAACAGAGCGTCTCTTTTCTGTGGATTTGACGGAAGATGAGTCCACTTTGGACTTCGAGTTAATGGAGGCTTTCGTTTGAAGGATATCTTTAGACCTTCCGAAGTCACTCCTCTCACCCAAGGGTCGTCCGTAATCGACGCCCACTCTTGTGAAAAACTCGACAACCTTCTGCCAACCGGAACGCGATAGAGGTTTAAGCCATCACCTCCTGGACCTGCGAGGTCTGCGGTAGGAGAAACCACGTCTTCCACGACCCGCACCTCGCCTCGTCGACCTCGGGGCATCCGACCGATTGTCCCGGCCTGAAGGATGTCCCGAACGAGAGTCGCTATCCTGACGGTCTCTCGAATAAGACCAAGAGGACGCACCGGAACCTCTATAGGAACCTCTCTTGGGCGCATTAGACCCAGAAGTGCCTGTCTTATTCGTGTCTGCTGTATCCGACTTTTTAGGAGCCGATCTGAACAACAGAGAATCATTAGCTTTCTTTTTAATTTTATCATAAATAGCGGAAAGCTTGCCGTCAAAGAGAAGTTCTCCTGAGACCGAAGCGACTCTAAGAGAGTTCTTCACCTTAGAATCCACTAGTGTGGATGTAGCTAGGGCTGCGTCACGTCTAACCAACTCCAGATTTGCCACTGAAAGGGCGGAGTTACACGTGGAATAAGCTGCTGCCCTTGAAAGAAGTCTTAAAGAGGATTGTATATCCTGAAACTCTTCCCCTTGAAGGCGCAGTGATAACGCCTTAGTAAGGTGATCTGCGTAAGATAAGGCATCTAAATTGGCTCTGTTAGACGCAATAGCTGTTTCCAACACCGCGGTTGGAATAGAAGCTGACGACGGTAATGATAGCTCTAAGTCTTCCGCCTCGTCGTCCATACGCAGAGGAACTCTCGGTATACCCTGTCCTGCCATATCGAATTTATTCCTTGCATTAATGAAAGGCAGGTTAAGAGTATTAGCGGACAAGAAACCTGCTTTCCCCGTCCTGGAAGCAAGTTTAAATATAGCGTCGTTCAATAATTCAAATGTTCTTGCAACATTATTGGACTGCGACGGAAACTCGGGAGCGATGTCCCTGAACCGCTCAAAAAATTCAGAGTCCAATGACGCTATAATTCTCTTGTCCGGAAGCGCAGCAGTCTGGCCCAACGGAACAACTTGAGGGAGAAAGTGCCGGATGAAGTCCACGGCAGCTTTATGTTGTTCCAAAAGGGATAGCTCCAAGTCATCCGTATCCCTTTCACCATCCGGTCAGACCTCCGATGTTCCTGGTCGTCCGCCCCCGATGCTTCGGCGGAGCGTACCGACCCAGCGCCGTCGGATAATTCTCGATCCGACACCGTTTCTGTCGGCTGCTGGGATGCTGCGATAAGCTGTGCTATCTGCACAAGAATGTCCGACGTCGAGACCTGCGGAGGCGCAGTCTTTCGCTGCTTCGCCGAGGGCAGCTCCGCATCAGATGGCTCCCGCATACTTTTCCTATGCGAACGTCCGGAGTCCATCGGTCTCGAATCCCTGGCTGCCGGATGGTGTGACCTGGTCGCCGAAGAATCCTTCATCGGCGAAGCTGGTAAAATATCGGCGGTCACGCAGCCAAGGTGCGGTCGTGTGCGCTGACGAGAAGAGGAAGCCTTAACAGTCTCTGCGGACTGCTTATACAACGGAGCGTCCCGAGCGACGGACGTATGCTCCGCTAAAGACACATTTTGTACCACAACATCTGGTCCCAGATGTTGTTGTACGAGAGAGGGACCTCTCTCGCTCGCGGCCCGGCTGGACCTGGACGAGCTAGGAACCGGACTAAAAGGCTTCCTCCGTTCTCGCATACTATCCGCCGTCACTGGGTGTGCATCTATTATGTTTATAGTGCTCGCATCACCCAAAATTTCCTCTTGGACCGCATCGGACGAACCCGGCTGCCGAACCATTCGGTGAATGGACGCTACACCGGGCGAGCTAGCGGACGACATTTGTCTAATCTCCATGAGCACTTTTGCCGCTAGCTCTGAATTCATTTGTGACGACGGACGCACACTTGAAGAAGATAACATGGAAACATCACCCTGTTCTGGTTCCTCTGAAATAGAAACTGAGAGAGTAGAGTGACCTTGTGGAGAAAGAGCCGGCATCGCTCTTTCTCCAGAAACAACATATCGTGACACACGTTTCCAATGTTTCTCATCCCAATGTTCACATATAGGACAGGGATTAATGCGAGAACACTGACTACAATTAATACAATGATCATGAAAGTCAGAGGAAGATTTCTTCCTATTACAATTTGAACAATGTCCCTTCATTGTGAAAGAACAACAATAAGTCCTAGTTACTCGCAAAAACCCCTGACACAAAGATACATAATAACATGATCCATTAATAAATGAAAAAACAATTGCAAAACAAAATAATTTTGAAAAAATATTTTTTCAGAGAAGCCCAAGTTGCTGAAAAGTAACGTTGAGCCCCGATGGATCCGATGGCAAAGTGTGGTCAAAAATTTTAAATTTATATAAAATAATTAATGAGACACTTTCGGATAATATAAATGTATCTTATAATGAGATAAACTACCACAAAGGCAAACAGCCCCCCTCAAAAAAGGCTGTTGCCAATGAAAACAAACAGTGTAAACACACTAGAAAACATGACTCAAGGCACTGAAAAAACTGGCCCGGAATCAGTCATCAATTACACTCTATCTGATGCAAAACAGAGACTCCCAGGGGAGAATCTGTAGAACATCAGATGGAAGATGCAGAACACAAACGTTATACACCCATGGGTGAAAACGTAACTATGGGGAAAATAACAGAAAACATTCTGTAACCAAGCAACTCTCCCAGGAAATTTTAGAAATGAAATTTCTCAAAAATATGCCAAAAGCATGGGAGAATTGCCAGGGGGGACTTTAGAAGGCTAGGGGAGAGGAAACACTGAATAAGCAGTGCAACAATTAGCAAGAATGACAACAAGAGGCCCATGCCTCGAAAATAGGCAACTTAACATAATTTCATCAAAAAATTTTAAGTACAGCCCTGATTATTTTTTGCCACTTCTTTTTCCTCTCCTCCTTCTATCCTCCTTAGAATCACATTTTCTCCAAAAATTACGTGTCTGGCATCCTTTAAACTGAGATTTACAAGCACAAAGATCAGTGAGATGTTGACTGATGAAGGGCCAAACAGAGAATGATAATTGGCGCTAATTTCGGGATGACTGCGTCACTGCGCATGCGCAGTAGAGGCGTAGTATGGAGGTCGTTTAGGACATGATTTCTTTTTGTTTTGGATGCAAATTTTGGGGATTGGGAGGCAAAATTTGTGTTTGGCCCTGGTTTTGTTGGAGTTAGCACCAGCTAAGTCTGGGTCATTGGTACAGTATAAAAATATAACCAACAGTCAGAAAGTGTTTATGATAAATTTGTTTGAAACTTTCAGTTTGAACCAGGTTATGTTACAGAGGTGAGAAAAGGTTATTCTAGACAATTCTGGATAACCTTTGGAGAAACCAATAGCAGAGTTATCCACTTTGTGCATCCCTGAAGGTTTATTAAACAAAAAGCCACATCTTCAAATTCACATTTGGCTATTTTATTTTGGTTTGTAAATAACAATATAAAATAAACAGTACATGTTTACTCAACCTATTTTTGTTAATAAGAATAAAAGGTATGGTTTAAAGTGGACTGCCTAAAATCTGGACCAACCCTTTTAATAAATAACAGCCAGGCAAATACACTAAACAGACTCTGCCATTTGATAGAAGAAAACTCAGTGAACAAAAGAGACAGAAAAGAGAGGATAGGACAATTTATATGAAAATTCTGGAAGAAGAGCATCTTTTGAATTTTTATTTTTCAATGCTGATATTTTAATTGAACTGAAAGTGCAATAAGAAGCAAATAAAAATGTAAAATTTGAAAGTACTTAGCTTACACTTTTCTTGCTGACACTTTGGTTCGGTTGTTTATTGAGGTTTAACAACACTTTCAACAACCAGGGTCACATCATGTTAGATAGTTTTACTGGTGGAAGTAGATGTTTCCCTGGAGAAAACCACTGAGCTGTGACAGGAAAATGTCAGATTCTCCAACATACTAACTCTGCACGTGCTGTAGATGAAGCCAAGTGCATCATCAATCAGCAGAATGCCTTAGCACAACAATGCCCCCACAAGTGCAAATGTGATGAAGTGTCTTGTCCAAGGCTGCAATGCAATTACTGCTGGTCATGTCAAACCGTCTGTGGACCTTTCAATTTGAAGTTCAATGCTCTAACCACTGAGCCATGCACTCCCACTTTGGTTTGGTGACTTTGTGAGTAATATTTCATCTCTCTTCTTTTGAAAGACAGTTTATGATACATTATTTTCCATTCCAGTAGAATCTGCTCAGCCCAACAAGAAAATATGCAATCCATAAACCATTGGGAAGACAACTTTCTGGTACAGGAACCACACATTTGCTTATTGAATACTCTAGCTTTTATCCCACAACCAAATAAGTGTGTGAATGTCTACCACACTGATTCAGTATAAAATTTACTTTAACCCTTTAACTAACACAACTGTCATACATTTACACATATTTTCTTGAAAAACAAATTTTGATTATTTACCTCCAAAAGCTAGCTTGTGACATCTCATTGGGTTGAACTCATCCACCTTGCTAATTCCAAAGGCTATGTCTTGAAGTCAAAAGTTGAAAAAAGTAATGAATTTGAAAGGGCGATTTTTGCGAATAGCACTAGCTGGATATGCCTGTTAACCATCTGCACAAAGATGTGAAAATATTAGAATTTCAAGCCACCAATCTTTCTCATAATGTAACTAAGAATTTAACCAACTCATTCTTGTCCCACAGAGCTCATTGAGCTCTGTCAAACAAGCCTGTTTTGGTTAAATGACTTGTTGAATTATGGGAATCATTTGCCGGTGACATTTTGGCATTTTGACATGGATGTACAAAGGGTTAAGTTGGGTAAAAGGTTAATGAATATAATTTACTGTGAACTGAGATCACAGAGAGATACATAAAATCACTCTTGAAAGGTGAAATGTTTTAAAGTTCAACTCACTTTTTGTTTCACTGCATGCTTTTCTTGTTTCCTTCTTCTTCTTGGGCTGTAAAAAATTACAGTTCTTTACTTGTTATTTTGTGCGATTCACAAAAGTCATCAATTTATCTCTAATGTATAGCACTGAATTTGATAAGGTGACTTTTCATTAACTGCCAACATTTGACAAACAACACAACATAGTCACTTTTCAAGTGCTAGATTGATTTTAGGCAGAGGAGAACTTTAAAATTTTGAAGTGGTTATTACTATTTTTATTTATTGGTTTAATCTTACTTTCTATGGTTATATCATAATCACAGTGCAGGTGTATGTACAAGTCAAGCCAACTGTTCATCCGTGAAGCTCACTTTAGAAGACTTCCACCCCAGGCATTGGTTATGAGGCCTCAATTTACCAATGAAACAGAACTTGTTTCCAACAGTAAACAAGAAAAAAAGGATCACATAGTGAAGCATATTACCCCATGTTCAAGTGGGGCCATGGCATAAGCAAAAAGTATAAAGAACAACTAAAATTTATAAAATAATTACTGTAAAGTTTATAAACAGTTAGGGCTAAAAAAGTTCAAAATCTGTTTCTCAGGTCCTCTACAGGGTCCTTTTGGCTGCCGTATGCTCTCTTTTTCTCTAACCAATGCAAATTTAAAAAAATAATAATTAAATGGTTTATGTTGATATTTTACCCAAGTTAATAAAATTGAAAAAGTTGTCATTTGAGTGCAATAAGACTTTGCAATTATTTAGTATTGCAAAGCTTTCTTGCACTCAAGGGACGAAATACCCTACCACCCATGCTATTCGGCAGATTATGAGGACTAAAACATAAAACAAACCAAGAACATTAACTTTTGATGGCAAAGAAATAATGACAAAAAAAAAAAATAAAATAAAAACTGCCCGCCCACATGCAATTTTACAAAATATGGACTGGGAAACAGATCTACTTTGTGGGGCCTTATCACATAACCATTAAAATTTCCAGAAAACAGAATAAACAAAAAGCAATAACTCTCCATTTTCAACAAATTACAATGGTTTCCAAGTTGTTAATAAAAAGTTATTGAAATCTGTTAATTATTTTTCAAATGATCACATTAACATTAAAAATTCAAGCAAAACAGATTAATCAAAGAGCATAAACTCCCTCAATTTTCATCAAATTATTGTGGTTCTCCAAACTCTCAAAGACCAGAGCAATAAAAAGAAGCATTAAAATTATCAAAATTTATTGACATCTGATGATTAATTTTCAAGTTATGAAATAAAAAATTCAACAATGAATGGCAATAACTCACTTATTTTCCACTTAATGTTCATTTAGCACACCACATATATACTGAAATCTGAAAACTATTGTTTCAGTTATTGCATAAACATGTGTTCTGGATAAAGGTGTGGATGGATGGATGGATAGATGGTTTGATCGATCAATCAATGGATGGAGGGCCCAAGCTGGTGTCACAGTCCACTGACTATTACTTTCGTGTCAAGAATTGACAAAACTTTACCAGAAACTATTGATGATTTGGACTCAATTTTGGAGACAAAAATCTGTCACTTGAAAATTTTTAAGACCTGTTAATTTTTAAACAACCTTGAAAAAATACTAAAATTTGAATGGAAAGTAATATTAAGAACATGCATTATTAACTCAACCTGCTGAGTATTTTAAAAATATTTTTCATCAAATCTAGTCATGGCTGTCCATAGCAGCCATGACTAGATTTGATGAAAAATTCACCTAAATTTAAGATCTAGAAATCATCAGTTAAAAAGTCAATTCAATTTGTAGGGGGAAAATTTGGTTACATATGCCTAAATTATACTTATTTTAGTGCAAGGAGACTTCCTGTCCTCGGCATGAATATGATAAATTTATTGTAATCTGTATATTTTTATACTTACCAATGGCCTGGACTTAGCTGGTGCTAACTCCAAAATATCGAGGGCTGAACACAAATTTTGCCCTCCCAATCCCCAAAATTTGCATGCAAAACTGAAAATTAGAAGTCCTATCTGGTCCTCCATACATTTACTCTCTGTGCATGCGCAGACACCAGGAAGTGACCGGAATTGGCGCCAACATCATTATTTGTAAAAGAGAGTATTACATAATAATTCAGTGTGGAGGTATGAGTGCCCACTCATGGGAGGGCCATCCCCATCTGGGCCATTGCTAAGTATAAAAATATACAAATTACTATAAATTTATCATATTTTCACACAACACCCAATGGCCCAGACTTAGCTGAACAGTAAAAAGGTGGAGGGCTAAGGACTTCCAAAATAGTTCCAATCCTGCAATCCATGATGAAAGGAAATTAGAATAATTAGAAATTACATGTATGTCTCTCTATACAATAATAGAGGAGACATATTCTAAATAAGGAGCTCAATTTAAGTAATTCCTTATTATAAGCATGAAGACAATGCTACATAGGATGTAACAAGTTCCCAATTTTTAAGGCTAGTTCGGACTAAGCTCCAAAAATTAGGATGGCATATCTGAGAATTAGTGAAAATCTCCCACAAACATATGCCATACAATAACACTTCAGCTGTATGCAGGATATAATTACGGATAAAACAGTTTCCTTCATAGTTACATACTTTTAAAGCATGAGCAGAGGTAAGAATCATCCCCCCCCCCCTTCTTTTGAAGGAATCTTCAAAAGAAAGAGGGGAGAGGCTCTGGAATCAATAAGAGCGGTACCAAAAAACAACATAATGTAACAATATAATCATCGAACAGGCACTCACGTATTAATTCATGATTAATAAATGGTGCTTAATGCCACTTCAGAAGTTAAGGCTATAGCGATGATCCTGGCAATTAATATTGCCTGCTATATAAAGGTACACCGCAGATGGCATACACAGATACGTCGAAAAATGGTGATATAAAATATAACATACACATGTCTAATCGAACCACACTGAACGATCCCTGAAGAGAAAACACACTTCCTAGGTAATCCGCAGGCGACCTCTGTACAATAAATTCCAGTAACAACACTCTCCAACGTGTACTATCCGATATCTACGATCGTAAACACATGCGAATTGAGTACTGACATAATAGAATCCGGATCTAGAAATGAAAGTAGGTATGATTAACAGGCTCTATGATTTCAAGGTCCACAAAATAAAGCATTAGCCTAATAACATAATGCGCGAGAGCATTTATATTTAGCATGTAATCATCTGAATACCAGTTAACTGGTTATGCAGCCTGCGAGGTGCTAAAAGAGTAGCAATTTAATTGTGATGATTTTTAAATAAGCGCTCATATATAACAAATCAACAAATAATCACAGGAAACTAATCCAACGAAAAAGCGGATGTGCCCATGAGGTCACCACAGAACACGACCCAAATACATAGTATGTATGTATTAAATTATATGAGGCTTGCGGGAAGAAAACTACGTCTTGTTTGGTAATTGCCTCTAGACACATAGGCAGTGTGTGTGAGTGTTGGGGGGGGGGGGGGGAATTACAAAGTCATATTGAAATCTCCTCACCCGCATTATTTAATCGTTGATGTGCCTGTTATCAAATAATATAGGAACCGCGATGGTTCCCTCATGTCTAACTGACTCCATTATGCCACTATTGGTGGAGAAGGACGTGAAGAATAAAACTTCCCCTGAAAGAAGGCCCTCTCATGGAGGAAGCTTCTGGGGAGCATCCCATAACAGACACTTGAGAATACTGATCCAAGGTTTCTGTAACAACAAAGGTGCTACTAGTAGGTTCACAACGAGACTGTTTAATCTTAAACGTAATCTATTGAATCCAATGAATTGGAGGATATGCATATCCTATCATTCATCCCCATGAATTCTGCACAGCATCTACTGCATGCGCTCAATGGTTTGGGCATGGCGGCACAAATGATGGTAACTAATTGTTCCGGTGTGTCGCAAACTAAACTATCATGGGACGATCCCACTGGTAGCAAAACTGTCCAAATACTCACTTGTTTGAGCATCCAGTGCAAATGAAACAGGCAATCCTTCCGAGGAGCAAGTCTGCTAGTACGTTCAGATGACCCGGTATATGACGGATAGAGATATGAACATGAAATAGAAAAATCTTCTCCGTTAGTTATAATAACGGAATGAATGCCTCCCTGGCTCCTGATGTATGCTACTGCTATCGAGTTGTTCAACAATATCTGAACATGCGTGTCCGCAAATAATGTGAAACTATTGATGTAGCACTAACAATATTGACATCATTCTTTGATGTTTATGTATTTCTCCAGGAACCGAGAGTCCCAAGACCCCCGAATTTCAAGTCTGTCGGACTCAGGATCGTGCCCCAAACTATTGACTCACACCCGTCACAATCATGAAAGCTGGATCTGGCAGTTGCAGCGGAACTCTTGAGTTAACCACTGAATATCTGCCCCAATATGGACCTTTTGTTACTAGATACGTTAAAACAATACTGGTCTTGAGCGAAAGCACCTTCACATTCCATTTCTGGTTAAATAACTGGAGGGGACGTGTGCGTAAGCGACCCATCTGAATAAGATGCGTAGCCATACTCCACACTCCATTTCTGGTTAAATAACTGGAGGGGACGTGTGCGTAAGCGACCCATCTGAATAAGATGCGTAGCCACTCCACACAACCCCATCTGTCGCATAAAGTTTCTTGCTGTTAATGCATCTGAGAGTAGACAAAAGCGAGCATAACAACTGACTAATTTCACTCTAGATAACAGCAGACGAACCAGATTGTTGTGAGACATTACCGAGTTCATTATTCGAGTGACAGCCCAGGGCGCTATCTTCAGACCGAAACACATCACTCGGAACTGAAATACTATCTCTTGGACAACGAACCGTAGGTACTTTCTGAATGTTGGATATGCTAGGACCTGAACTCAAACGCTCGCTTTTACCGACTAAATGATAACCATAAATAAACTTTAGAGCTATGAAAAATTTGTTATCCAGCTACAGTCTATTATCGGTCGAACAAGCTCTATGGCTTCGGTACGAGTAACAGGTGACTATAGAATCCTAGAGAATCTTGATTCTCGACGACCTCAATTACTTTTATTGTCAAGAGAACCTTTACCTCTGATTGGAGAGACTCTTATGCAAGGATTTGACAGAAGCATTGTCCATCACAGACATTAAGTTAGTTGTGGTTCTCTCGGAAAGGCCGTCCAAGACCACACTTCTCGCCTACTTGTCTTCCATAATAGTTATCCAGTTTGATGCGAATCTTGATAACCATCCGTCAACTGCTAAGCAATAGAGGTCCTAACCCTCACATGTAGTTCCTGCGAGGCCTACGGAAGGAGAAACTATGCCTCCTTCGCAAAGAGCCTCGATCCAATGGCTTAGGGGCATCTGACCGGTAGCCTCAATCAGACCTAAGCCCCCATCCGAGTCGCTTTATGACGATCCCTAGAGTAATTATAGGAGGGTTACCTATACCCTCACGAGGAGTCTGTTTTAGATGACTTTCTGTCTAGTACGTCCTCCCTTACTCTGTTCTGCTATTGCAGGTCGATTAGATGCCAACTTAAGGAGCAGAGTGTTGATGATTTCTTTGTAGCTTGGTCATAAACCAATGAAAGCTTATCGTCAAAAACCTAGTGTCCGGAAACTAGAGCAACCCGAAGTGAGTTTTTCACCTTGTCATCTATTAAGGATGACGACGCAAGGGCTCCGTCACGTCTGATTAACTCCAAATTAGCAACTGTTAAGACAGAGTTATACGTGAAAAATATAATAGCCCTGGAAAGGACTCTAAATGAGGTACAAACGTCCTCAAATTCCTTTCCGTAGAGACGTTGCATCACAGTTCTTAAAGGTGATCTGCGTAAGACAGTGAGTCTAAATTCGCTCTGAATGAAGAAATGCTGTCTCAATTGTGTCCGAGCAAATAGTGAATGACGAAGGTAAGGCCATAACTTGGTCCTTAGCCTGCTCATTCAAACGCAGAGGAACTCTCAATACATCTTCCCCATTTTCCGTTAATCGGTAAAATTACGGAAGATGATGACAAGAAACTGCCTTACTTCTTTCCACTGGAAAGAATATGGCGTCGTCTAAAAGGCCAAAGGCCCGCAACACCTGTCTATACTTAACCGGAAAAGACATTTCCTCCCCTTTTTCAGGATGAAGTCAGCGTCCAACAACGCTAGCGGTTTCTTGAAAGTAGTCGCAGCATTCTGAGTCACTGGAACAAATTCAAGGTAGTGTTGATGGATTAAATCCATCGCAACCATGTGTTGTTCCAAAAGGGAAGGGTAATCCCCCTCCATATCCCTTTCATCATTCGTCTGAATAAGTTGAAAATCACGGTCAGCGGCATCTGAACGTGCAGATGACTGGACTGACCCAGCACCATCCAACAGCTCAGGTTCTGAGACTGCCGTTGGCTGCTTCTGCACTTGCTGGGATGCTGCGATGAGCTGCGCAATCTGCGACAGCAAATCCGTTACGGACACATGAGGAGCAGCGATCTTGTATTCTGGCTGCTCCCGGGACAGTGTGTCCGAGACGGCTCTTTTCTCCAGACTTCCCGATATATGAGGCCTCGTCTCTTAGCTACTGAATAGTGCTACCTTCGAGCGGTTGCAGCATTCTGATTCTCAGGAACGAACTCAGAGAAGTATTGATGCATTAGATCCATCGCAACCCTGTGTTGTTCTGAAAGGGAAGGGTAATTCTCCTCCAAATCCCTTTCACCATCCAACTGAATCAGACTGTACTCACGGTCATCGGCATCTGAATGCGCAGATGACTGGACTGACCCAGCACCATCCGACAGCTAAGGTTTTGAGACTGCCTCGGCTGCTTCTGCACTTGCTGGGATGCTGCGATGAGCTGTGCAATCTGCGACAGCAAATCCGTTACGGAGGCCTGAGGAGCAGTGGTCTTGTATTCTGGCCACTGGCTGCCCCCGGGACAGTGTGTCCGAGATGGGTCTTTTTTCTGGACATCCCAATATATGAGGCCTCGTTTCTTAGCTACTGAATAGTGCTACCTTCGAGCAGTCGACGCATTCTGATTCTCAGGAACAAACTCAGGGAAGTATTGATGCATTAGATCCATCGCCACCCTGTGTTGTTCTGAAAGGGCAGGGTAATTCTCCTCCAAATCCCTTTCACCATCCGACTGAATCAGATTATACTCACAGTCATCAGCATCTGAAAGTGCAGATGACTGGACCGACCCAGCACAATCAGACAGCTAAGGTTCAGAGACTGCCGTCGGCTGCTTCTGCTTTTGCTGGGATGCTGCAATGAGCTGCGCAATCTGTGACAGCAAGTCCGTTACAGAGGCCTGTGGAGTAGCGGTCTTCTGTTGCTTGGCCGCAGACTGCTCCTGTGACAGTGTGTCCGAGATGGCTCTTTTCTGCGGAGGTCCCTATAAATGAGGCCTTGTCTCCTTGGCTACTGTATTTGTGACTTCTCTGATGAAGAGTGGACCTTCTCGACGATGCAGGCTGGATATCAGAAGTCACGTAGCCAAGGTGCGGTCGTGTGTGCTTGGTAGACGCTGAAGAAGAAGCCGTAACTATAGCCGACCCTGGCTGTGAACTGAACGGAGCGTCTCGGACGGGAGGCGTGGATGTATGCTCCGACTGATGCAAGTTCCAAACCACAACATCTGGCCCCAGATGTTAAGAAAGAGAGAGGGGGCTCTCTCGCTCGCGGTCCTTCAGACCTCACTGAGCTTCCTGCTGAACTTGCTGGCTTCTTCCTCTCCGTCATCGCAGGGTGAGCCTGTTATTATTTTATAGTGCTCGCTCTACCCTTTCTATTCTCCTCGACCCCAACGGACACACCCGGCATCACGGTACCCTCGGACAGTGTAACCGCTTCACCGGTCAAGCTAGCTGGCGACAGGGAGCTGAAACCACGCTGTGGTTTATTGCCCTGTCTAATATTCATGAGCATTATACCTGCTAGCTCTGATTAACTATCTAAATGTGACAACGGAAGCAAACTCTCTGATGGCATCCTATAAACATCACCATGTTCTTGTTCCTCTGTAAATAGAAACTAAAAAACTAGAGCAACTTTTTGGCGAGAGGACCGGAGGCGGCCTCTACCACGAGAGGACCAGCAGTGGCCTCTCGCTAACAATGTACCGTGACACCCGTCTCCAATGTTTGTCATCCCATGCGACGCATGTTGAGCAAGAATTAATGGGAGTACATTGACTACAAGCAAGGCAACCAACATGTAATCAGAGGAAAGACTTCCTCACCTTGCTTATTGAGCAATATGCTTTCATAATGAAGCAAACTAAGTCGATCGTACTCCCACCAACTCCACATTAAATATTACAAGCAAATTCAGTGAATTCATGTCTCCTGCTGGGCAGGAGTTTCAAGGGGAATTAATGCATCCAGTGGAATATAGTTGAGTTGCAAGTGGAAGTTATTTAGAAGAGGCAGAACAGACAGTGCTTCAGAAGTGTTTATCAGATTTATTTTCACGGAGGTCACTGTCAAAGCAAGTAAAATGATGTAGAGTATAACTGAGAATCACTAAAAATTAAGACTGTATGATAAGACATATTACATTAAACTGATGTGAAAAGTGTTAACCAACCTGTAAAGCTTGTGATTGGAAGTTAGTGAAACCTTGGAAGTGATGTCCAGATAATATGGTGGTCTGTATATGGTACTGGGAGAGTCTGACTTTGTAGAGTTGCAAAAGAAGTAATGATCAAGACATATTCTGGTCTCACAATGATAACAAAGATACACAAGAAGTTTCCTGACGATCGGTTCATAAATACAGCTTTTAGTATGAGGTGCGTTGATGCATGGACAGATGGACAGGCAGATGGACAGATTTTTGGTACAAAATTTTCCACATTCAAACTTGACCTAGATATTGATAAAAGTAATCCATTTATGAAATTTCATTGAAATCAGTTGACTCTAAGGAAAGTTGAAGTCTGGAAACCATCAGCCAATCAAATTTAAGCAACCTAATTAAATATGCACGGAAAATGCCCAACCTCGAACTTGGACCCACAATTGATGAAAGTGATCTACTACCCAAATTTCATTGAAATCGACTGACTGAAAGAAAATTAAGGTCCGGAAACGAAAAACACGGAAGGTGTGCACTTACTGTGTATTAGTAGTAGCACTGAATAAATCAAAGTTTCCCTAATTTGCACAATTTTGGCACGAGAACAAAACCTGTATTATATGTGATGTATTGCATATTACTAAACATTCATACAAAAATTTATCCAAATCCAAATTTTCATATAGAAGTTCTGTACAAAAAACTGATTACACCCAATTTCGGAACAAAATGGCCGCTGGCGGCCTTCTTGAAGTTTGGACCAAACCCCAAAACACATATTCTGGTCTCACAATGATAACAAAGATATCCAAGAAGTTTCGTGAAGATCAGTTCATAAATACGGCTTTTAGTCCAAGGTGTGTTGATGCACAGGGCAGATAGACAGATTTCGGTACAAAATCTCCCACATTCGAACTTGATCTAGGTATTGATAAAATTAATCCATATATGAAATTTCATCCAAATCGGTTGATTTCAAGGAAAGTTAGAGTCTGGAAACCATCAGCCAATAAAATTTCAGCAACCTAATTAAATATGCTCGGAAAATGCCCATATTCAAACTTGGACCCACAATTGATGAAAGTGATCTACTACCCAAATTTCATCGAAATCCGTCACTGTAAGTAAAGTTAGAGTCTGGAAACAAAAAACACGGAAGGACAGAAGGATGGAAGGACACCCCGAATTTAATATCTCCCATTTTTTTCAAAAAGCGGGAGACAATAAAAAGATACATTAACAAAAAACATTCAAAATATAAATCTAAAAATAATTTACACAAAAATTTTTTCGAAAAATTTTGACAAGAGCCCAAGTTCCCAAAGGGAACGAAGTGCCCAAATGTATCCTGATAGAGCCCAAGTGTGGACAAAAGTTAAAAAATTTATAGTAATTCATATATTTTTTATACTTACCAATGACCCAGACTTAGCTGGTGCTAACTCTAACAAAACCAGGGCCAAACACAAATTTTGCCCCCCAATCCCCAAAATTTGCATCCAAAACAAAAAGAAATCATGTCCTAAACGACCTCCATACTACGCCTCTACTGCGCAAGCGCAGTGACGCAGACGTCCCGAAATTGGCGCCAATTATCATTCTTACTGGCAGTGCCTGGTCAGCGCTATGTACTCAGCGGGGAGGCAAGAGTTCCCAACTCCAGGGAGGGCCATCCCCGTCTGGGTCATTGGTAAGTATAAAAAATATATAAATTACTATAAATTTTTTAACATTTTTATACTGTACCAATGACCCAGACTTAGCTGAATAGTAAACAGGCTGGAGGGCCTAGGACAAAGAGGAAAATCCAATAAGCTCAACTATATAGTAAAGAGGTAACCCCTTAAGGAGAAAAGGAGTATTAGGCTTTACATGTATCTTTCTTATTTAATATTAAATTAGAAAGATACACTACCCTTAATAATTGAGCACAATAACATTCATGTTCTCTATTAACATCCAGTATATCCCTTATACTAATTATTTTTAAAGTAAGCCAATAAATAAAGTAGTCCAGAGAATTGAGACTCTTTATAGTCATTTAAAAGTGTCCGAGTATTGTATATTAAAGCCCGTATGACACTGGACATATACAAATGCTTCACACCGAGCTACACTTTAAAAATAAGACATGAATGAATTTTAACATTAATATTACACTTTAAAACCATCCCGGAAGCGACTCAGAAATACTGACTTGGAGGAGGCATTCCCTTGCTTTTCACTATAAAGCAGGTGACCTAAGGGAACACCCGCCCCCCCCCCCCCCCCTTCCCCTTGCCCTGGGTCAAATAGCCCAGAGCGAAGAGGACAGCCGGACGGAGTCACCGCCGGAACAGAAAGCCTGCATAACTATAGTTGCAACTGTTTAGTGGACGACATTCTGAGCAACAGATAACGGACCTAAACAATGCAGGTCTCCAGAAATGGACTCAATATTTCTGAGATAAAAATTCGTAAATGTGGATGACTGAGACCAATAAGCAGCCTTCATTAAATCTGTAATAGCAACACTATTAGCATAAGCCCAGGAAGTAGAAAGAGCTCTTACTTCATGAGCGGAAATCTTAAGCACAGACTGCTGAGAAGAAGATAAACTCTCATAAGCAGTACGGATAGTTAATTGAATCCATCTCGCAATAGAATGGACCCAAATGTCCTTTCTATTAGGCATCAAAGACAGAAAGAAACGTTTCCGTCCCTTTCTGATAAACTGAGATCTCTGTTTATAGATACGTAACGCTCTAACAGGACAGAGTAAAGGCCTACGCCCGTCTGAAGACGGAAGAGCCTTAATAACAATAGGTTCCGGATATTTATTAGGAGCCTGATTCTTAGCTAAAAAACCCACATTAGTAGTGAAGGTGATAGTGTTCCCAACACTACGATAGTGAGAATCATCCACCGACAGTGCATGAAGCTCACTGACTCTTCTAGCAGAAGAAAAAGCTAAGAGAAAAGCTGTCTTATAAGATAAGAATTTGAAATCTACTGTCCCAAGAGGTTCAAATGGCTTTTCCTTCAGTTTAAAAAGAACCCAAGCTAAATTCCACTTAGGAATTAATCTAAGAGTTCTGGGTCTATTTATCGAAAAGTTTCTAACCAACTTAGATAAAGAGACATTAGATCCAATTTGTAAACTATCATGATGTGCATAGGTATCAGATAACATAGACCTATAACCCTTTATAGTAACAGGCTGCAGTTGATTTCGTCAAACAAGTATACTAGAAAGTTTGCAATGTCTGGTATAGAGGGATCGAAAATATCTACAGAATGATCCCTACACCAACGATGAAAAACCTTCCACTTAGCCGCATAATTTAGCGAAGAGGAGGTCCTCCTACAGTTAGAAATCGCGTCCACTGCTCGTCCTGTAAAGTGCTTGCCATGCAAGAAGGACTGCACAACGGAAAAACGTGAAGGTTGAGACCTTGCGGGTTGTGATGGAGTTGGCGCGATTTCCCCTGCGAAAGAAGATCCTCCCGTGGAGGAAGCTTTCGCGGTAGGTCCCACAACAGACACTTGAGTAGATTTATCCACAGTCTCTGTGGCGACAGAGATGCTACCAACAGAATCTTGCATTGAGATTGTTTTATCTTCAGCAATACTTGTTGAATTAACGGTGCTGGAGGATACGCATATCCTATCATTCCGTCCCAAGGGATCGACAGAGCGTCTACTGCAAATGCTCTTGGATCCGGACACGGAGACACATACGTCTGCAACTGATTGTTGAGATGTGTCGCAATTGGCCGTTCCCATTGGTAGCAAATCTGATTGAATACTTGTTTGTTGAGAGTCCATTCCGACGGCAACAAGCGACCCTTTCGTGAAAGGGAGTCTGCTAGCACATTCAGACGACCCGGTATGTGACGGACCAAAAGAAGAACGTGATGTTCTAGCGCAAACAGAAGGATTCTTTCCGTTAGATTGAACAACGGAACTGAATGAGTGCCTCCCTGATTCCGTATATACGCCACTACTGTCGTATTGTCGGATAGGATTTGGACATGAGCATTGTGAATAATGTCCATCCAGTGACGTAGCGCAAGCCAAATTGACATCATTTCCTTGATGTTTATGTGCTTGCACATGAATTGCGGATCCCAAAGACCCTGGCATCTCGAATCCGTTGGGATTAATGATGCACCCCAACCTGTTTGACTGGCATCCGTCATAATGGTAAAACTCGGATCCGGCAACTGCAGCGGAACTCCCTGAGTTAACCACTGAATGTTTGCCCAAGTCTGAATCTCTTGTTTCACTTGATCTGACAAGAGAACGTCTACGTCGAGCGAATGAATTTTCACACTCCAATTCTGAGTCAAGAAAATTTGAAGAGGACGTGTGCGTAACCGCCCCATCGGAATGAGATCCGCAGCGGCTCCGCACAGACCTATCAGTCTCATAAATTCTCTCGCTGTGACTTTGTCTGCGTGCAGGCAATAGCGAGCGTAACAACTGACTAATTTCGCTCTGGTTAACGGCAGACGAACGAGATTGTTGTCCGTCTCGAAGCTCATTCCCAGATGCGTGAATGACTTGGACGGCACCAGATCCGACTTCTCCTCGTTTACTATAAAACCAAGACGTCGGAGCAAAAGAAGAAGATTCTGAACATCGTTCTGAAGCGTTAACTCGTTGCCGTACCTCTGAAGAATGTCGTCCAGGTAGGCCGACGTTACCGCAGACGAATGAGCTCGGAAATAGATCATTACCGAGTTCATTACCCGAGTGAAAGCCCAGGGTGCTAGATTCAATCCGAAGCACATCGCCCGGAATTGATACACCACTCCTAGGACTGCGAAGCGTAGGTACTTTCGGAATGTCAGATGTACCATGACGTGAAAGTACGCATCTTTGAGATCTATGCTTGTTGCATAATCGTTCACCCGAATACTCGCTCTGACCGACCGAATCGTCTCCATATAAAATTTCGGAGCGACGATCAGCTTGTTTATCCAGCTCAAATCTATGACTGGACGGAACGAGCCGTCTGGTTTCGGAACCAGAAACAGATGGCTGTAGAATCCCGGAGATTCCTGGTTTTCTACGACCTCTACCGTGTTCTTCATTAAAAGAGACTGCACCTCTGATAACAGAGCGTCTCTTTTCTGCGGATTTGACGGAAGATGAGTCCACTTTGGACTTCGAGTTAATGGAGGCTTTCGTTTGAAGGATATCTTTATATCGTCCGTAATCGACGCCCATTCTTGTGAAAAGCTCGACAACCTTCCGCCAACCGGTACGCGATAGAGGTTTCAGCCATCACCTCCTGGACCTGCGAGGCCTGCGGTAGGAGAAACCACGTCCTCCACGACCCGCACCTCGCCCCGTCGACCTTGGGGCGTCCGACCGATTGTCCCGGCCTGAAGGACGTCCCGAACGAGAGTCGCTACCCTGACGGTCTCTCGAATAAGACGAAGAGGACGCACCGGAACCTCTATAGGAACCTCTCTTGGGCGCATTAGACCCAGAAGTGCCTGTCTTATTCTTGTCTGCTGTATCCGACTTCTTAGAAGCAGATTTGAACAACAGAGAATCCGAAGCTTTCTTTGTAATTTTATCATAAATAGCAGAAAGCTTGCCGTCAAAGAGAAGTTCTCCGGAGACTGAAGCGACTCTAAGAGAGTTCTTCACCTTAGTATCCACGAGAGTGGATGTAGCTAGGGCTGCGTCACGTCTAACCAACTCCAGATTTGCCACTGAAAGGGCGGAGTTACACGTGGAATAAGCTACTGCCCTTGAAAGAAGTCTTAAAGAGGATTGTATATCCTGAAACTCTTTCCCCTGAAGGCGCAGTGATAACGCCTTAGTAAGGTGATCTGCGTAAGATAAGGCATCTAAATTGGCTCTGTTAGACGCAATAACAGTTTCCAACACCGCGGTTGGAATAGAAGCCGACGACGGTAATGATAGCTCTAAGTCTTCCGCCTCGTCGTCCATATGCAGAGGAACTCTCGGAATACCCTGTCCTGCCGTATCGAATTTATTCCTTGCATTAATGAAAGGCAGCTTGAGAGTATTAGCGGACAAGAAACCTGCTTTCCCCATCTTGGAAGCAAGTTTAAATATAGCGTCGTTCAATAATTCAAATGTTCTTGCAACATTATTGGACTGCGACGGAAACTCGGGAGCGATGTCCCTGAACCGCTCAAAAAATTCAGAGTCCAATGACGCTATAATCCTCTTGTCCGGAACCGCAGCAGTCTGGCCCGACGGAACAACTTGAGGGAGAAAGTGCCGGATGAAGTCCATGGCAGCTTTATGTTGTTCCGAAAGGGATAGCTCCAAATCATCCGTATCCCTTTCACCATCCGGTTGGACCTCATGATGTTCCCGGTCGTGCGCCTCCGATGGTTCGGCGGAGCGTACCAACCCAGCACCGTCGGATAATTCTCGATCCGACACCGTTTCTGTCGGCTGCTGGGATGCTGCGATAAGCTGTGCTATCTGCACAAGAATGTCCGGCGTCGAGACCTGCGGAGGCGCAATCCTTCGCTGCTTCGCCGAGGGCAGCTCCGCATCAAATGGCTCCCGCATACTTTTCCCATGCGAACGTCCAGAGTCCATCGGTCTCGAATCCCTGGCTGCCGGATGGTGTGACCTGGTCGCCGAAGAATCCTTGATCGGCGAAGCTGGTAATATATCGGCGGTCACGCAGCCAAGGAGCGGTCGTGTGCGCTGACGAGAAGAGGAAGCCTTAGCAGTCTCCGCGGACTGCCTATACAACGGAGCGTCCCGAGCGACGGACGTATGCTCCGCTAACGACACACATTTTGTACCGCAACATCTGGTCCCAGATGTTGTTGTACGAGAGAGGGGCCTCTCTCGCTCGCGGCCCGGCTGGACCTGGACGAGCTAGGAACCGGACTCAAAGGCTTCCTCCGTTCTCGCTCACTATCCGCCGTCACTGGGTGTGCCTCTATCATGTTTATAGTGCTCGCATCACCCAAAATTTCCTCCTGGACCGCATCGGACGAACCCGGCTGCCGAACCATTCGGTGAATGGACGCTACACCGGGCGAGCTAGCGGACGACATTTGTCTAATCTCCATGAGCACTTTTGCCGCTAGCTCTGTATTCATTTGTGACGACGGACGCACACTTGTAAAAGATAACATGGAAACATCACCCTGTTCTTGTTCCTCTGAAATAGAAACTAAGAGAGTAGAGTGACCTTGCGGAGAAAGAGCCGGCATAGCCCTTTCTCCAGAAACAACATATCGTGACACACGTTTCCAATGTTTCTCATCCCAATATTCACATATAGGACAGGGATTAATGCGAGAACACTGACTACAATTAATACAATGATCATGAAAGTCAGAGGAAGATTTCTTCCTATTACAATTTGAACAATGTCCCTTCATTGTGAAAGAACAACAACAAGTCCTAGTTACTCGCACAAACCCCTGACACAAAGATACATAATAACATGATCCATTAATAAATGAAAAAACAATTGCAAATCAAAATAATTTTGAAAAAATATTTTTTCAGCGAAGCCCAAGTTGCTGAAAAGTAACGTTGAGCCCCGATGGATCCGATGGCAAAGTGTGGTCAAAAATTTTAAATTTATATTAAATAATTAATGAGACACTTACGGATAATATAAATGTATCTTATAGTGAGATAAACTACAGCAAAGGCAAACAGCCCCCCCTCAAAAAAGGCTGTTGCCAATGTAAACAAACAGTGTAAAACACCAGAAAAACATGACTCCAGGCACTGAAAAAACTGGCCCGGAATCAGTCATAAAAATTACACTCTATCTGATGCAAAACAGAGACTCCCAGGGGAGAATCTGCAGAACATCAGATGGAAGATGCAGAACACAACGTTATACACCCATGGGTGAAAACGTAACTATGGGGAAAATAACAGAAAACATTCTGTAACCAAGCAACTCTCCCAGGAAATTTTAGAAATGAACTTTCTCAAAAATATGCCAAAAGCATGGGAGAATTGCAAGGAGGGACTTTAGAAGGCTAGGGAAGAGGAAACACTGAATAAGCAGTGCAACATTTAGCAAGAATGACAACAAGAGGCCCATGCCTCGAAAATAGGCAACTTAACATAATTTCATCAAAAAATTTTAAGTACAGCCCTGATTATTTTTTGTCACTTCTTTTTCCTCTCCTCCTTCTATCCTCCTTAGAATCACATTTTCTCCAAAAATTACGTGTCTGGCATCCTTTAAACTGAGATTTACAAGCACAAAGATCAGTGAGATGTTGACTGATGAAGGGCCAAACAGAGAATGATAATTGGCGCCAATTTCGGGACGTCTGCGTCACTGCGCATGCGTAGTAGAGGCGTAGTATGGAGGTCCTTTAGGACATGATTTCTTTTTGTTTTGGATGCAAATTTTGGGGACTGGGGGGCAAAATTTGTGTTTGGCCCTGGTTTTGTTAGAGTTAGCACCAGCTAACTCTGGGTCATTGGTACAGTATAAAAATATTATTTTTCAATCCAAAAATTACCTGCTACACTACCGGAATATTTAATGTATCTTACAACAGACCTACCATATAATAAATAGGAAACTACGTATATAAAAAGAGCATTGTTGATGTAAACAACGTCAGAATGAAAACCAGAACCGAGACCCCAGGCAACACGGCCCAAAGTCAGTAAAAGATTTTTGAACTATCCGATTTAAGGCAAGATCTTCATCAGAAGAAAAAAACGATACATTGGATGTATGATGCATGACCAAATGCCTAAACACCCTAAGGGTGAGGATGTAACCCTGGGGATATACAGAATAAACATTCTGTGTAACATGTTAAACTCCCAAGAAATTTTATACAAAAAATTAAAATAAAACGAGCCGAAAAGCTTGGGTGTTTAACTGAGGGGAATCAAGGGAGTGTAGGGAAGGAATACTTAACAAACAGTGGATAAATAATTATCAACAATCATGACGTCAGGCCCATGTCTGGAAATTGGGGAACATGAACTAATTTTTATAAAATTTATAAAATTAGAGCCCTGAACATTTCAAACCACCGTTTCTTCCTTCTTTCATCCAGTTGTGTCCTTGGATCCACCAAATCAACCATTGATTTGTGTCTAGCATCATTATAAACTGATTTAAAAGCACAGAAGTCATTTTGTTGTTATCTGACAGAAGGCCAAACAAAGAATGATGTTGGTGCCAATTCCGGTCACTTCTTGGCATCTGCGCATGCACGGAGAGTAAAAGTATGGGGGACCAGATAGGACTTCTAATTCTTGGTTTTGCATGCAAATTTTGGGGATGGGGGGGGGGGGGGGAATTTGTGTTTGGCCCTCGATATTTTGGAGTTAGCACCAGCTAAGTCTGGGCCATTGGTTGTTGTGTAAAAATATCCGCCAGGAACATGCAAAGAGTATTAACTATAGTTGCTTCCAAGACTACTTAATTTAGCCCATTTAGTGGTGGTTTGATGTAATCTGGTAAGATAGTTAACATTTTACCGTAACTTTCCAATGGACCACACTTACATTTATTTAAGGTCACATACTTATGCACAATGGCTAATCGTGAATGTGACAGTTTTACAGGGGGAGGAAGCCAGAGTACCTGGAGAGAACCTCTAGCATAGAAGTCCAACAGTCTACCACTGAGCCACCACACTCCATGACCACACTTACAATATTTTCTCTTAAATGCAGATCTTCAGATAAAGAGTGCCTGAGCATTAACATGTATTGATTTTTAGCACAGCTGCACTGGATATAATTTTGGTGGATACAAGTAACATTTGTAATATTTACAAAAAAGGATATTGATAAGGTCCCACAAAATAGATCTTCTGTATCTCAGGCCATTTTTTGTATTTTATTTCTTATTTTTGTAATTATTTCTTTGCCATCAAAAGTTCATATTCTTGATTTATTTTATGTTTCAAGCCTCATAATCTACAGAATAGCATGGGTGGTGTGGTATTCCATCCCTCAAGTGCAAGAAGGCTTTGAAATGCTTTAGCTTTATCAATTTTATTAACTTGGGTAAAATATCAGACCTAAACCATTTAATCTTTTTTAAAGTTTGCATTGGTTATACAAAGCGAGCATGCAGCAGCCAAAAGGATCATGTGGGATAGCCTGAGATACAGATTTTTAAAATTTTTAGGACTAATCTAACCTATGTATGAAAATGCAATTAAATCAAAAGAGTACATACTATTTTTTTGAAATTGCAGGTGCTTTGTACAAGCCAAGAAATTACAATAATTATCTTTGATAACATTTTTTGGATCAGTTTTGTATAAACTCAAGTAAACATCATTTCTGTCAAGTGCTTGTCATAAAAACACTGATCAGTTGTCATGTTGCCACACTGCATTGGGTAAAATAGTGAAAATTTCAAAACACATTTTCTGAAAGGTTCCAATAAGTTTAAAATGCATTGCAATACCAGATGTGTGCAGGGTCCTGTAAACCTCAGATTTCAAGCCGAATCGATTCTCAAATCGAATCAGGCAAAGTATCTTGAATCAATCCTAATCAAGAATTGAATGCCACCACATTGTAGGTTGTAGATATTGCACCATCTTAAAACAATGGAATAGAGCAAATATTGTCAGTCTCAAGTATTTTATACAACGGTGCCTTGTCTGCTTGGGTAAGTCAAACAAAACAGAAGAAAATTCTAGAAATGGATAGAAGGGATAAATTATCTTATTTCCAAATTTCCAAATCAGCCCCCACTTGAATCAGACTTGATTTGAATCATTGGGATAATTTCAAATCAAATCGAATTTCAAAGCTTTGGATGGCTCTAGCTGAGTGGTATATATCCTTTATACCTAATACTTATCAGGAGCTAAACACATTACTCTGAATGACACGCACCCCTTCCCCCCCCCCCCCCCCCCCCCCCCCCCCCCACATGTGGAAAGTGCTTAGGGAGATCCTTCAAAAGAGGGGTCATAAACAATTTTGGGGGAAGAAAAAATTGTCAAAATACCACAATTTAAAAGGTAATTTTTGTGTATAGTGCTGGTTTAAATTTGGCCAGAGCATTAGGTAAAGGGTTAAAGTACTAATTTTTTACTGTGGTTTACCATTACTTTCAGCATCTTTGTCTGCTTTGGGATAACGAAAGTTTGAAGTGGTGTCTAGCAAATTGTTTATAATTATACTGCCCACTTTAGTCTAAGCATCAGTACCAGGTCCATTTATATCAGTATAGCAGAACTTGTCTGCTACAGTAAATAAGCACTGCTCTAATTCCTGGGGTTGTCACGTGGATAAAGGATGAATGATCACTAACCTTTTAGGCACTTCTGTAACTGAACTATCTTGTTTCAAGTGCAATAGTTGCTGACCAAATTTCTGATTCTCAAATTCTTCTTTTGCTTCTACATACTGTTGATGAAACTCACGAGCATACCGTTGTTTGGCCTCTTCTTCATGTCTCTTCTCTTGATCTTTAGCAATCAAATGTTCAGGTGGAAGAAGTTGACCAAACTGTTGAAACCGTCCCTGCTGCATCAAAGGTTGCTCAGGGTCTCTTATTTGTAACAAAGGAATACCAAACTGTGCTTGACCTTCAAGATTGTCTCTTTGGACTACAGCATGTGGAGGGAGATGAGATACTGAATCCTGAGAGAATGGATGATGAGCAGGAGAAGTAGAGTGATTTGGAAGGTGTGTCATATCACTAGATGGCTTTAGATAGCCGTTGAAATAGTGCGATTTTGTCATGCTATTATCCATGTGCAAGAGAGGTATTTTTATTCCAAAATTGCTATCATATTTCATATTCTCTCCTTCTCCCCAGGCTTCCTGCGGAATCAAGGGTAATTTAAATCCATCATAGTTAGAACCTTTCAAATACTCAGGACCTGATGCCCAGGTACCCTCATCGTGTGATGTTTTGCTGAACAATGCACTCATTCTAGCATGAATTTCTTGATGTACAGGAACAGCATTCTCTTTGTTTTCATTCCGAAATCGCCTGGGTCTTGAACCAAAACCCGAATTTTGTGGATATGTTGCTTGTTGTAGGTTGTGTAATTCATTCAGCACTCCCCTTCTTGCCGGAGGATGTGGTAGTTTTCTATGAGGAGGAGAATTGTCTAAGTCTTCCAAATGTAATGTATCTTTACCTCCAAGAGATGAATGGAGTGATTCCTTGCCGTACATGACACTTTCCTCAAATTCAGATGAGTATTGGCTTTTGTCCAGAGGATTTCCAGTCTCATCAAGGGCACCAATCATAGCAATCATACTTCTGTGCTGTACCTAAAAATATATTTAATCCTTAACCCTCTGCACACTGATGTCAAAATACTAAGATTTCAAGCCACAAATTTTTCCTACAATGCAGCTAGAAATTTAACACTTAACCCACTGAGTATTTTCAAAATATTTTTATCAAATCTAGTCATGACTGCTTACAAGCAGCCATGACTAGATTTGAAGAAAAATTCATCCAAATTTAACTAAAGAAATCATTGGTTAAAAAGTCCATTCAATTTACAGGAGAGAATTTTGGTTAAATATACCTAAATTATATTTACTTCAATGGCAAGAGATTTTGTGTCTGGGCTGGAATATCCATTAGAAGCATGCTAGGAGTTAACCAATTCAATGTTTTTGATGGAGCTCAATGAGCTCTGTCAAATAAGATTGAATTGGTTAAATTCTGATGTACACTGCAGAGTGTAGAGGACATGTCGTGTACACTGCCCATATGAACACAGAAATTGAGACCCCATTAATTACACTACGAGGTGGGGTCTCAAAACCCCACCACGTGATTTCAATTTGTCTATAATTAACTTGTGTTTTTTTGCAAGTGTGGTAATCAGGTTTATTCTTCCACCAAAAATAGTTTCAGTTCATTGTTGTTTAGTGATTGTCAGGAATTGCACTTAAGTATAAATTGAATACGTTTGCTCCATACATGTTTTTTGATAATAAAAAGCATTAATATGGCAAAAAAACGATCAAAATATGGAGTTTGAATCGTGTTTTTAATTTAGCATAAATATGTCAAACTGTGTGATGGGATGTTCGGCTGACGTCGGTTTATCTTTTGATCTCTCAGTCACCGGCTCTTAATTAGAGCAAATTTTTTCACAGTCAGTGAAAAATTACTTTTACTTTTACTTGAATTATTAAAAAGATAGTTCAATATTTGAAAAAGTTATTAAAAGCTATTGCGATTCCAAATGTTGTTCATCAAAATCGATTCAGAACTCAAGGAATTACGAAAAAGTTAAAAAATTTATAGTAATTTAAATCCCCCCTCACACAGAGGGCTGTTGTAAATGTAAACAATAAGTGTAAAAACACCAAAACAAGACTCCAGGCACCCTGGCCCGAAATCAGTTACCAAAAATACACTATCTGATGCAAAACAGAGACTTCCAGGGAAGAAACTGCAGAACATCAGATGGTAGATGCAGAACACTACGCCTAACCACCCATAGGTGAAGACGTAAACATGGGAAAAAGAACAGAATTCATTCTGTTATCCAGCTAAAACTCCCAAGAAATTTTAGTAATAATATTACAGAAAATATGCCAAAAGCATGGGAGAATAGCAAGAGGGGACTTAAAGGAAAGGGAGAGAGGAAAACACTGAACAAGCAGTGTAACTTGATAACAAGAATGACCACAACAGGCTGTTGCCTCGAAAATAGGTAACTTAACATAATTTCATTAAAAAAATTTAAGTTACAGCCCTGATAATTTTCTGTCACTCATTTTTCCTCTCCTCCATCTATATCCTCCTTAGAATCACCATTTCTCTAATATTTATGTGTCTGGCATCATTTAAACTGAGATTTACAAGCACAAAGATCAGTCAGATGTTAACTGATGAAGGGCCAAACAAAGAATGATTAATGGCGCCAATTTCAGGACGTCCTTGACACTGCGCATGCGCAGTAGAGCAGGGCACGAAATTTGGGGCGAACGATCGTTTCGTTCGCCCAGAGGTCGCCCAAACTCAAAATCGGGCGAACGGTAAATAGGTTAACGAAAAACATCCGGGGTAAACGCTCCAAACACTCAGGTTTGAATTTTTCCGCTCAAGAAATTTCATCTCATCAATTAATGGGACTTTACACCCTTTCTTTTGCGTTGTTTTTAGCAACTGATATCTCCGATAATTACGTCATCGGAACACCACAAGTCTTCAGTTTTGATCATTTCCGCCAAAATGTCGCACGCAAACAAAGAGTCAGTCACGGTTAAAACATTTAAAAAATGGCCATTTCGGGACGATTTCGAGGTAATGAATGTCAATGCAGAAGGTTATATTGAACGCTTGCAATGTCGAGTTTGTGCCGAGCATTTTATAGAGATAAAACGAGAAGCTGCCAGATGCCAGCTGAGGGGTGCACCGATGGCATCAATCCAAAGCTACGCTGATGGGATAAGCTATATTCACAAAACAAACATTCTCCGCCACATCAAAGCAGACGGGCTACACTCATGGGCCAAGGATAAATTCAGAAAAACACCTGATGAACCGCATGTGGACAACAATGACCAAGTGGCCGTATCATCAGCAGATCCGGTCTGTGAACCAGCCCAGCCTAGGATAAATCTGTTCGTGGGTGTAAATACAAAGGAAGCCTACAGTAATTTGATGAGAACGGCATTGTATTTAGTCAGAAATGAGAAGAGCTTCAGAGATTTTCCGAATCTTGTGAACTTGCAGAGAAGTAATGGGGTCAAATGCCTTCATTTGTCAGGTAAGGAAAATGAAAAGGCTTGTAGAGAATTCGTCAAAACTCTCTATGATTGTATGCGCGATGACGTTGAAAACATGCTTGCAAGGGCTAACTTCTTTTCGGGCCTCATGGACGGATCACAGGCACACAAAACTGGCGCGGAAAAGGAACTTATTTACAGTAAAATTGTTGTGAATGGGACGCCTGTGGAACTGATGCTCACCTGTCATGAGGTTTCTAGTAGTGATGCCAACGCAATTCGTGAGTCTTTTGAGGGGGCCTTCCTGGAGGTATTTGAAATGTTACCTGACAGGTTCTCTAAACTCATGATCGCTGTTTGTACAGATGGCGCAAGCATTAACATGGGCTCCAAAACTGGTGCATGCACCCAAATGAAGAATGATAACCGTAAATGGCTTCTTATACTGCATTGTTCAAATCATAAACTGGAATTGGCAATGAAGGACGCTCTTCAGTCAAGCCCTGAGTTTTCGGACGTTGATGAACTTATGATGAATATGTTCTACCATTTTCGTAAAAGTATGAAAGCCAAACAAATTTTCAAAAATATTGCAATTACCCTTGGCGTAACATTTGTCGAAATTCCGAAAGTGCATGGAACTCGTTTTCAGAACCACAAGTACAGAGCGTGCAAAGCAATGCTTATAAACTATCTTCCCCTGTGTCTCTACTGTGAAAATATGATCGAAATAAGTGGAGCCTGCAAACCCGAAACAGCCGCAAAGCTCAAAGGTTACTTAAACAAATTTAACACATACACTTATCTTGCCTCCCTAAACTTTTACAGGCAACTTCTCAAGGAAACCTGTCACATTGCATATACAATGCAAAATTCATCGGCACTTATAACAGATGTTAAGGATGCTATCACTTCTGCAAAGGAAAACATAAATAAATTGGCGAGTGAAGAATCTGATTTGCCATATCCTGTGAAAATTGAGAGGGACAATGTGGTACTGACAGCTGAGGCGACAAATCTACCGGCTTCTATGGCGTTCCGTGAGAAACACCAATTAACAGAGAAACAACAGAAGAAACTGGCCAAATACACAAATGTGCATGGAGCAGATTGGAAAATAAGAAATGTTAAACAGGGCCAAAATGCAGTAAAGAAAAGCAAGGAGGTCTTATTGCCACAGGTGTCACAGCAGCTTGACAATCGTTTTCCCCAGTTCATTGAACCCGAAGCCGGAGGCAGTGATAATGCAGATTTTAAATTGTACGATGCCATGCGCATTTGTGACCACACCCTTTGGGACTTTTCGAGCAGTAGCTATGGAATTGAGGATATCAAAATACTTTCCAAATATTTTGAAGACCCTCTTGGCTTCCATAAATACTCTCTGGATTTTGCTATACGGGAATATCGTGAGTTGAAAGACTTAACTCGCACAAAGTTCAAGAAAGTCACGAGCAAACTGCAGTTTTGGGACAAAATATTCTCATTCTATTCAGGAAAATTTCCCCACTTTCTGCTCTTAATTGAGTTATGTCTGTGTGTACCTTGGTCCTCGTCAACAGTAGAAAGGGGATTCAGTACATGTCGGAGGGTTTTTAATGTAAAAAGAACCTCTTTGAAGAAAACATGAGATGAACTTTTGTTCCTCAGAATAAACCTACCAGTGTTAGAGAAACTTGATAGTGATTACGTACATTCTCTTGTGTCAAAAGCAGTGGACAAATACATGTCAAAAACCAGATATACTACAACCACAACCAAGACGGTGTCATCCTCAAAAACTCGAGGTACTGGTATTGACAATGCAACTGTAGCTGCTGAAGGAATACTTCCAACCCCTTTTACTGTACCACAAAATGAGCTGCTCTGTGATGATGCTATTTCTGGAGGGTTTCAGATTTCTGATTACGAGTCAGAAAGTGACACTGGCATTCTGTGTTCATGTGATAGCGATACTGGCTGTAGTGAATCCGGATCAGACAACGAACTGATGGAAACTGATGATAGTTCTTGCAAGCCAAAAAACCACGGTGATACAGATAAGCCCATGGTCACTGAGTGTGATCGCCAGTGCTAACTGCTTTACGTAGATGCCGTATCTCCGATATATCCACATTGAGCAAAATTAATGTGACATGTGTAATAACTGTTGTAACTTGTTTCAGCTTTGAGTTCCCCAGGGGGGGAAACATTTCAGTTCGACATTTCTAATAAATGTTTTGTTTGCATTTTAATATACTCTTATTTAACTTCATAGAACTTCATTTTTAACGTACACCGTTACATGCTGATGTGTAATTTGTTTGCCTCCTCTCTACAGTGTCCGTCTAAATAAATCACAGAACCAGGCTCCCTCATTATGACACAGAAATTATATGCAGGTGTGTAAATTCTAGTGGTTGCAGTACTTATTAACACCATTATTTCTGGTGGAAAATATCTTGGGATATTCATTCTTGTGCTAGCACCCCCCCCCCCCCCATCCCCCACGCCCTTTCCTCGATCAGCTCATTTTGAGGTACAATTAAAGCTTGGGCACCGCCAAACTCCCTTGCAAATACCCCCGACGAGAAAAGAACTTCTTTTTTCAACAGGGGTGTTTGCAAGGTGGTGGAGTGGTGCCCGGAGCTTTAAAGCTTGCTGCTTTCGGGGGCGGATCCAGGAATTTGTCAAAGTGGGCGCCAACTTGATGTGAAGCAACATCTGAGCCGCAAAACACGTATATGTGAGTTTAGTATCATCTCGCAAGGTTTCTGTCTGACCCAATGGGGAGGGGGGGTGCCCCCCACCCCCCCCCCCCCCCCGATCCGCCTATGGCTTTAGGAATAATTGTTGCCCAAAGCAGTTTAAGCCTGAGGTTTTTAAATTGCCCAGTTTGCGCATAATGAAGGAAAAGAGATTTTAGTGACAGCCCCCCTCCCCTTCCCCCAAGCTATTCTCAGAGGATAGCTTTGGGGTAGAGGGGCTGTCACCTCTTTGTGGCGTTCATCGAAATCGACGTGATTTCCCTCAGTTACCAAATACTCCTGCTATATAAATATATGTATTTTAACCGCCCCCCCCCCCCCCACCCCCCCCAACTCACCCCCAGAATTATGAGAGTCCTGAGTGAGGCAGGTTGAGTGACTGAGTCCTCACGAGAAATAAACTTCATTTTTTTTTTTTTATGCCGAGATTTTGTTGCTGTTCGGTGTTGTTCGTTAAATTAAATTTAACGAACAACACCGAACAGCAACAAATCTCGTTCATTTCTTTCAGTTCCTTATATTATTTATTTTAAATACACAATGTCGGTTTGAACATCAATTTTTTATATCAAATTATTTGATATAAAAAATTGACGTTCAAACCGACATTGTGTATTTAAAACAAATAATATAAGGAACTGAAAGAAATGAAGTTTAATACTTTATTGCCCTGAAATGAAATGAATTAAAGAGAAAAATAACATATTTCCATATTTGACGTGACTGTGTGTTCATTGGCAATCGGATCCTCCAATTTCTGAATTTATTCTTTGGAAGCAATCTTCCCTAACAGCTTTCAAAGATGTCATTCCGAAACTGGTAGATTTTTTCAGCTGGATGTTAACTGCAAGGGGAGATTATTTGTTTCTTGCCATTTCTCATGTATTTTTAGAAAACTAATTTGCAGTTTTCAGCAAACTTTTGACTCTTACTTTTTTTTACACCGAACTGATAAAGTTGGTATATAAACCATAACAAATTATATATAATATGTAATATATATTGAATATATTCGAGTGATTAACGTTTTTATTGAACACACATTTTAGTTGTTCTAATTTTCTGTTCCGTTCGTACCCACGACAGTATAGAAATTTATTTGTTAATGAGTTCTATGAAACAGATCCTGCAATGTTTTGAAAAGTTCAAGTTGCATTGCCAGTATTGCACCTGGCTCTGGCAATGGGTTTGTTTGGAGTTCAAACATTGTCACGTCCCCCTCAAAACACAAGAATCTTTAGAGAAGATTGATCAATTCATTAAAATGTGATAGTTTTTTCATGAATAAGTTACATTTATGTCCAAAACAGGACCTGCAGTTGTCCACCGACAATGCCTGGATTCGACACTGCTTTTCATTAACATTTCTGCGCACGATAGTGTTTTAAATTTTAGGTTAACCAAAAGGTTAACCACAAAATTGCGGGCGAACGAACAATAGGTTAACCATGTTAGAATGGGGTGAACGAAATGTAGGTTAGCTAAATTTGTGAAATTTCGTGTCCTGGTAGAGGTGAAGTATGGAGGGCCATTCAGGACATGTTTTCTTTGGTTTTAGATGCAAATTTTGGGGATTGGGGGGCAAAATTTGTGTTTGGCCCTATATTTTTAAGAGTTAGCACCAGCTATGTCTGGGTCATTGGTAAGTATAAAAATATAAATATTGTACCGTACTGAAATCATGGATGTGAGTTGAAAAAATTATAACTTTACCAGCACAATATCTGGACATTCCCCCAACGGTCTTTTACCTAACTGTAGCTATTGACGGAGAAGAATCATGTTACCGGAACTGAATTTTGAATAAATTGTGGGTTGTGGAGGAAGGGAATCCGATTTATGATTTTAAAAGTTAAGTTCAGAGTGGAATGTTAAAATGTACATGTTGAGAGTGGAATTAACATAAATAAACTACATTAACGAAAAAGGGATGCTTGTGGTGGCCTCGGGACATTTCATCCCAAGACGCTTCGGAATCCATATATTGAAGCACCTGCATGCAAGGAAAACTGGCCAAGATGGGGGGAGGGGGGGGGGGGGGCAGATGGGCAAGCAATCAATGATATAGGCCTATTTGTGCGTGTGAGGTTATGGGAGTCTGGAGTCCAATTGCTTCATTTCGGGGATGGGGAGGAAGGGGGGACTATTTACTTCAACATTTAGGAGTGGTATGGATGACTGAATCTTACACTGCCAAGACACTGAAATTTTTGATGTGCTGGCTGCACGCAAAAATCAGGGGTGGCGCCAGAAAATCTCTGATAGAGGAAGTAAAATCTCCTGCCTGAAAGACCTATTTTAATTTTTGGTGTTTCAAGACACGTGTGGGGGGACAAAACCCAAAAATTATAATACGAAATTTTGGGGCATGTTTGAGCTAGGGTTATGATGTGTGGTGTTCTGACTTGTCGATCAGCATGTCATTATTGAAAAATAAAAAAAATATTATTTTCTATTGATTTTATTTACATATGGTTATAATTATGTTTGCTGAATTAATAAAAAGTAATTGAAAATGTTGATTTGTCTCTTATTTTTTCTCAAGCTTGTCATGTGCAGAGGTGTTAAAACAGATGTTGGTTTGAAGGTCAGCTCTGTGCTTTGTCGCGCCACTCAGATGTTATTTCACACCTTGTGAAGGTAGTAGTTTAATCTACTATATTTAATTAATCACTTCAATCCCGACTATTTTAATGTAGTAGTAGTTGTAGAATATTTTATTTAAGTGGCACATTTCAATACACATACATAATATACATAGAGTATTTACAAAATATTTATATGAAATCCAGCCCATGAAGGTTTATGAGACACATTTTCATCAGAGATAGGTCTTTTTTTACAGTAGCTCATAAACCCCCCCCCCCCCCCCAAAAAAAAACAAAACAAAACAAAAAACCCAAACCCGAAAAACCAAAACACATGCACACACACCAACACACGCACACACCCTTGTGGACCCCCCCACACACACACACAGAGTAATATGCAGACATACACCCACATGCACTTGCGTATACTTTCGTGTACTAATTTTCTTTCACTTTTTCTTACTCCCCCCTCCCCCCATCACGTATACCTGTCTCTCTCTATCTCTTTCCCACTGAAGTGTACTCTCTCTTAGAATGGCACATTCGCAGATATTTTAATTCGGTATCTCCCTTATATTCACCCACATATTCTTACATACACACAGGCTTGGCTATTTCAATTGATAATACAAATAAGAACAATGTAGAGGAACGTTGAAAAATCTGCAAATGCAAAGAGCATAAAAATATGTACAAACCCACACAGAATTGGATGAAGGATATTTGTTTCGGTATGCAAATATCTCCCGTCAGTGTCGTAAACTGGTATCACTTCGATCATTAGACATGTGCGCTTTCATGACGCAGGAAGCTTTTTCGCCCCCACTTCCCACCCAAGAAAAACACGGTTCATCACGCGTTGCCCTACAGCTATAAACCTAATGTGAAATTGGAAACTTCGCGATTATTAGTTGTTTTTCTCAAGTCCGGTTTATTTATTTCCGCCATCAAATCGATCGCGCAAACACAACAGTTTAGTTTCGAAAGTGACGAGGACTTTGTACTTAACCAAATGGAACTAACTGTTCTATTCCCAATTTACAATTTCAAACCACAGCAGAAGTCACTGTCTGCCTCCTCCAAATTCCAATTTTAATTTAAAATAAATGATCTGCTACCAGTAACAAACGTAGTTGTCTTGCCAGTTGACGACACAAGACAGTATTTATTAATCAGCAGAGAAACTGACATGCAAAAGCAATTAAGCTAATCCTTAACGCTCGTGACCACGGCGGGTCACAGTGTTTTGAAAACTGTCTTTCACTGATCAAACACTGCGGTCCACTGGAACTCCACTGTGGAGAACATACCATGGCGGCGTTTTTTTGTTTCAATCCACGTTGAACGTACTGTAATGTTAGTTATAAGAAACCAAATGAAGTTAAAAGATTAAAAAAAGACAACGCATTTATGTAAATATCTATGTGCAAAAAACAAACTTATTTTTGTTAATATCTATGTGCAATGTATTATGTTTCTAAAGTTTATCGCTTGTTAAAAGTTGAAACACTTGAATGAAATAAAATATATCAAAGCCAATGTTCTTGTTATTGTTGCTCTGTTGTCAATGAAGATAAGTAATTAATTGTACACGCCCACTCATAAATAGTTCCTCTATAAATAGACACTAATCTAAATTTAGCATCAATAACTGGAGTATTAATTGACCAGTCTCATATGGCTACTGCAGACGTAATGGGGGTAAACGATGAGGCCATAAAGATCCCAGGACCCTAAACTTCCATAAGTCAAATGTGAAAATGAAGTTTTTAACTGTCTATTCATATTTTGTTTTCTGAACTTAGATATAAATTGTCTGAAAGTTAAAAAAATTATAGTAATTTATATATTTTTTATACTTACCAATGACCTAAACTTAGCTGGTGCTAACTCCTTAAATTCTAGGGCCAAACACAAATTTTGCCCCCAGTCCCCAAAATTTGCATCAAAATCCAAAATTTCAATGTCCTATGTGGTCCTCCATACTTTTTATCCACTGCGTATGCGCAGTGTCAAGGAGGTCTCGAAATTGGCACCAAATGTCATTCTTACAACCATTGCCTGGTAAGAGTTATGTAATCAGCAAGGAGGTATGAGTTCCCAACTCATGGGAGGGCCATCCCCGTCTAGGTCATTGGTAAAGTATAAAAAATATATAAATTACTATAAATTTTTTAACATTTTTACACTGTACCAATGACCCAGACATAGCTGAATAGTAAAAAGGCTGGAGGGCCAAGGACATAGAGGAAAATCCAATAAGCTCAACTATATAACATAGAGTCAACCCCTCAAGGAGAAAAGGGATATTAGGCTTTACATGTATCTTTCTTATTTTATGATAAATTAGAAAGATACAATACCCTTCATAATTGAGCACAATAACATTCATGTTCTCTATTAACATCCAGTATAACCCATTATACTAATTTTTTAAAGGAAAGCCAAAAAATAAAGAAAGTCCACAGAATGAGACTCTTTATACTCATTAAAAGTGTCCGAGGATTGTATATTAACGCTCGTATGACACGTGACATATACAAATGCTTCACACCGAGCTACACTTTAAAAATATTACATGAATGAGTTAAACATTAGCTTTACACTTTAAAACCATCCCGGCACCGACTCGGAATTACTGACTCCAGAGGAGGTATTCCCTTGCTTTTCACTATAAAGCAGGTGACCTAAGGGAACACCATCCACCCCCCCCCCCCTTCCCCTTGCCCTGGGTCAAATACCCCAGAGCGAAGAGGGCAGCAAGACAGAGTCACTGCCGGAACAGAAAGACTGCATAACTATAGTTGCAACTGTTTAGTGGACGATATTCTAAGCAACAGATAATGGACCTAAACAACACAGGTCACCAGAAATGGACTCAATATTTCTAAGATAAAAACTTGTGAACGTGGAAGGTTGAGACCAATATCCAGCCTTCATCAAATCTGTAATAGCAACACTATTAGCATAAGCCCAAGATGTAGATAGAGCTCTTACTTCATGTGCCGAAATCTTAAGCACAGACTGCTGAGTTGAAGATAATTTTACATAAGCAGTACGGATAGTTAATTGAATCCACCTAGCAATAGAATGGACCGTAATGTCCATTCTATTTGGCAGCAGAGACAGAAAAAAAAGTTTACGTCCCTTTCTGATAAACTCAGATCTACGTTTGTAAATACATATAGCTCTAACAGGATAGAGTAAAGGCCTATGCCTGTCTGAAGACGGAAGAGCCTTAATAACAATAGGTTCCGGATACTTATTAGGAGCCTGATTCTTAGTCAAAACTCCAACATTAGTAGTCAAGGTAATAGTATTACCTACATTACGATAGTGAGAATCATCAACAGATAGTGCATGAAGCTCACTAACTCTTCTAGCAGAAGAGAAGGCTAAGAGAAAAGCCATCTTATAAGATAAGAATTTGAAGTCCACTGTATCAAGAGGCTCAAATGGCGCTTCTTTTAGCTTAAGAAGAACCCAAGCTAAATTCCACTTAGGAATTAATCTAAGGGTTCTAGGTCTATTTATCGAAAAGTTTTTCACTAACTTAGATAAAGAGACATTAGATCCAATCTGTAAACTATCATGATGTGCATAGGTATCAGATAGCATAGACGTGGCTCAGTAGGTAGAGGTGCAGGCTGCAAGCCGAGAGGTCCTCGGTTCGAATCCCGGCTGTGCAACCGCGTTGTGTCCTTGGGCAAGACACTTCATCCCCATTGCCTGCGTGGGGGCACGATGACGCCGTGTACTAAGGCGTACTGCACGCCGATGGTACGCATGTCTTCAACCAATCTAACCCTGCCTGTGCTGCAGTGCAGAGTTGCGATGTTGGGGAGCTGACAGCTGCTCGTCGTTGCTCGGTGGTTCTCTCCGGGTACTCCGACTTCCTCCACCCGTAAAACTGTCACGGTTATGATTAGCCATTGTGCATAAATATATGACCTTAAACATCAATAAATAAATAAATGAATAGATAGCATAGACCTATAACCCTTAATGGTAACAGGCTGCAGTTTGATCTCATCAAACCGGTAGACTAGAAAATTAGCAATGTCTGGAATGGAGGGATCATAAATATAAATAGAATGATCCCTACATCACCGTGAGAAAACCTTCCACTTAGCAGCATAATTTAGCAAAGAGGAGGTTCTCCTACAGTTAGAAATTGTGTCCACTGCTCGTCCTGTAAAATGTTTGCCGTGCAAGAAGGACTGCACAATGGAAATATGTGAAGGTTGAGACCTTGTGGGTTGTGATGCATTGTGCGCGATTTCCCCTGCGAAAGAAGATCCTCCTGTGGAGGAAGCTTCCGCGGCAAGTCCCACAAGAGACACCTGAGCAGATTTATCCATGGTCTCTGGGATGACAGAGATGCTACCAACAGAATTTTGCAGTGCGATTGCTTTATCTTGAGCAATATCTGCTGAATCAATGGCGCTGGAGCATACGCGTATCCTATCATTCCGTCCCAAGAGATCGAGAGAGCGTCTACTACAAACGCTCGAGGATCTGGACACAGCGACACATACATCTGCAACTGATTGTTGAGATGTGTCGTACATAAGTCTATCATCGGACACTCCCACTGGTAGCAAATCTGATTGAATACTCGTTTGTTGAGAGTCCATTCTGATGGCAACATGCGACCCCTCCGAGAAAGGGAGTCTGCCTGCCAAAACGTTCAGACGACCCGGAATATGACGGACCGATAGGAGAACTTGATGCTCTAGGACAAAATGGGAATGATGAGCCCAAATGGATCCCCAAAAAGGCCTAAGTGTAAGCAAAAATTTTAAAACATATCTAAAAATTAATGTTACACTTATGGACAATATTAATGTATCTGGTTATGAGCAGAACTAAATAGAAGACAAGGAATCACTGTCAGAAGTAACCGTTGTCAACGTAAACAAAAGTGAAAAAAAAACGGAAACAAGACTCCAGGCACTGAAAATATGACCCGAAATCAGTAACCAATTTTAAACACTATCCGATGTAAAACAGAGGCTTTCAGAGAAGAAACTGCAGTTCATTGGATGGTAGATGCATGACCAAAACGCCTAACCACCCTAGGGTGAGGACGTAACCATGGGGAAAAACAGAATAAAGATTCTGTTACCAAGCCAAAACTCCCATGAAATTTCAGTAAAAAAATTACAAAAATTATGCCAAAAGCATGGGAGAATAGCAAGGGGGGTATCAAGGAAAGGGAGAGGGGAAACACTGAACAAACAATGAAAATTTCATAGCAAGAATGAAAACATCAGGTCCATGCCCCCAAATTAGGAAACATGAAATAATTTTGCATAAAAGTTAAAAAATTTATAGTAATTTATATATTTTTTATACTTACCAATGACCCAGACATAGCTGGTGCTAACTCTTAAAAATCTAGGGTCAAACACAAATTTTGCCTCCCAATCCCCAAAATTTGCATCTAAAACCAAAAGAAATCATGTCCTGAAGGACCTCCATACTTTGCCCTTACTGTGCATGCGCAGTGTCAAGGACGTTCCGAAATTGGCGCCAAATATCATTCTTACAAGCAGTGCCTGGTCAGCGCTATGTACTCAGCGGGGAGGTATGAGTTCCCAACTCCTGGGAGGGCCATCCCCGTCTGGGTCATTGGTAAGTATAAAAAATATATAAATTACTATAAATTTTTTAACATTTTTATACTGTACCAATGACCCAGACATAGCTGAATAGTAAAAAGGCTGGAGGGCCAAGGACATAGAGGAAAATCCAATAAGCTCAACTATATAACATAGAGTCAACCCCTCAAGGAGAAAAGGGATATTAGGCTTTACATGTATCTTTCTTATTTTATGATAAATTAGAAAGATACAATACCCTTCATAATTGAGCACAATAACATTCATGTTCTCTATTAACATCCAGTATAACCCTTTATACTAATTATTTTTAAAGTAAGCCAATAAATAAAGTTAGTCCAGAGAATTGAGACTCTTTATATTCTTTAAAAGTGTCCGAGGATTGTATATTAACGCCCGTTTGACACTTGACATATACAAATGCTTCACACCGAGCTACACTTTAAAAATATGACATGAATGAATTTTTAACATTAATATTACACTTTAAAACCATCTCGGAAACGACTCAGAATTACTGACTCCGGAGGAGGAATTCCCTTGCTTTTCACTATAAAGCAGGTGACCTAAGGGAACACCCTCCCCCCACCTCCCCCTTGCCCTGGGTCAAATAGCCCAGAGCGAAGAGGGCAGAAGGACGGAGTCACTGCCGGAACAGAAAGCCTGCATAACTATAGTTGCAACTGTTTAGTGGACGACATTCTGAGCAACAAATAACGGACCTAAACAATGCAGGTCTCCAGAAATGGACTCAATATTTCTGAGATAAAAATTTGTGAATGTGGATGGCTGAGACCAATAAGCAGCCTTCATTAAATCTGTAATAGCAACACTATTTGCATAAGCCCAAGATGTAGAAAGAGCTCTTACTTCATGAGCCGAAATCTTAAGCACAGACTGCTGAGAAGAAGATAAATTTTCATAAGCAGTACGGATAGTTAATTGAATCCATCTAGCAATAGAATGAACCGAAATGTCCTTTCTATTAGGCATCAGAGACAGAAAGAAACGTTTTCGTCCCTTTCTGATAAACTGAGATCTCTGTTTATAAATACGTAAAGCTCTAACAGGACAGAGTAAAGGCCTACGCCCGTCTGAAGACGGCAGAGAGCCTTAATAACAATAGGTTCCGGATATTTATTAGGAGCCTGATTCTTAGCTAAAAATCCAACATTAGTAGTGAAGGTGATAGTGTTCCCGACACTACGATAGTGAGAATCCTCCACCGATAGTGCATGAAGCTCACTGACTCTTCTAGCAGAAGAGAAAGCTAAGAGAAAAGCTGTCTTATAAGACAAGAATTTGAAATCTACTGTCCCAAGAGGCTCAAATGGCTTTTCCTTCAGTTTAAGAAGAACCCAAGCTAAATTCCACTTAGGAATTAATCTAAGAGTTCTGGGTCTATCTATCGAGAAGTTTCTAACTAACTTAGATAAAGAGACATTAGATCCAATGTGTAAACTATCGTGGTGTGCATAGGTATCAGATAACATAGACCTATAACCCTTAATAGTAACAGGCTGCAGTTTGATCTCGTCAAACAAGTATACTAGAAAGTTTGCAATGTCTGGTATGGAGGGATCAAAAATATCAACAGAATGATCCCTACACCAACGACGAAAAACCTTCCACTTAGCCGCATAGTTTAGCGAAGAGGAGGTCCTCCTACAGTTAGAAATCGCGTCCACTGCTCGTCCTGTAAAGTGCTTGCCATGCAAGAAGGACCGCACAACGGAAAAACGTGAAGGTTGAGACCTTGCGGGTTGTGATGAAGTTGACGCGGTTTCCCCTGCGAAAGAAGATCGCGGTAGGTCCCACAGCAGACACCTGAGTAGATTTATCCACAGTCTCTGTGGAGACAGAGATGCTACCAACAGAATCTTGCATTGAGATTGTTTTATTTTTAGCAATACTTGCTGAATCAACGGTGCTGGAGGATACGCATATCCTATCATTCCTTCCCATGAGATCGATAGAGCGTCTACTGCAAATGCTCTTGGATCCGGACATGGTGACACATACGTCTGCAACTGATTGTTGAGATGTGTCGCAAATAAGTCTATCATTGGCCGTTCCCATTGGTAGCAAATCTGATTGAATACTTGTTTGTTGAGAGTCCACTCCGACGGCAACAAGCGACCCTTCCGTGAAAGGGAGTCTGCTAGTACATTCAGACGACCCGGTATATGACGGACCGAAAGTAGAACTTGATGTTCTAGAGCAAACAGAAGGATTCTTTCCGTTAAATTGAATAACGGAACAGAATGAGTGCCTCCCTGGTTCTGGATATACGCCACTACTGTCGTATTGTTGGACAGGATTTGGACATGAGCTTTCTGAATAATGTCCATCCAATGACGTAACGCAAGCCAAATTGACATCATTTCCTTGATGTTTATGTGTTTGCTTAGGAACTGTGGATCCCAAAGACCCTGGCATCTCGAATCCGTTGGGATCAATGATGCACCCCAACCTGTTTGACTGGCATCCGTCATAATGTAAAACTCGGATCCGGCAACTGCAGCGGAACTCCCTGAGCTAACCACTGAATGTTTGCCCAAGTCTGAATCTCTTGTTTCACTTGATCTGACAAGAGAACGTCTATGTCGAGCGAATGAATCTTCACATTCCAATTCTGAGTCAAGAAAATTTGGAGAGGACGAGTGCGTAACCGCCCCATCGGAATGAGATCCGCAGCGGCTCCGCACAGACCTATCAGTCTCATGAACTCCCTCGCTGTGACTTTGTCTGCATGAAGACAATAGCGAGCGTAACAACTGACTAATTTCGCTCTGGTTAACGGCAGATGAACGAGATTGTTGTGTGTCTCGAAGCTCATTCCCAGATGAGTGAATGACTTGGATGGCACCAGATCCGACTTCTCCTCGTTTATAACAAAACTGAGACGTCGGAGCAATAGAAGCAGAGCCTGCACATCGTTCTGAAGCGTTAACTCGTTGCCGTACCTCTGAAGAATGTCGTCCAGGTAGGCTGACGTTACCGCAGACGAATGAGCTCGGAAATACATCATTACCGAGTTCATTACCCGAGTGAAAGCCCAGGGTGCTAGGTTCAATCCGAAACACATCGCCCGGAATTGATACACCACTCCTAGGACTGCGAAGCGTAGATACGTTCTGAATGTCGGATGTACCATGACATGAAAGTACGCATCTTTGAGATCTATGCTTGTAGCATAATCGTTCACCCGAATACTTGCTCTGACCGATCGAATCGTCTCCATATAGAACTTCGGAGCGACGATCAGCTTGTTTATCCAGCTCAAATCTATGACTGGACGGAACGAACCGTCTGGTTTCGAAACCAGAAACAGATGGCTGTAGAATCCCGGTGTTTCCTGGTCTTCTACGACCTCTACCGCGTTCTTCATTAAAAGAGACTGCACCTCCGATAACAGAGCGTCTCTTTTCTGCAGATTTGACGGAAGTTGAGTCCATTTTGGACTTCGAGTTAATGGAGGCTTTCGTTTGAAGGATATTCTTAGACCTTCCGAAATCACCCCTCTCACCCAAGGGTCGTCCGTAATCGACGCCCACTCTTCTGAAGAACTCGACAACCTTCCGCCAACCGGAACACGATAGAGGTTGAAACCATCACCTCCTGGACCTGCGAGGCCTGCGGAAGGAGAAACCACGTCCTCCACAACCCGCACCTCGTCCCGTCGACCTCGGGGCGTCCGACCGGTTGTCCCGGCCCAAAGGACGTCCCGCACGTGAGTCGCTGCCTTGACGTCTCTTGAATAAGACCAAGAGGACACACCGGAACCTCTATAGGAACCTCTCTTGGGTGCATTAGTCCCAGAAGTGCCTGTCTTACTCTTATCTGCCGTATCCGACTTTTTGGAAGCGAATTTAAACAGCAGAGAATCCGAAGCTTTCTTAGTAATTTTATCGTAGATTGCAGAAAGCTTGCCGTCGAAGAGAAATTCTCCGGAGACCGAAGCGACTCTGAGAGAGTTCTTCACCTTACTATCCACGCGTATGGATGTAGCTAGGGCTGCGTCACGTCTAACCAACTCCAGGTTTGCCACTGAAAGGGCGGAGTTATACGTGGAATAAGCTACTGCCCTTGAAAGAAGTCTTAAAGAGGATTGTATATCCTGGAATTCTTTCCCTTGAAGACGCAGTGATAATGCCTTTGTAAGGTGGTCTGCGTAAGATAAAGCGTCTAAACTGGCCCTGTTAGACGTAATTGTCGTATCCTACACCGTGGTTGGAATGGACGTAGACGACGGTAATGACAATTCTAAGTCTTCCGCCTCGTCGTCAAGACGCAGAGGAACTCTCGGAATACCCTGTCCTGCCGTATCGAATTTATTCCTTGCATTAATGAAAGGCAGGTTAAGAGCATTGGCGGACAAGAAACCAGCTTTGCCTGTTTTGGAAGCAAGCTTGAAGATAGCGTCGTTCAATAATTCAAATGTCCTTGTGACATTATTGGACTGAGACGGAAACTCAGGGACGATGTCTCTGAACCTCTCGAAGAATTCTGTGTCCAATGACGCTATCAGTCTCTTATCCGGTACTGCAGCAGTCTGGCCCAACGAAACAACTTGAGGAAGGAAGTGCCGGATGAAATCCACGGCAGCTTTATGTTGTTCCAAAAGGGATAGCTCCAAGTCATCAGTATCCCTTTCGCCATCCGGTCGGACCTCATGATGCTCCCGGTCGTCCGCACCCGATGCTTCGGCGGAGCGTACCGACCCAGCGCCGTCGGATAATTCCCGATCCGACACCGATTCTGTCGTTTGCTGGGATGCTGCGATAATTTGTGCTATCTGAGCTAGCACGTCCGTCATCGAGGCCTGCGGAGTAGCGGTTTTTCGCTGTTTAGCCGCAGGAAGCTCCGCATCAACTGACTCCCGCATACTCTTCCTATGCGAACGTCCGGAGTCTACCGGCCTCGTGTCCCTGGCTACCGGATGGCGTGACCTGGTCGCCGATGAATCCCTGATCGGCGAAGCTGGTAGAATATCCGCGGTCACGTAGTCAAGGTGCGGTCGTGTGCGCTGCTGAGAGGATGAGGAAGCCTGAGCAGTCTCGGCGGACTGCCTATACAACGGAGCGTCCCGAGCGACGGACGTGTGCTCCGCTTGCGACACATTTTGTACCACAACATCTGGTCCCAGATGTTGTTGTACGAGAGAGGGGCCTCTCTCGCTCGCGGCCCGGCTGGACCTGGATGAGCTAGGAACCGGACTAGAAGGCTTCCTCCGATCTTTCCTATTATCCGCCGTCACTGGGTGTGCACCTTGTATGTTTATAGTGCCCGCATCACCCAACACTTCCTCCTGGACCGCAACGGACGAACCCGGCTGCCGAACCATTCGGTGAATGGACGCTACACCGACGAGCTAGTGGACGACAAAGCCGTCGATCCTACTAGGGACCTCTTAGGCAACTGTCGTATCTCCATGAGAACTTTTGCCGCTAGCTCTGCATTCAATTGTGACGCCGGAAGCGCACTTTTGGAAGATAACATGAAAACATCACCCTGTTCTTGTTCCTCTGAAATAGAAACTGATAGACTAGAGTGACCCTGCGGAGAAAGGACCGGTATAGCCCTTTCTCCACTAACAACATACCGTGACACACGTTTCCAACGTTTGTCATCCCAATATTCACATATTGAACAGGAGTTAGTGCGAGTACACTGACTACAATTAATACAATGATCATGAAAGTCAGAGGAAGATTTCCTCTTATTACAATTTGAACAATATCCTTTCATTGTGAAATGACAACAAGTCCTAGTACTCGCACAAACCCCTAAAAACAAAGATACATAATAACATGATCCATTAACATTGAAAAAATAATTGAAATCAAAAATAATTTTTGAAAAATATTTTTTCAGCAAAGCCCAAGTTTCTGAAAAGTAACGTTGAGCCCCAATGGATCCCAAGGCTAAGTGTGGTCAAAAATTTTAAAATTATTTTAAATAATTAATGCAACACTTACGGATAATAATAATGTATCTTGTAATGAGATAAACTACTCCAAAGGCAAAAAGCCCCCCTGAAAAGAGACTGTTGCCAATGTAAACAAGAAGTGTATAAACACCAGAAAACATGAATCCAGGCACTGACAATACTGGCCCGAAATCAGTTATCAAAAATACACACTATCTGATGCAAAACAGAGACTTCCAGGGAAGAATCTGTAGAACATCAGATGGTAGATGCAGAACACAACGTCTAAACACCCATGGGTGAGAACGTAAACATGGGAAAAATAACAGAATTCATTCTGTAACCAAGCTAATTCTCCCAAGAAATTTTAGTAGTAATCTTACTCAAAAATATGCCAAAAGCATGGGAGAATAGCAAGGGGGGACTTACAGGATAAGGGGAGAGGAAACACTGAATAAGCAGTGCAACTTCATAGCAAGAATGACAACAACAGGCCCATGCCTCGAAAATAGGCAACTTAACATAATTTCATTACAAAATTTTAAGTTACAGCCCTGAATATTTTCTGTCACTCCTTTCCTCTCCTCCTTCTATATCCTCCTTAGAATCACCATTTCTTCAATATTTATGTGTCTGGCATCATTTAAACTGAGATTTACAAGCACAAAGATCAGTGAGATGTTAACTGATGAAGGGCCAAACAAAGAATGATATTTGGCGCCAATTTCGGAACGTCCTTGACACTGCGCATGCGCAGTAAGGGCAAAGTATGGAGGTCCTTCAGGACATGATTTCTTTTGGTTTTAGATGCAAATTTTGGGGATTGGGGGGCAAAATTTGTGTTTGGCCCTAGATTTTTAAGAGTTAGCACCAGCTATGTCTGGGTCATTGGTACAGTATAAAAATATTATAAGTTACAGCCCTGAACACATCCTTCCACTGTTCCTTCCTCTCATCCTTTTATTTCATCCTTAGATCCACCATTTCTTTCATGATTATGTGTCTGGCATCATTTTAACTGAGATTATAAGCACAGATATCAGTGAGATGTTATTGATTGAAGGGCCAAACAAAGAATGAGGATTTGCGCCAATTTCGGTACTTCCTTGACACTGCACATGCGCAGTGGATAAAAGTATGGAGGACCACATAGGACATTGATTTTTTGGATTTTGATGCAAATTTTGGATATTGGGGGGCAAAATTTGTGTTTGGCCCTAGAATTTTAAGAGTTAGCACCAGCTAAGTCTGGATCATTGGTACAGTATAAAAATCTATTCATTTAACAGAAGTATTCAATTAACAGAAATTTGGGAATTTTTCTGAATTCTAGAGATAAACTGAGCATTTATTCTATTATATCTTATCATGGAGCTCTGTCACACAAGAAATAATTGACTAAATGCCAGTTTTATATGTACTGCGGCTAAATGGGTTTATAAACAAGGGGAATTTGATGATTTTCAGAGTAATTTGTCGACATATTACAAACTTTGTATTCAGTTAACAGGAGTTTATTCTATAAACTGTGCAATTAACAGGTCAATTTACCACTTGAGGTATGGTAAATTGTTTTGTGTTTGGAAGTTATATTCAAATTACAGGACTATTCAATAAGGGATCTCCAGTTAAGTGGGCTCCACTGTATCAGTATTATCTATTTTTGCAGTATCATTTTCAAATCTTATGAGGATGTGTTCTTTATCATAACACAAATATGCTCTTCATCTTTTTATAAGAAGATTTTGCATAAAAAATGCTCCAACATTATACAGTGAAAAAAAAGAAATATAGACCTAAGTAAAGACTTATAATACCTCCATCATGCGTTTCAATTCTCCTCTGACAACATTCTTCAGCTGTGTTGAGATGTCTGCACCCATTTGTTTTTTGTCAATACCTCTAGGAGAGTACCGCCTCTGACTTTCCTGATGGACAGTCTTCTTATTTCTTGGTGGGCTAGGAGATGCAGTTCTGTTTATTGAGCGTCTCTGACCCTTGCTACCCAATTCTTGTCTTTGATGTTGAATACTGACATGATGCTGTGGTGGAGATACGCTCCTAGACAAACTTCTCTCCCTTGATGAAGTTTGATACTCATGTCTTTGTAAGGTGGTGGATTCTTGAGGAATCGATCTGCGAGACTGATGAGAATGTGTACTTCTTTGAGAATTACCCAATCTATCTGGTGAATGAGAGTTTCGAAAAATCCTGTTATTCAAAGTCGAATTTTTCTTACCCAAACTTCCAGTTCTGAAAGCACAACAAAATTTGTTTTCTATTGACCAATTAATTTATTTCTATCAGTAGGTCTCCAGCGATCAAAAAATATACTTGTAATGACATTAGTATGGTCTTGACAAAAATTCTCTCTCATACAGGAGTGTGACATCCATTGGTTTGATATGAGGGCATTTGTGAATAGCATTCCCAAGGTAATGAGACACTTTTAAAAAAAATTTCCTGATCTCAGACACAGATCCAACAAGAATTCTATGGAATCAGGAATCCTCTACCACAGTTTTTAAAAATGTTTATCTCCAACACAAAGATAACAAAAGAGGGTCAAGTTCAAAGCCATTAAAGGTATCAGTACATTTTCAATACAATGAACATCTTTATTATATGACTATGTAATTTAACCGCTAAATATCAATACTGTTTGATGATCTTTTCCTGGTCCGTGGAAAATCCACAGTGAGGAATCAGATTCCGTATCTCTATAGTATGACAGAGTATTTACAGGTGTGTTCGAATTCACATAATTAGCTGTTCCGGTCGCAGAGAGTAGTTTACTCTGTGTTGGAATGGGTGCGCTCAAACGGCAGTCTGTTTTTTTATCGTGTTCATGCGCATCGGGGGATTTCCCGGAAGTGTGCACTTGTTACAAAAATAAGGGTAAACAAAAATAGTTCTTTTTAACTTCAATCCAATCTACCAAAAAAAGGTTGGGGAAATTGTTAATGCTCACGTTGGCATGCAATGTTAAACTATAAATCATATAATAAACCTTTTATCACTACAGTGAAGTGATCTGGGTCATTGGATCATGTCTCGTTGAGGAGTTCAGATTGCCAGATCAAATTCGCTGTCTGCTGCAGCTTGTTTAATCCAGAGAGCTGACCTCCTCAACTTGACATGATACTACAACCCAGATCACTTCACTGTAGCGATAATATGTATTTACTTACTGCTTCTTACTATATCCGCTGTCATACTATTCACAGAGTGTATTATATTTCTACCAAGGTCCCCCGACTGAAGCAAGTGGACAAAGCCAGAAACACAATACTTTATGCAAAACAGAACAGCATTAACATTCACAACATTAAACAGTATTTATTCAGCAAACTTTTCACCTTTTTGTGCCAGTTATTTCTTTTTATTCTTTCTCATTTTAAGACACAAAATTAGAATCTCTATACCATGGTATTACTCACTGCACAATGTTTCCCTGTCATTAAACACTTCCAGTCAACAATTGATACACTGTTCATAGGGGCAGGGTGAGGAAGTGACCATCTCTTGGCAGTGTCAAAATTTGTTAATAAAGCCATAAAATCCAGGTGTCTGTATCAAACCAGCCACCAAAAAATACTTAGCGATGCATGGGGATAGGGCGGGAATGCAGGTTGGTCCCCAGTGGCAATCTATGCATGTCAACCACTGATACAGGAAGTCTCAGATGATTCACTTGATACATTTTAACTCAGAATGATATTTATTTATTTATTTATTTATTTATTTATTTATTTATCTATTTATTTATTGGTGTTCAAGGTCAGATATTTCTGCACAGTGGTTACCGGTAATCATGACCACAACTCAGAATGATACTGATGTGATTAAATGCAGCAAATTCTTTGTGTGAAGAAATTTATTGCGCCATATTTGCTTGACTGAAAGAAGAAAAGCATCAGTGCAACTCAGCACAACCCATCTGTGTCAGCAGAGAACAGAATATAACTTCAAATAGCTGAAGAAACTAGTGTTTTTGCAATTACCACACCATATGTATTTCTGCAGAAAGTGAAAAATTTCTGAACTAGAATCTGATAATATAGCACTATGGCAGAGAACTAAAGATTCTTTCACAAATGGATAACCCTAATACACTAAGACACCATCAGGAAAAAACAGTTTTTTGAAATCTGATGTGCAACATTCCTGCAATGGCTGTACTTTGAAAACTGAATTATCATCTTTCAGCGATCACTGACACCCTCAAGTTAGTTTGGATGGAAACCCTAGTGACATTCTTGCATTAAATACATGTTACTAGGCACAGCTTTGTAATACAGAAGTCATGAGGGATGCACAACAGAGCAGGTGAGTTCAATAATGTTTACAATACATCAAGCAAAATGATACGTGCTTGCAAATGATGAGTTTATGTAATTTTTTATTCCTCAAAGAATGAGAGACATAGCCAATATTAATGCTATACAAGCTGGAGATCATGAATAGTAAAATTCAAATTTAAATTTAATATTCAAATACTGCCGTCCACGAACAGATATTCTAATATTGTTTTCAGCACTAGCATGATGGCCTGCCAAGAGCAATGAGTTCTATAAAAGGTGAACAAACTGTAATTATATTGAACTTCATATATAGTGTCAGCAAAAATGATTCAAAGATATTCATAGATAATTGAGAAGTTACAAGTATTTTTGTTAAAAGGTAAATTAAATATTTGTTTTGAAAACATTTATATGGTATTTGGGTCATTGCAGTCTTTGTTTAGTGTTTCAAAAAAATTCTTTCTCTTTGCTCTAAAATCCGCTAAAATGGGAAAATTAATATGATTGAATTCTCATTCTCTCTGTATTATATACTATATATACTATCAAAAAAAAGCAGGGGATATTTGATACTAGAGGCTCTAAATCTATAATCGCTCATCTGGAACTACATATAACAAGAAGGACGCCAACGCCCTATAGCTCACCAACATTCCTCTTTGATAGTAACTTTGGCAAACACAAGAACTGTATCAAACAGGCTCATAGCATGTGACAAAGCGTACCTAAACACAACCTCTTGAAAGTAAAACACAGAAACTGACATAAACACTAAGTTAAGCATGAAATTCTGAGCTAAACAGAAAACTAAACGCAACTAAAAATGTCAAGAAAAATGTTTAAAATGCAGGGTATGAGGGGTTAATCATGGAACAATGATACTGAGGAACATGTATGATGAAAATAATTGCCATGGGAAGAGAAGGAGCACAGCAGCTGACCTAAACACTAAGTTAAACATGAAATTCCGAGCTAAACAGAAAACTAAACGCAACTAAAAATGTCAAGAAAAATGTTTAAAATGCAGGGTATGAGGGGTTAATCATGGAACAATGATACTGAGGAACATGTATGATGAATATAAGTGCCATGGGAAGAGAAGGAGCACAGCAGCTGACTTAAACATTTAGTTAAACATGAAATTCTGAGCTAAACAGAAAACTAAACGCAACTAAAAATGTCAAGAAAAATGTTTAAAATGCAAGGTATGAGGGGTTAAATCATGGTATAATGATAATAATCATCATATAGCAGCATTATAAAGGCCATGATATGGAAATAGGGCGAGTAAGTGACCTAAACAGAAGCTTTAACATTATTGGACACGTACGCTGACACCGACGCCGATGCCGACCGATCGAGCCATGCCATAAGCTCACACAACTAAAGTTGGGGAGCTAAAAATGTGATTTCCCATAGGCTTTCCATGGTGACTATGAGTTGAAATTGTGGCCACGTTTGCAACATTACATCAAAATTACATGAGGATCATAGATTGGTAGGAGTCCCAGTCCTCAATCATGTGAAGTTTCAAAACATTTGACTTTGTAGTTTCAGAGGGGAAGATTTTTACAAAATCCACAATCAGAATCAGAGAATGTCTCTGGTGGCTGTATTTTCCAACCAACAGGAACAAAAAGAGGATTGTTTGTAGAGGGCCTCCTATAGACTATTTTTGCGAAGTTTGGTTCACGTCGGCTCAGAAGTTTCAGGGAAGAAGATGAAAGTTAAAAAATTTATAGTAATTTATATATTTTTTATACTTACCAATGACCCAGACATAGCTGGTGCTAACTCTTAAAATATAGGGCCAAACACAAATTTTGCCCCCCAATCCCCAAAATTTGCATCTAAAACTAAAGAAAAACATGTCCTGAGAGGCCCTCCACACTTCGCCCCTACTGCGCATGCGCAGTGTCAAGGACGTTCCGAAATTGGCGCCATTTATCATTCTAATAACCAGTGCCTGGTAAGCGCTATGTACTCAGCGGGGAGGCAAGAGTTCCCAACTCCTGGGAGGGCCATCCCCGTCTGGGTCATTGGTAAGTATAAAAAATATATAAATTACTATAAATTTTTTAACATTTTTATACTGTACCAATGACCCAGACATAGCTGAATAGTAAAAAGGCTGGAGGGCCAAGGACATAGAGCAAAATGGAATACGCTCAATAAAATAAAATAGAGTCATCCCCTGTAGGGAAAAGAAGTAATAGGCCTTACATGTATCTTTCTTATTTATGATAAATTAGAAAGATACAACACCTTCCAAAAATTGAGCTTCATACATCCATGTACTCTATTAATATCCAATAATCCTTATACTAATAATTTTTAAAGTAAGCCAATAATAAAGTAAGTCTAGAGAATAGAGACTCTTATACTCCTAAAAGTGTGTGAGAATTGCATAATCATGTCCGTTGACATATGCAATATTCAAAGGCTATACTTTAAAAACTCAGACTTGAATGAATTTTATAAACTTAAACTTCTCACTAAACAACCATCCCAATAACAGCTCAGAATTACTAACTCCGGAGGAGGTATCCCCTTGTTTTCATAGTAAAAACAGGTGACCCAAGGGAACACCCTCCCCCCCCCCCTTTTTCTTGCCCTGGGTCAAATAGCCCAGAGCGAAGAGGGCAGCCGAACGGAGACACTGCCGAAACAGACAGCCTACCTAGCTATAGTAGCAACTGTTAAGTGAATGACATTCTGAGCAGTAGATAATAGACCTAACAATAGAGGCCTCCAGAAATGGACTCGATATTTCTGAGATAAAATTCATGAATGGATGGCTGAGCGCAATGAGCAGCCTTCAAAAATCTATAATAGCAACACTATTAAAGTAAGCCCAAGAAGTAGAATAACTCTTACTTCATGAGCCGAAATCTTAAGCACAACTGCTAAGCCAATGATATACCATAAGCAGTACGCTAGTTAATAGAATCCATTAACAATAAAATGGAGCGTAACGTCCTTCTACTAGACATCAAAGACAGAAGAAGCTTACGCCCTTGTAATAAACAGATATCTGTTTATAAAAACATAAACTGTACCCGGAAAGAGTAAAGGCCTATGCCCATACGAAGACGGAAGGACCTTAAAATAATAGGTTCCGGATAATAGGAGCCTAACTCTTATGCAACAATCCAACCTAAATAGTAACGGAAGTATTGATTCCGAAACTATGAAAGTGAAAATCATCCATCGATAGTGCATGAAACTCACTGACTCTACAGTAAAAGAGAAACCAACAGAATTACTGTCTAAAAGGTCAGAATTTGAAAACTACTGTTTCCAGAGGCTCAAATGATTACTTAGCTAAATAAGAACCTGAAGTTAAAATCCATATAGGAATTTAATCTAAAGATTCTAAGTCTATTTATCAAAAAGTTACTAATTGACTTAGATAAAGAGACAAAAGACTCAATTGTAAACTATCGTAGAGTGCATAGGTATGAGGTAACATAAACCTATAACCTAAATAACAACAGGCTGCAGTAGATCTTGTGAAACAAGTATACTAAAAAATAGCAATGAGTAGTATGGAGGGATCAACCATATGAACATAATGATCCCTACACCACGACGGAAGAGCCTCCACTCTAGTCGCATAGAATAGCGAAGAAGAGGATCTCCTATAGTAAGAAATCGCGTCCAAAGCTCGTCCAGTACAGTGCTTACAATGCAATACGGACCACACAACGGAATACATGAAGGTTGCGACCTTGCTGGTTGTGATAAAGATGACACGATTTACCCAGTGAAAAAAGATCCTCACATAGAGGAAGATTTCACGTTAAGATCCACAGTAGACAAGAGAGTAAATTACTCATGATCTCTGTGAAGATAGAGATGCTATCAACAGAAATGTATTGTGGTTGTTTATCTTAGCAATACCTGCTAAAAACAACAGCGCCGGAGGATACGCGTATCCTATCATTCCGTCCTATAGATCAATAGAGCGTTAACAGTATTAGCTCAGAGATCTGGACAAGCCAACACATACGTCTGCAATTGATTAGCCAGCTGTGTCATAAATAAAACATCATTGGGCGCTCCCAAAGATAGCAAATCTGATTGAATACTTGTTTGTTGAGAGTCCATTCTGACAGCAACAAGCGACCCGTAAGAGAACGGGAGTCCGATAAAACAATCAGACGACCCGGAATATGACGGACCAAAACTGAACTTGGTGTACTATAACCAACAGACGGATTCTTTCCATTAAATTGAATAACGGAAACGAAAGAGTGCCTCCCTGGTTCCGGAGATACGCCACTACTGTCGAATTAAAGGACAGGAATTTGGGCATGCGTTTCTGAATAATGTTCATGCAATGACATAAAGCAAGCCTAAAAAACATTATTCCGCGGAAGTTAACTGATAGCTAAAAGACTGCGGAACCCAAAGACCCCGGCACTTCGAATCCGTAGGGATCAGAATATATCCCAATCTGTTTGACTGGCAACCGTCATAACAGCCACACTCGGGTCCGGCAACTGCGGCGGCACTCTCTGAGTCAACCACCGAATGTTTGCCCCAGTCTGAATCTCTTGTAACACTAGATAGACAAGAGAATGTATAAATCAAGCAATTCATGGATTGCCGGAAGTTGCCGTCGAAGAGAAGCTCCTCCGAGAACGAAGCGACTCTGAGAGAGTTCTTAACCTACTATCCACGCGTGGATGTAGCTAGGGCTGCCTCACGTCTAACCAACTCCAATCAGCCACTGAAGGGCGGAGTTATACGTGAACAAACTACTGCCCTCAAAAGAAATTACATTGAGAATAATATCCCGTAAATCTTTTCTTGAAGACGTAATGATAACGCCTCAGTAAGGCGGATTACGTATAATAAAGCGTCTAAGTTAAGTCTACTATACATAATGTCGTTCCCAACATTGAAATTGGAAAAGACATAAACGGTGAAAAAGAATATATGCAGTCTTTAATCACACCGTCTAGACGCATATGAACTCTCGGTATGCCCTGCTCTGCCAAAATAAACTATATGTAAAAAAGATAAAATGGCAGAAATGAGCCACGCGGACAAGAAACTAAACTATCATGCTTAGTAGCAGGCTTGTATATATATATAAATATATAGCGTCGAAAAATAAAACACATGTTGTAATTACAATATTGGACTGCGTCGGTAAGTCAGGGACAAAGTCCCTGTACCGATCGAAAAATCCGAGTCCAATGACGCTATAAGTCTCTTATCCAAGATCGCAGCAATGAAGTCCGAAAAATAATCACTGGAAGAAATGCCAGAAGATATGAAAGGCATCTTCCGATACTACTAAAAGGAAAACTCGAAATCTTTCGAATCCCTTTCGCCATCCTGTCGGACCCTATAAAGCGTTCGGTCGTCCGTAGCTTGATGCAACCGCGGACCGCACCGACCCAGCGCCGTCGGATAATTCCTGATTCGACCGAGAAACCGTCAATTGCTGGGATGCTGCGAAACAACTGTGCTAACTCGGATAGCACGTCCGTCACTGAGGCCTGAGGAGCAGCGGTCTTACGATGCATTGCCGCAGGAAGCTCCGAGATCGTTACCGCGTGCATACTTCCAATATGCGAGCGAACGGAGTGTATAGGCCTCGTGTCCCTTGGCTACCGGATGGCGCGACCTATTCGCTGTGGAATCACTGAATGCCGAAACTGATCGGATACTCGAGGTCACGTAGCCAATGTGCGGTCGTGTGCCCTGCTGTGAGGATGAGGAAGCATTAAAGACAGTCTCTCGGACTGTCAATATAACGGAGCGTCCCGAGCAACGGACATATGCTCCGAATGTAAAATATCTGAACCACACCATGCGGTCCCCTATGTTGTTGGCTTCCTCCGATCTGTCCTCAATCTGCCGTCACTGGGTGAGTACTAAAGTAAATAAAGTGCTCGCATCACCCAAATCTCCTTCCTAGACCGCAACGGACGAACCCGGCAGCCGAACCATTCGATGAATGTACGCTACACCGGGTGAGCTAGCGAATGTCACTCCGTAAGCGATAGACATATTCCATGAGCACTTATTGCCGCTAACTCTTCATTAACTATGACGACAGAGGCACACTTTTGAAAGACATCTCCATAATTCTTCGAACAAGAAACTAGAAATGCTTGGATAGCAAGCATAAAATAATAATATATATAGCGTCGTTCAATAATTCGAAAGTTTGTGTGACATTATTGGACTATGTCGGAACTGAGGGACGATGTCCCTGAACCGAACCAAAAATTTCTAAGTCCACCGACGCTATCAGTTTCTTATCCGGCATCGCAGCATATGTTGTTCCGAAAGGGAAAGCTTGAAATCCACCGAATCCCTTTCGGTATCCCGTCGGACTGGATGAAACTTTCGGACGTCCGTACCCGCTTCCGCGGAGCGTCCCGACCCAGCATCGTCGGATAAAATATATGCGACAGATTCAGTTGATGCTGGGATGCTGCGATAAACTGTGCTATTAAGGAAAGCACGTCCGTTCCCGAGGCCTGAGCAGTAGCGGACTTACGATGCATTGCCGCTGGAAGCTCCGTGTACGTTGACTCCCGCATACTTCCTATGCGAACGTCCGGAGACTGCAGGCCTCGGGTCCCCGGCTACCGACCCAGCGCTGTCGGATAATTCTCGATCCAACACCGTTTCTGTCGGCTGCTGGGATGCTGCGATAAGCTGTGCTATGTGCACAAGAATGTCCGGCGTCGAGACCTGCGGAGGCGCAGTCTATCGTTGCTTCGCCGAGGGCAGCTCCGCATCAGATGGCTCCCGCATACTTTTCCTATGCGAACGTCCGGAGTCCATCGGTCTCGAATCCCTGGCTGCCGGATGGTGTGACCTGGTCGCCGAAGAATCCTTGATCGGCGAAGCTGGTAATATATCGGCGGTCACGCAGCCAAGGTGCGGTCGTGTGCGCTGACGAGAAGAGGAAGCCTTAGCAGTCTCAGCGGACTGCTTATACAACGGAGCGTCCCGAGCGACGGACGTATGCTCCGCTAACGACACATTTGTACCACAACATCTGGGGCCAGATGTTGTTGAACGAGAGAGGGGCCTCTCTCGCTTGCCGTCCGGATGGACCGGAACGAGCTATGAACCGGACTAAAAGGCTTCCTCCGTTCTCCCTCCGATCCGCCGTCACTGGGTGTGCATTAAGTTAATTTTATAGTGCTCGCATCACCCCAAAATTCCTTCTAGACCGCAACGGACGAACCCGGCTGCCGAACCATTCGGTGAATGGACGCTACACCGGGCGAGCTAGCGGACGTCAAAGGCCGTCGAACCTACTAGGGTCCTCTTAGGCAATTGGCGTATTTACATGAGCACTTTTCCGCTAGCCCTTCATTAATTGTGACGACGGAGGCACACTGTTGGAAGACATCACAGATACATCACCCTAATCTTGATCGTCTGAAATAGAAATTGATAAAGTAGAGTGACCCTGCGGGGAAAGGACCGGAGTGTCCAAATCCCCAACAACATACCGTGACATATGCTTCCCATATTGTCATCGAAATCATACGATACAGAACCGGAGTTAATGCGAGTACACTGACCACATATAGAATGATAAGGTCAGAGGAAGACTTCCTCTTAAAACAATTGATCAATATCCTTTCAATGTGAAAAGAAAACAAGTCCTGGTACTCGCACTAATCCCTGGCAATCAAAATACATAATAATAATATGATCCATTAATATAGAAAAAATAATTGAAATCAAAATATTTTGAAAAAAATATTTTTTCAGAACAGCCCAAGTTTCTGAAAGTAACGTTGAGCCCCAATGGATCCCAAGCCTAAGTGTGGACAAAAATTTTAAAAATATTTTAAACAATTTATTCAACACTTACGAACAATAATAATGTATCTAGTTATGATTGAAATAACATAAAGATATTATTATTTAGAAATCCCCCCCTCACACAGAGGGCTGTTGTAAATGTAAACAATGAGTGTAAAAACACTAAAATAAGACTCCAGGCACCCAGGCCCGAAATCAGTTACCAAAAATACACCATCTGATGCAAAACAGAGACTTCCAGGGAAGAAACTGCAGAACATCAGATGGTAGATGCGGAACACAACGCCTAACCACCCGTAGGTGAAGACGTAAACATGGGGAAAGAACAGAATTCATTCTGTTATTCAGCTAAACTCCCAAGAAAATTTTAGTAATAATAATTACAGAAATTATGCCAAAAGCATGGGAGAATAGCAAGGGGGACTTAAAGGACAGGGAGAGAGGAAAAACACTTGAAAAAACAGTGTAACTAAATAATCAGAATGACAACAAAATGGCTGCTGCCTTGAAAATAGGTAACTTAACATAATTTCATTAAAAAATTTTAAGTTACAGCCCTGATAATATTCTGTCACACATTCTTTTCCTCTCCTCCTTTTCTATCCTCCTTAGAATCACCATTTCACTAATATTTATGTGTCTGGCATCATTTAAACTGAGATTTAAAAGCACAAAGATCAGTCAGATGTTAACTGATGAAGGGCCAAACTTAGAATGATAAATGGCGCCAATTTCGGAACGTCCTTGACACTGCGCATGCGCAGTAGGGGCGAAGTGTGGAGGGCCTCTCAGGACATGTTTTTCTTTAGTTTTAGATGCAAATTTTGGGGATTGGGGGGCAAAATTTGTGTTTGGCCCTATATTTTAAGAGTTAGCACCAGCTATGTCTGGGTCATTGGTACAGTATAAAAATATGTGATTTCCCATAGGGTTTCTATAGTAACTATAAGCTGCAATTGTGGCCATGTTTGCAACACGATCAACATTAAATAAGGATCGTTGGTAGAGGGTGTCTCAGTAATCAACCATACAAAGCTTCAAAACATTTGGCCCTGTGGTTTCAGAGAAGATTTTTCAAAATCCACCAATCAGAATCAAAAATGCTTCTGGCAGCCATGTTTTTCGATGCACAGTAAAAAAATGGTGAACATTTGTAGAAGACCTCCCATAAACTACACCTGCCAGGTTTGGTTCACGTCAGCTCAGTAGTTCCAGAGAAGATGAAAATGTGATTTCCCATAGGGTTTCTATAGTAACTATAAGCCACAATTGTGGACATGTTTTCAACCCGATCAACATTAAATAAGGTTCGTTGGTAGAGAGGGTCCCAGGTATCATTTATGTAAAGTATCAAAACATTTGGCCTGGCAGTTTCAGAGGAGAAGATTTTTGAAAATCCATCAACCAGAATAAAAAAATGCCTCTGGCGGCCATGTTTTTCAACCCACGGGAACAAAATGAGGATCGTTTGTAGAGGACCTCCCATAGACCATTCCTGCCAAGTTTGGTTCATGTTGGCTCAGTAGTTCCAGAGAAGAAGATGAAAATGTGATTCCCTATAGGGTTTCTATAGTAACTATAAGTCGCAAATGAAGCCATGTTTGCACCCCGATCAACAGTAAATGAGGATCATTGGTAGAGGGGGTCCCAGTCATCAACCATGCAAAGCTTCAAAACATTTGGCCCTATGGTTTCAGAGGAGAAGATTTTTCAAAATCCACCAATCAGGATCAAAGAATGGCTCTGGCGGCCATGTTTTCAAATCCATGGGAACAAAATGAGAATCATTTGTAGAGGACCTCCCATAGACTATCTGCTAGGTTTGGTTCATGTCAGCTCAGTAGTTCCAGAGAAGAAGATGAAAATGTGATTTCTCATAGGATTTCTATAATAACCGTAAGCTGCAATTGCGGCCATGTTTGTAACCCAATCAACATTAAAGGAGGATCGTTGGCAGAGGGGTTCTCAGTCATCATTTATGTGAAGTTTCAAACCATTTGGCCTGGCGTTTTCAGAGAAGATTTTTGAAACTCCACCAACCAGGATCAAAGAATGCCTCTGGAAGCCATGTTTTTCATCCGACAGCAACAAAATGAGTATCGTTTGTAGAGGACCTCCCATGGACCATTCCTGCTGCAAGTTTGGTTCACACTGGCTCAGCGGTTACAGAGAAGAAGATGAAAATGTGAAAAGTTTACGGATGCTAGACAACGGACGCCAAGTGATGTGAAAAGCTCACATGGCCTTTTAGGCCAGTTGAGCTAAAAAGTGAGATATATGAAGAAATATATTTATATTTTCATGAAAAAGACAGTTGAGGCATTGCAATATGACATCTGGTGAATGATTTCAGCGATAGTTGGGTATCTGACAAGCACACATTCCACTCTCTGAGCTGTAGAAGACATGGACGGTCAGTCTGAGAATTTACCACATTCAGTCCAAGACCTCAATACCTTGTAAATCCTCCTCGGTTCGCCAGACAAGCGTAGATCTGATGTGGCATACTCCTCACTAAACGTCCCAATATCAACTTGACTGATGTTATTCCATTCTTTGTGCAGTGCAGCATCGAGTTCCTGGACATTGGTAGGGGGGCTGTTGGCATTGTTGTAGGCTCCTGCCAAGCACATCCCAGAAGATTGCCGAAAGGTCTGGACTTAGTGCTGGCAAAGGCAGTGTAGTGATGTTCTGCTCCTGGAGGAACTCTGTATCGACATGGGCCCTGTGTGCTCTTGCATTGTCATCTTGGAAAATGAATTGACGGCCATGACATCGTGCAAATGGCACCACATGAGCTGCTAACATGTTGCACAGTAGTACTGACCTGTGACACGACCTTGGATGAGATGTAAGGTTGTTCTGCTTGTCATGGTTATGCCTGTCCACACCATAACTGATCCATCACCAAAATGATCGTGCTACCTAATGGTTACATCATGGTGTCATTCATTCCACCACCACCACCACACTCTGTTTCGCCTGTCGTGGAAGTCAAGAGTGAACCTCGATTCATTGGAAAATATGACGCTCCTCCACCGATTGTCCCAGTGCTGTTGTGCTCCACACCAATTACGCCTTGCTGTGATGTGACGTTCAGTCAAACGTGGAATTATTCAAGGTCGTCAGCATTCAAATTCCAGCTGTGTTGGCGATTTCGGATAGTCTGACCACTGACTCGCACATCTGTTGCTTGGTGCAGCTGCTGTCCAATTTCTGAGGCACTTTGATGGCGGTTACGTAATGCTGTGGTTTGGATGAAACGATCCTGGTTAGCACTTGTCGCCCTTGGATGACCTGACAGACATCTGTCATCAACATTGCCTGTCTGATGGTAGCATGACCACAACCTGCTAATCACCAATTGAGCAACGTTGAGAATTTGAGCCACTGCAGTCTGTCTGTTGCCAGCTTCCAACATGTCAATGGCATGTAAACATTCATCACGTGTCAGTATTTGCATACCGCAAAAGTTATGTTTTGACCAGAAACTATTGATGAACGAGTTTATACCAAGAAAAGAACAATGAGACCTCCAAAAAAGCCCATCCAGTACAAATAAAAATTTCAAAACGTATGCAGCAGACATTAATGCGGCACTCCTGCGAAAAACCTGCACAAGGTTTTCATGGGCCAGTGCATTCATTATCCACACTAGACTTGGTAACATACTGATGTGTCCAGTCACGCGTATCCAATCCCATTTTCCGAAAATATCAACATCAGTTACTTTTTCTGAATAGTATATACAACAAAGCTGTTGGTCTTATTTAGAAATGGTTCAATATTGGTGACATAAGTATTTACCCTCTTATAATCGACAGTGTGTGCTTCAGTTCACCATCTAGTTCATCTGAAGCTAAAGAGCTGACCTCAAGTGAGCTGCTTTCATTATTACTGAAAATACAAAAAGTATGAAATGAACATAAAGCAGAAACATCAGCTAAAAGGAGGTATTTCATAGACGAACTTAACCCAAGGTCTCAGGCCACCAGTCAAATTCTGTAAGGAATTTGATGCTGTTATGGACTGGAACCAGTCTGGCATTTAAATAGCCCATGCCTATGTTTTAGATTCAATCGGTGAGGATATTCCAGATGGTTGAAAAAGCAAACTAAAGGTTCTCTTTTCCAACCAAATGAAATATTCCCAACGATTGAATCTAAAAGGACCAGAAACATTCAATTTCTTTTAATCAATGTAAGAAATATTTCTTTCAACATCTGACTTAACCAAATTTTTCATGACATTATAATACTGTTACACATGTTTGTATACTAAATACTTATGAATGATTTTTTTCAAGGGGAATTAAATACTTATTGATAGGAATATCTATAATTGGCACATGTAAGAATATTTGTATATCATTCTCTATAAAGCAACATTATATTAAATCAATGGTAGTCTATGCACAGACTCCATGAAAAGTGTATAAACAAATAGTCCACGACAGCTTTGAATTCTGAACAGAATTAGACTGACCTGCGAGGTTGAACTTAACCCTCTGTTTACTGATGGCAAAATACCAGAATTTAAACCTGCAAATTTTTCCCATGATGCAACTAGGAATTTAACCAATTCAAACTTGTCGGACAGAGCTCATTGAGATCTGTCAAACAAGAATGAAGTTGTCAAAATCCAAGTTGCAATATGGGAAAAAATTTTAACATGAAATATCAGTTTTTTGATATCAGTGTGCCAGGTGGTTAAAAGTTATTGTGAAGGTAAACATCCTTTCCCAAGAAACAAGCGCAAATGGACTTGGCTCATAAACTCTAAGTTCTTCTTCCAGGCAGGTAGTCCATCAACTTAAATCCCAAGATACTTGTCAGTCAGGCAGTGCAATAAACAAAAATTTAGAAGTGTATCTTCCAAATGCTCTCAAGCAAAATAGAAATATGAGGTGGGGTGAAGAAAGAGCCAAATGGTTCTGGACAGAGTTCCGTAGAAAGTTTGTTCAAAAGTTGCCTTCTGCTACCAAACAGGATCACACTTGCAAGGATATAGAATTATTTTTATTTCTGAATATTTTTAAATATTTATGTCTATACTGGTCCTTTTTCCTAAATAGAAGATCTCTAATGGGTCACAATTTCATATGAAATTTGTAAACCGAATTCACTAAACTTGATCTGAGCTAACATTCACTGAGGATTGTAAGCTATGTTTTGGACACAAAGATTGAAAAAGTTAAAAAATTTATAGTAATTTATATATTTTTTATACTTACCAATGACCCAGACATAGCTGGTGCTAACTCTTAAAATATAGGGCCAAACACAAATTTTGCCCCCCAATCCCCAAAATTTGCATCTAAAACCAAAGAAAACATGTCCTGAATGGCCCTCCACACTTCACCTTTACTGCGCAGTGTCAAGGACGTTCCAAAATTGGCGCCATTAATCATTCTTATAACCAGTGCCTGGTAAGCGCTATGTACTCAGCGGGGAGGTATGAGTTCCCAACTCCTGGGAGGGCCATCCCCGTCTGGGTCATTGGTAAGTATAAAAAATATATAAATTACTATAAATTTTTTAACATTTTTATACTGTACCAATGACCCAGACAAAGCTGAATAGTAAAAAGGCTGGAGGGCCTAGGACATAGAGCAAGTTGGAATACGCTCAATTATATAAAATAGAGTCATCCCCTCTAGGGAAAAAGAAGTATTAGGCCTTACATGTAGCTTTCTTATTTATGTTAAATTAGAAAGAAACAACACCTTGCAAAATTGAGCATCATACATCCATGTACTCTATTAATATCTAGTATAATCCTTATACTAATAATTTTTAAAGTAAGCCAATAAATAAAGTAAGTCTAGAGAATAGAGACTCTTTATACTCCTTAAAAGTGTCTGAGGATTGTATAATAACGTACGTTTGACACGTGCTATATTCAAAAGCTATACTTTAAAAACTAAGACCTGAATGAATTTTTAAAACATAAACTTCTCACTAAAAAGCCATCCCAGTAACAGCTCAGAATTACTAACTCCGGAGGAGGTATCCCCTTGTTTTCATAGTAAAACAGGTGACCCAAGGGAACACCCTCCCCCCCCCACCTTTTTCTTGCCCTGGGTCAAATAGCCCAGAGGGAAGAGGGCAGCAGAACGGAGTCACTGCCGAAACAGACAGCCTACCTAGCTATAGTAGCAACCGTTAAGTGAATGACATTCTGAGCAGTAGATAATAGACCTAACAAAAGAGGCCTCCAGAAATGGATTCGATATTTCTGAGATAAAAAAATTCATGAATGTGGATGGCTGAGCGCAATGAGCAGCCTTCAAAAATCTATAATAGCGACACTATTAATGTAAGCCCAAGATGTAGAAAGAACTCTTACTTCATGAGCCGAAATCTCAAGCACAACTGCTGAGTCAATGATATACCATAAGCAGTACCGATAGTTAATTGAATCCATTAGCAATAGAATGGAGCGTAACGTCCTTCTATTAGGCATCAAAGACAGAAGATGCTTACGTCCGTAGTAATAAACAGATATCTGTTTATAAATACGTAAACTCTAACCGGACAGAGTAAAGAGCTATGCCCGTACGAAGACGGAAGGACCTTAATATCAATAGGTTCCGGATATTTATTAGGAGCCTGACTCTTAACCAAAAATCCAACCTAAATAGTAAAGGAAGTAGTGATTCCGAAACTACGAAAGTGAGAATCATCCACCGATAGTGCATGAAGCTCACTGACTCTTCAGGAAAAGAGAAGCCAACAGAATTACTGTCTAAAAGGTCAGAATTTGAAAACTACTGTTTCCAGAGGCTCAAATGATTACTTAGCTAAATAAGAACCGAAGTTAAATTCCATATAGAAATTTAATCTAATGATTCTAAGTCTATTTATCAAAAAGTTACGAACTGACTTAGATAAAGAGACATAAGACTCAATTGTAAACTATCATAGAGTGCATAGGTATGAGATTATGAGATAACATAGACCTATAACCTTAATAGTATCAGGCTGCAGTAGATCTTGTCAAACAAGTATACTAGAAAGTTGCAATGACTAGTATGGAAGGATCAACAATATCAACATAGTGATCCCTACAACAACGACGGAAGAGCCTCCACTTTAGCCGCATAGAATAGCAAAGAAGAGGTTCTCCTACAGTAAGAAATCGCGTCCAAAGCTCGTCCAGTACAATGCTTACAATGCAATAAGGACCACACAACGGAATACGTGAAGGTTGAGACCTTGCGGGTTGTGATGAAGATGACACGATTTTCCCCAGCGAAAGAAAATCCTCTCATGGAGGAAGTTTTCGCGTTAAGTCCCACAGTAGACATCTGAGTAAATTTACCCACGGTCTCTGTGAAGACAGAGATGCTATCAACAGAAATGTATTGTGGTTGTTTATCTTAGCAATACTTGCTGAAACAACAGCGCAGGAGGATACGCATATCCTATCATGCCGTCCTATTAGATCAATAGAGCGTTAACAACATAATCTCAGAGATCCGGACATGCAAACACATACGTCTGCAATTGATTAGCAAGTTGTGTCGTAAATAAATTATCATTGGGCGCTCCCATTGATAGCAAATCTGATTGAATACTTGTTTCTTGAGAGTCCATTCTGACAGCAACAAGCGACCCTTACGTGAAAAGGAGTCTGCTAATACAATCAGACGACCCGGAATATGACGGACCGAAGCAGAACAAACAGAAGGATTCTTTCCGTTAAATTGAATAACGGAATCGAATGAGTGCCTTCCTGGTTCCGGAGATACGCAACTACTGTCGTATTATCGGACAGGATTTGGACATGCGTTTCTGAATAATGTTCATCCAATGACATAAAGCAAGCCTAAAAAACATTATTCCGTGGAAGATAAGTGCTTGCCTAGAGACTGCGGAACCCAAAGACCCTGGCACTACGAATCCATTGGGATCAATATTGTACCCCAACCTGTTTGACTGGCAACCGTCATAATTATAAAACTCGGATCCGGCAACTGCAGTGGCACTCTCTGAGTCAACCACCGAATGTTTGCCCCAGTCTGAATCTCTTGCTACACTTGATAGACAAGAGAACATGTATATCGAGCAATTCATGGATTGCTGAAAAGTTGCCGTCGAAGAGAAGCTTCTCCGAGACTGAAGCGACTCTGAGAGAGTTCTTCACCTTACTATCCACGCGCGTGGATGTAGCTAGGGCTGCGTCACGTCTAACCAACTCCAGGTTGCCACTGAAGGGCGGAGTTATACGTGGACAAACTACTGCCCTTGAAAGAAATCACATTGAGGATCATATCCCGGAATTCTTTCTCTTGAAGACGTAATGATAACGCCTCAGTAAGGTGGACTACGTATGATAAAGCGTCTAAGTTAAGTCTATTAGACATCATTGTCGTTTCCAACATTGTGGTTGGAAAAGACATAGACGGCGAAAAAGATAATTTCCAGTCTTTAACCCCGCCATCTAGACGCATATAAACTCTCGGTATGCCCTGTTCTGCCAAAATAAATTATTCCTAGAAATGATAAAAGGCAGAATTGAGCATTGCGGACAAGAAACTAAACTATCATGCTTGGTAGCAGGCTTATATATATATAGCGTTGATAAATAATACAAATGTTCTAATGACATTATTGGACTGCGTCGGTAAGTCAGGGACAATGTCCCTGAACCGATCCAAAATTCCGTGTCCAATGACGCTATAAGTCTCTTATCCAACATCGCAGCAATGTAGTCCGAAGGAACAACCACTGGAAGATAATGCCGGAAGAAATGTATGGCAGCTTCTGTTGTTCCGAAAGGGAAAACTCGAAATCATCCGAATCCCTTTCGCCATCCTGTCGGACCCTATAAAGCGTTCGGTCGTCCGAACCTGATGCAACAGCGGAGAGCACCGACCCAGCGCCGTCGGATAATTCCTGATCAGACCGAGAAACTGTCGATTGCTGGGATGCTGCGATAAACTGTGCTAACTTGGATAGCACGTCCGTCACTGAGGCCTGTGGAGAAGCGGTCTTACGATGCATTGCCGCTGGAAGCTCCGTGATCGTTACCCCGTGCATACTTCTATTATGCGAGCGAATGGAGTGTATAGGCCTCGTGTCCCTTGGCTACCGGATGGCGTGACCTGTTCGCCGTGGAATCACTGCATGACGAAACTGGTCGGATACTCGAGGTCACGTAGCCAATGTGCGGTCGTGTGCGCTGCTGTGAGGATGAGGAAGCATTATCGACAGTCTCTCGGACTGTCAATATAACGGAGCGTCCCGAGCGGCGGACATATGCTCCGAATGCGAAATATCTGAACCACAACAAGTGGTCCCCTATGTTGTTGTACGAGAGAGGGACCTCTCTCGCTCACAGCCCGGACGGACCTGGACGAGCCAGGAACCGGACTAACAGGCTTCCTCCAATCTGTCCTCAATCTGTCGTCACTGGGTGAGTACTAAAGTTATTATAGTGCTCGCATCACCCAAATCTCCTTCCTAGACCGCAACGGACGAACCCGGCTGCCGAACCATTCGATGAATGGACGCTACACCGGGTGAGCTAGCGAATGTCACTCCGTCGATCCTACAAGGGACCTCTTAGGTGATAGACATATTCCATGAGCACTTATTGCCGCTAGCTCTTCATTAACTATGACGACAAAGGCACACTTTGAAAGACATCTCCGTAACTTTGCGAACAAGAAACCAGAAATGCTTGGTAATAGCAAGCATACAATAATAATATATAGCGTCGTTCAATAATTCGAAAGTTTGTGTGACATTATTGGACCATGTCGGAACTGAGGGACGATGTCCCTGAACCGAACCAAAAATTTCTAAGTCCACCGACGCTATCAGTTTCTTATCCGGCATCGCAGCATTCTAGTCCGACGAAAGAACCTGTAGAAGATAAAGTCAGATGACATACACAACAGCATATGTTGTTCCGAAAGGGAAAGCTCGAAATCCTCCGAATCCCTTTCGGCATCCCGTCGGACCGGATGAAATTTTTGGACGTCCGTACCTGCTTCCGCGGAGCGTCCCGACCCAACATCGTCTGATAATACATGATGTGACAGATTCAGTTGTTGCTGGGATGCTGCGATAAGCTGTGCTATTTGGGATAGCACGTCCGTCACCAAGGCCTGTGCAGTAGCGGTCTTACGATGCATTGCCGCCGGAAGCTCCGTGTACGTTGACTCCCGCACACTTTCTTATGCGAACGTCCGGAGTCTGCAGGCCTCGTGTCCCTGGCTACCGGATGGTATGACCTGGTCGCCGATGATTCTCCGATTGGCGAAGCTGACTGGATATCCGAGGTCACGTAGCCAAGAGCGGTCGTGTGTGCTACCATGAGAATGAGGAAGCCTTATTGACAGTCTCTCCGGACTGACTATATGTCGGAGCGTCCCGAGCGGCGGACGTATGCTCCGAATGCGAAACATTTTGTACCACAACATCTGGGGCCAGACGTTGTTGTCCGAGAGAGGGGCCTCTCTCGCTCGCCGTCCGGATGGACCTGGACGAACTAGGAACCGGACTAAAAGGCTTCCTCCGTTCTCCCTCTAATCTGCCGTCATTGGGTGTGCATTTGGTTGATTTATAGTGCTCGCATCACCCCAAACTCCTTCTAGACCGCAACGGACGATCCCGGCTGCCGAACCATTCGATGAATGGATGCTACACCGGGCGAGCTAGCAGACGTCAAAGGCTGTCGAACCTACTAGGGTCCTCTTAGGCAATTGGCGTATTTACATGAGCACTTTTCCGCTAGCTCTTCATTAATTGTGACGACGGAGGCACACTTTTGGAAGACATCACGGATACATCACCCTAATCTTGATCGTCTGAAATAGAAATTGATAAAGTAGAGTGACCCTGCGGGGAAAGGATCGGAATGTCCAATTCCCCACTAACATACCGTGACACACGCTTCCCATGATGTCATCGAAATTATCACATACAGAACAGGAGCTAGTGCGAGTACACTGACTACATATACAATGATTATAAAAGTCAGAGGAAGATTTCCTCTTATTACAATTGACCAAAATCCTTTCAATGTGAAAAGAAAACAAAGTCCTAGTACTCGCACCAACCCCTGACAATCAAAATACATAATAATATGATCCATTAACATAGAAAAAATAATTGAAATCAAAAAATTTTGAAAAAATATTTTTTCAGAACAGCCCAAGTTTCTGAAAAGTAACGTTGAGCCCCAATGGATCCCAAGCCTAAGTGTGGACAAAAATTTTAAAAATATTTTAAACAATTTATGCAACACTTACGAACAATAATAATGTATCTAGTTATGATTAAATTAACATCAAGATATTATTTTCAAGAAATCCCCCCTCACACAGAGGGCTGTTGTAAATGTAAACAATAAGTGTAAAAACACTAGAATAAGACTCCAGGCACCCAGGCCCGAAATCAGTTACCAATAATACACTATCTGATGCAAAACAGAGACTTCCAGGGAAGAAACTGCAGAACATCAGATGGTAGATGCAGAACACTACGCCTAACCACCCATAGGTGAAGATGTGAACATGGGGAAAAGAACAGAATTCATTCTGTTATTCAGCTAAAACTCCCAAGAAATTTTAGTAATAAAATTACAGAAAATATGCCAAAAGCATGGGAGAATAGCAAGAGGGGACTTAAAGGAAAGGGAGAGAGGAAAACACTGAACAGGCAGTGTAACTTGATAACAAGAATGACAACAAAATGGCTGCTGCCTCGAAAATAGGTAACTTAACATAATTTCATTAAAAAATTTTAAGTTACAGCCCTGATAATTTTCTGTCACACATTTTTCCTCTCCTCCTTCTATATCCTCCTTAGAATCACCATTTCACTAATATTTATGTGTCTGGCATCATTTAAACTGAGATTTACAAGCACAAAGATCAGTCAGATGTTAAATGATGAAGGGCCAAACTAAGAATGATTAATGGCACCAATTTCGGAACGTCCTTGACACTGCGCATGCGCAGTAGAGGTGAAGTGTGGAGGGCCATTCAGGACATGTTTTCTTTGGTTTTAGATGCAAATTTTGGGGATTGGGGGGCAAAATTTGTGTTTGGCCCTATATTTTAAGAGTTAGCACCAGCTATGTCTGGGTCATTGGTACAGTATAAAAATATAATACATTTGACTGGTGATTTTTGTGAGTAGCTGATCAGTAAGATGTTAAATTAAGAAAATGGTTAAAAGCAGGCATTTCTCATAATCAGTATCAAATTTGTGATTTGGAAATTAGATAAATTTACTGAAACTTACAAGCTCATTCTAAAACATATTTTTTCACAGGTCTCCGAGAGGTGGGATCTTTTATTTCCTGACAACTTAAATATTGTTAAAAAGAACAATAAAATCCCCAAATATGCATTATACAAAAAAGGAAATCTGAGATCTTGACTCATGAAAATCATTCCAAACCTTCCATTTTCATTGTCAGATCAAGCCAGAAAATAAGCAGACTGTTATCTGCAAAATAAGGTCCCCAGGAGGGTGAATTTTAGTGATGCTACCCTGCACAGCAGGGTAGCATCACTAAATTTACCCTCTGTGAACCTCAGTCTGAATCAAGGTCTCAAACCTGAAAACAGAAAGAGGTATCCAGAGGATAAATTGGCCCACTGTATGGGACAGCATCATCAAATTCACCCTCTAGGGACCTCATTCTGCAAATGTCAGATTGCTTATTTTCAGGCCTGTATCAGACTCTTGGCAAAATGAAAATTTCTCACTTGTTTCACAAAATATCATTTGAAATAGTTATTTCATACCCACTATTTACCATCTTCATTAATGTTAAAGTAGAAATATTGGGGCAATCAATGTTTTCAAATTTGCCTGCAAAATTTTATAAAAAATTTGAGATGTTTTCATTGTTGGATGCATTTTTTGGTTGGGATAAAACATTCAGTTATTTTTCTTCTCCCTTCAATTATGGAAAATAAAAAGAACATTATACTCTTTATTACCTTGAACAAAACCATTGCATATTGTACTCATTCACAGCATGTGTAAAGTTGTATTGGACTTGCCTGACATGCATCAGGGCTAACATTTCATCTAAATTTGGGAGAATCCATTTGTACTCTTGGGAAAATAGTTACAAGAATCTATACCTGCTATGAGTGTCCCAGGATCCCATGAGGCCATCATTGTTGAACCCCTGTTACATACTGATAACCCTCTACCCATCACTGCTTTTTTAATTTTTAAAATATGAACTGAATTTGATAATTATTTAAAAAATAAACAATATTTCCCAATAAAAGCATAGAAATATGAACCATCATTTCCAATGACAGCCATATTTGTACAATTTTATTGACAAAGTGTCAGGATATTTCAGGTCATGTTAGCCTTGTATTGGTTAATTTGCTGCCACACTGATAGGTAAAGGGTTAAATTGACTCAATTTGTTTTGTTGCACAAATCTTTGTATGAATCGATACTCGAATTCTCATTGAAAATTAAACCCTGGTGCATCCAGTATAACCTCTCACACACTGAGAAGTCATACAATATACATGTCTATGTTTTTCAAGGCAAGCAATCATCCTCAGCATCTAGTGCCCTACGCAAAATCAAAAACAAGTGGATTGAAGTCTTTTTATAGCCCATCTCAATCATTTGTGTGCGTCGGATGAAGCTATTTCTTATCGAAAACAAACAATGTAATCGCTAATGAACTGAGGTTTGAGAAAACAATGTAATTCTCTTATGGTAAATACAACCTACTTTAACTGGACAACAGACTATACATAGAAGAGAATCTGAGCATGTGATTTGATTACATCAGAGATTACAATGGATAGTTTGAAAGTTAATTGTGTTAAGCTACCAACGTTCAGTTTCATTCACTCATGTTAGTTTAATCAAGAATAAAACAATCTGAGATGGGATGGTGGCATATCAAAGTAACAGGATTGAGTAAATGGTCTTCTGCCATTTATGAGGGAGTCACTGCCCATCACATCAACCAATACAGCTAGGGCTGCACGGTATACCAGTAAACCAGTAATTACCAGTATTAAGAATGAGACCGGATGAATACCGATATTGTTTTAAAAGTACTGGTATATCATAAGAAACAGTATTGTATCAAATTATTGAAGTTGAAGTCGATATATTATTGGGGAAAAACAGTCATTCGACCAATGAAAACACAGTTTGCAGTGTACTTGCACTGCGAAGTTACAAATAAGTTACAAAAACAATGACAACCGATCTGAAACTTAACTATTTTTTTGTAACTTCATTGCATCAGGTGCAGTTTTGGGGGTATGTACATACACGGTGCAGAAACAGAAACAAAGGGAAAGGAAAGCCTGCACAATAATAATCCATTCAGACATTAATATTGGTCGTTTGCGTGAACATTAATTGCTAACACAAACATACCATTGACCATATCTATCAACCCTTAAAATACAATAGGTCATAAGAAGAACTAAACAATGGAGTGGAAAATGCTGGATGTGATGTGCACATACTCCATAAATAGCTGTATTAATTAATATTCATGAACAAAGGAAAAACAAATCCTGCAGTGACGAATTGTGAGATATTTTTTTCAAACCAAAAAGTCATGGCATTTAACCCTTTACCCAACATAGACGATTTCAAAATTTATTATTTTAAATATCATTTTTAAAATTTTATCAATGAATTTAAACAAAACCATATCATGTGACCCCTCTTTGGAACGTGCTCGATGAGCTCGTTCCAAAGAGGGGTCACATGATATGGTTTTGTGAAATTGTTTTGAAAAATAATATTTTTTCAGGTGCTGAATTTGCATATTACGCAGGTGGATGCGGGCGATTTGTTGGGTAAAGGGTTAATTGTTTTTTCTCATGTCTGGGCTGTATCTGTGATGTGATTTTAAATCAAAATAAAATAACACTCTACATGTCTGTAAAAGAAACACTTTATCAAAGATATTGCTTTCAGCTGAACATAAGGTAGCGAGTACAGCAAATTTGATTGAACTGTTAATTGTCCAAAATGTGTTGTCAACTGTTTACAAACTCAACTGCCCAGAACATCGCCTGAGTTTTTCACCCCCAAATTGGATAGTCTATCTTACTGATGTATAAGATGCACCCTTAATTTGGTGATCATTTTTTTAGTGAAAAATTGCGACTTATACACTGGTTGGATAAACTTGACCGTTTACATGTATTACTGGCATGAAACAGCCATAACACAGAAAGTAACAAGTCTTCCACAATCAAAAACTTTATTTTTTACGCGAATTTACTAAGATTCGCGTACTTTGAGATTTGGGCGAATCTTTATGCGAATTGATTTGTGGATTCACGATGCAATTTTGCCCCTTATTTGTTAATTAGTTCAGCAATCTGAACGTAATCATCAGTATCAGTGACTATCAGGCACAGCTACTGATAATTTTGTTCAGATTCTGAACTTGTCTAAGATATACTGGTATATCGCGGTATTTTTTTCAATACCGATACCAGTATTGAAATCTGAATACCGTGCCGCCCTAAATACAGCCCAGATTTTACCATCTGGGCTGTAATGGTCGATGATCATAAGCATGGCTCCCTCATAAAGGCTGCTATGTCATTCCCTCACTGTTCTTACTCTAAATGTCATTTCAACAAGAGTCCTTGTGGACTCTTGTGGAAATCTAAAGCAAGGAGAGCCATCATGGTATTCTTCCAAATTTCAAATGGCAAAGCCTGAATTTATAAAGAAATTGTACAAACACATGTTAAACAACCTTGTATTATTACTGATAGTTAGATATCAGAAGCAGTAACATCTGTACAATTTTATGAGCAAAAAGCATCTTACCTATCTAACACTTTCTCATAGGCATTAGTTACTTGAGCAAATTCATCATCATATGATACCCGAAGGTTGACATTTCCAGGATCTTCAAGAGAATTTCTTAATATGGATGCTGGCCTTTTAGGAGACTCCCGATCTTCAAGAGAGTTTCTCAAAATGGATGGCGGACGATTTGGTGATACATGTCCACTTTCTTCAAGATCGCTGTTTAAACGTTGTTGTTTTCTAAATGCTTTCTTTCGTTGCTGTCGATTCTTATAGGATTCTTGAGGAACATATGCTTCAGCTGAAGAAGTACTCTCCAGGGAATGTCTCACGCTTCGATTTTGAGAGCTTCTTGTTGCTTTGATGCCTGCAGAGCTATATTTATTCTCAACAAGCCACAGTGCCATTACAACCATCTGTGGTGGTGTTTGTATTTTCATTATAGGACGAAGTCCTAATGAATGTTCACCTTTCCAGTTTAAACCTAGAGCATGTTGTTTACTACCCCACAAAGATAACCAAATTAATGTCTCTTGTATATTGAGATATCTTTTACCGAAATCTACATCTAAAGAAATGGCTACATCTTCTGTGCTTGGTTCTTTATGTAAAGCTTCTTCAGATTGTGAGAATTTGTATGGCATTTCATTGAAGTTGGAATTTTTTCCTGTAATATAGTTATCATCACTCTTGCCTTTTGTGTGATATACTGAACCATCACTGTTTCTCCTATGTTGCATAGCACCATCACTTTTTCTTCTGTTTATGTCAACAACATTTACATTAATTCTCTCTGACACTGCTTCACCAGAACTCACACTTCTGAACAGACCTTTTTTCACCATTCTACTTCTGGGTGTAGTCTCTGACTCCTGAGTGATTAAAGCTGGTCCTGTATTATCACTGTAGCTCTTAGAAAATTTAGTGCGTGGTGTGAGAATGCTTATACTTTGCTGTCTACTAAAGCTGCCAACTGACTTGCTGGAAATGTTTTTAAATTCTTGTTCACATATGGGCTTTGTAAAGATAGCCAACAAAGGATTGGTGAGTTTGTCAGAGGTGTTGTCACTGGTTGTGAATTTTGAAAATGAGACGGCTAAAAATGTATCCAAAAACTCTATGAAAGATACTTTACTTTCAAAAGGTCGAGATCCAACACTGATCTTTTTCAAAACATGTTCATGATTGAATGTGTTATTCATTTCAAAAACAAATTCATGGTATCTTCCAAAGCATTTTTTTCTTTTCTTCAATCCTTTCTGATACACCATGCATTGCTTATCAAAGTACACAGAAAGAGACTTGCCCTTCGGTGAGGCTTTGAAAAAGGTTACAGATTTCCTACCATCCATATCATCTTCGTTGTCATCAGTTTCTTCGACAATACGGGCAGATTTTCCATCATCTTCTGGTTCTATGATGTAACGCTGCCACTCTAGTAGAATCTGATCTAATTTTTCTTGTACTTCTGGGTCAAGATAATTGGCATTATAAAAGTGTTCTGCTAAGATATCTGCTGTATCTTCACATGTTGGTAATTCTTTCAAAAGTGAAAGAAATACTTTGTACACAGTGCTTTCATCTTCAATAAACTTGCTGAAGGCTATGACATGGATGCACCACTGTAAACTTGCAAAGCATTCTCTCTGCCACAAATCTTCATCCTCATCATGCTGAAAAAATACAATACAAAGATGGACTGTTATAGGCATAATATTTGGTCATAAATGATACTTACAGTTCATTTAACCCTAAAAACATAATTCCAACTTTGATCACCTCTCTCTTCAACAAAACAGGTGCATCAACATGCAGTCTTTGGGTAAATTTACAAGTTACTCAAAGTGCTTTGGAAGTTGTTTGTAGGCAAGTCTTGGTTGCCAATACAGGCAGCCAAGAATTGCCGAGATACAACTACAAAGTCACAGATTGTAGACTCTCAAAGTGTAGCAAACAGGTAGAAAAATCTCCAGTTGCTGTTTGTGGTGACCATTCATTGGGACAACAGCAAAGGTAAAATTAGAAACCATGTGTGTACAGAAATTGTGTCACTTTTGTTGCTTACTTCCGATGACTTTTGGGCAACTTTGTTTATATCTTTGCAGTCATATCTTATAAAAATTCATCTGCATTAAAGTTCTTTTAATTACAGATATAACTAATTTTGCATTGTCTTTATGTTTTACACTTTGCATAGTTTTTTTACTTGCTTTTTGATGTTCAAGCAAAATCTTACGAGTCAATATTTTTTTCAAACTAGTGACTTATTGTCCCTTTAATAGGTCCTGCAAATGTCGTGCAAAGTTTGACATATATATTTTTGACATATATTGGGTCACTTATTTCACATTTATAAAGAGCACCCATTTTGCACCCAAATCAGCACCACAGATCATCTTGCTGTGCCTCTTTGTCAGCCTTGCACAAGTTTTGAAAAGGGAAGGCATGATTAACATACCTGTATTACCTGGCCATTTCTCCTGATAAACTCTCTGCACACTGATGTTGAAATATTAAAATATTTTAAGCTCTGTCAAACAAGAATGAATTTATATTCTTAGTTGCATTTAGGGAAAAATTTGCTATTTCACTTCAGTGTGGAATAGGTTAGACATATACAAAAAGGGTTTACCTGAAAGAAGAGTCACCTGATAAATGTTAAAGTAACCTTTTCTTGGGAAACAGATATCTCTAATTCATACAGAATAGAATTAAGGGACATATCTGCTGCTGCTGCCTTAATTAACCCTTTACCCAACGCAGACGATATCAAAATTTATTATTTTAAATATAATTTTTTCAAAAAATTTCAACATAACCATATCATGTGACCCCTCATTGGAACGAGCTCAATGGGCCCGTTCCAATGAGGGGTCACATGATATGGTTTTGTTGAAATATTTAAAAAAAATAGAGCAGAGCTGGGCAGTTTTTCAGTTTGGTCCCATTTTTTGTGGCAAAACGAAAAACTGAGTTTGTGCATAAACTGATCAAACTACCTTACTGGGAGTGAATTGGACTAGTGGCACCTATGGATTCTCATCACTTAGTCTATCTGACAAACAGTTGAATACATCATGTTCTTGTCACATTTTTGCCCTTATTGACTTGTCCGATATACAAGCCAATAATGGGAAAAATGTGACAATGAGAACACGATATTGATTAAACTTGATTCATTTGTTACCTTAATTTATGTGTTTTTTCTGTCTCAATAGCCTTAGCAACTGACCTTCTAAAACCCCTAAGAATGATCAAAGAGAAGTTGGGCTGAACCCGATGGTGGTATTTACAGTCAGCCCCATTTGTGATGAATGGTGTTGCACAAACTATATGGGTTTATTTTCAAAGTTAAGTAGCCCAAGGTGTTGTTTACTTTTTGTTCATGTTCTTAACACATACAAAAACTGAACCAAGGTTTTTTCCTAAAACAGAACCGAATCTGAAAAATTATAAATTCATAGTAATTTGTATATTTTTTATACTTACCAATGGCCCAGACTAGCTGGTGCTTAACTCAAAGTTATTAAGGGCCAAACACAAATTTTGAACCCCCCAATCCCCAAAATTTGCTTGCAAAACAGAAAAGTTAAAAAATTTATAGTAATTTATATATTTTTTATACTTACCAATGACCCAGACATAGCTGGTGCTAACTCTTAAAATATAGGGCCAAACACAAATTTTGCCCCCCAATCCCCAAAATTTGCATCTAAAACCAAAGAAAACATGTCCTGAATGGCTCTCCACACTTCACCTCTACTGCGTCTGCGCAGTGTCAAGGATGTTCCAAAATTCATTCTTATAACCAGTGCCTGGTAAGCACTATGTACTCAGCGGGGAGGTATGAGTTCCCAACTCCTGGGAGGGCCATCCCCGTCTGGGTCATTGGTAAGTATAAAAAATATATAAATTACTATAAATTTTTTAACATTTTTATACTGTACCAATGACCCAGACATAGCTGAATAGTAAAAAGGCTGGAGGGCCTAGGACATAGAGCAAGTTGGAATACGCTCAATTATATAAAATAGAGTCATCCCCTCTAGGGAAAAAGAAGTATTAGGCCTTACATGTATCTTTCTTATTTATGTTAAATTAGAAAGATACAACACCTTGCAAAATTGAGCATCATACATCCATGTACTCTATTAATATCTAGTATAATCCTTATACTAATAATTTTTAAAGTAAGCCAATAAATAAAGTAAGTCTAGAGAATAGAGACTCTTTATACTCCTTAAAAGTGTCTGAGGATTGTATAATAACGTCCGTTTGACACGTGCTATATTCAAAAGCTATACTTTAAAAACTAAGACCTGAATGAATTTTTAAATCATAAACTTCTCACTAAAAAGCCATCCCAGCAACAGCTCAGAATTACTAACTCCGGAGGAGGTATCCCCTTGTTTTCATAGTAAAACAAGTGACCCATGGGAACACCCTCCCCCCCTCCCCCCTTTTTCTTGCCCTGGGTCAAATAGCCCAGAGCGAAGAGGGCAGCAGAACGGAGTCAGTGCCGAAACAGACAGCCTACCTAGCTATAGTAGCAACTGTTAAGTGAATGACATTCTGAGCAGTAGATAATAGACCTAACAAAAGAGGCCTCCAGAAATGGACTCGATATTTCTGAGATAAAAAAAATTCATGAATGTGGATGGCTGAGCGCAATGAGCAGCCTTCAAAAATCTATAATAGCGACACTATTAATGTAAGCCCAAGATGTAGAAAGAACTCTTACTTCATGAGCCGAAATCTCAAGCACAACTGCTGAGTCAATGATATACCATAAGCAGTACCGATAGTTAATTGAATCCATTAGCAATAGAATGGAGCGTAACATCCTTCTATTAGGCATCAAAGACAGAAGAAGCTTACGTCCGTAGTAATAAACAGATATCTGTTTATAAATACGTAAACTCTAACCGGACAGAGTAAAGGCCTATGCCCGTACGAAGACGGAAGGACCTTAATAACAATAGGTTCCGGATATTTATTAGGAGCCTGACTCTTAACCAAAAATCCAACCTAGATAGTAAAGGAAGTAGTGATTCCGAAACTACGAAAGTGAGAATCATCCACCGATAGTGCATGAAGCTCACTGACTCTTCAGTAAAAGAGAAGCCAACAGAATTACTGTCTAAAAGGTCAGAATTTGAAAACTACTGTTTCCAGAGGCTCAAATGATTACTTAGCTAAATAAGAACCGAAGTTAAATTCCATATAGAAATTTAATCTAATGATTCTAAGTCTATTTATCGAAAAGTTACTAACTGACTTAGATAAAGAGACATAAGACTCAATTGTAAACTATCATAGAGTGCATAGGTATGAGATAACATAGACCTATAACCTTAATAGTATCAGGCTGCAGTAGATCTTGTCAAACAAGTATACTAGAAAGTTGCAATGACTAGTATGGAGGGATCAACAATATCAACATAGTGATCCCTACAACAACGATGGAAGAGCCTCCGCTTTAGCCGCATAGAATAGCGAAGAAGAGGTTCTCCTACAGTAAGAAATCGCGTCCAAAGCTCGTCCAGTACAATGCTTACAATGCAATAAGGACCACACAACGGAATACGTGAAGGTTGAGACCTTGCGGGTTGTGATGAAGATGACACGATTTTACCCAGCGAAAGAAGATCCTCTCATGGAGGAAGCTTTCGCGTTAAGTCCCACAGTAGACATCTGAGTAAATTTACCCACGGTCTCTGTGAAGACAGAGATGCTATCAACAGAAATGTATTGTGGTTGTTTATCTTAGCAATACTTGCTGAAACAACAGCGCAGGAGGATACGCATATCCTATCATGCCGTCCTATTAGATCAATAGAGCGTTAACAACATAAGCTCAGAGATCCGGACATGCAAACACATACGTCTGCAATTGATTAGCAAGTTGTGTCGTAAATAAATTATCATTGGGCGCTCCCATTGATAGCAAATCTGATTGAATACTTGTTTGTTGAGAGTCCATTCTGACGGCAACAAGCGACCCTTACGTGAAAGGGAGTCCGGTAATACAATCAGACGACCCGGAATATGACGGACCGAAGCAGAACTTGGTGTACTATAACAAACAGAAGGATTCTTTCCGTTAAATTGAATAACGGAATCGAATGAGTGCCTCCCTGGTTCTGGAGATACGCAACTACTGTCGTATTATCGGACAGGATTTGGACATGCATTTCTGAATAATGTTCATCCAATGACATAAAGCAAGCCTAAAAAACATTATTCCGTGGAAGATAAGTGCTTGCCTAGAGACTGCGGAACCCAAAGACCCTGGCACTACGAATCCGTTGGGATCAATATTGTACCCCAACCTGTTTGACTGGCAACCGTCATAATTATAAAACTCGGATCCGGCAACTGCAGTGGCACTCTCTGAGTCAACCACCGAATGTTTGCCCCAATCTGAATCTCTTGCTACACTTGATAGACAAGAGATTGGATTGCTGAAAAGTTGCCGTCGAAGAGAAGCTTCTCCGAGACCGAAGAGACTCTGAGAGTTCTTCACCTTACTATCCACGCGCGTGGATGTAGCTAGGGCTGCGTCACGTCTAACCAACTCCAGGTTGCCACTGAAGGGCGGAGTTATACGTGGACAAACTACTGCCCTTGAAAGAAATCACATTGAGGATCATATCCCGGAATTCTTTCTCTTGAAGACGTAATGATAACGCCTCAGTAAGGTGGACTACGTATGATAAAGCGTCTAAGTTAAGTCTATTAGACATCATTGTCGTTTCCAACATTGTGGTTGGAAAAGACATAGACGGCGAAAAAGATAATTTCCAGTCTTTAACCCTGCCGTCTAAACACATATAAACTCTCGGTATGCCCTGTTCTGCCAAAATAAATTATTCCTAGAAATGATAAAAGGCAGAATTGAGCATTGCGGACAAGAAACTAAATTATCATGCTTGGTAGCAGGCTTATATATATATAGCGTCAATAAATAATACAAATGTTCTAATGACATTATTGGACTGCGTCGGTAAGTCAGGGACAATGTCCCTGAACCGATCCAAAATTCCGTGTCCAATGACGCTATAAGTCTCTTATCCAACATCGCAGCAATGTAGTCCGAAGGAACAACCACTGGAAGATAATGCCGGAAGAAATGTATGGCAGCTTCCGTTGTTCCGAAAGGGAAAACTCGAAATCGTCCGAATCCCTTTCACCATCATGTCGGACCCTATAAAGCGTTCGGTCGTCCGAACCTGATGCAACAGCGGAGCGCACCGACCCAGCGCCATCGGATAATTCCTGATCCGACCGAGAAACTGTCGATTGCTGGGATGCTGCGATAAACTGTGCTAACTTGGATAGCACGTCCGTCACTGAGGCCTGTGGAGAAGCGGTCTTACGATGCATTGCCGCTGGAAGCTCCGTGATCGTTACCCCATGCATACTTCTATTATGCGAGCGAACAGAGTGTATAGGCCTTGTGTCCCTTGGCTACCGGATGGCGTGACCTGTTCGCCGTGGAATCACTGCATGACGAAACTGGTCGGATACTCGAGGTCACGTAGCCAATGTGCGGTCGTGTGCGCTGCTGTGAGGATGAGGAAGCATTATCGACAGTCTCTCGGACTGTCAATATAACGGAGCGTCCCGAGCGGCGGACATATGCTCCGAATGCGAAATATCTGAACCACAACAAGCGGCCCCCAATGTTGTTGTACGAGAGAGGGACCTCTCTTGCTCACAGCCCGGACGGACCTGGACGAGCCAGGAACCGGACTAACAGGCTTCCTCCGATCTGTCCTCAATCCGTCGTCACTGGGTGAGAACTAAAGTTATTATAGTGCTCGCATCACCCAAATCTCCTTCCTAGACCGCAACGGACAAACCCGGCTGCCGAACCATTCGATGAATGGACGCTACACCGGGTGGGCAAGCGAATGTCACTCCGTCGATCCTACAAGGGACCTCTTAGGCGATAGACATATTCCATGAGCACTTATTGCCGCTAGCTCTTCATTAACTATGACGACAGAGGCACACTTTGAAAGACATCTCCGTAACTTTGCGAACAAGAAACCAGAAATGCTTGGTAATAGCAAGCATATAATAATAATATATAGCGTCGTTCAATAATTCGAAAGTTTGTGTGACATTATTGGACTATGTCGGAACTGAGGGACGATGTCCCTGAACCGAACCAAAAATTTCTAAGTCCACCGACGCTATCAGTTTCTTATCCGGCATCGCAGCATTCTGGTCCGACGAAAGAGCCTGTAGAAGATAAAGTCAGATGACATACACAACAGCATATGTTGTTCCGAAAGGGAAAGCTCGAAATCCTCCGAATCCCTTTCAGCATCCCGTCGGACCGGATGAAATTTTCGGACGTCCGTACCTGCTTCCGCGGAGCGTCCCAACCCAGCATCGTCAGATAATACATGATGCGACAGATTCAGTTGTTGCTGGGATGCTGCGATAAGCTGTGCTATTTGGGATAGCATGTCCGTCACCGAGGCCTGTGCAGTAGCGGTCTTACGATGCATTGCCGCCGGAAGCTCCGTGTACGTTGACTCCCGCACACTTTCTTATGCGAACGTCCGGAGTCTGCAGGCCTCGTGTCCCTGGCTACCGGATGGTATGACCTGGTCACCGATGATTCTCCGATTGGCGAAGCTGACTGGATATCCGAGGTCACATAGCCAAGAGCGGTCATGTGCGCTACCATGAGAATGAGGAAGCCTTATTGACAGTCTCTCTGGACTGACTATATGTCGGAGCGTCTCGCTCGCCGTCCGGATGGACCTGGACGAGCTAGGAACCGGACTAAAAGGCTTCCTCCGTTCTCCCTCTAATCCGCCGTCACTGGGTGTGCATTTGGTTGATTTATAGTGCTTGCATCACCCCAAAACTCCTTCTAGACCTTAACGGACGAACCTGGCTGCCGAACCATTCGATGAATGGATGCTACACCGGGCGAGCTAGCGGACGTCAAAGGCCGTCGAACCTACTAGGGTCCTCTTAGGCAATTGGCGTATTTACATGAGCACTTTTCCGCTAGCTCTTCATTAATTGTGATGACGGAGGCACACTTTTGGAAGACATCACGGATACATCACCCTAATCTTGATCGTCTGAAATAGAAATTGATAAAGTAGAGTGACCCTGCGGGGAAAGGACCGGAATGTCCAATTCCCCACTAACATACCGTGACACACGCTTCCCATGTTGTCATCGAAAATATCACATACAGAACAGGAGCTAGTGCGAGTACACTGACTACATATACAATGATTATAAAAGTCAGAGGAAGATTTCCTCTTATTACAATTGACCAAAATCCTTTCAATGTGAAAAGAAAACAAAGTCCTAGTACACGCACCAACCCCTGACAATCAAAATACATAATAATATGATCCATTAACATGGAAAAAATAATTGAAATCAAAAAATTTTGAAAAAATATTTTTTCAGAACAGCCCAAGTTTCTGAAAAGTAACGTTGAGCCCCAATGGATCCCAAGCCTAAGTGTGGACAAAAATTTTAAAAATATTTTAAACAATTTATGCAACACTTACGAACAATAATAATGTATCTAGTTATGATTAAATTAACATCAAGATATTATTTTCAAGAAATCCCCCCTCACACAGAGGGCTGTTGTAAATGTAAACAATAAGTGTAAAAACACTAGAATAAGACTCCAGGCACCCAGGCCCGAAATCAGTTACCAATAATACACTATCTGATGCAAAACAGAGACTTCCAGGGAAGAAACTGCAGAACATCAGATGGTAGATGCAGAACACTACGCCTAACCACCCATAGATGAAGACGTAAACATGGGAAAAAGAACAGAATTCATTCTGTTATTCAGCTAAAACTCCCAAGAAATTTTAGTAATAAAATTACAGAAAATATGCCAAAAGCATGGGAGAATAGCAAGAGGGGACTTAAAGGAAAGGGAGAGAGGAAAACACTGAACAAGCAGTGTAACTTGATAACAAGAATGACAACAAAATGGCTGCTGCCTCGAAAATAGGTAACTTAACATAATTTCATTAAAAAGTTAAAAAATTTATAGTAATTTATATATTTTTTATACTTACCAATGACCCAGACATAGCTGGTGCTAACTCTTAAAATATAGGGCCAAACACAAATTTTGCCCCCCAATCCCCAAAATTTGCATCTAAAACTAAAGAAAACATGTCCTGAAAGGCCCTCCACACTTCGCCCCTACTGCGCATGCGCAGTGTCAAGGACGTTCCGAAATTGGCGCCATTAATCATTCTAATAACCAGTGCCTGGTAAGCGCTATGTACTCAGCGGGGAGGCAAGAGTTCCCAACTCCTGGGAGGGCCATCCCCGTCTGGGTCATTGGTAAGTATAAAAAATATATAAATTACTATAAATTTTTTAACATTTTTATACTGTACCAATGACCCAGACATAGCTGAATAGTAAAAAGGCTGGAGGGCCAAGGACATAGAGCAAAATGGAATACGCTCAATAAAATAAAATAGAGTCATCCCCTGTAGGGAAAAGAAGTAATAGGCCTTACATGTATCTTTCTTATTTATGATAAATTAGAAAGATACAACACCTTCCAAAAATTGAGCTTCATACATCCATGTACTCTATTAATATCCAATAATCCTTATACTAATAATTTTTAAAGTAAGCCAATAATAAAGTAAGTCTAGAGAATAGAGACTCTTATACTTCTAAAAGTGTGTGAGAATTGCATAATCATGTCCGTTGACATATGCAATATTCAAAGGCTATACTTTAAAAACTAAGACTTGAATGAATTTTATAAACTTAAACTTCTCACTAAACAACCATACCAATAACAGCTCAGAATTACTAACTCCGGAGGAGGTATCCCCTTGTTTTCATAGTAAAAACAGGTGACCCAAGGGAACACCCTCCCCCCCCCCCCCCCCCTTTTTCTTGCCCTGGGTCAAATAGCCCAGAGCGAAGAGGGCAGCCGAACGGAGACACTGCCGAAACAGACAGCCTACCTAGCTATAGTAGCAACTGTTAAGAGAATGACATTCTGAGCAGTAGATAATAGACCTAACAATAGAGGCCTCCAGAAATGGACTCGATATTTCTGAGATAAAATTCATGAATGGATGGCTGAGCGCAATGAGCAGCCTTCAAAAATCTATAATAGCAACACTATTAATGTAAGCCCAAGAAGTAGAAGAACTCTTACTTCATGAGCCGAAATCTTAAGCACAACTGCTAAGCTAATGATATACCATAAGCAATACGCTAGTTAATAGAAACCATTAACAATAAAATGGAGCGTAACGTCCTTCTACTAGACATCAAAGACAGAAGAAGCTTACGCCCTTGTAATAAACAGATATCTGTTTATAAATACATAAACTGTACCCGGAAAGAGTAAAGGCCTATGCCCATACGAAGACGGAAGGACCTTAAAATAATAGGTTCCGGATAATAGGAGCCTAACTCTTATGCAACAATCCAACCTAAATAGTAACGGAAGTATTGATTCCGAAACTATGAAAGTGAAAATCATCCATCGATAGTGCATGAAACTCACTGACTCTACAGTAAAAGAGAAACCAACAGAATTACTGTCAAAAAGGTCAGAATTTGAAAACTACTGTTTCCAGAGGCTCAAATGATTACTTAGCTAAATAAGAACCGAAGTTAAAATCCGTATAGGAATTTAATCTAAAGATTCTAAGTCTATTTATCAAAAAGTTACTAACTGACTTAGATAAAGAGACAAAAGACTCAATTGTAAACTATAGTAGAGTGCATAGGTATGAGGTAACATAAACCTATAACCTAAATAACACAGGCTGCAGTAGATCTTGTGAAACAAGTATACTAAAAAATAGCAATGAGTAGTATGGAGGGATCAACCATATGAACATAATGATCCCTACACCACGACGGAAGAGCCTCCACTTTAGTCGCATAGAATAGCGAAGAAGAGGATCTCCTATAGTAAGAAATCGCGTCCAAAGCTCGTCCAGTACAGTGCATACAATGCAATACGGACCACACAACGGAATACATGAAGGTTGCGACCTTGCTGGTTGTGATAAAGATGACACGATTTACCCAGTGAAAAAAGATCCTCACATAGAGGAAGATTTCACGTTAAGATCCACAGTAGACAAGAGAGTAAATTACTCATGATCTCTGTGAAGATAGAGATGCTATCAACAGAAATGTATAGTGGTTGTTTATCTTAGCAATACCTGCTAAAACAACAGCGCCGGAGGATACGCGTATCCTATCATTCCGTCCTATAGATCAATAGAGCGTTAACAGTATTAGCTCAGAGATCTGGACAAGCCAACACATACGTCTGCAACTGATTAGCAAGCTGTGTCATAAATAAAACATCATTGGGCGCTCCCATAGATAGCAAATCTGATTAAATACTTGTTTGTTGAGAGTCCATTCTGACAGCAACAAGCGACCCGTAAGAGAACGGGAGTGCGATAAAACAATCAGACGACCCAGAATATGACGGACCAAAACTGAACTTGGTGTACTATAACCAACAGACGGATTCTTTCCATTAAATTGAATAACGGAAACGAAAGAGTGCCTCCCTGGTTCCGGAGATACGCCACTACTGTTGAATTAAAGGACAGGAATTTGGGCATGCGTTTCTGAATAATGTTCATGCAATGACATAAAGCAAGCCTAAAAAACATTATTCCGCGGAAGTTAAACTGATAACTAAAAGACTGCGGAACCCAAAGACCCTGGCACTTCGAATCCGTAGGGATCAGTATATATCCCAATCTGTTTGACTGGCAACCGTCATAACAGCCACACTCGGGTCCGGCAACTGCGGCGGCACTCTCTGAGTCAACCACCGAATGTTTGCCCCAGTCTGAATCTCTTGTAACACTAGATAGACAAGAGAATGTATAATTCTAGCAATTCATGGATTGCCGGAAAGTTGCCGTCGAAGAGAAGCTCCTCCGAGAACGAAGCGACTCTGAGAGAGTTCTTAACCTACTATCCACGCGTGGATGTAGCTAGGGCTGCATCACGTCTAACCAACTCCAATCAGCCACTGAAGGGCGGAGTTATACGTGAACAAACTACTGCCCTCAAAAGAAATTACATTGAGAATAATATCCCGTAAATCTTTTCTTGAAGACGTAATGATAATGCCTCAGTAAGGCGGATTACGTATAATAAAGCGTCTAAGTTAAGTCTACTATACATAATGTCGTTCCCAACATTGAAATTGGAAAAGACATAAACGGCGAAAAAGAATATATGCAGTCTTTAATCACCGTCTAGACGCATATGAACTCTCGGTATGCCCTGCTCTGCCAAAATAAACTATAAGTAAAAAAGATAAAATGGCAGAAATGAGCCACGCGGACAAGAAACTAAACTATCATGCTTAGTAGCAGGCTTGTATATATATATATAAATATATAGCGTCGAAAAATAAAACACATGTTGTAATGACAATATTGGACTGCGTCGGTAAGTCAGGGACAAAGCCCCTGTACCGATCGAAAAATCCGAGTCCAATGACGCTATAAGTCTCTTAACCAAGATCGCAGCAATGAAGTCCGAAAAATAATCACTGGAAGAAATGCCAGAAGATAAGAAAGGCATCTTCCGATACTACTAAAGGGAAAACTCGAAATCTTTCGAATCCCTTTCGCCATCCTGTCGGACCCTGTAAAGCGTTCGGTCGTCCGTAGCTTGATGCAACCGCGGACCGCACCGACCCAGCGCCGTCGGATAATTCCTGATTCGACCGAGAAACCGTCAATTGCTGGGATGCTGCGAAACAACTGTGCTAACTCGGATAGCACGTCCGTCACTGAGGCCTGAGGAGCAGCGGTCTTACGATGCATTGCCGCAGGAAGCTCCGAGATCGTTACCCCGTGCATACTTCCAATATGCGAGCGAACGGAGTGTATAGGCCTCGTGTCCCTTGGCTACCGGATGGCGCGACCTATTCGCTGTGGAATCACTGAATGCCGAAACTGATCGGATACTCGAGGTCACGTAGCCAATGTGCGGTCGTGTGCCCTGCTGTGAGGATGAGGAAGCATTAAAGACAGTCTCTCGGACTGTCAATATAACGGAGCGTCCCGAGCAACGGACATATGCTCCGAATGTAAAATATCTGAACCACAACATGCGGTCCCCTATGTTGTTGGCTTCCTCCGATCTGTCCTCAATCTGCCGTCACTGGGTGAGTACTAAAGTAATTAAAGTGCTCGCATCACCCAAATCTCCTTCCTAGACCGCAACGGACGAACCCGGCAGCCGAACCATTCGATGAATGTACGCTACACCGGGTGAGCTAGCGAATGTCACTCCGTAAGCGATAGACATATTCCATGAGCACATATTGCCGCTAACTCTTCATTAACTATGACGACAGAGGCACACTTTTGAAAGACATCTCCATAACTCTTCGAACAAGAAACCAGAAATGCTTGGATAGCAAGCATAAAATAATAATATATATAGCGTCGTTCAATAATTCGATAGTTTGCGAGACATTATTGGACTATGTCGGAACAGAGGGACGATGTCCCTGAACCGAACCAAAAATTTCTAAGTCCACCGACGCTATCAGTTTCTTATCCGGCATCGCAGCATATGTTGTTCCGAAAGGGAAAGCTTGAAATCCACCGAATCCCTTTCGGTATCCGTCGGACCGGATGAAAATTTTCGGACGTCCGTACCCGCTTCCGCGGAGCGTCCCGACCCAGCATCGTCGGATAAAATATATGCGACAGATTCAGTTGATGCTGGGATGCTGCGATAAACTGTGCTATTAAGGAAAGCACGTCCGTTCCCGAGGCCTGTGCAGTAGCGGACTTACGATGCATTGCCGCTGGAAGCTCCGTGTACGTTGACTCCCGCACACTTCCTATGCGAACGTCCGGAGTCTGCAGGCCTCGAGTCCCCGGCTACCGACCCAGCGCTGTCGGATAATTCTCGATCCGACACCGTTTCTGTCGGCTGCTGGGATGCTGCGATAAGCTGTGCTATGTGCACAAGAATGTCCGGCGTCGAGACCTGCGGAGGCGCAGACTATCGCTGCTTCGCCGAGGGTAGCTCCGCATCAGATGGCTCCCGCATACTTCCTATGCGAACGTCCGGAGTCCATCGGTCTCGAATCCCTGGCTGTCGGATGGTGTGACCTGGTCGCCGAAGAATCCTTGATCGGCGAAGCTGGTAATATATCGGCGGTCACGCAGCCAAGGTGCGGTCGTGTGCGCTGACGAGAAGAGGAAGCCTTAGCAGTCTCAGCGGACTGCCTATACAACGGAGCGTCCCGAGCGACGGACGTATGCTCCGCTAACGACACATTTGTACCACAACATCTGGGGCCAGATGTTGTTGAACGAGAGAGGGGCCTCTCTCGCTTGCCGTCCGGATGGACCGGAACGAGCTATGAACCGGACTAAAAGGCTTCCTCCGTTCTCCCTCCGATCCGCCGTCACTGGGTGTGCATTAAGTTAATTTTATAGTGCTCGCATCACCCCAAAATTCCTTCTAGACCGCAACGGACGAACCCGGCTGCCGAACCATTCGATGAATGGACGCTACACCGGGCGAGCTAGCGGACGTCAAAGGCCGTCGAACCTACTAGGGTCCTCTTAGGCAATTGGCGTATTACATGAGCACTTTTCCGCTAGCCCTTCATTAATTGTGACGACGGAGGCACACTGTTGGAAGACATCACAGATACATCACCCTAATCTTGATCGTCTGAAATAGAAATTGATAAAGTAGAGTGACCCTGCGGGGAAAGGACCGGAGTGTCCAAATCCCCAACAACATACCGTGACATACGCTTCCCATATTGTCATCGAAATCATACGATACAGAACAGGAGTTAATGCGAGTACACTGACCACATACAGAATGATAATAAGGTCAGAGGAAGACTTCCTCTTAAAACAATTGATAAATATCCTTTCAATGTGAAAAGAAAACAAGTCCTGGTACTCGCACTAACCCCTGGCAATCAAAATACATAATAATAATATGATCCATTAATATAGAAAAAATAATTGAAATCAAAATATTTTGAAAAAATATTTTTTCAGAACAGCCCAAGTTTCTGAAAAGTAACGTTGAGCCCCAATGGATCCCAAGCCTAAGTGTGGACAAAAATTTTAAAAATATTTTAAACAATTTATTCAACACTTACGAACAATAATAATGTATCTATTTATGATTAAAATAACATAAAGATATTATTATTTAGAAATCCCCCCCTCACACAGAGGGCTGTTGTAAATGTAAACAATGAGTGTAAAAACACTAAAATAAGACTCCAGGCACCCAGGCCCGAAATCAGTTACCAAAAATACACCATCTGATGCAAAACAGAGACTTCCAGGGAAGAAACTGCAGAACATCAGATGGTAGATGCAGAACACAACGCCTAACCACCCGTAGGTGAAGACGTAAACATGGGGAAAGAACAGAATTCATTCTGTTATTCAGCTAAAACTCCCAAGAAATTTTAGTAATAATAATTACAGAAACTATGCCAAAAGCATGGGAGAATAGCAAGGGGGAACTTAAAGGACAGGGAGAGAGGAAAAACACTTGAAAAAACAGTGTAACTAAATAATCAGAATGACAACAAAATGGCTGCTGCCTTGAAAATAGGTAACTTAACATAATTTCATTAAAAAATTTTAAGTTACAGCCCTGATAATATTCTGTCACACATTCTTTTCCTCTCCTCCTTTTCTATCCTCCTTAGAATCACCATTTCACTAATATTTATGTGTCTGGCATCATTTAAACTGAGATTTAAAAGCACAAAGATCAGTCAGATGTTAACTGATGAAGGGCCAAACTTAGAATGATTAATGGCGCCAATTTCGGAACGTCCTTGACACTGCGCATGCGCAGTAGGGGCGAAGTGTGGAGGGCCTTTCAGGACATGTTTTCTTTAGTTTTAGATGCAAATTTTGGGGATTGGGGGGCAAAATTTGTGTTTGGCCCTATATTTTAAGAGTTAGCACCAGCTATGTCTGGGTCATTGGTACAGTATAAAAATATTTTAAGTTACAGCCCTGATAATTTTCTGTCACACATTTTTCCTCTCCTCCTTCTATATCCTCCTTAGAATCACCATTTCACTAATATTTATGTGTCTGGCATCATTTAAACTGATTTAAAATTTGTGTTTGGCCCTATATTTTAAGAGTTAGCACCAGCTATGTCTGGGTCATTGGTACAGTATAAAAATTTAAAAGTCCTATCTGGCCCTCCATACATTTACTCTCCGTGCATGCACAGACGTCAGGAAGTGACCGGAATTGGCGCCAACATCATTCTTTGTAGAAGAGAGTACTACATAAAAATTCAGCGGGGAGGTATGAGTGCCCACTCATGGGAGGGCCATCTCTGTCTGGGCCACTGATAAGTATAAAAAATATACAAATTACTATGAATTTATAATATTTTTACACTGTAAACCAATGGCCCAGACTAGCTGAATCATAATAAGGTGGAGGGCCTAGGACTTCAGAATTAGTAGATCAACATAGTTCCAATCTTGTAATCCAAGGTGAAAGGAAATTAAAATTATTAGGAATTACCTGTATTTCTCTCTATACAGTAATAGAGAAGACATATCATACAAAAGGAGCCCAGTTCAAGTAATTCTGTGTACTTAGCATGAAGACTATGCTAATTGGATGTAACGACTAAGACCCAAAAACTAGGATGGCGTATTTGAGAATGAGAGAACATCCCCCACAAACATACGTCATATACAATAAAACTCCAGCTGTATGCAGGATATAATTACGGTCAAAACAGCTTCCGTCATAGTTAATGCCACTTCAGAAGTTAAGGCTGTAGCAACAATCATGGTAATTAATATTGCCCACTATATAACATGCAGCAGAGACGGCATACACAGATAGGTCGAAAAGCAGTGGTATAATATATAACATACACATGTCCAATCGAACCACAATGAACGATCTCTGGAGAGTAAACACACTTCCGAGGTAACCCACAGGCGACCCCATTCAGGTGTACAATAAATTCCAGTAACAACACTCCCTGACGTGTACTATCCGATATCTATGACAGTACACACGTGTGAATATACGAGTTTAATACCGACATGAACAGAAACCTGGATCTAGAAATGGAAGTAGGTATGATTAACATGCTCCGACCTGGACCGCCCCCAAATTAATTCATAATTTCTAAGGTCCATAACATACAATAAGCATCAGCCTAATGATTTTTATGGGCATGAGCATTAAAATCCTGCATGTAATCATCTGAATACCAGTTAACTGGTTATGCAGCTTCCGAGGTACCCAAAAACTAGCAATTTATTTATGATGAAATATGCGCTCGTATATATGACATATAGACGAATAATCACAGGAAAACCACCAACTAAAAAGTGGATGTGCCCATGAAGTTGCCATAGAACATGACCCAGTTGCCAATTGAGAAGTGAAGAAATGCATGTATGTATTAAAACTCATACGAGGCTTGGGGAAGAAAACTATGTCTTGCCTGGTCTTGCCTCTAACCACATTGGTGGTGTGTGTGTGTGGAAGGGGGGCTTTCGAAGTCGTATCGAACCCTCCTCACCCACAATACTTAATCGTTCTTGTGTTAGGCATAACATAATATAGGAACCACAATGGTTCCCTCACGTCTAACCGACTCCATTATGCCACTATGGGTGGAGAAGAACAAAAACTTCCCCTGATAAAGAAGGTCCTCTCATGGAGGAAGCTTCTGGGGAATGTCCCATAACAGACACTTGAGAAGACTGATCCAGAGGTACTACTAGTAGGATTCACAACAAGACTGTTTGATCTTAAACACAAACTTCTGAATCAAATGAATTGGAGGATACACGTATCCTATCATCCATCCCCATGAGATCGGCAGAGCTTCTACTGCATACACTCAATTTTCTGGGCATGGCAACACAAACGACGGTAACTGATTGTTCCAGTACGTCGCAAACGGATCTATCATGGGGCGATCCCTCTGAAACAAATCTGTCCAAATACTCGCTTGTTGAGTGTCCACTCCAATTGCAACAGGTGACCTTCCCGAGAGAGTGAGTCTGCTAGTACATTCAGACGACCCAGTATATGACGGATAGAAAGATGAACATGATGATTCATGACATATTAGGAAAATCTTTGTTAGTTGGCATAAAGGAAATGAAAGGTGCCACCCTGGTTCCCGATGTATGCTACTACTGTTGAGTTGTCCGACCAAATTGAACATGGACGTCCGTTATTATGTGAATCCAATGTTGTAGCACTAGCTATAATTAACATCATCTCATTGATGTTTATGTGTATCTCCTGAAACCGGGGGTCCCAAAGGCCCTGACACTTCAAGACTGAGGGACTTAGGGTCGCACCCCAACCTGTCTGACTCACATCCGTCATAATCGTGAAAGCCGGATCCGGAAGTTGCAGCATAACTCCCTGAGTTAACCACTGGATATCTGCCCAATTTGAACCCTTGTTTTACTATGTCTGTTAAAACAATACTGGTTTAAACGAAAGCATCTTCACACTCCAGTTCTGGGTGAAGAATATCTGGAGGGGATGTGAGTGAAGGTGGCCCATCGGAATGAGATCCACAGCCGCTCCGCACAACTCGAACAGTCGCATGAATTCCCTCACTATTAATGTGTCTGAGTGTAGACAAAAGCGAGCAAAACAACTAACTATTTTCGCTCTGGGTAACGGCTGATGAACCAGATTGTTGTGAGTCTCAAAGCTCATTTCCAAGTGAGCGAACAACTTGGACTGAGCTATATCTGACTCTTTTTCTCGAGACGTCGGAACAAAAGAAGCAGACTCTAAACATTGTTCTGAAGAATAATTCTGTTGCCGTATCTTTGTAGAATGTCATCCAAGTAAGCCAACATTACCGCAGATGAATGAGCTCGGAAGTATGACATTACCAAGTTCATTATACGAGTGAATGCCCAGGGAGCCAGGTTCAGACCAAAGCACATTTTCTGAACTGATACACCTTCCCTTGTACGGCGAACAGCAGGTACTTTCTGAATGCCGGATGTACCAGGACATGAAAGTACGCGTCTTTTAGATCTATACTTGCTGCATAGTCATTCACTCAAATGCTCGCTTTTACCGACCATATGGTCTTCTCCATATAGAATTTTGGAGCTACGATAAGCTTGTTTATCCAGCTCAAGTCTATTACTGGTCGGAACGAGCTGTCTGGCTTCGGTACAAGGAACAGGTGACTGTAAAAACCCTGAGATTCCTGATTCTCGGCGACCTCTATTGCTTCCTTTAATAATAGACCCTGTACCTCCGCTAGGAGAGACTCTCTTTTTGAAAGGATCCGATGTAAGATCTGTCCAACACAGACATATTGTTAGTGGGGGTGTCTCTCGGAATGTTAGCCGTAGGCCGTCCGAGGCTACACTTCTCACCCACTGATCTTCCGTGACTGCTGTCCTGATGATACCGTTCCGCCAACTGGCAAGCAATAGAGGTCTTGAACATCACCTGTATGACCTGCGAGGCTTACGGGAGGAGAAACTACGTCCTCCCTGTGAAGAAGCTTGTCCCGTCGGCCTAGGGGCATCTGACTGATAGTCCCGATCAGACCTACGCCCCTTTCCCGAGTCGCTATATTGACGACCTCCAGAGTAATGTAAGAGGGCTTCATGTACCCTCATGAGGAGTTCCCTTTAGACATTTAGATCTGGAACATCCTCCTTTACTCTTGTCTGCTGAAGCAGGTTGATGAGATGCAACTTCAATAGCAGATCACTTGACGCTTTCTTAATAGCCTGATCATAGACTGACGAAAGTTTGTCGTCCAGTTGAGACGTTGCACCATAGCTCTGGTAAGGTGTTCTGCGTAAGACATTGCTTCCAAATTCGCTCTACTTGATGAAATTGCTGTTGTAAATGTGTCTGAGTGAATAGTGAATGATGCAGGCAAGGATACATCTAGATCTCCAGCCTGCTCATTCAAATGCAGAGGAGCTCTCTGAACATCTTCTCCAACCGTTTTTAAATGAACGTAGTCCATGAAACGGTATGTTTATGGAAGATGTAGTTAAGAAACTGCCCTTTCCTCACACTCGAGAGGAGAATACGGCGTCATCTACATGGTTGAAGGCCTGCGACACCTACCTAGGCTGAACCTGAAAAGAAAGAACTTCTTCCTTTGTCTGTATAAATCTGTGTCCAACGATGCCAGCGGTTTCTCACTTATCGTCGCAGCATTCTGATTCGTTGGAGCAAATTCAGGGTAATATTGATGGATGAAATCCATCGCAAGCCTGTGCTGTTCCTAAAGGGAAGGGTAATCCTCTTCCTTATCCCTTTCACCATCCGAGATAATCAGTTGCGAATCTCGGTCCATTGCATCTGCGTGAACAGACGACTGGACCGACCCAGCACCGTCCGACAGCTCAGGTTCGGAGTCTGAGGGAGGCTGCATCTGAACTTGCTGGGGTGCTGCGACCAGCTGCGCATTCTGTGATAGCAAGTCTGTCATCGAGGCCTGAGGAGCAGCGGTCTTCTGTTTCCTAGACGCTTGCTGCTCCTGGGACGGTGTGTCGGAGATGGATCTCTTCTCCGAATGCATCCCGATGATAGAGGCCTTGTCTCCCTAGCTACCGTATGGTCCGACTTCATGGGCAAAGAGTGGTCCCTTCTTCATGCAGCAGGCTGAATATCCGAAGTTGGGTAGCTAGGATGCGGTCGTGTGTGCTTTAATAACATAGTGGAGGAAGCTGTGACTGATGCCGACTGAGCGGTGCTCTGTCTCGTGCAAGTTTCCAACCAGAAAACTTCATTTCGGCTTGTGAAACGTAGCGGAGGAAGCTGTGACTGAAGCCGACCCCGGCTGCAGACTAAACAGAGCATCCCGAGTGGAGGGCGGACATATGCTCCGGCTCGTGCAAGTTTCTCATAACAACATTTGGTCCCAAATGTCTGTTAGGTTAGAGAGGGGCCTCTCCCGTTCGCAGTCTGTTAGACCTCGCCGAGTACAAGAAACTTGCTGATTTCCTCCCTATTTCCGTCGTGGCTGGGTCAGCTTATTTATATTAAAGTGCTAGCTCTACCCACATCTACAGTTCCTTCGACCACAATGGACTACCCGGCATCACAGCACCCACGGACGGAGTACCGCTTCACCGGTCGAGCTAGCTGCTTGCAAGGGATTAAAACCCTTAACAAAAGGCCCTAACTCTTGCAATCATGATCATTGCAGCTAGCTCTATATGCTCAACAGAGCACGACGACGGTAGCACACTTGGATGGGTGTCAGAATATCATCACCATGTTCATGTTCCTCTGAAATAGAAACTGACAAAATGAATTATAACGCGGTGAGAGGCCTGGCCTCAGAACCTCACTGCCAACAACATACCGCGACACCCGTCTCCAACATTAGTCATTCCAGTGAACACAAGAATGACAAGAGTCCACAGGAGTGCATCGACTAAAGTCGATATCAGACCTCCGAACACCACAACAAAATATATCTAATTAAGATACATGAATAATAGCAATCAACATTAAATTCAGAATATTTTTTGGAAAACTTTTTCCTGAAAAAATGCCTAAGTTCCCAAAGGGAACATTAAGAGCCCAAAGGCATCCCGATAGAGCCTAAGTGTGGACAAAATCCAAATTTTTTGAGCTACACTACTGGAATAATAATTCATGTATTCTACAGTAATTCTACAGTAATAGAATATAAAAAACTACCTGTACATGAGGACGTTGTCAATGTAAACAACGTCAATGTAAACAAGACATCAGGCACACAAAAAGGCCCAAAGTCAGAAACCAATTTAAATGCTACCAGATGCAAAGCTAGATCTTCATACGAAGAAGAAACGATACATCTGATAGAAGATGCAAGATTAAACGACCTAACATCCCTATGGTGAGGACGTAACCATGGGAAAAAACAGAATAATATTCTGTAATAAATGTTAAACTCTCAAGAAATTTAATAAAAAATTTCAATAAAAAATAGCCAAAAAGCTAACAAGAAGAGTTCATGGAAGGATAGGGAAGGAATACTTAACAAACAGTGGAATAATCCTTAACAAAAATGATGATGTCAGGCATATGTCCCGAAATTGGGAAACATAAAATAATTTTCTAATTATTATAAAGTTACAGCCCTGAATGTCTAAAACCACCGTTGAACACTTCCATCATCCAATAACAGCCTTGGATCCACCAATTCTTGCATTGATTGGTGTCTGGCATCCTCAAAAAAGGAGATTTTAAAGCACAGATGTCAGTTCATTGTTTCTGACTTTAGGGCCCAACAAAGAAAGATGTTTGCGCTAATTTCGGTCACTTCCTGGAGACTGCGCATGCACAGAGAGTAAAAGCATGGAGGACCAGATAGGACTTTTAATTTTCGGTTTTGAGAGCAAATTTGGGGGATTGGGAGGTTCAAAATTTGTGTTTGGCCCTTGATAACTTTGAGATTGCACCAGCTAAGTCTGGGCCATTGGGTTATAGTATAAAAATATTAAAGCCGATCAGCTTTACATGGCAGGGATAAAAAGCATGGTTTATGGAAGTGTCAACAAAACATACCTTTTCATCCAAATCAAACTCCTGCATTTCCATGTTCATCTGCCGTTTCCTCAAACCAAGAGACAACTTATCTCTGGCATGCAAAAACCACAATATGGAGCAAAAGTCCTGAAAACTGGCCATGATTATGTTTACCGATTCTGTATTCTGGTATCCAACAATGCTTGAGGTAAAAGAATTATACTGTTTAATAATTTCTGGTAAATTCAAACAGGGTCCTTCAGTTGTCACCTATTCAATTGAAAAGAAAAATAATCTATTAATCATTCACATTGCCAAACAGCATAATAATTTTAATGACAAGATAAACATGCTTGTATCAATGAAGGACCATATGCTACGGTTTGGAAGAAAAAGAAAAAACAAACCAAATTTCAGATGCAAGTTGTTTTTAATCGAGTTTTCAAAAAAAACTGGACTGCTGGTATGTCGAGGGTCAGATGCCGGACAGGTGGGCGGGCATATGGTTGGTTGGGCAGGCAGTCCTTTTTGCATATAACTTAGTTGTTTCCAGATGGATTTTAATAATATTTGGTATGTGACTTGATATGCATGTTCAACACCCGATGATGTGAAATAGGGCATGTCTATGCTTTTTCACAAGAGTTATGGCCCTTTCTTAAAATCAACTAATTTTGAGCTTGATAGTGCTATAACTTCAACAAACGTCAACCGATTTGACTGATATTTGGCACATGGGTTTCAAGGAACAATGTCTTGATCGAGTTAGAAAACGGGCTCAGTCCGATGTATGTTTTTAACAAGAGTTATGGCCCTTTGTTAAAATCATCTAATTTTCAGCTTGATAGAGCGATAATTTCAACAAACGTCAACTGATTTGACTGGATATATGGCACAAGGGTTTCAAGGAACAATGTCTTGATCGAGTTAGAAAACGTGCTCAGTCCGATGTATGTTTTTAACAAGAGTTATGGCCCTTTGTTAAAATCATCTAATTTTCAGCTTGATAGAGCGATAATTTCAACAAACGTCAACTGATTTGACTGGATATATGGCACAAGGGTTTCAAGGAACAATGTCTTGATCGAGGTCGAAAATGGGCTCAGTCTGATGTACAGTTTTCACAAGAGTTATGGTCCTTTGTTAAAATTGACTAATTTTGAGCTAGATAGCGTGATAAATTCAACAAACGTCAACCGATTTGAATGATATTTGGCACATGGGTTTCAAGGAACAATGTCGTGATCGAGTTCGAAAATGGGCTAGGTCAATGTATGGCAGCAGAGTTAATGGGCTGACCTGGTCATTTTCTTTTCAAATTTTGTGCTCAATAGCGTGATAACTTGAACAAACATCAACTGATTCAATTCCTTTTTTTATGTGTGGTTTCAAGAAACATTTTCTTGATCGAGTTTGAAAATGGGTCCAGTCCAATATATATATGGCAGCAGAATTATTAGGCTGACTTTGTCATTTATTGCAAATTTTGTGCTTGATAGCGCTATAACTTGAACAAATGTTAACCTATTTGATTCTTTTTTTATTATATGGGTTTCAAGGAAAATTGTCTCGATCGAGTTCGAAAATGGGCTTGGTCGGATATACAGCAGCAAAATTATTGCACTGACTTTGTCATATTTTGCAAATTAGTTATTTAGATGAAAGTGTCAATGACACTATAGCTCAACTTGTCAAGACATGTACATGTACAGTATGTGACACAGCAATGACAAACATCTAGGTAATGACCTGATAACAAAGGTACATAAAAAGTATTGTAACGGCCTGTACATAAATACACACTGTAGCCTGTAACAAATGTATAGGTAAAGTATTGTAAGGGTGGGTGACAGTCAGATGCTAAATTAGAAAAGAAATCTTTTAGTCCCAGAGTGGGTCTGACTGAACCCCAAAATATTTGTTCTCATAGCACAGTGATAACAAAGGCATCCCAAAACACACTCATTCCTGTCCCAAGGTGAAAACAAAGGTACCCAATAAGTTTCGTGAAGATCAGTTCATAAATACGAGCTGTATAGATGTTGTGACAAAAAACTGATTGGACCTAATTTCGGTACAAAATGGCCACTGGCAACCATCTTGAATTTTGGACCGCACTCAGAAACACTCGTTCTCGTCCCAAGGTGATAACAAAGGTACCCAAGAAGTTTCGTGAAGATCGGTTGATAAATACAACCTCTAGCCCGAGCCGTATTGACATGTGCACTTACAGTGTATAAGTAGCACTAAATAAATCAAAATTCATGTAATTTGCATAATTTCTGCACGAGAAAAAAACCCGTACTGTATGTGATATATTCCATTTTACTAAACATTCATACAAAAATTTATTCAAATCAGAACTTTCATACAGAAGTTCTGTACAAAAGACTGATTGCACTAATTTTGGTACAAAATGGCTGCTGGTGGCCATGTTGAATCTCGGACCACACCCCAAAACACCCGTTCTCATCCCACGGTGATAAAAAAGGTACCCAAGACGTTTCGTAAAGATCGGTTCATAAATACGGCCTCTAGCCTGAGCCGTATAGAAGTTGTGTACAAAAAACTGACTAGACCTAATTTCGGTACAAAATGGCCACTGGCAGCAATCTTGAATTTTGGACCGCACTCAGAAACACTCGTTCTCGTCCCAAGGTGGTAGCAAAGGTACCCAAGAAGTTTCGTGAAGATCGGTTCATAAATACAGACTCTAGCCCGAGCCGTATTGACATGTGTACTTACTGTGTGTAAGTAGCACTGAAAAATTCAAAGTTCATCTAATTTGCCTAACTTCTGCACAAGAAAAAAACCTGTATTATATGTGATGTATCCCATGGTACTAAACATTCACACAAAAAATTATTCAAATCAGAGCTTTAATGTGGAAGTTCTGCGCAAAAATCTGATTGCCCCTAATTTTGAACAAAATGGCTGCCAGCGGCCATCTTGAATTTTGGACCGCACCCAAAAACACTCGTTCTCGTCCCACGGTGATACCAAAGGTACCCAAGAAGTTTCGTAAAGATCGGTTCATAAATGCGGCCTCTAGCCCAAGCCGTATTGGCATTTGCACTGACAGTGCTGAAAGTAACACTAAATACATCAAAGTTAGTCTAATTTGCATAATTTACGTACAAGAAAAAAACCCGTATTATATGTGATGTATCCCATGGTACTAAACATTCATACAAAAAATTATTCAAATCGGCGCTTTCATATGGAAGTTCTGTGCAAAAAACAGATTTCTGCATCGTCGGTACAAATTGGCGGCTGGCAGCCATCTAGAATTTCGGACCGGACCCAAAAACACTCGTTCTCGTCCCACGGTCATAACAAAGGTTCCCAAGAAGTTTCATAAAGAACGGTTCATAAATACGGCCTCTAGCCCGAGCCGGTATTGAATTGTTGATGGACAGACGGACGACCGGCCATGGCATAAGCTCAAATTTGGCTTTGCCAAAGTTGAGCTAAAAAGGTACTCTGATGCTTTTTAGTTCATAGCCACCGTTGCATTAGCCACGAAAACTCGACTCCATGAGGCGAACCCTTGTTTTGTACTGCTCTCAACAGAACTTCCTGAGCTTCAGATAATGTGTGTATAGGCATTAAATCACAGTGCTTCTTTTCTGTCAAAACAAGAAGAGTAAAACACCTTAAATTATTAAAGTGTGCTGTTGGGGGAGCTAAAATATATTATAACAGCAGATGTTCAAGAAGAGTGAAAATGGAAAGTGTTTTTTTCTCAAAATGCGAATGTATTTTATGCATGTAATATCACTAACCCTTTACCTAACATAGCAGCCAAAAATGGCCAGAAAGTTAAAAAATTTATAGTAATTTATATATTTTTTATACTTACCAATGACCCAGACATAGCTGGTGCTGGTGTCTCTGAACCGCTCAAAGAATTCAGTGTTCAATGACGCTATCAGTCTCTTATCCGGCATCGCAGCAGTCTGGCCCGACGGAACAACTTGTGGAAGGTAGTGCTGGATGAAATCTATGGCAGCTTTATGTTGTTCCGAAAGGGATAGCTCCAAATCCTCGGTATCCCTTTTGCCATCCTGTCGGACCTCATGATGTTCCCGGTCGTCCACACCCGATGCTTCGGCGGAGCGCACCGACCCAGCATCGTCGGATAATTCTTGATCCGACACCGATTCTGTCGGTTGCTGGGATGCTGCGATAATTTGTGCTATCTGGGCTAGCATGTCCGTCATCGAGGCCTGCGGAGTAGCGGTCTTACGCTGCTTAGCCGCCGGAAGCTCCGTGTCAACTGACTCCCGCATACTTCTCTTATGCGAACGTCCGGAGTCTACAGGCCTCTTGTCCCTGGCTACCGGATGGCATGACCTGGTCGCCGTGGAATCCCTGATCGGCGAAGCTGGCTGGATATCCGCGGTCACTTTTGTACAGTCTCTCCGGACTGCCTATATAACGGAGCGTCCCGAGCGGCGGATGTTGTTGTATGAGAGAGAGGGCCTCTCTCCCTCACAGCCCGGATGGACCTGGACGAGCTAGGAACCGGACTACTAGGCTTCCTCCGTTCTCTCCTCTTATCCGCCGTCACTGGGTGTGCACCTTGTATGTTTATAGTGCTTGCATCACCCAAATCTCCTTCCTGGACCGCAACGGACGAACCCGGCTGCCGAACCATTTGATGAATGGACGCTACACCGGGCGAGCTAGCTGACGTCAACGCCGTCAATCCTACTAGGGACCTCTTAGGCAATTGACGTATCTCCATGAGCACTTTTGCCGCTAGCTCTTCATTTGATTGTGACGACGGAAGCGCACCTTTGGAAGATAACATGGAAACATCACCCTGTTCTTGCTCCTCTGAAATAGAAACTGATAAACTAGAGTGACCCTGCGGACTAGAGTGACCCTGCGGAGAAAGGACCGGCATAGCCCTTTCCCCACTAACAACGTACACGTGACACACGTTTCCAATGTTTGTCATCCCAATATTCACATACTGAACAGGAGTTAGTGCGAGTACACAGACTACAATTAATACAATGATCATGAAAGTCAGAGGAAGATTTCCTCTCATTACAATTTGAACAATATCCTTTCATTGTGAAAAGAAAACAATAAGTCCTATTACTCGCACGAACCCCTGAAAACAAAGATACATAATAACATGATAAAAATATTTTTTCAGCAAAGCCCAAGTTTCTGAAAAGTAACGTTGAGCCCCAATGGATCCCAAGCCTAAGTGTGGACAAAATTTTTAAAATTATTTTAAACAATTAATGCAACACTTACGAATAACAATAATGTATCTTGTAATGAATTAAACTAGCACAAAGGCAAAAAGCCCCCCTCAAAAGAGACTGTTGCCAATGTAAACAAGACATGTATAAACACCAGAAACATGACTCCAGGCACTGACAATCCTGGCCCGAAATCAGTTACCAATAATACACTATCTGATGCAAAACAGAGACTTCCAGAGAAGAATCTGCAGAACATCAGATGGTAGATGCAGAACACTACGCCTAAACACCCATGGGTGAGAACGTAAACATGGGGAAAAGAACAGAATTCATTCTGTTACCCAGCTAAATCTCCCAAGAAATTTTAGTAATAATATTACTAAAAAATATGCCAAAAGCATGGGAGAATAACAAGGGGGGACTTAAAGGACAAGGAGAGAGGAAACACTGAATAAGCAGTGAAACTTCATAGCAAGAATGACAACAACAGGCCCATGCCTCAAAAATAGGCAACTTAACATAATTTCATTAAAAAATTTTAAGTTACAGCCCTGAATATTTTCTGTCACTCATTTTTCCTCTCCTCCTTCTATATCCTCCTTAGAATCACCATTTCTCCAATATTTATGTGTCTGGCATCATTTAAACTGAGATTTACAAGCACAAAGATCAGTCAGATGTTAACTGATGAAGGGCCAAACAAAAAATGATAATTGGCGCCAATTTCGGGACGTCCTTGACACTGCATATGCGCAGTGAGGGCAAAGTATGGAGGACCTTCAGGACATGATTTCTTTTGGTTTTAGATGCAAATTTTGGGGATTGGGGGGCAAAATTTGTGTTTGGCCCTAGAATTTTAAGAGTTAGCACCAGCTATGTCTGGGTCATTGGTTCAGTATAAAAATATTAACCAGAATAAGCCTACTACAGCCTAGAATATCTTGGATGTTTCTCAATAAAACCATACCAAGTTGGATATCATTAGAACCAGCTTGCTGTGCTGGTTCTAAAGATATCCATATTTGTATGATTTTATTGAAAAACTGTGAAATTTGTTTTCAAAAAATGTGAAATTTAATTTATTTTTTAAAAACACTGTGTTAGGTAAAGGGATAAGGATATGAATGTTAAGGACACAGCTGTGTTTATAAGTGCTGATCCAATTGCAAACAAAATATGAATTAAAACGTGCCCCATAAGACTGAAAAAATAATTTATTGGTGTGGTGTATCCAGAGGATGTAACATATGACAAAATTACTTTGTGGTCATGGGGTCCAAGCTTGGACCAATGTCATAAGAGGAATTTTATATAAATTTATATGAGTTTCAAATTTTGACATTTGAAAGTACCTAAACTCAAAGTAGTAGTGCATTTGCAACTCAGATTATTTTAGAACTTAGATGACGACCATGAATATAGTGGATCCCACTAAATTGAATATCTCTTAAGTGAATAATCCTATTAAATGAATATAATTTCCAAACACCAAACCATTTACCATACTTTTGGAGCAAATTTGCCCTTTTAATTGCATATAAGTTATAGAGTAAATTCCTGTTAACTGAATATAAAATCGGTTGATATGACAAGAAATTACACTGACAATCATCAATTTCCTGTTGTTTTTTCACCAATTTGGCCTCAGAACATCTAGTACATGCATTTAATCTATTATATCTTGTTTGACAGAGCTCTTTGAGCAGTGTCAAACAAGATGCAATAGAATAAATGTTCAGTTTATCTCTAGAATACAGAAAAGTGACAAATCCCTGCCAATTGAATAGACCTGTTAATTGAAAAAATTTCACTGGCAAAGTGACTACTCAACTAAGAGGTTCTATTGTATTTGCCTGCTGATAATTAATAGCTAATAATTAGTGCATTCTGTATCTGTCTATTAGAAGTGAAGATTACTGTAAAACATAATTATTAACAATGACCTTATTACCCTTTGAATTTTAAAAAATATATTTTAGAGAAATTATCAATGTGTAAAATACACACTGCAAAAAATGTTAAAGAGGTAAATACCCTCTATACCAAAATATAATCTGGCACTCTGCTTAGCACCAAAACAGTCAAAATGTACTGAATAAACACTTTTCTGTAACAAGGGCAACATAAAGCATGGGCCAATGCTCCTGACCCGTATGCAAGTTCGAAGTAGCCTTGAAGGTATTGTGGGACAGAAAAAATTTCCCAGTGGAAAGAGTGAAAACAGAAAAATTGTGTAAGTCGAAATAGGGCCATAACTCTGGGAAAAATTTTTGGACGGAACCTGTTCCTTGTGCATATCCATTCCCCCATGCAGGTCTATTAGCATACCAAAGGAGATCCAAATCCAAGCAAGGGTTTTGATATTACAATGCAAACTGTTTGTACGGACAGACAGATGGACAGACAGATGGATGGACAGACAGACAGATGGACGAAGGGCTTCACCAGATACACCCGAATCCTCCTTCAGAGGTCAGGGGCATAATAAGAGATATGTTTGTCAAACCTTTCTTATTTTTATCTCCACACAGTAAGGCAAAGGAGCATTCAGTGTTAACTGTTCCTCTCCCTCCAAAAATCTATTTCGCTGTACAAATTTGTTTTCTACACTATAACTTAAGTTTTCTCTTGCAGAATAATTTGAAATTTTGAGTCTTACTGATGATGATAAAACAAAAGGCAAGCTGACACGTCAAGTTTTGGAAATTCCAAATGAGGACATTTCTGCACAACACTCTAATTGAGAGGATGAGATAGAGAGATTAGAATGAAGGTGCTCATAAAAAGTCAGAAACTTGATACACCTGAGGCCAAGACTGATTTTCAAAAAAATGAATAGGATGGCTCAGCAGAAGGTTGCACTTGTTCAGTCATATTATTGAAATGTTCAGAAGAGACCATCATGTATACAGTGGTGAACCCTAGTTATACCAATCTTAACTAAACCATTTGAATCAGATGTTTTCATTTTCATGCACAACTTAAATGCAATTTTTATGGTTTTTCAAGCAACAGAGCACCTACTACAATGACTAAAGAATGGAAGCAGAAACATTCAATCCAAGTAATATTCATAGTTATGGTTAGAAAAATGTCTTTTCCACAACAACAACCTGTGACAGTGAAGTCTACTAAACTGAATATTTTTTAATTGAATAACACTGTTAACTGCAAATTACCATTCCTTCAATACAAATTTTACCTGGGAATTACACATAGATTCTTAAGTAAACTCCTGTTAATTGAAGAAAAAATCTTGTGATCTATAAGTGAATACTATAACTACCAATGACTGTTCAACAGTTGTTGATGAAAAAATGTTCAGTTTAGGCTAGTAAAAAAAGTTTTGTTTCTCAGGCACCTTTCTCGTCATTGAAAATCTGCCTTATCACTTTTTCTAACCTGAAAATCTCTTTGATAATACTATTTCGCACTTGCACTAAAAATTGACCTAAATATATCTTGTTTAGATATAGCTGATTAAATGTGCAAATTTCTAAATCATAAAACTCATAAAAAGTTAAAAAATTTATAGTAATTTATATATTTTTTATACTTACCAATGACCCAGACTTAGCTGGTGCTAACTCTAACAAAACCAGGGCCAAACACAAATTTTGCCCCCCAATCCCCAAAATTTGCATCCAAAACAAAAAGAAATCATGTCCTAAAGGACCACCATACTACGCCTCTACTGCGCATGCGCAGTGACGCAGACGTCCCGAAATTGGCGCCAATTATCATTCTTACTGGCAGTGCCTGGTCAGCGCTATGTACTCAGCGGGGAGGCAAGAGTTCCCAACTCCAGGGAGGGCCATCCCCGTCTGGGTCATTGGTAAGTATAAAAAATATATAAATTACTATAAATTTTTTAACATTTTTATACTGTACCAATGACCCAGACTTAGCTGAATAGTAAACAGGCTGGAGGGCCTAGGACATAGAGGAAAATCCAATAAGCTCAACTATATAGTAAAGAGGTAACCCCTTAAGGAGAAAAGGAGTATTAGGCTTTACATGTATCTTTCTTATTTAATATTAAATTAGAAAGATACACTACCCTTAATAATTGAGCACAATAACATTCATGTTCTCTATTAACATCCAGTATAACCCTTATACTAATTATTTTTAAAGCAAGCCAATAAATAAAGTAGTCCAGAGAATTGAGACTCTTTATAGTCATTTAAAAGTGTCCGAGTATTGTATATTAAAGCTCGTTTGACACTTGACATATACAAATGCTTCACACCGAGCTACACTTTAAAAATAAGACATGAATGAATTTAAACATTAATATTACACTTTAAAACCATCCCGGAAGCGACTCAGAAATACTGACTTGGAGGAGGCATTCCCTTGCTTTTCACTATAAAGCAGGTGACCTAAGGGAACACCCGCCCCCCCCCCCCCCTTCCCCTTGCCCTGGGTCAAATAGCCCAGAGCGAAGAGGGCAGCCGGACGGAGTCACTGCCGGAACAGAAAGCCTGCATAACTATAGTTGCAACTGTTTAGTGGACGACATTCTGAGCAACAGATAACGGACCTAAACAATGCAGGTCTCCAGAAATGGACTCAATATTTCTGAGATAAAAATTCGTAAATGTGGATGGCTGAGACCAATAAGCAGCCTTCATTAAATCTGTAATAGCAACACTATTAGCATAAGCCCAGGAAGTAGAAAGAGCTCTTACTTCATGAGCAGAAATCTTAAGCACAGACTGCTGAGAAGAAGATAAATCTTCATAAGCAGTACGGATAGTTAACTGAATCCATCTAGCAATAGAATGGACTGAAATATCCTTTCTATTAGGCATCAAAGACAGAAAGAAACGTTTCCGTCCCTTTCTGATAAACTGAGATCTCTGTTTATAGATACGTAATGCTCTAACAGGACAGAGTAAAGGCCTACGCCCGTCTGAAGACGGAAGAGCCTTAATAACAATAGGTTCCGGATATTTATTAGGAGCCTGATTCTTAGCTAAAAAACCCACGTTAGTAGTGAAGGTGATAGTATTCCCAACACTACGATAATGAGAATCATCCACCGATAGTGCATGAAGCTCACTGACTCTTCTAGCAGAAGAGAAAGCTAAGAGAAAAGCTGTCTTATAAGATAAGAATTTGAAATCTACTGTCCCAAGAGGTTCAAATGGCTTTTCCTTCAATTTAAGAAGAACCCAAGCTAAATTCCACTTAGGAATTAATCTAAGAGTTCTGGGTCTATTTATCGAAAAGTTTCTAACCAACTTCGATAAAGAGACATTAGATCCAATTTGTAAACTATCATGATGTGCATAGGTATCAGATAACATAGATCTATAACCCTTTATAGTAACAGGCTGCAGTTTGATTTCGTCAAACAAGTATACTAGAAAGTTTGCAATGTCTGGTATAGAGGGATCGAATATATCTACAGAATGATCCCTACACCAACGACGAAAAACCTTCCACTTAGCCGCATAGTTTAGCGAAGAGGAGGTCCTCCTACAGTTAGAAATCGCGTCCACTGCTCGTCCTGTAAAGTGCTTGCCATGCAAGAAGGACCGCACAACGGAAAAACGTAAAGGTTGAGACCTTGCGGGTTGTGATGGAGTTGGCGCGATTTCCCCTGCGAAAGAAGATCCTCCCGTGGAGGAAGCTTCCGCGGTAGGTCCCACAACAGACACCTGAGTAGATTTATCCACGGTCTCTGTGGCGACAGAGATGCTACCAACAGAATCTTGCATTGAGATTGTTTCATCTTTAGCAATACTTGTTGAATTAACGGCGCTGGAGGATACGCATATCCTATCATTCTGTCCCAAGGGATCGACAGAGCGTCTACTGCAAATGCTCTTGGATCCGGACACGGAGACACATACGTCTGCAACTGATTGTTGAGATGTGTCGCAAATAAGTCTATCATTGGCCGTTCCCATTGGTAGCAAATCTGATTGAATACTTGTTTGTTGAGAGTCCACTCCGACGGCAACAAGCGACCCTTTCGTGAAAGGGAGTCTGCTAGCACATTCAGACGACCCGGTATGTGACGGACCGAAAGAAGAACGTGATGTTCTAACGCAAACAGAAGGATTCTTTCCGTTAGATTGAACAACGGAACTGAATGAGTGCCTCCCTGATTCCGTATATACGCCACTACTGTCGTATTGTCAGATAGGATTTGGACATGAGCATCGTGAATAATGTCCATCCAGTGACGTAACGCAAGCCAAATTGACATCATTTCCTTGATGTTTATGTGCTTGCACAGGAATTGCGGATCCCAAAGACCCTGGCATCTCGAATCCGTTGGGATTAATGATGCACCCCAACCTGTTTGACTGGCATCCGTCATAACGGTAAAACTCGGATCCGGCAACTGCAGCGGAACTCCCTGAGTTAACCACTGAATGTTTGCCCAAGTCTGAATCTCTTGTTTCACTTGATCTGACAAGAGAACGTCTACATCGAGCGAATGAATTTTCACACTCCAATTCTGAGTCAGGAAAATTTGAAGAGGACGTGTGCGTAACCGCCCCATCGGAATGAGATCCGCGGCGGCTCCGCACAGACCTATCAGTCTCATAAATTCTCTCGCCGTGACTTTGTCTGCGTGCAGACAATAGCGAACGTAACAACTGACTAATTTCGCTCTGGTTAACGGCAGACGAACGAGATTGTTGTGCGTCTCGAAGCTCATTCCCAGATGAGTGAATGACTTGGACGGCACCAGATCCGACTTCTCCTCGTTTACTATAAAACCGAGACGTCGGATCAATAGAAGAAGATTCTGAACATCGTTCTGAAGCGTTAACTCGTTGCCGTACCTCTGAAGAATGTCGTCCAGGTAGGCCGACGTTACCGCAGACGAATGAGCTCGGAAGTAGATCATTACCGAGTTCATTACCCGAGTGAAAGCCCAGGGTGCTAGATTCAATCCGAAGCACATCGCCCAGAATTGATACACCACTCCTAGGACTGCGAAGCGTAGATACTTTCGGAATGTCGGATGTACCATGACGTGAAAGTACGCATCTTTGAGATCTATGCTCGTTGCATAATCGTTCACCCGAATACTCGCTCTGACCGATCGAATCGTCTCCATATAAAACTTCGGAGCGACGATCAGCTTGTTTATCCAGCTCAAATCTATGACTGGACGGAACGAGCCGTCTGGTTTCGGAACCAGAAACAGATGGCTGTAGAATCCCGGAGATTCCTGGTTTTTTACGACCTCTACCGCGTTCTTCATTAAAAGAGACTGCACCTCTGATAACAGAGCGTCTCTTTTCTGCGGATTTGACGGAAGATGAGTCCACTTTGGACTTCGAGTTAATGGAGGCTTTCGTTTGAAGGATATCTTTAGACCTTCCGAAGTCACTCCTCTCACCCAAGGGTCGTCCGTAATCGACGCCCATTCTTGTGAAAAGCTCGACAACCTTCCGCCAACCGGAACGCAATAGAGGTTTAAGCCATCACCTCCTGGACCTGCGAGGCCTGCGGTAGGAGAAACCACGTCTTCCACGACCCGCACCTCGCCCCGTCGACCTCGGGGCGTCCGACCGATTGTCCCGGCCTGAAGGACGTCCCGAACGAGAGTCGCTATCCTGACGGTCTCTCGAATAAGACCAAGAGGACGCACCGGAACCTCTATAGGAACCTCTCTTGGGCGCATTAGACCCAGAAGTGCCTGTCTTATTCGTGTCTGCTGTATCCGACTTCTTAGGAGCAGATTTGAACAACAGAGAATCCTTAGCTTTCTTTGTAATTTTATCATAAATAGCGGAAAGCTTGCCGTCAAAGAGAAGTTCTCCTGAGACCGAAGCGACTCTAAGAGAGTTCTTCACTTTAGAATCCACTAATGTGGATGTAGCTAGGGCTGCGTCACGTCTAACCAACTCCAGATTTGCCACTGAAAGGGCGGAGTTACACGTGGAATAAGCTACTGCCCTTGAAAGAAGTCTTAAAGAGGATTGTATATCCTGAAACTCTTTCCCCTGAAGGCGCAGTGATAACGCCTTAGTAAGGTGATCTGCGTAAGATAAGGCATCTAAATTGGCTCTGTTAGACGCAATAGCTCTTTCCAACACCGCGGTTGGAATAGAAGCTGACGACGGTAATGATAGCTCTAAGTCTTCCGCCTCGTCGTCCATACGCAGAGGAACTCTCGGTATACCCTGTCCTGCCGTATCGAATTTATTCCTTGCATTAATGAAAGGCAGGTTGAGAGTATTAGCGGACAAGAAACCTGCTTTCCCCGTCCTGGAAGCAAGTTTAAATATAGCGTCGTTCAATAATTCAAATGTTCTTGAAACATTATTGGACTGCGACAGAAACTCGGGAGCGATGTCCCTGAACCGCTCAAAAAATTCAGAGTCCAATGACGCTATAATTCTCTTGTCTGGAAGCGCAGCAGTCTGGCCCGACGGAACAACTTGAGGGAGAAAGTGCCGGATGAAGTCCACGGCAGCTTTATGTTGTTCCGAAAGGGATAGCTCCAAGTCATCCGTATCCCTTTCACCATCCGGTCGGACCTCATGATGTTCCCGGTCGTCCGCCCCCGATGCTTCGGCGGAGCGTACCGACCCAGCGCCGTCGGATAATTCTCGATCCGACACCGTTTCTGTCGGTTGCTGGGATGCTGCGATAAGCTGTGCTATCTGCACAAGAATGTCCGGCGTTGAGACCTGCGGAGGCGCAGTCTTTTGCTGCTTCGCCGAGGGCAGCTCCGCATCAGATGGCTCCCGCATACTTTTCCTATGCGAACGTCCGGAGTCCATCGGTCTCGAATCCCTGGCTGCCGGATGGTGTGACCTGGTCGCCGAAGAATCCTTGATCGGCGAAGCTGGTAATATATCGGCGGTCACGCAGCCAAGGTGCGGTCGTGTGCGCTGACGAGAAGAGGAAGCCTTAACAGTCTCTGCGGACTGCTTATACAACGGAGCGTCCCGAGCGACGGACGTATGCTCCGCTAAAGACACATTTTGTACCACAACATCTGGTCCCAGATGTTGTTGTACGAGAGAGGGGCCTCTCTCGCTCGCGGCCCGGCTGGACCTGGACGAGCTAGGAACCGGACTCGAAGGCTTCCTCCGTTCTTGCTTACTATCCGCCGTCACTGGGTGTGCATCTATTATGTTTATAGTGCTCGCATCACCCAACATTTCCTTTAGGACCGCATCGGACGAACCCGGCTGCCGAACCATTCGGTGAATGGACGCTACACCGGGCGAGCTAGCGGACGACATTTGTCTAATCTCCATGAGCACTTTTGCCGCTAGCTCTGAATTCATTTGTGACGACGGACGCACACTTGAAGAAGATAACATGGAAACATCACCCTGTTCTGGTTCCTCTGAAATAGAAACTGAGAGAGTAGAGTGACCTTGCGGAGAAAGAGCCGGAATCGCTCTTTCTCCAGAAACAACATATCGTGATACACGTTTCCAATGTTTCTCATCCCAATGTTCACATATAGGACAGGGATTAATGCGAGAACACTGACTACAATTAATACAATGATCATGAAAGTCAGAGGAAGATTTCTTCCTATTACAATTTGAACAACGTCCCTTCATTGTGAAAGAACAACAATAAGTCCTAGTTACTCGCAAAAACCCGTGACACAAAGATACATAATAACATGATCCATTAATAAATGAAAAAACAATTGCAAAACAAAATAATTTTGAAAAAATATTTTTTTCAGCGAAGCCCAAGTTGCTGAAAAGTAACGTCGAGCCCCGATGGATCCGATGGCAAAGTGTGGTCAAAAATTTTAAATTTATATTAAATAATTAATGAGACACTTTCGGATAATACAAATGTATCTTATAGTGAGATAAACTACAGCAAAGGCAAACAGCCCCCCTCAAAAAAGGCTGTTGCCAATGAAAACAAACAGTGTAAAAACACCAGAAAACATGACTCCAGGCACTGAAAAAACTGGCCCGGAATCAGTCATCAATTACACTCTATCTGATGCAAAACAGAGACTCCCAGGGGAGAATCTGTAGAACATCAGATGGAAGATGCAGAACACAAACGTTATACACCCATGGGTGAAAACGTAACTATGGGGAAAATAACAGAAAACATTCTGTAACCAAGCAACTCTCCCAGGAAATTTTAGAAATGAAATTTCTCAAAAATATGCCAAAAGCATGGGAGAATTGCAAGGGGGGACTTTAGAAGGCTAGGGGAGAGGAACACTGAATAAGCAGTGAAACAATTAGCAAGAATGACAACAAGAGGCCCATGCCTCGAAAATAGGCAACTTAACATAATTTCATCAAAAAATTTTAAGTACAGCCCTGATTATTTTTTGTCACTTCTTTTTCCTCTCCTCCTTCTATCCGCCTTAGAATCACATTTTCTCCAAGAATTACGTGTCTGGCATCCTTTAAACTGAGATTTACAAGCACAAAGATCAGTGAGATGTTGACTGATGAAGGGCCAAACAGAGAATGATAATTGGCGCCAATTTCGGGACGTCTGCGTCACTGCGCATGCGCAGTAGAGGCGTAGTATGGAGGTCCTTTAGGACATGATTTCTTTTTGTTTTGGATGCAAATTTTGGGGATTGGGGGGCAAAATTTGTGTTTGGCCCTGGTTTTGTTAGAGTTAGCACCAGCTAAGTCTGGGTCATTGGTACAGTATAAAAATACTGCATGAGAAACAAGAATTATATATTTAGGCCTCATCTTTAGAACATGCCTAAATTCTGTTAAGTAAATAGTTGTGTTTACTGAATATTTTACATATGTAGTAGTTCATAAGTTGACAGGGTTTCACTGTACTTTGGGCTATGATCCCAACTATCTAGCAAAATCGGTACTCATCCACCTACCATATGAGATCTAAATCGAATTTACAGTATTCGAACAGATTGGTTACCTTAAACTGTGCCGCTTTTCCTTGGACCATTGTGAGCTGGTGAACATACCAAGCAGACAATGGCAGAGATAAATGTCCTGCATTCAACATGGCAAGTATCAGCTGTATCATGGATGATGTCTTCTTTCTAAGTTTTTCCTCATGTTCAACATCATGGGATTTTTTCATCTGCAAAATAAGATAATACAGGGATAAGAAAATTCTTCATAGAAAGATATTCATAAAGGCCCAAGTGAAAAAAGATGAGTTTAGTTTCATTTCAACCCTTTATCAACCGCAACTAAAAGACAACACAAAATTTTACTTCAATAACTGAACATTTTCTGTCCCCTAAACATAGCTAATGATGTCTCGCTGGAACCAGCTCAATGAGATTGCTCCAATGAAGGGTCTTAAACTATGTTTCATGGTGAAATTTTTTTTTTAAATATTAAAATCTGCATAACGATTTTTGCGAATAGTGCTGGATGGATATAGCTGTTACATTCGGTAAAGGGTAAAGTGCTTGTGAGACAAACAAGATGTTAGTCACCAGTTCAGTGCACTCATACCCAAATTTCTTTTTCAAAGCTAATGGTGATCCATTATACACAGTCCAGAAAAAAAACATAAAACCATTTGTCCAATGGAGATGTTTAGGATAAAAAGCACTCATCTAAATTCAAAAACAACTTGTCTCCCAAAAAAGCAACTTATAATTTTATGTTAATCAGTTATTAACCCTTGACCCCATACACCACAAACTGTTTTATATCACTCTGAAAATGTTGTCCTAAGTGCAGTTTTCCTTGAGACCTCTGCTAGTAGGCTGCATTTTGGTTTTGTTATATCACAGCAATCATCTAGAAACACTGTAAGTCTACTAGATGCATTATGGGAAAGCATTGCTTCTTGAAAATTTTGATATTTGACATCAGGTGTACAGAGGAGTAACTCTCGACTTGAAAATGACTAGATGTCAAGATACTTTCCTAAATAACTGAAAATGTTCCATTTTCTGCTTCCAAAACATAGCTAACAGCTGAGATTAACAGCATTATTTTTTTCTGGCTTACAGTTTCGACTAAAACTAAAACATACCTCTGGATCACCAGAAGGCTGGGGACAGTACAATGGTGGTGCTGGAAGGTAGAATCCTTGAGGTACCATAGCAGGAAAGTTTGAAACAACCTCTCGAAGTCGTTCAACCATCTTGAATATCAAGTTTGGAACAATGTCCACATGAGATACAACTGCGGCTGTAAAAATGTCTTGCAGAGTTTTTGCTAACTGTGATAAATTTGTTTCTCCAGAAATTGGTATGTAATCTAGAAATATATGTGAAATATCTCTTTTGGTAAAAAAATGATAAACAGTGGAGCTCTGTCAAACAAGATATAACATATTAATTGCCTGTATTGGATGTACTGAGGCCAAATGGGTCTATAAACAAGGGAAATATGTTGATTATCAGGGTCATTTCTTGACAGATTAGAAGATATTTTATTTAATTAACAGGAGTTTGCTCTATAACCAATAAGCAATTAAAGAGGTCAAATTTGAACTGAATGTATGGAAAATGATAAATTTACAGTAATTTGTATATTTTTATATTTACCAATGGCCCAGACATAGCTGGTGTTAACTCCAAAATGTCGAGGGCCACACACAAATTTTGCCCCCCCCATCCCCAAAATTTGCATGCAAAACCGAAAATTAGAAGTCCTATCTGGCCCTCCATACATTTACTCTCTGCACATGTGCAGACGCCAGGAAGTGACCAGAATTGGCACCAACATCATTCTTTATAAAAGAGAGTATTACATAATAATTCAGCGGGAAGGTATGAGTGCCCACTCATGGGAGGGTCATCCCCGTCTGGGCCATTGGTAAGTATAAAAATATACAGATTACTGTAAATTTATAATTTTTTTACACTGTACACCAATGGCCCAGACTTAGTTGAATCGTAAAAAGGTGGAGGACTTACGGAATAGTTCCAATCCTGCAATCCATGATGAAAGGAAATTAGAATAATTAGGAAATACATGTATGTCTCTCTTTACAGTAATAGAGGAGACATATCCTAACTAAGGAGCCCAATTTAAGTAATTCCTTATTCTAAGCATGAAGGACTATGCTAAATAGAATGTAACTAGTTCCTAATTTTTAAGGCTAGTCTGGACTAAGCCCCAAAAATTAGGATGGCGTATCTGAGAATGAGAGAAAATCTCCCACAAACATACGCCACACAATAACACTTCAGCTGTATGCAGGATATAATTACAGATAAAACAGATTCCTTCATAGTTACATACCCATTAAGCCAGAGAAGAGGTAAAAATCACCACCCCCCCCCCCCCCCCCCCCACCCCCTACTTTCTTTTGAAGGAATCTTCAAAAGAATGAGGGGAGAGCTCTGGAATCAATAAGAGCGGTACCAAAAAACAATATAAATAATCGTCGAACAGGCACTCAGGTATTAATTTATGATTAATAAATGATTCTTAATGCCACTTCAGAAATTAAGGCTATAGCAACGATCCTGGTAATTAATATTGCCCACTCTATAATGTACACCGCAGATGGAGTACACAGATACGTCGAAAACTGGTGATATAAAATATAACATACACATGTCCAATCGAGCCACACTGAACGATCCTTGAAGAGAAAACACACTTCCTAGGTAATCCACAGGCGGCCTCTGTACAATAAATTCCAGAAATAACACTCTCGAACGCGTACTATCCGAAATCTACGATCGTAAACATGTGAGAATATGTGAAATGAGTACGGACATAATAGAAACCTAGATCTAGAAATGGAAGTAGGTATGATGAACAGGCTCCGACACGGATCGCCCCCAAAACAGATTATAATGTCAAGGTAAGTCATATCGAAATCTCCTCACCCACATTACTTAATCGTTCCTGTGCCAGTTATCAAATAATATAGGAACCGTGATGGTTCCCTCACATCTAACCAACTCCATTATGCCACTATGGGCGGAGAAGGACATGAAGAATAAAACTTCCCCTGAAAGAAGGCCCTCTCTTGGAGGAATCTTCTGGGGAGCATCCCATACCAGACGCTTGAGAATATTGATCCAAGGTTTCTGTGACGACAGAGGAGCTACTAGTAGGATTCACAACGAGACTGTTTAATCTTAAACGTATTCTGTTGAATCAAATGCACTGGAGGATACGTGTATCCTATCATTCATCCCCATGAAATCTGCAGAGCATCTACTGCATGCGCTCAATGGTCTGGGCATGGTGACTCAAATGATGGTAACTAATTGTTCCAGTGTGTCGTAAACTGAACTATCATGGGGCGATCCCACTAGTAGCAAAACTGGCCAAATACTCGCTTGTTGAGTGTCCAATGCAAATGCAACAGGCGACCTTTCCGAGGAGCGAGTCTGCTAGTACGTTCAGATGACCATGTATATGATGGATAGAGAGATGAACATGATGATACATGACAAAATAGAAAAATCTTCTCCGTTAGTTGCCATAACGGAAATAAATGGGTGCCGCCCTGGTTCCTGATGTACGCTACCACTATCGAGTTGTCCAACAATATCTGAACATGCGTGTCCGCAAATAATGTGAATCCATTGATGTAGCGCTAACAATATTGACATCATTCTTTGATGTTTATGTGTTTCTCCAGGAATCGAGGGTCCCAAGACCCCTGCATTTCGAGTCTGTCGGACTCAGGGTTGTGCCCCAAACTACTGACATCCGTCATAATCGTGAAAGCCGGATCTGGCAGTTGCAGCAGAACTCTTTGAGTTAACCACTGAATATCAGCCCAAATATGGACCTTTTGTTTACTAGATCCGTTAAAACAATACTGGTCTTGAGCGAATGCGTCTTCATGCTCCAGTTCTGGTTAAAGAATAACTGGAGGGGACGTGTGCGACACATCAGAATAAGATGCGTAACCGCTCTGCACAAAACCATCAGTCGCATAAAATTTCTCGCTGTTAATGCGTCGGAGAGTAGACAAAAGCGAGCATAACAACTGACTAATTTTGCTCTGGATAATGGCAGATGAACCAGATTGTTGTGAGACATTACTGAGTTCATTATTCGAGTGAAAGCTAGATTCAGACCGAAGCACATCACTCGGAACTGAAATACTATCTAGACGACGAACTGTAGGTACTTTCTGAATGCCGGATATACAAGGACATGAAAGAATGGATCCTTAGATCTATGCTTGCTGCATAGTCGATCACTCAAACGCTCGCTTTTACCGACTAAATGATTACCATAAATAAACTTTTAGAGCTATGATAAACTTGTTATCCAGCTCCAGTCTATTATCGGTCGGAACAAGCTCTCTGGCTTCGGTACGAGTAACAGGTGATTATAGAATCCTAGAGAATCTTGATTCTCGACGACCTCTATTACTTTCATTGTCAAGAGAACCTTTACCTCCGATTGGAGAGACTCTTATGCAAGGATTTGATGGCAGCATTGTCCATAACGGACATTAAGTTAGTGGTGGTTTCTCTTGAAAAGATAGCCGTCCGAGACCACACTTCTCGCCTTCTGGTCTTCCCTAATAGTTATCCAGTTTGATGCGAATCTTGATAACCATCTGTCAACTGCTAAGAAATAGAGGTCCTAACCCTCACCTTTAGTACCTGCGAGGCCTACGGAAGGAGAAACTATGTCTCCTTCGTGAAGAGCCTCGAGCCAACGGCTTAGGGGCATCTGACCAGTAGTCTCGATCAGACCTAAGCCCCTATCCGAGTCGCTGGCTGTATGATGATCCCTAAAGTAATTATAGGAGGGTTACCTATACTCTTGCGAGTCCTTTTTAGATGACTTTCTGTCTAGGACGTCCACCCTTACTCTTTTCTGCTATTGCGGGTCAATTAGACGCCGACTTAAGGAGCAGAGTATTAATGCTTTCTTTGTAGCTTGGTCATAAACCAATGAAAGCTTATTGTCAAAAACTTAGTGTCCGGAAACCGGAGCGACCAGTATAGAGTTTTTCACCTTGTCATCTATTAAAGATGACAATGCAAGGGCTCTGTTATGTCTGATTAACTCCAAATTAGCAACTGTTAAGACAGAGTTATACTTGATAAATATAATAGCCCTGGAAAGGACTCTAAATGAGGTATGAACGTCCTCAAATTCCTTTCCGTAGAGACGTTGCGTCACAGTTCTTAAAGGTGATCTGCATAAGACAGTGAGTCTAAATTCGCTCTGAATGAAGAAATTGCCATCTCAATTGTGTCCAAGCGAATGGTGAATGATGAAAGTAAGGCCATAACTAGGTCCATAGCCTGCTCATTCAAATGCAGAGGAACTCTCTATACATCTTCCCCGACCATTATAATCGGTAAAATTATGGAAGATGATGACAAGAAACGGCTTACTACTTCCCACTGGAAAGTTGAATATGGCATCATCTAAAAGGCCTAAGGCCTGTGACACCTGTCTAGACTTAACCGGAAAAGACATGAGCTCCTCTTTTTTCCAGATGAAGTCAGCGTCCAACAACACTAGCGGTTTCTTGCAAGTAGTCGCAGCATTCTGATTTGCTAGAACAAATTCAGGATAGTGTTGATGGATTAAATCCATCGCAACCATGTGTTGTTCCGAAATGGAAGGGTAATCCCCCTCCATATCCCTTTCATCATTCGTCTGAATCAGTTGAAAATCACGGTCAGCAGCATCTGAACTTGCAGATGACTGGACAGACCCAGCACCATCTGACAGCTCAGGTTCTGAGACAGCCGTCGGCTGCTTCTGCACTTGCTGGGATGCTGCGATGAGCTGCGCAATCTGCGACAGCAAATCTGTTACAGAGGCCTGAGGAGCAGCGGTCTTCTATTCTGGCCGGCGGCTGCTTCCGGGACGGTGTGTCTGAGACAGCTCTTTTCTCCGGATGTCCTGACATATGAGGCCTTGTCTCTTAACTACTCAATAGTGCTACTTTCAAGTGGTCGCAGCATTCTGATTCTCAGGAACGAACTCAGGGAAGTATTGATGCATTAGATCCATCGCAACCCTGTGTTGTTCCGAAAGGGAAGGGTAAATCTCTCCCAAATCCCTTTCACCATCCGACTGAATCAGATTATACTCATGGTCATCGGCATCTGAACGCGCAGATGACTGGACCAACCCAGTACCATCCGACAGCTCAGGTTCTGAGACTGCCGTTGGCTGCTTCTACACTTGCTGGGATGCTGCGATGAGCTGCGCAATCTGCAACATTAAGTCTGTTACGGAGGCCTAAGGAGCAGTGGTCTTCTGTTGCTTGGCCGCCGGCTGCTCCTGGGAGAGAGTTCCAAGATGGCTCTTTTCTGCTGGTGTTCCGCCAAATGAGGCCTCGTCTCCTTGGCTACTGTATGGTGTGACTTCTATGACGAAGAGTGGACCTTCTCGACAATGCAGGCTGCATATCAGAAGTCACGTAGCTAAGGTGCGGTCGTGAGTGCTTGGCAGACGCTGAAGAAGCTGTAACTATAACCAACCCCAGCTGTGAACTGAACGGAGCATCCCGGATGGGATGCTCCGACTGACGCAAGTTCCGAACCACAACATCTGGCCCCAGATGTTGTTATGAAAGAGAGGAGGCTCTCTCGCTTGCGGTCCTTCAGACCTTGCCAAGCTTCCTACTGAACTTGCCGGCTTCTTCCTCTCCGTCATCGCAGGGTGAGTCTGTTATTTTATAGTGCTCGCTCTACCCTTTCTACTCTCCTCGACCGCAATGAACATACGCGGCATCATGGTACCCATGGACGGTGTAACCGCATCACTGGTCGAGCTAGCTGGTGACAGGGAGATGAAACCATGCTGTGGTTTATTGCCCTGTCTAATATTCATGGGCACTTTAGCCGCTAGCTCTGATTGACTATCTAAATGCGACGACGTAAGCACACTCTGACGGCATCACATAAACATCACCATGTTCTTGTTCCTCTGTAAATAGAAACTAAAAAACTAGAGCCACTTTTTGTTGAGAGGACCGGCAGTGGCCTCTCACTGCGAGAGGACCAGCAGTGGCCTCTCGCTAACAACGTACCGTGACACCCATCTCCAATGTTTGTCATCCCATGCGACACATGTTGAGCAAGAACTAGTGGGAGTACATCGACTACAAGCAAGGCAACCAACATGTAAATCGGAGGAAAGGATTCCTCGCCTTGCTAATTGAGCAAAATGCTTTCACAATGAAGCAAAATAAGTCGATCGTACTCCCACCAACTCCACATTAAATATTATAAAAAGATACATAACAAATAACATTCAAAATATAAATCCAAAAATAATTTACACAAAAAATTTTTTCGAAAAATTTTGACAAGAGCCCAAGTTCCCAAAGGGAACAATGTGCCCAAATGTATCCCGATAGAGCCCAAGTGTGGACAAAAATTATTTTTCTATCCAAAAAATTAACTGCTACACTACCGGAATATTTAATGTATCTTACAACAGTCCTACCATAATAATAAATAGGAAACTACATATATAAATACAGCGTTGTCAATGTAAACAACGGCAGAATGAAAACCAGAAGAAGCAAGACCCCAGGCAACACGGCCCTAAGTCAGTAACAGATTTTTGAACTATCCGATGTAAAGCAGGATCTTCATCAGAAAAAAAACGATACATCAGATGTATGATGCATGACCAAAATACCTAAACATCCCAAGGGTGAGGACGCAACCAAGGGGATATACAGAATAAACATTCTGTGTAACATGTTAAACTCCCAAGAAATTTTATAAAAAAAATTCAATAAAACAAGCCAAAAAACTTGGGAGTTTAACTGGGGGGCTTCAAGGAAGAGTAGGAAAGGAATACTTAACAGACAGTGGAAAAATCATTAGCAATAATGATGACGTCAGGCCCATGTCCCGAAATTGGGGAACATGAACTAATTTTTATAAATATTATAAAGTTACTGCCCTGAACATTTCAAACCAAACTTCCTTCCTTCATCCAGTTGTGTCCTTGGATCCACCAAATTAACCTTTGATTTGTGCCTGGCATCATTATAAACTGAGATTTAAAAGTACAGAAGTCAGTTTGTTGATATCTGACTGAGGGCCAAACAAAGAATGATGTTTGAGCCAATTCCGGTCACTTCTTGGCGTCTGCGCATGCATGGAGAGTAAATGTATGGAGGGCCAGATAGGACTTCTAATTTTTGGTTTTGCATGCAAATTTGGGGGATTTTGGGGGGCAAAATTTGTGTTTGGCCCTCGATATTTTGGAGTTAGCACCAGCTAAGTCTAGGCCATTGGTTTACAATGTAAAAATAATGTGTTCTTTTTGGATGTTATATTCACTTAACAGGTTCTTTTAATTAAGAGATATCTAATTGGCTGGGCTCCACTGTAATATATGTACAGAAAGCAAGACACAGTGTACTCCACAGAATAAAGATCAATGGTGAACACAGTGGTGAAGAGGATGGCCAGTACCTTTTATCCTCAAAAAACACTCTTAATGAATATATAGTAAAAATAAAAGCAATACTAATGGGTATGTTAAACAAGAGGCCCCATGGGGCCTGAAGTGCTCAGCTTGAACAGAACACGATATAAACAAAGTTCAAGAATGAAACTACATTAAGCAATCCATCCCACAGGATACATTGACAATCTTTGAGCCCCTCAGGAGTGACCAAAACAGTCCAAGCATCATGCCTTTTCTTCAGTTGATCATAATGTAAAATGTAGAGCTTCCCTATAAAGCCCCTTGATACAACCTATGTGGATTAATCTTAGTTACACACTTCTAGAGGGTACTGTATACAAAATTTCTTCAACTACATGGCCTAGTCCGGCTCCCATAGGAAGCCCAAATATTAACCCAGGCACTCGATTTGAACAAAGGTGAATTTGACTTTCCTAGAGATAATGTATACCAAATATGAAAGCATTCTGACTGGTGGGTCGGAAAAAGAAATTTTTTAAAGAAATTTCCTCATACTGCACTAAGTTAAACTTTGGGCTACCATAGCGAGCCCAAATATTAACCTACAGACCCGATATGAACAAAGTTGAATCTCACTCTCCTAGAGATGCTGTATACCAAATATGAAATCATTCTGACTGGTGGATCTGAAGAAGATTTTTGAAGAAATTTCCTCATATTGCACTAAGTTAAATTTCGGGTTCCCATATGGAGCCCAAATATTAACTCAGGCCCTCGAATTGAACAAACTTGAATCTGACTCCCTCCCTAGAGATGTTGTATACTAAATATGAAAGCATTCTGACTGGTGGATCTGAAGAAGATTTTTATAGAAATTTTCTCATATTGCCCTAAGTTAAAATTTGGGCTACCATAGAGAGTCCAAATATATACCTATGGACCCGATTTGAGCAAACTTGAATCTGACCCCCACCCCCCACCCCCCCCCCACCCTCCCCCAAGAGATGTTGTATACCAAATATGAAAACATTCTGACTGGTGGATCTGAAGAAGATTTTTTTAAATTATCCCCCATATTGCACTAAGTTAAAATTTGGGCTTGGTTTGAACTATCTTGAATCTGACCCTCATAACAATGATGTATACCAAACATTAAAAGATTCTGACTGGTGGTTCTGAAGAAGAAGATTTTTAAAGAATATTCCCCATATTGACCTAAGTTAAACATTTGGAGTCGTTTTTTTGCATGAGTCAAGTACTTATGACTCAATAGCACCACATACTGAATTTTGTTCAAATCGGATCATCGGTTCAGAAAGTTAAAAAATTTATAGTAATTTATATATTTTTTATACTTACCAATGACCCAGACATAGCTGGTGCTAACTCTTAAAAATCTAGGGCCAAACACAAATTTTGCCCCCCAATCCCCAAAATTTGCATCTAAAACCAAAAGAAATCATGTCCTGAAGGACCTCCATACTTTGCCCCTACTGCGCATGCGCAGTGTCAAGGACGTTCCAAAATTGGCGCCAATTATCATTCTTACAAGCAGTGCCTGGTCAGCGCTATGTACTCAGCGGGGAGGTATGAGTTCCCAACTCCTGGGAGGGCCATCCCCGTCTGGGTCATTGGTAAGTATAAAAAATATATAAATTACTATAAATTTTTTAACATTTTTATACTCTACCAATGACCCAGACATAGCTGAATAGTAAAAAGGCTGGAGGGCCTAGGACATAGAGGAAAATCCAATAAGCTCAACTATATAATATAGAGTCAACCCCTCAAGGAGAAAAGGAGTATTAGGCTTTACATGTATCTTTCTTATTTTATGTTAAATTAGAAAGATACAATACCCTTCATAATTGAGCACAATAACATTCATGTTCTCTATTAACATCCAGTATAACCCTTTATACTAATTATTTTTAAAGTAAGCCAATAAATAAAGTTAGTCCAGAGAATTGAGACTCTTTATATTCTTTAAAAGTGTCCGAGGATTGTATATTAACGCCCGTTTGACACTTGACATATACAAATGCTTCACACCTAGCTACACTTTAAAAATATGACATGAATGAATTTTTAACATTAATATTACACTTTAAAACCATCCCGGAAACGACTCAGAAATACTGACTTCGGAGGAGGCATTCCCTTGCTTTTCACTATAAAGCAGGTGACCTAAGGGAACACCCTCCCCCCCCCCCCCTTCCCCTTGCCCTGGGTCAAATAGCCCAGAGTGAAGAGGGCAGCCGGACGGAGTCACTGCCGGAACAGAAAGCCTGCAAAACTATAGTTGCAACTTTTTAGAGGACGACATTCTGAGCAACAGATAACGGACCTAAACAATGCAGGTCTCCAGAAATGGACTCAATATTTCTGAGATAAAAATTCGTGAATGTGGATGGCTGCGACCAAAAAGCAGCCTTCATTAAATCCGTAATAGCAATACTATTAGCGTAAGCCCAAGATGTAGAAAGAGCTCTTACTTCATGAGCCGAAATCTTAAGCACAGACTGCTGAGAAGAAGATAAATTTTCATAAGCAGTACGGATAGTTAATTGAATCCATCTAGCAATAGAATGGACAGAAATGTCCTTTCTATTAGGCATCAGAGACAGAAACGTTTTCGTCCCTTTCTGATAAACTGAGATCTCTGTTTATAGATACGTAACGCTCTAACAGGACAGAGTAAAGGCCTACGCCCATCTGAAGACGGAAGGGCCTTAATAACAATAGGTTCCGGATATTTATTAGGAGCCTGATTCTTAGCTAAAAATCCCACATTAGTAGTGAAGGTGATAGTGTTCCCGACACTACGATAATGAGAATCATCCACTGATAGTGCATGAAGCTCACTGACTCTTCTAGCAGAAGAGAAAGCTAAGAGAAAAGCTGTCTTATAAGACAAGAATTTGAAATCTACTGTCCTAAGAGGTTCAAATGGCTTTTCCTTCAGTTTAAGAAGAACCCAAGCTAAATTCCACTTAGGAATGAACCTAAGAGTTCTGGGTCTATTTATCAAGAAGTTTCTAACTAACTTAGATAAAGAGACATTAGATCCAATTTGTAAACTATCATGATGTGCATAGGTATCAGATAACATAGACCTATAACCCTTAATAGTAACAGGCTGCAGTTTGATTTCGTCAAACAAGTATACTAGAAAGTTTGCAATGTCTGGTATGGAGGGATAAAAAATATCAACAGAATGATCCCTACACCAATGACGAAAAACCTTCCACTCAGCCGCATAGTTTAGCGAAGAGGAGGTCCTCCTACAGTTAGAAATCGTGTCCACTGCTCGTCCTGTAAAGTGCTTGCCATGCAAGAAGGACCGCACAACGGAAAAACGTGAAGGTTGAGACCTTGCGGGTTGTGATGGAGTTGACGCGGTTTCCCCTGCGAAAGAAGATCCTCCCGTGGAGGAAGCTTTCGCAGTAGGTCCCACAACAGACACCTGAGTAGATTTATCCACGGTCTCTGTGGAGACAGAGATGCTACCAACAGAATCTTGCATTGAGATTGTTTTATCTTTAGCAATACTTGCTGAATTAACGGCGCTGGAGGATACGCATATCCTATCATTCCGTCCCAAGGGATCAACAGAGCGTCTACTGCAAATGCTCTTGGATCCGGACACGGAGACACATCAGTCTGCAACTGATTGTTGAGATGTGTCGCAAATAAGTCTATCATTGGCCGTTCCCATTGGTAGCAAATCTGATTGAATACTTGTTTGTTGAGAGTCCACTCCGACAGCAACAAGCGACCCTTTCGTGAAAGGGAGTCTGCTAGTACGTTCAGACGACCCAGTATATGACGGACCGAAAGTAGAACTTGATGTTCTAGAGCAAACAGAAGGATTCTTTCCGTTAGATTGAACAACGGAACTGAATGAGTGCCTCCCTGATTCCGTATATACGCCACTACTGTCGTATTGTCGGATAGGATTTGGACATGAGCATTGTGAATAATGTCCATCCAATGACGTAACACAAGCCAAATTGACATCATTTCCTTGATGTTTATGTGCTTGCCCAGGAATTGCGGATCCCAAAGACCCTGGCATCTCGAATCCGTTGGGATCAATGATGCACCCCAACCTGTTTGACTGGCATCCGTCATAATGGTAAAACTCGGATCCGGCAACTGCAGCGGAACTCCCTGAGTTAACCACTGAATGTTTGCCCAAGTCTGAATCTCTCATTTCACTTGATCTGACAAGAGAACGTCGATGTCGAGCGAATGAATTTTCACACTCCAATTCTGAGTCAAGAAAATTTGGAGAGGACGCGTGCGTAACCGCCCCATCGGAATGAGATCCGCAGCGGCTCCGCACAGACCTATCAGTCTCATGAACTCCCTCGCTGTGACTTTGTCTGCATGCAGACAATAGCGAGCGTAAAAACTGACTAATTTCGCTCTGGTTAACGGCAGACGAACGAGATTGTTGTGCATCTCAAAGCTCATTCCCAGATGTGTGAATGACTTGGATGGCACCAGATCCGACTTCTCCTCGTTTATTATAAAACCGAGACGTCGGAGCAATAGAAGCAGATTCCGCACATCGTTCTGAAGCGTTAACTCGTTGCCGTACCTCTGAAGAATGTCGTCCAGGTAGGCCGACGTTACCGCAGACGAATGAGCTCGGAAATACATCATTACCGAGTTCATTACCCAGTGAAAGCCCAGGGTGCTAGATTCAATCCGAAGCACATCGCCCGGAATTGATACACCACCCCTAGGACTGCGAAGCGTAGATACTTTCTGAATGTCGGATGTACCATGATGTGAAAGTACGCATCTTTGAGATCTATGCTTATTGCATAATCGTTCACCCGAAAACTCGCTCTGACCGATCGAATCGTCTCCATATAAAACTTCGGAGCGACAATCAGCTTGTTTATCCAGCTCAAATCTTTGACTGGACGGAACGAGCCGTCTGGTTTCGGAACCAGAAACAGATGGCTGTAGAATCCCGGTGTCTCCTAGTTTTCTACGACCTCTACCGCGTTCTTCCTTAAAAGAGACTGCACCTCTGATAACAGAGCGTCTCTTTTCTGCGGATTTGACGGAAGTTGAGTCCATTTTGGACTTAGAGTTAATGGAGGCTTTCGTTTGAAGGATATCTTTAGACCTTCCGAAATCACCCCTCTCACCCAAGGGTCGTCCGTAATCGACGCCCACTCTTGTGAAAAACTCGACAACCTTCCGCCAACCGGCACGCGATAGAGGTTGAAGCCATCACCTCCTGGACCTGCGAGGCCTGCGGGAGGAGAAACCACGTCCTCCGCAACCCGCACCTCGTCCCGTCGACCTCGGGGCGTCCGACCGGTTGTCCCGGCCCGAAGGACGTCCCGCACGTGAGTCGCTGCCTTGACGGTCTCTTGAATAAGACCAAGAGGACGCACCGGAACCTCTATAGGAACCTCTCTTGGGCGCATTAGACCCAGAAGTGCCTGTCTTACTCTTATCTGCTGTGTCCAACTTCTTAGAAGCAGATTTAAACAGCAGAGAATCCGAAGCTTTCTTAGTAATTTTATCGTAAATTGCAGAAAGCTTGCCGTCGAAGAGAAGTTCTCCGGAGACCGAAGCGACTCTGAGAGAGTTCTTCACCTTACTATCCACGAGTGTGGATGTAGCTAGGGCTGCGTCACGTCTAACCAACTCCAGGTTTGCCACTGAAAGGGCGGAGTTACACGTGGAATAAGCTACTGCCCTTGAAAGAAGTCTTAAAGAGGATTGTATATCCTGGAATTCTTTCCCTTGAAGACGCAGTGATAACGCCTTAGTAAGTTGGTCTGCGTAAGATAAAGCATCTAAACTGGCTCTGTTAGATGAAATAGTCGTCTCCAACACCGCGGTTGGAATAGACGCAGACGACGGTAATGATAATTCTAAGTCTTCCGCCTCGTCGTCCATACGCAGAGGAACTCTCGGGATACCCTGTCCTGCCGTATCGAATTTATTCCTTGCATTAATGAAAGGCAGGTTAAGAGCATTGGTGGACAAGAAACCCGCTTTTCCTGTTTTGGAAGCAAGTTTGAATATAGCATCGTTCAATAATTCAAATGTTCTTGTGACATTATTGGACTGAGACGGAAACTCGGGAGCGATGTCCCTGAACCGCTCAAAGAAATCAGTGTCCAATGACGCTATAATTCTCTTGTCTGGTACCGCAGCAGTCTGGCCCGACAGAACAACCTGAGGAAGAAAGTGCCGGATGAAGTCCAAGGCAGCTTTATGTTGTTCCGAAAGGGATAGCTCCAAGTCATCCGTATCCCTTTCACCATCCGGTCGGACCTCATGATGCTCCCGGTTGTCCGCACCTGATGCTTCGGCGGAGCGTACCGACCCAGCGCCGTCGGATAATTCCCGATCCGACACCGTTTCTGTCGGTTGCTGGGATGCTGCGATAAGTTGTGCTATTTGAACAAGCACGTCCGACATCGAGGCCTGCGGAGGCGCAGTCTTTCGCTGCTTCGCCGAGGGCAGCTCCGCATCTGGTGACTCCCGCATACTCTTCCTATGCGAACGTCCGGAGTCAACCGGCCTCGTGTCCCTGGCTACCGGATGGCGTGACCTGGTCGCCGAAGAATCCCTGATCGGCGAAGCTGGTAGAATATCGGCGGTCACGTAGCCAAGGTGCGGTCGTGTGCGCTGGTGAGAGGAAGAAGCCTGAGCAGTCTCAGCGGACTGCCTATACAACGGAGCGTCCCGAGCGACGGACGTGTGCTCTGCTTGCGACACAATTTGTACCACAACATCTGGTCCCAGATGTTGTACGAGAGAGGGGCCTCTCTCGCTCGTGGCCCGGCTGGACCTGGACGAGCTAGGAACCGGACTCGAAGGCTTCCTCTGATCTCTCCTACTATCCGCCGTCACTGGGTGTGCACGTTGAATGTTTATAGTGCTCGCATCACCCAACATTTCCTCCTGGACCGCATCGGACGAACCCGGCTGCCGAACCATTCGGTGAATGGACGCTACACCGGGCGAGCTAGCGGACGACATTTGTCTTATCTCCATGAGCACTTTTGCCGCTAGCTCTGTATTCATTTGTGACGACGGAAGCGCACTTGCGGAAGATAACATGGAAACATCACCCTGTTCTTGTTCCTCTGAAATAGAAACTGATAGAGTAGAGTGACCCTGCGGAGAAAGAGCCGGCATAGCCCTTTCTCCACTAACAACATATCGTGACACACGTTTCCAATGTTTGTCATCCCAATATTGACATATTGAACAGGGATTAGTGCGAGTACACTGACTACAATTAATACAATGATCATGAAAGTCAGAGGAAGATTTCTTCCTATTACAATTTGAACAATATCCTTTCATTGTGAAAAGTCAACAACAAGTCTTAGTACTCGCACAAACCCCTAAACACAAAGATACATAATAACATGATCCATTAATATTGAAAAAACAATTGAAAATCAAAATAATTTTTGAAAAATATTTTTTCAGCGAAGCCCAAGTTTCTGAAAAGTAATGTTGAGCCCCAATGGATCCCAAGGCTAAGTGTGGTCAAAAATTTTTAAATTATATTAAATAATTAATGCAACACTTACGGATAATAATAATGTATCTTATAGTGAGATAAACTACTCCAAAGGCAAACAGCCCCCTCAAAAGAGACTGTTGCCAATGTAAACAAACAGTGTAAAAACACCAGAAAACATGACTCCAGGCACTGACAATACTGGCCCGAAATCAGTCATCAAAAATACACACTATCTGATGCAAAACAGAGACTCCCAGGGAAGAATCTGCAGAACATCAGATGGTAGATGCAGAACACAACGTTTATACACCCATGGGTGAAAACGTAAACATGGGGAAAATAACAGAATACATTCTGTAACCAAGCTAATTCTCCCAAGAGAATTTAGAAATGATCTTTCTCAAAAATATGCCAAAAGCATGGGAGAATAGCAAGAGGGGACTTAGAAGACCAGGGGAGAGGAAACACTGAATGAGCAGTGCAACTTTATAGCAAGAATGACAACAACAGGCCCATGCCTTGAAAATAGGCAACTTAACATAATTTCATAAAAATTTTTAAGTACAGCCCTGATTATTTTCTGTCACTCCTTTTTCCTCTCCTCCTTCTATATCCTCCTTAGAATCACCATTTCTCCAATAATTACATGTCTGGCATCCTTTAAACTGAGATTTACAAGCACAAAGATCAGTGAGATGTTGACTGATGAAGGGCCAAACAGAGAATGATAATTGGCGCCAATTTCGGAACGTCCTTGACACTGCGCATGCGCAGTAGGGGCAAAGTATGGAGGTCCTTCAGGACATGATTTCTTTTGGTTTTAGATGCAAATTTTGGGGATTGGGGGGCAAAATTTGTGTTTGGCCCTAGATTTTTAAGAGTTAGCACCAGCTATGTCTGGGTCATTGGTACAGTATAAAAATATATAAATTTTGGGCGGGGCAAAAAGTCTTACCCCTCCCATTACAAAGCCAAATATTGCATCATGAACTTCGTTTTAACAAACTTGATTCTACACCTCAAAAGGAAGCTCCATAACAAATATCAAGCCATTGTACCCACTGGTTCATGAGAAGAAGATTTTAAAAATATTTGGAGCATTTTCCCCCACCCCCTCCATATGGGGCTGGGCATGTTGAGTTGAACCAAAATGCAATGCACCTTCGGGACCATCACTCACACAAACTTTCACTTGAATTGGCCCAGTGGTTTTGGAGTAGAAGACCAAAACATGGTGTTGAAGGACTACGGACGGACGAAAGACGATGGATGGAGAGCGATTAGAGTATCTCCACTTGACTTTGTCAAGGTGAGCTAAAAAATCTTAACAGATGAAAACATTAACAAGAGGCCCCAGGGGTCCTGAGGGCACTCACCTGACATAGTAGCCTGAATATCAACCCAGGGATTCTTCCAACAAGTTGCATCTGCCCCTCCTAAGAAAAGCTTATTCCAAATATCCAAAGATTCTGACCAGTGAATCAAAAAAAAAAGTTTTTTAAAGAATATTCCTCATATTGAACTAAGTAATAATTTGGGCTCCCAAAGGGAGCCCAAATAAGAACCCAGGGACTTGGCTTGAACAAATTTTGAATCTCACCTCTGTTAGAATGCTGTATACGAAATATCAAAAGATTCTGACTGGAGGATGTGAAGAAGATTTTTGAAGAATATTCCTCATATTGGACTAAGTTATAATTCGGGCTCCCACAGGGAGCCCAAGTATGAACCCAAGGACTTGGCATGAACAAACTTGAATCTCACACCGTAAGGATGCTGCATACCAAATATCAAAACATTCTGACTGCTGGATCTGAAGAAGATTTTAAAGAAAATGTCTCATTTTGAACTAAGTTATAATTCAGGCTCCCACAGGGAGCCCAAAAATGAACACAGGGACTTGGCTTGAACAAACTTGAATCTCCCCCCCCCCCTCCCCCCCCAAACCCCACCCACCCCTAAGGATGCTGCATACCAAATATAAAAACATTCCGATGGCTGGATCTGAAGAAGATGATTTTTAAAGAAAATTCCGCATTTTGAACAAAGTTACAATTCAAGCGCCCACAGTGAACCTAGGAACTTGGCTTCAACAAATTTGAATCTCACTCCCCCCCCCCCCCTCCCCCCCACCCAAAGGATGCTGCATACCAAATATCAAAACATTCCGACTGCTCTACCTGAAGAAGAAGATTTTTAAAGAAAATTCCTCATTTTGAAGTTATAGTTCGGGCCCCCACAGTGAGCACAAACATGTGAACCCAGGGACTTGGCTTGATCAAACCTGAATCCCCCCCCAAGGATGCTGCATTCCAAATATCAAAAGATTATAAATGGTAGTTCTGAAGAAGATTTTTTAAGAATATTCCTCATACTGCACTAATTGAAACATTTCAGCTCCAAATATGGACCCAGGGATTTGATTTCAATAAATGTGTAAAACAATCTTCCAAAGATGTTATATTTGAAATTTGAAAGCTTTTGGAGCAGTGGTTTGGGAGAAAAGTAGTCTTAACTGTTTTTCCCATTAATCACAGTGTTAAAAAATGCAGACTCAGCACTTTTTCAAAGTCTCCAAAAAGTACCCCATGAAAAAACCGATAGCAATTTTTTTAGACCATTCCAGTCTGTTGGTCCTGCTTCACACCAAATAAGAATTCTCAGTGCCATGTAGTTTTGGAGATATGGGCATTTAAAAATTTTTTCTATTTTTTGCTCCTGCAGTTCCCATAGGGCGACGGGAACATTTTTTTTGTTTGCAGAAATTAAGTACTTATGACCCAATAAGCCCTCATATCAAATTTGATTCAAATCAGCCTCTCAGTTTGGAAAGTTAAAAAATTTATAGTAATTTATATATTTTTTATACTTACCAATGACCCAGACATAGCTGGTGCTGACTCTTAAAAATGTAGGGCCAAACACAAATTTTGCCCCCCAATCCCCAAAATTTGCATCTAAAACCAAAGAAAACATGTCCTGAATGGCCCTCCATACTTCACCTCTACTGCGCATGCGCAGTGTCAAGGACGTCCCAAAATTGGCGCCATTAATCATTCTTATAATCAGTGCCTGGTAATCGCTATGTACTCAGCGTAGAGGTATGAGTTCCCAACTCCTGGGAGGGCCATCCCCGTCTGGGTCATTGGTAAGTATAAAAAATATATAAATTAATATAAATTTTTTAACATTTTTATACTGTACCAATGACCCAGATATAGCTGAATAGTAAAAAGGCTGGAGGGCCTAGGACATAGAGGAAATTCCAATAAGCTCAACTATATAAAATATAGTCATCCCCTCGAGGGGAAAAGGAGTATTAGGCCTTACATGTATCTTTCTTATTTATGATAAATTAGAAAGACACAACACCTTCCATAATTGAGCATCATAACATCCATGTACTCTATTAATATCCAGTATAATCCTTAAACTAATAATTTTTAAAGTAAGCCAATAAATAAAGTTAGTCTAAAGAATTGAGACTCTTTATACTCTTTTAAAAGTGTCCGAGGATTGAATAATAACGCCCGTTTGACACGTCATATATTCAAAAGCTATACTTTAAAAACTATGACCTGAATGAATTTTTAAAACATAAACTTATCACTTTAAAACCATCCCAGTAACAGCTCAGAATTACTGACTCCAGAGGAGGTATCCCCTTGTTTTCATAATAAAACAGGTGACCCAAGGGAACACCCTCCCCCCCCCCCCTTCTCCTTGCCCTGGGTCAAATAGCCCAGAGCGAAGAGGGCAGCAGGACGGAGTCACTGCCGGAACAGAAAGCCTACCTAGCTATAGTTGCAACTGTTAAGTGAACGACATTCTGAGCAGCAGATAATGGACCTAAACAATGCAGGCCTCCAGAAATGGACTCAATACTTCTGAAATAAAAATTCATGAATGTGGATGGCTGAGACCAATGTGCAGCCTTCATTAAATCTATAATAGCGACACTATTTACGTAAGCCCAAGATGTAGAAAGAGCTCTTACTTCATGAGCCGAAATCATTAGAAGAGCAAACTGCTGAGTTAATGATAGATTACCATAAGCAGTACTGATAGTTAATTGAATCCATTAGCAATAGAATGGACCGTAATGTCCTTTATTAGGCATCAAAGACAGAAGAAGCTTTACGTCCTTACTGATAAACTGAGATCTGTTTATAAATACGTAAACGCTAACCGGACAGAGTAAAGGCCTATGCCCGTACAAAGACGGAAGGACCTTAATAACAATAAGTTCCGGATATTTATTAGGAGCCTGATTCTTAACCAAAAATCCAACATTAGTAGTAAAGGAAATAGTGTTTCCGATACTACGAAAGTGAGAATCGTCCACCGATAGTGCATGAAGCTCACTGACTCATCAGTAGAAGAGGAGACTAAGAGAATTACAGTCTTAAAAGGCCAGAATTTGAAAACTACTGTTTCCAGAGGCTCAAATGGTTACTTAGCTAAATAAGAACCCAAGCTAAATTCCGTATAGGAAATAATCTAAGGATTCTAGGTCTATTTATCGAAAAGTTTCTAACTAACTTAGATAAAGAGACATTAGACTCAATTGTAAACTATCATGGAGTGCATAGGTATGAGATAACATAGACCTATAACCTTAATAGTAACAGGCTGCAGTTGATCTTGACAAACAAGTATAGTATAAAGCTTGCGATGTCTAGTATGGAGGGATCAAAAATATCAACATAATGATCCCTACACCAACGACGGAAGAGCCTCCACTTTAGCCGCATAGTATAGCGAAGAGAAGGTTCTCCTACAGTAAGAAATTGCGTCCATTGCTCGTCCTGTACAATGCTTGCCGTGCAAGAAGGACCGCACAACGGAATACATGAAGGTTGAGACCTTGCGGGTTGTGATGAAGTTGACACGATTTCCCCAGCGAAAGAAGATCCTCTCGTGGAGGAAGTTTTCGTGGTAAGTCCCACAGCAGACACCTGAGTAAATTTATCCACGGTCTCTGTGAAGACAGAGATGCAACCAACAGAATTGTATTGTGGATGTTTATCTTAGCAATACTTGCTGAAACAACAGCGCTGGAGGATATGCATATCCTATCATTCCGTCCTATTAGATCAATAGAGCGTTAACTATATAAGCTCAGGGATCCGGACATGGAAACACATACGTCTGCAATTGATTGGAGAGTTGTGTCGCAAATAAATTATCATTGGGCGCTCCCATTGATAGCAAATCTGATAGAATACTTGTTTGTTGAGAGTCCATTCTGACGGCAACAAGCGACCCTTACGTGAAAGGGAGTCTGCTAATACAATCAGACGACCCGGAATATGACGGACCGAAGTAGAACTTGGTGTTCTAGAACAAACAGAAGGATTCTTTCTGTTAAATTGAATAACGGAATCGAATGAGTGCCTCCCTGGTTCCGGAGATACGCAACTACTGTCGTATTATCGGACAGGATTGGACATGCGTTTCTGAATAATGTTCATTCAATAACATAGTGCAAGCCAAAATGACATCAACTCCTGGAAGTTAAGTGCTTGCCTACAAACTGCGGAACCCAAAGACCCTGGCACTTCGAATCCGTTGGGATCAATATTGTACACCAACCTGTTTAACTGGCATCCGTCAAAATCATAAAACTCGGATCCGGCAACTGCAGGGGCACTCTCTGAGTCAACCACCGAATGTTTGCCCCAGTCTGAATCTCTTGTTACACTTGATAGACAAGAGAACGTGTATATCGAGCAATTCATAGATTGCTGAAAGGTTGCCGTCAAAGAGAAGCTTCTCCGAGAGAGTTCTTCACCTTACTATCCACGCGTGTGGATGTAGCTAGGGCTGCGTCACGTTTAACCAACTCCAGGTTGCCACTGAAGGGCGGAGTTATACATGGAAAAACTACTGCCCTTGAAAGAAATCTCATTGAGGATCATATCCTGGAATTCTTTCTCTTGAAGACGTAATGATAACGCCTCAGTAAGGTGGTCTACGCATGATAAGGCATCTAAGATAAGTCTATTAGACATCATTGTCGTTTCCAACGTCGTGGTTGGAATTGACATAGACGGCGAAAAAGATAATTCCCAGTCTTCAGCCTCGTCGTCTAGACGCAGAGGAACTCTCGGTATGCCCTATTCTGCCAATATAATATTATTTTCCTAGAATTGATGAAAGGCAGAATAGAGTATTGCGGACAAGAAACTAGACTAGCATGTTTGGTAGCAAGCTTATATATAGCGTCATTCAATAATTCAAATGTTCTAATGAGATTATTGGACTGTGTCGGCAACTCAGGGACAATGTCCCTGAACCGATCCAAAACTCCGTGTCCAATGACGCTATTAGTCTCTTATCCAGCATCGCAGCAATGTAGTCCGATGGAACAACCTCTGGAAGATAATGCCGGAAGAAATGTATGGCAGCTTCTGTTGCTCTGAAAGGGAAAGCTCGAAATCGTCCGAATCCCTTTCGCCATCCTGTCAGACCCTATAAAGTGTTCGGTCGTCCGTACCTGATGCAACAGCGGAGCGCACCGACCCAGCGCCGTCGGATTATTCCTGATCCGACCCAGATTCTGTCGTTTGCTGGGATGCTGCGATAAGCTGTGCTATTTTGGATAGCACGTCCGTCACTGAGGCCTGAGGAGAAGCGGTCTTACGATGCTTTGCCGCTGGAAGCTCCATGTTCGTTACCCCGTGCATACTTCTATTATGCGAGCGACCGGAGTGTACAGGCCTCGTGTCCCTTGGCTACCGGATGGCGTGACCTGTTCGCCGTGGAATCACTGAAAGACGAAGCTGTCCGGATACTCGAGGTCATGTAGCCAATGTGCGGTCGTGTGCGCTGCTGTGAGGATGAGGAAGTTATCAACAGTCTCTCGGACTGTCTATATAACGGAGCGTCCCGAGCGGCGGACATATGCTCCGAATGCGAAATGTCTGTACCACAACATCCGGTCCCATATGATGTTGTACGAGAGAGGGACCTCTCTCGCTCGCAGCCCGGACGGACCTGGACGAGCTAGGAACCGGACTAACAGGCTTCCTCCGATCTCTCCTCTAATCCATCGTCACTGGGTGTGTACTAAAGTCTATTATAGTGCTCGCATCACCCAAATCTCCTTCCTAGACCGCAACTGACGAACCCGACTGCCGAACCATTCGATGAATGGATGCTACACCGGGTGAGCTAGCGAATGTCAACGCCGTCGATCCTATTAGGGACCTCTTAGGCAATTGACGTATTCCATGAGCACTTATTGCCGCTAGCTCTTCATTAACTATGACGACAGAGGCACACTTTTGAAAGACATCTCAGTAAGTTTGCGAACAAGAAACCAGACATGCTTGATAATAGCAAGCATATAATTAATATATATATAGCGTCGTTCAATAATTCGAAAGTTTCTGTGACATTATTGGACTGTGTCGGAACTGAGGGACGATGTCCCTGAACCGATCCAAAAATTTCTGTGTCCACCGACGCTATCAGTTTCTTATCCGGCATCGCAGCATTCTGGTCCGACAAAAGAACCTCTAGAAGATAAAGTCGGATGACATATACAGCAGCTTATGTTGCTCCGAAAGGGAAAGCTCGAAATCCTCCGAATCCCTTTCGGCATCCCGTCGGACTGTATGAAATTTTCGGACGTCCGTACCTGCTTCCACGGAGCGTCCCGACGGATATTACATGATGCGACAGAGATTCTGTCGTTGCTGGGATGCTGCAATAAGTTGTGCTATTTGGGATAGCACGTCCGTCACCGAGGCCTGTGCAGTAGCGGTCTTACGATGCTTTGCCGCTGGAAGCTGCGTGTACGTTGACTCCTGCATACTTTCCTATGCGAACGTCCGGAGTCTCCAGGCCTCGTGTCCCTGGCTACCGGATGGCGTGACCTGGTCGCCGAGGATTCTCTGATTGGCAAAGTTGACTGGATATCTGAGGTCACGTAGCCAAGAGCGGTCGTGTGCGCTACCATCAGGATGAGGAAGCCTTATTGACAGTCTCTCCGGACTGACTATATAACGGAGCGTCACGAGCGGCAGACGTATGCTCCGAATGCAAAACATTTTGTACCACAACATCTGGGGCCAGATGTTGTTGTACGAGAGAGGGGCCTCTCTCGCTCGCAGTCCGGATGGACCTGGACGAGCTAGGAACCGGACTAAAAGGCTTCCTCCGTCCTCTCCTCTAATCCGCCGTCACTGGGTGTGCATTTGGTTGGTTTATAGTGCTCGCATCACCCAAAACTCCTTCTGGACCGCAACGGACGAACCCGGCTGCCGAACCATTCGATGAATGGACGCTACACCGGGCGAGCTAGCGGACGTCAAAGGCCGTCGAACCTACTAGGGACCTCTTAGGCAATTGACGTATTTTTATGAGCACTTTTTCGCTAGCTCTTCATTAATTGTGACGACGGAGGCACACTTTTGGAAGACATCACGGATACGTCACCCTGTTCTTGATCGTCTGAAATAGAGATTGATAAACTAGAGTGACCCTGCGGGGAAAGGACAGGAATGGCCATTTCCCCACTAACATACCGTGACACACGCTTCCCATGTGGTCATCGAAATTAACACATACTGAACAGGAGTTAGTGCGAGTACACTGACTACATTTATACAATGATTATGAAAGTCAGAGGAAGATTTCCTCTAATTACAATTGAACAATATCCTTTCAATGTGAAAAGAAAACAAAGTCCTAGTACTCGCACCAACCCCTGACAATCAAAATACATAATAACATGATCCATTAACATAGAAAAAATAATTGAAATCAAAAAGATTTTTTGAAAAAATATTTTTTCAGAAAAGCCCAAATTTCTGAAAAGTAACGTTGAGCCCCAATGGATCCCAAGCCTAAGTGAGGACAAAAATTCTAAAAATATTTTAAAAAATTAATGCAACACTTACGAACAATAATAATGTATCTAGTTATGATTAAACTAACATCAAGATATTATTTTCAAGAAATCCCCCCTCACACAGAGGGCTGTTGTCAATGTAAACAAGAAGTGTAAAAGCACCAGAAACAAGAATCCAGGCACTGATAACCCTGGCCCGAAATCAGTTACCAATAATACACTATCTGATGCAAAACAGAGACTTCCAGGGAAGAAACTGCTGAACATCAGATGGTAGATGCAGAGCACTACGCCTAACCACCCATAGGTGAAGACGTAAACATGGGGAAAAGAACAGAATTCATTCTGTTATCCAGCTAAAACTCCCAAGAAATTTTAGTAATAATATTACAGAAAATATGCCAAAAGCGTGGAAGAATAGCAAGGGGGGACTTAAAGGAAAGGGAGAGAGGAAAACACTGAACAAGCAGTGTAACTTGATAACAAGAATGACCACAACAGGCTGTTGCCTCGAAAATAGGTAACTTAACATTTCATTAAAAAATTTTAAGTTACAGCCCTGATTATTTTCTGTCACTCATTTTTCCTCTCCTCCTTCTATATCCTCCTTAGAATCACCATTTCTCTAATATTTATGTGTCTGGCATCATTTAAACTGAGATTTACAAGCACAAAGATCAGTCAGATGTTAACTGATGAAGGGCCAAACAAAGAATGATTAATGGCACCAATTTCGGGACGTCCTTGACACTGCGCATGCGCAGTAGAGGTGAAGTATGGAGGGCCATTCAGGACATGTTTTCTTTGGTTTTAGATGCAAATTTTGGGGATTGGGGGGCAAAATTTGTGTTTGGCCCTACATTTTTAAGAGTTAGCACCAGCTATGTCTGGGTCATTGGTACAGTATAAAAATATAGAAATTTTGGGCGGGGTGAAAATTCTTGCTCCTCCCATAACGAAGGCAAATATAGCTCCTTAAACTTCTCTTGAACAAATATGAGTCTACACCTCAAAAAGAAGCTGCACACCAAATATCAAGTCTCTGCTACTGCTGGTACATGAGAAGATTTTTGAAGATTTAAGCTCACTTTTTGGGTGTGGCCCTACCAAGGGGCGAGGCAACTTGATTTGAACAAAATCAAAATGCGATGTCATAACAAACTAATTTCAATTAAATTGGTTTTGCAGCTTTGGAGAGGATGCAAACACCATGTACACGGATGACGGTCGAATTTTAAAAATAAAACCGTTTTGCATTTTCAGTTAACCTCTTCAAATTTCAGTTACATACATCAGTTAAAAAACGTAAAACGTTTTGAGTCTCCCGAATGAGTAGTAAAATTGGAAGTCACTGCAAAGCAATAAAAATGTCCAATTAGGCATTCAACTTCAGTGAGGGACTCCCAGAGAATCAAAACATTTTTATTTTTAGCCTTAGTATTGGATTTTTTTTTTTTTAAAACTTTATCTGGAATTTTTTTTCCTGTTATTTATGGATCTTGTAGTATTAAATACAGAAGGTTTATACATCTCTCAGAAAATATTACTGATAGCATATTGAACGATTATCTAATTTATCATCTGAAATATTCACAGAGATATTTAGCCAAAATTTTCTTACCATCATTCTAATAATGAATTCTGAAGAGACCTCCAATGAAAAATCTGTGTTGGCACCAACTCAAAACTGTCTGAGGCAAAACCTTTAGCCATCCTGAATATTTTGTTGTCTCACTGATTTTTCCTGTCGGAATTTCATAGATTTTCAGTCTTCTCAATGCTCAAATCTAGCTTGCATTTGCAATTTATTTTGAGGGAGACTGCTGATGACTTAGATGGCTGATGATAAGGTGTTGTGTAAAAAGTAACATTCACAGGAAGAGTGAGGAGGAAATGATGAAATAATTATAGAGCAGACGATAGACACGAGGAGTGAGATTTTTAAGGAAGATGAAGGAATGAAAAATGTGGTAAATTATAACATTCCTTTTAAGATAAATGGCCAAAGCATTATGAATAGATTTGCCTTTCTGTGTTCAGCCTGTGGAGTCCTTGTTCCTATTTGATAACTTTTTACTGCAATCAGACAGCTGCTTCAAAATGCCATCTCTGTGCAAACTAGCAAGTTACAATCTAAGTACATCAGCAGTGGTTTCTATGAATGTCTTGGCTGCCTATACAGGAAGCCAAGATTTGCCTAGAAACCACTGCAAAGCCAAAAGCTGTACACTGTCAAAGTGAAACAAAAATGTGTAAAATCACCAGGTCATTACAGGTTAATAGAAATTGGATTTATTCAACATGGAAATTATTAATCAGCAACTAATATATTCAAACCAACCTTCAATTCCTGAATCTTCTTTTTTCTTTGAATTTACATTTGGGGTAATGAGTACATTCAATTTATCCTCTAAAATATATCTTGGTATGAGATTCTCTGGTAATAACAAAGGTTTTAGTTGGCTGAAATGAGAAAAAAGAAGTGTTTTCCCCTTTACCACTTTTCAAATATGACCACAATTTTTTCTCAATCCATATTTATTACAACATTCAAACATAAATGAGCCTGCCTATAGGTACTATCCTATAAATTGTGACAAGACAAATCAATATGAACAAAAAAGTTTTACTTCTTAAAGAATAAAAGGCATGGCTGCTGAACCTGAACCCCTTTGATTGAGGCACCAGCTCATTTTAGCAGAGCACCAATATCAGCTTCTAACTCTCAACCATTTAACTCCTTCACACTGATGTCGAAATATAAAAATTTCAACCTGCAAAATTTCTCATAATGCAACTGGGAATTTAAACAATTCAGTCCTGTTTGACAGAGCCCATTGAGCTCTGTCAAACAAGACTGAATTGGTTAAATTCCTAGTTGCATTGAGTGAAAACTAGCACCTTAAAATCTCAGTATTTTGACATAAGAGTGCAGTGGGTTAAAGAAATCGCACTCCAGTTGTTGGTTACTTGGTCCTTTTACGCCAATAATGAGAGCAAACATGTTTACAACAGCAATTAAGCACTAGCCTACTCTTCTGAGATTCCACAAGGATATCAGATTTGTAATTTCTAATATCTGATGATTGATCTGCAAGGAGAAAAGGAGCAGCTGAATATGTAAAACGAGATAACAAAGTATGGACAATAAATTTCAGCTAATCTTTAACATAAAACATTATTACTGAAATAAACAATATATACAGGGTGGAACATGAGAACATAGGCACAGGTATATCCTGTCCTCAAGTACCCTGTACTGTCCAGGGAATAAGCCCAGGGGGTGCATGGAGTAAAAGAGGGCAAAAGTATACGGGTGGGCTTATTTTTGAGAGGTCAAGCCGGCAACAGAATTTGGATGCAAAGTTGACACAAAGTAGGTGACTTGGTCAATCCCATAACAAAGATACCTTCGGAATGGCTGCATGCACCCACGTAATTTACAAATTGAACAGCTGAAAAAAAAAAAAAAAAAATTGTGACATCGACGCCGTAGCTGCGACGGGTGGTGCAATCTCACAAAATTCTAAGTTCATCAAGGGCCATAACTCCAAGAAAAATATTTGGAACAACACATATATTGAACAGTGGCTAGACATCAATAAGATACACTTACATGCCAAATATAAAGTCATTCCATCATGTATTTCAAAAGTTATTGAGTTTTGAAACTTGTTGGTCACAGACAGACCGACAGACCGACCGACAGACAGACCGACAGACAGACAGACAGACCGACATTGCCACTTATTGAGCTGCTAGTCGCAGCTAAAAAACAATTTCCACAAAACCATGTTATCCTGTTACCCCTCATTGGAATGAGCTCATTGAGCTTGTTCCAAGGAGGGGTCACATATATGGTTTTATTGAAATTTTTTTGAAACATTTGAAAATTAAATAATTAAAATAACAAATTTTGATATCATGTGTGTTGGGTAACAGGTTCTTTTTTGTTGTAAAAGCTTACATTTACCAACAATGCCCGTCATCGATGTCATTGCAAAGTCAGGGACTGGGCTTATTCACAAGGAGGGGACTCTGAAACTGAAATCTGAAAAGTTGGTAGGTTGACTTATTCTCAATCATGGGCTTCTACTCATGTCAGTATGGTATATGTGAGTGAGCATACTCTTCTGCTGTAAGCAGTGATACAAATCTTGATTTGAGATGTCCAGTTCATTCCCATGTTTGCTTGGAATAATATATAGGGTATAAATTTGAACTGATATTTTGGGGATAAAGTCAAAATGACAAACACCAACATTACAGGTGTTTTCAGATATATGAATGATTTTTTTTCTGTGCACACTTTTCATATCACTTCAACAAAGTTGTGTCGAGAATATTTTAGAGGGCTTCGAAAACCTCGGGCATGCAAAGTCTATAAATGTTTTATTCTGAGCATGAGACTAACCTTTGGTACAAGTAAGGTGTTATTTCCTTGTGTTTTGCTACGGCAACTGAGAGTAGAAATGCTGTTTTCCAATCCCCCATTTTATCTGCAAACCAAACAGATTCACAAATCAGTCCACTCAGAAGAAGATATTCTACTGTCCTCTCTGTAGTCCATAACTCTCCAAGGTTATTTCGTCGAACAATGTTGGCTATATCCTCATGGTATTTGGGGATAATTCTGTTATCTAAAAATCAAAATAATTAATTTATTTGATACTTGATAATCCTAAAATATTTCACTAGTATTTTGGATAATATGAAGAACTGACTGCTCCAACTATTTGGAAGTTTGCTATTCATATTACAGAATTTATTAGTAGTACAGTGCATTCCACATAATTCCAAAAATTTCAACAAAACCATATCATGTGACACCTCATTGGAACGAGCTGAAGGGGTCACAAGATATGGTTTTGTTGAAATTTGTTGGAAAAATAATAAAATATAAAATAAATTTTGGTATCGTCAGCAATGGGTAAGGGTTAACCCTTTAACTAAAGTAATGGCCATATCCGACCAGCTCTTTTCACAAAAAGCATCTTTAACCTAACATGAAAGGAGACAACACTTACCAAAAATATTCTTGAATAACTAATTTTCTTCATTTTTTGTCTCAAAAACATAGGTTACAACCCCTCATTGGAACGAGCTCAATGAGCTCGTTCCAACAATGGGTCATAACCTATGTTTTTGAGACAAAAAATGAAAAAATAATGAAAATTAACTGGCTATTTTTTTTTGGCCATTATGTTGGGTAAAGGGTTAACTGGTGGAGTGTTGCAAGCCCACATTAGGGCTTCACACTGAAGTGCAGGTACCATAACTTAAAAGATTTACATTCTGTGGATGTGCTTCATATTACCTTTGAAATAAAATTATTTTGTCTGTGAGGATTTGCATTGTTACAGTTTATGGGAGAGTGCCTCTGGACACTCTTCTATAAATTATAACCAGGTTGACATATGAGAATAACTGTGACAACTAAAAATAATTTAGTTCTCTGCCAGTTAACAATTTAAAAAAAAAAATTGTGCTCACTGGAAGAAGCACATCGGGCTTGTTCCAATGAGGGGGTCAAAGGGTATTTTGGGGGAGGCAAGAAATGAAAATTTGTAGTTAATCAACAAAAATTGTCATCTGCTAGTCATGAGAGGTAAAAAGTTAAAAGTTGTGTGAGGTAAAGACTTAAATGGATTCCACTGTTCTAGAATACATCAGTGAAATAGACCCAGCATTGATAAGAATATTCAATAAAAGAAATTTAAAAACTTCCTCACAAGTAAAATTGAACATTTATCATGTTTTTTAATCAATTACATGTAAAGCCAAAAAAATAATTACCGATTTGAACTTGTGTACAAACACCCACACTTACTTGTTACTGTAGTAGGGAAATGAAGAGCAGGCAATGGTTGAGGATTATGTGGTGGAAAAATGAATATGCTTTGATTGCTGAAATATGCTGCCATATATCTTGCAAATGACTGTACAACCTGTCTTATAGCTTTATCCCTGATACATGGAACCATATCTTGATCGCTGTTTGCCTAAAAAAAAAACCATTTTTAATATGTACCAATACATTCTCTACGCCTTATCCATTATCTAACATGGATCATATCTTTACTGTGCAATTCTCATGAATCATTCTACACATTTGTAATATTTTCATTTTTTCCTCCATAACAATAACTCAACATCATTCAATGGAATAATTGTTTCTTATTTTAGATACACACTAAAACCAACATATCATTCCCAGCCAGAGTTATTTGCGTAAAGTCTTGCTTTACCTGTAGATCTCAATAATTAAAAAAAAATAGAAAAAGTTAAAAAATTTATAGTAGTTATATATTTTTTATACTTACCAATGACCCAGACATAGCTGGTGCTAACTCTTAAAAATCTAGGGCCAAACACAAATTTTGCCCCCCAATCCCCAAAATTTGCATCTAAAACCAAAAGAAATCATGTCCTGAAGGACCTCCATACTTTGTTCCTACTGCGCATGCGCAGTGTCAAGGACGTTCCGAAATTGGCACCAATTACCATTCTTGCAAGCAGTGCCTGGTCAGCGCTATGTACTCAGCGGGGAGGTATGAGTTCCCAACTCCTGGGAGGGCCATCCCCGTCTGGGTCATTGGTAAGTATAAAAAAATATATAAATTACTATAAATTTTTTAACATTTTTATACTGTACCAATGACCCAGGCATAGCTGAATAGTAAAAAGGCTGGAGGGCCTAGGACATAGAGGAAACTCCAATAAGCTCAACTAAATAATATAGAGTCAACCCCTCAAGGAGAAAAGGGGTATTAGGCTTTGCATGTATCTTTCTTATTTTATGATAAATTAGAAAGATACAATACCCTTCATAACTGAGCACAATAACATTCATGTTCTCTATTAACATCCAGTATAACCCTTTATACTAATTATTTTTAAAGTAAGCCAATAAATAAAGTTAGTCCAGAGAATTGAGACTCTTTATATTCTTTAAAAGTGTCCGAGGATTGTATATTAACGCCCGTTTGACACTTGACATATACAAATGCTTCACACCGAGCTACACTTTAAAAATATGACATGAATGAATTTTTAACATTAATATTACACTTTAAAACCATCCCGGAAACAACTCAGAAATACTGACTTCGGAGGAGGAATTCCCTTGCTTTTCACTATAAAGCAGGTGACCTAAGGGAACACCCTCCCCCCCCCCCCCTTCCCCTTGCCCTGGGTCAAATAGCCCAGAGTGAAGAGGGAAGCCGGACGGAGTCACTGCCGGAACAGAAAGCCTGCATGACTATAGTTGCAACTGTTTAGTGGACGACATTCTGAGCAAGAGATAACGGACCTAAACAATGCAGGTCTCCAGAAATGGACTCAATATTTCTGAGATAAAAATTTGTGAATGTGGATGGCTGAGACCAATAAGCAGCCTTCATTAAATCTGTAATAGCAACACTATTTGCGTAAGCCCAAGATGTAGAAAGAGCTCTTACTTCATGAGCCGAAATCTTAAGCACAGACTGTTGAGAAGAAGATAAATTTTCATAAGCAGTACGGATAGTTAATTGAATCCATCTAGCAATAGAATGGACCGAAATGTCCTTTCTATTAGGCATCAGAGAAAGAAAGAAATGTTTTCGTCCCTTTCTGATAAACTGAGATCTCTGTTTATAAATACGTAACGCTCTAACAGGACAGAGTAAAGGCCTACGCCCGTCTGAAGACGGAAGGGCCTTAATAACAATAGGTTCCGGATATTTATTAGGAGCCTGATTCTTAGCTAAAAATCCCACATTAGTAGTGAAGGTGATAGTGTTCCCGACACTACAATGGTGAGAATCATCCACCGACAGTGTATGAAGCTCACTGACTCTTCTAGCAGAAAAGAAAGCTAAGAGAAAAGCTGTCTTATAAGACAAGAATTTGAAATCTACTGTCCTAAGAGGTTCAAATGGCTTTTCCTTCAGTTTAAGAAGAACCCAAGCTAAATTCCACTTAGGAATTAACCTAAGAGTTCTGGGTCTATTTATCGAGAAGTTTCTAACTAACTTAGATAAAGAGACATTAGATCCAATTTGTAAACTATCATGGTGTGCATAGGTATCAGATAACATAGACCTATAACCCTTAATAGTAACAGGCTGCAGTTTGATTTCGTCAAACAAGTATACTAGAAAGTTTGCAATGTCTGGTATGGAGGGATCAAAAATATCAACAGAATGATCCCTACACCAACGACGAAAAACCTTCCACTTAGCTGCATAGTTTAGCGAAGAGGAGGTCCTCCTACAGTTAGAAATCGCGTCCACTGCTCGTCCTGTAAAGTGCTTGCCATGCAAGAAGGACCGCACAACGGAAAAACGTGAAGGTTGAGACCTTGCGGGTTGTGATGAAGTTGACGCGTTTTCCCCTGCGAAAGAAGATCCTCCCGTGGAGGAAGCTTTCGTGGTAAGTCCCACAACAGACACCTGAGTAGATTTATCCACGGTCTCTGTGGAGACAGAGATGCTACCAACAGAATCTTGCATTGAGATTGTTTTATTTTTAGCAATACTTGCTGAATCAACGACGTTGGAGGATACGCATATCCTATCATTCCGTCCCAAGGGATCGACACAGAGTCTACTGCAAATGCTCTTGGATCCGGACATGGAGACACATACGTCTGCAACTGATTGTTGAGATGTGTCACAAATAAGTCTATCATTGGCCGTTCCCATTGGTAGCAAATCTGATAGAATACTTGTTTGTTGAGAGTCCACTCCGACGGCAACAAGCGACCCTTTCGTGAAAGGGAGTCTGCTAGTACATTCAGACGACCCGGTATATGACGGACCGAAAGCAGAACTTGATGTTCTAGAGCAAACAGAAGGATTCTTTCCGTTAGATTGAATAACGGAACTGAATGAGTGCCTCCCTGGTTCCGTATATATGCCACTACTGTCGTATTGTCGGACAGGATTTGGACATGAGCTTTGTGAATAATGTCCATCCAATGACGTAACGCAAGCCAAATTGACATCATTTCCTTGATGTTTATGTGCTTGCCTAGGAATTGTGGATCCCAAAGACCCTGGCATCTCGAATCCGTTGGGATCAATGATGCACCCCAACCTGTTTGACTGGCATCCGTCATAATCGTAAAACTCGGATCCGGCAACAGCAGCAGAACTCCCTGAGTTAACCACTGAATGTTTGCCCAAGTCTGAATCTCTCGTTTCACTTGATCTGACAAGAGAACGTCTATGTCGAGCGAATGAATTTTCACACTCCAATTCTGAGTCAAGAAAATTTGGAGAGGACGAGTGCGTAACCGCCCCATCGGAATGAGATCCGCAGCGGCTCCGCACAGACCTATCAGTCTCATGAACTCCCTCGCTGTGACTTTGTCTGCGTGAAGACAATAGCGAGAGTAACAACTGACTAATTTCGCTCTGGTTAACGGCAGACGAACGAGATTGTTGTGCGTCTCGAAGCTCATTCCCAGATGTGTGAATGACTTGGACGGCACCAGATCCGACTTCTCCTCATTTATTATAAAACCGAGACGTCGGAGCAATAGAAGCAGATTCTGCACATCGTTCTGAAGCGTTAACTCGTTGCCGTACCTCTGAAGAATGTCGTCCAGGTAGGCCGACGTTACCGCAGACGAATGAGCTCGGAAATACATCATTACCGAGTTCATTACCCGAGTGAAAGCCCAGGGTGCTAGGTTCAATCCGAAGCACATCGCCCGGAATTGATACACCACTCCTAGGACTGCGAAGCGTAGATACTTTCTGAATGTCGGATGTACCATGACGTGAAAGTATGCATCTTTGAGATCTATGCTTGTAGCATAATCGTTCACCCGAATACTCGCTCTGACCGATCGAATCGTCTCCATATAAAACTTCGGAGCGACGATCAGCTTGTTTATCCAGCTCAAATCTATGACTGGACGGAACGAGCCGTCTGGTTTTGGAACCAGAAACAGATGGCTGTAGAATCCAGGTGTTTCCTGGTTTTCTACGACCTCTACCGCGTTCTTCATTAAAAGAGACTGCACCTCTGATAACAGAGCGTCTCTTTTCTGCGGATTTGACGGAAGTTGAGTCCATTTTGGACTTAGAGTTAATGGAGGCTTTCGTTTGAAGGATATTCTTAGACCTTCCGAAATCACCCCTCTCACCCAAGGGTCGTCCGTAATCGACGCCCACTCTTCTGTAAAACTCGACAACCTTCCGCCAACCAGAACACGATAGAGGTTGAAGCCATCACCTCCTGGACCTGCGAGGCCTGCGGGAGGAGAAACCACGTCCTCCACGACCCGCACCTCGTCCCGTCGACCTCGGGGCGTCCGACCGGTTGTCCCGGCCCGAAGGACGTCCCGCACGTGAGTCGCTGCCTTGACGGTCTCTTGAATAAGACCAAGAGGACGCACTGTAACCTCTATAGGAACCTCTCTTGGACGCATTAGACCCAGAAGTGCCTGTCTTACTTTTATCTGCCGTGTCCGACTTCTTAGAAGTGGATTTAAACAGCAGAGAATCCGAAGCTTTCTTAGTAATTTTATCGTAAATTGCAGAAAGCTTACCGTCGAAGAGAAGTTCTCCGGAGACCGAAGCGACTCTGAGAGAGTTCTTCACCTTACTATCCACGCGTGTGGATGTAGCTAGGGCTGCGTCACGTCTAACCAACTCCAGGTTTGCCACTGAAAGGGCGGAGTTATACGTGGAATAAGCTACTGCCCTTGAAAGAAGTCTTACAGAGGACTGTATATCCTGGAATTCTTTCCCTTGAAGACGCAGTGATAACGCCTTTGTAAGGTGGTCTGCGTAAGATAAAGCGTCTAAACTGGCTCTGTTAGACGAAATAGTCGTATCCAACACCGTGGTTGGAATAGACGTAGACGACGGTAATGATAATTCTAAGTCTTCCGCCTCGTCGTCCAGACGCAGAGGAACTCTCGGGATATCCTGTCCTGCCGTATCGAATTTATTCCTTGCATTAATGAAAGGCAGGTTAAGAGCATTGGCGGACAAGAAACCCGCTTTTCCTGTTTTGGAAGCAAGCTTGAATATAGCCTCGTTCAATAATTCAAATGTTCTTGTGACATTATTGGACTGAGACGGAAACTCAGGGACAATGTCCCTGAACCGCTCGAAGAAATCAGTGTCCAATGACGCTATAATTCTCTTGTCCGGTACCACAGCAGTCTGGCCCGACGGAACAACCTGAGGAAGAAAGTGCCGGATGAAGTCCACGGCAGCTTTATGTTGTTCCGAAAGGGATAGCTCCAAGTCATCCGTATCCCTTTCACCATCCGGTCGGACCTCATGATGCTCACGATCGTCCGCATCCGATACTTCGGTGGAGCGTACCGCCCCAGCGCCGTCGGATAATTCCCGATCCGACACCGTTTCTGTCAGTTGCTGGGATGCTGCGATAAGCTGCTTAGCCGAGGGCAGCTCCGCATCTAGAGACTCCCGCATACTCTTCCTACGCGAACGTCCGGAGTCAACCGGCCTCGTGTCTCTGGCTACCGGATGGCGTGACCTGGTCGCCGAAGAATCCCTGATCGGCGAAGCTGGTAGAATATCGGCGGTCACGTAGCCCAGGTGTGGTCGTGTGCGCTGCTGAGAGGATGAAGAAGCCTGAGCAGTCTCAGCGGACTGCCTATACAACGGAGCGTCCTGAGCGACGGACGTGTGCTCCGCTTGCGACACATTTTGTACCACAACATCTGGTCCCAGATGTTGTTGTACGAGAGAGGGGCCTCTCTCGCTCGCGGCCCGGCTGGACCTGGACGAGCTAGGAACCGGACTAGAAGGCTTCCTCCGATCTCTCCTACTATCCGCCGTCACTGGGTGTGCACCTTGAATGTTTATAGTGCTCGCATCACCCAACATTTCCTCCTGGGCCGCATCGGACGAACCCGGCTGCCAAACCATTCGGTGAATGGACGCTACACCGGGCGAGCTAGCGGACGACAGCGCCGTCGATCCTACTAGGGACCTCTTAGGCAACTGTCGTATCTCCATGAGCACTTTTGCCGCTTGCTCTGCATTCAATTGTGACGATGGAAGCGCACTTGTGGAAGATAACATGGAAACATCACCCTGTTCTTGTTCCTCTGAAATAGAAACTGATAGAGTAGAGTGACCTTGCGGAGAAAGGACCGGCATAGCCCTTTCTCCACTAACAACATACCGTGACACACGTTTCCAATGTTTGTCATCCCAATATTGACATATTGAACAGGAGTTAGTGCGAGTACACTGACTACAATTAATACAATGATCATGAAAGTCAGAGGAAGATTTCTTCCTATTACAATTTGAACAATATCCTTTCATTGTGAAAAGACAACAACAAGTCCTAGTACTCGCACAAACCCCTAAACACAAAGATACATAATAACATGATCCATTAATATTGAAAAAACAAATGAAAATCAAAATAATTTTTGAAAAATATTTTTTCAGCGAAGCCCAAGTTTCTGAAAAGTAACGTTGAGCCCCAATGGATCCCAAGGCTAAGTGTGGTCAAAAATTTTAAAATTATATAAAATAATTAATGCAACACTTACGGATAATAATAATGTATCTTGTAGTGAGATAAACTACTCCAAATGCAAACAGCCCCCCTCAAAAGAGACTGTTGCCAATGTAAACAAAAAGTGTATAAACACCAGAAAACATGACTCCAGGTACTGACAATACTGGCCCGAAATCAGTCATCAAAAATACACACTATCTGATGCAAAACAGAGACTCCCAGGGAAGAATCTGCAGAACATCAGATGGTAGATGCAGAACACAACGTCTAAACACCCATGGGTGAAAACGTAAACATGGGGAAAATAACAGAATTCATTCTGTAACCAAGCTAATTCTCCCAAGGAAATTTAGTAATGATCTTTCTCAAAAATATGCCAAAAGCATGGGAGAATAGCAAGGGGGGACTTAGAAGACCAGGGGAGAGAAAACACTGAATAAGCAGTGCAACTTTATAGCAAGAATGACAACAACAGGCCCATGCCTCGAAAATAGGCAACTTAACCATGTATGGTTTTGTTGAATTTTTTTTTAAAAATTTGATTTTTTTTTAAAAATTTGATTTTTTTTTAAATAACAAATTTTGATATTGCTTGCATTGGGTAAAGGGTTAACAAATATTGATTTTATATATTTTTGACCAGGACATGTATGCTGTAAGTTATAGATGCCTTTGACAGGGCTAACCCAGTCAGAATTTTATGTACCCTGAGTCTGCGGCTAAAGACCTATATAATGAATCTGTTATACTGGAAAGCTTTCATAATACATTCCAAATGCAGTGATTGTCTAATCTCCTTTATTGCAACCAAAAGAAAATAATAAAATACTTTCACAGTCACTCTGTTAAATTAGGTTCAATGGTAGTGTATGGCTTTTTGTCAATAAGATATTCAGGACACATTTCAGCTGTCAAGTTGTATTATTCTTCGTGTTAGCTACCTCTAATTTTTAATTAAAATTACAAAGGAGGGTTGCCCTAGTCCAAACTATTTAGGCCTGCCGATGGAGCATTCTTAAAGTATAAATCCTGTGTTTTTCTCATTGTTTTCCAATTGTCATTCTTTTGGATTTGAATCACTATGTAGATGCTGAATGATTTAGCCTGTAACTTCTTCCAAAATGTGATGTTCAGAGTTGAAGTGATTAGATACTGGTTTGTCATGGTTTTTTCATGTTGTATAGATGTTCTTTGATCCTAATATGGAATTCTCTTTTAGTTTCATCAACATATTGTTTGAGGCAGCATTCGCATGTTATAAGATAAATAACGTTTTTTTATGGCAGGTGACTTACTCATTGAAAAAAAATAGTGATGTTTTTTTAATTTACTGATCAGAATACAAGTAAAAAAAAAAAACTATCACAGATTTTATTAAATAAAGTCCCCCCCCCCCTCCCCACACCCCCCAACTATTAAATGGGCAACATGTCTGCTTACTATTTATATATGACATCAAAATACACAAAACATTTTCAGTGACAACAAAGACCAAATGGGAACACTTGTTCCCCCTCCAGGTAACTTATCATTTGGATAAATTATCCAATGATGACGGACAAATTGTCTGCCTAAAAAAACTATAATAGGCTAAGGTGCCACCCCTGCCCGCAAACAAATATATTTTGAAACCAATCACAATCAAGTGTTGCTATAGTGAGATATACTGAAAAGAACTGAAATCTGTTAACTATTGTTCAAGTTATGCCATAAACAAGTTTTACAGAATCTTTTTATAACAACGGGCCATTCCTCCATAATTTTCAAGAGATGTCAAAGGTCATCAAACTTGACGTAGACATTTGTTGCTATAGAGACTTATACCAAAAAGAATTGAAATACATTAACTATTGTTCAAGTTATGCCATAAACAAATTTTGGACAGACGGATGGATGGATGGATGGATGGATAGCTGAATGGACAGAAAGGCAGATGGATGGATGGATGGATGGATGGATGGACAGACGGACGGATGGATGGATGGATGGATGGATGGATGGATGGATGGATGGATGGATGGATGGATGGATGGATGGATGGATGGATGGATGGATGGAATGGATGGATGGATGGATGGATGGATGGATGGATGGATGGATGGATGGATGGATGGATGGATATGGATGGATGGATGAATGGATGGATGGATGGATGGATGGATGGACAGAAGTCTTCACTATATCCCTCCCTTGTGGGAGGATAATAACACTGACAAGATCTAGAAGATTGAAAACCAGTCAGGTAACTACGAATTCTAAATTTCTTTTGGACCACTCCTACTTATACATTTATACCTCTAAATTTGGTCTGTATGATTTGTAAATCTGTTCATGTTTATTTGTTTCTTTACATTTCAAACCAAACATAACATTATTTTTAAACGTACAACTCTTTTTAGTTAAATTTTCAAGTGGGATTTATCTTCCTTTACTACACAGAATGTTGTGTGGTTTTATGTACCCTGGTAAAAACCCAAACATGCCTGTAGGTAACTTGGCAAAGTGATCAATCACAATACAATCACAATATGATAATATGATATGACCAACTATAATTATTGAATGTCACCTCGGATCTGAACAGCATCTGAACACAATTGACCCGATATAAGCAGGCCTGAAAATAAGCAGTCTGACATTTGCAGAATGAGGTCCCCAGAGGGTGAATTTGATGCTGCTATCCCATACAGTAGGCCAGTTTATCCTCTGGGTACCTCCTTCTGTTTAGTTTTGAGACCCTGATTCAGACTGAGGTTCACAGAGGGTAAATTTAGTGATGCTACCCTGCTATGCAGGGTAGCATCACTAAATTCACCCTCTTGGGGACCTCATTTTGAAGATGACAGTCTGCTTATTTTCTGGCTTGAATATAAGCAAGATTATGACTGGAATTTCTCCCATTAAATAATATGCTATTATGTGACAAACCATTGGAAAAGGGATTGAAGAGACCTTTCCAGTGGTGTGTTACTTAACAGCATTTCATTAATAAAAGCAAGATGTTGTTCTCTTTTTAGAAAAGATTAAAACAGTTCCATCAGTGATCATCAATTATATGTAGATCAAATACAGAAACCTTGTAAAGTTGTGTAATATCATCAGATTACAAGTTGAATTCCTTGTTTTAACAATTATGCTTCACTGAGACAGATCTGCCATATGGAATCCACGTAGCCTATCTGTAAGTTAATGTCAGTTGCAAAATTTTGTGACCAGGAAGCTGAGACCAAATCTGAACAGAAATATCAAAAACCAAAACACCTCAAATTTTCTGCAAGAAATTACTGGAAAAAGCTATGTTTTTTGGACCACAAAAATTTTCCAAGGAAATAGTTTGCGCACATCGAAGGCACGCATGGACAGTAATGGGACAGAATAGCCCTTTCTACCCTTCTAACTGTAGATTAAATGTTTGATAAAAAGCCAAGGAATGTCCGACCATGGTAAAGGAAGAAAAGAATGAGAGTCAGGTATGGTCTTGGTGGCTAGGTATTCAGGCAAGTATTGTCCGCCACTTAAGCTGTTCTGGGTGTTGTCTTCATGGACGACCACAAAAATTTTGCATGGTTAGAAAATTATAAATTTAAAGTAATTTGTATATTTTTATACTTACCAACGGCCCAGACTAGCTGGTGCTAACTCAAAGTTATCAAGGGTGAAACACAAATTTTGAACCCCACAATCCCCAAAATTTGCTTGCAAAACCGAAAGTTAAAAGTCCTATCTGTCCCTCCATACATTTACTCTCCGCGCATGCGCAGACATCAGGAAGTGACCGGAATTGGCACCATCATTTTTTGTAGAAAAGAGTACTACATAATAATTCAGCGGGGAGGAATGAGTGCCACTCATGGGAGGGCCACCTCCGCCATTGGTAAGTATAAAAATATACAAATTACTTTAAATTTATAATATTTTTACACTATAACCCAATGGCCCAAACTAGCTGAATCGTAAAAAGGCGGAGGGCCTAGACTTCAGAATTAGTAGATCAACATAGTTCCAATCCTGTAATCCAAGGTGAAAGGAACTTAAAATTATTAGGAATTACATATATGTCTCTCTATACAATAATAGAGGAGAAGACATATCATAAAAAAAGAGCCCAGTTCAAGTTAATCCGTATACTTAGCAAGAAGACTATGCTAATTTGGATGTAACGAGTTCCCAATTTTTAAGGCTAGCTCGGACTAATACCCAAAAATTAGGATGGCATATTTGAGAATGAGAGAATATCCCCCACAAACATACGCCATATACAATAAAACTCCAGCTGTATGCAGGATAAATAGAGACAAAACAGCTTCACTCATAGCTACAAACATATCAAACTGGAGGAGAGGTAAAAAATCACCCCCCCTCTTTTCTTTTTGAAGGAATCTTCAAAAAGAAAGAGGGAAGCGCTCTGGAATCAGTAAAAGCAGTACCAAAAAACAATATAAATATTCATCGAACAGGCATGGAGTAATAGAAACAGACTCTGAACATAGTTCTGAAGAATAATTCTGTTGCCGTATCCCTGTAGAAGGTCGTCCAAGTAAGCCGACGTTACCGCAGATGAATAAGCTCGGAAGTATGACATTACCGAGTTCATTATTCGAGTGAACGCCCAGGGAGCCAGGTTCAGACGAAAGCATATTGCTCTGAACTGATACACCTTCCCTTGTACGGTGAACCGCAGGTGCTTTTAGAATTCTGGATGTACCAGGACATGAAAGTATGTATCCTTAGATCTATGCTTGCTGCATAGTCGATCACTCGCTTTTACCGACCGAATGGTCTCCATATATAAATTTTTGGAGCGATGATAAGCTTATTATCCAGCTCAAGTCTATTACTGGTCGGAACGAGCCGTCTGGTTTCGGTACAAGGAACAGGTGACTGTAAAAATCTTGCGAATTCTGATTCTTGACGACCTGTATTGCTTCCTCTGATAAGAGAGCCTGTACCTCCGGTAGGAGAAACTCTCTTATGCAAGGAAGATTTGTCCAACACGGACAACTTGTTAGTGGAGTTTTTGCTCGGAATGTTAGCTGTAAGCCGTCCAAGACTACACTTCTCACCCACTGATCTTCCGTGACTGTTATCCAGTTTTTTGCGGAGCTTGATAACCTTCCGCCAACTGGCCAGCAATAGAGGTCTTCCAACACCAGTATGACCTGAGAGGCTTACGGGAGGAGAAACCACATCCTCCCCGCGAAGAACCTCGCCTCGTCGGTCTAGGGGCATCTGACCGATAGTCCCAATCAGACCTACGCCCCTTTCCGACGTCGCTATACTGACGACCTCCAGAGTAATTATAAGAGGATTTCTTGTACCATCGTGAGGAGTTTCCTTTTGACGATTTTTGTCTGGAACGCCCTCCTTTACTCTTTTCTGCTGAAGCGGGTCGTTGATGCGCCGACTTCCAAAACCGAGCACTAGATGCTTTCTTAGTAGCCTGTTCATAGACTAACGAAAGCTAGCCGTCGAAAATAAAATGTCCAGAAACCGGAGTGACTCGGAGAGAGCTTTTCACCTTGTCATCTTATCAGTGATGACGATGCACGGGCAGCATCACATCTGATTAACTTCAGATTAGCCCCTGTTAGGGCAGAGTTATACGTGGTATAGATAATTGCCCTGGAAAGAACTCTAAGAGAGGTACGAACATCCTCAAATTCCTTTCCTTTGAGACTTTGCGCCATAGCTCTTGTAAGGTGATCTGCGTAAGACATAACGTCCAAATGCGCTCTCTTTGAAGAAATTGCCGTCTCAATTGTGTCTGAGCGAATAGTGAATGATACAGGTAAGGATACCTCTAGATCCCTGGCCTGCTCATCCAAACACAGAGGAACTCTCAGAACATCTTCCCCGAATGTTTTTAAATGAACGTGGTCCAAAAAAAACGGTATGTATATGGAAGATGAAGATAAGAAACCGCCTTCTTTCTCGCACTCAGGAGGATAAATACGGCGTCGTCTATATGGCCGAAAGCCTGCGACACCTGCATAAACTGAACCGGAAAAGATCCTTTGTCCGGATAAAGTCTGTGTCCAACGACGCCAGCGGTTTCTCTCTTGTCGTGCAGCATTCTGATTCGGTGGAACAAAATCAGGGTAGTATTGATGGATGAAAACCATCGCAACCATGTACTGTTCCGAAAGGGAAGGGTAATCCTATTCCTTATTCCTTTCACCATCTGAGAGAATCAGTTGCAAATCTCGGTCCATTGCATCTGCGTGAACAGACGACTGGACCAACCCAGCACCATCCGACAGCTCAGATTCTGAGTCTGAGGGAGGCTGCATCTGCACTTGCTGGGATGCTGCGATCAGCTGTGCAATCTTCAACAGCAAGTCCGTCATCGAGGCCTGAGGAGCAGCAGTCTTCCATTCCTTAGCCGCATGCTGCTCCTGGGATGGTGTGTCGGAAACTGATCCTTTCTCCGAACGTCCTGATGATCGAGGCCTCGTCTCCCTAGCTACCGGATGGTCCAACTTCACAGGCGAAGAATGGTATCTTCTTCGTGCAACAGGCTGGATATCCAAAGTCAGGTAGTTAGGATGCGGTTGTGTGTGCTTAAATAACGTAGTGGAGGAAGCTGTGACTGAAGATGACCCCGGCTGCAGATAAGACAGACCGTCCCGAGTGGCGGGCTGACATATGCTCCGTCTCGTGCAAGTTTCCAACCAGAAAACTTCATTTCGGCCTTGTGAAACATAGCGGAGGAAGCCTTGACTGAAGCCGACCTTGGCTGCAGACTAAACAGAGCATCCCGAGTGGAGGGTGGACATATGCTTCGGCTTGTGCAAGTTTCTCAAAACAACATCTGACCCCAGGCGTTGCTAGATTAGAGAGGGGGGCCTCTCCCATTCGCAGCCTATCAGACCTCACCGAGTACAAGAACTTGCAGATTTCCTCCCTATTTCCGTAGTCGCTGGGTAAGCTATTTATATTAAAGTGCTCACTCTACCCACATCCACTTCTTATGACCACAACAGACTTACCCGGCGTCACGGCGCCCACGGACAGAGTACCGCTTCACCAGTCGAGCTAGCTGCTTGCAAAAGATTAAAACCCTCAACAAAAGGCCCTAACTTTTCCAATAATGAGCACTGCAGCTAGTTCTATATGCTCCACAGAGCACGACGGCGGTAGCACACTTAAATGTTGTCAGAATATCATCACCATGTTCATGTTCCTCTGAAATAGAAACTGACAGAATGAATTAAAACGCGGTGAGAGGCCTGATCCTCAGAACCTCAACGCCAACAACGTACCGCGACACCCCACTCCAACATCAGTCATCCAAGTGAACATAAGAATGACAAGAAAGAATCTGCAGGAGTGCATTAACTAAAGTCGATATCAGTCCTCCAAACGCCACAACAATATATATATATATATAACTGAGATACGTGAATAATAGCAATCATAATAAAATTCAAAATTTTTTTTGTAAACAAAAAATTTTGAAAAAAAGGGAACATTAAGAGCTCAAGGGCATCCCGATAGAGCCTAAGTGTGGACAAAATCCAAATTTTTTGAGCTACACACCGGAATAATTATCAACGTATCCTACAGTATACTACAATAATAGAATATAAAAAACTACCTATATATGAGGACACTGATAATGTAAACAACGTCAATGTAAACAAGACATCAGGCACACAAAAAGGCCAAAAGTCAGAACCAATTAAAATGCTATCAGATGCAAAGCTAGATCTTCATACGAAGAAAAAACGATACAGAGGATAGAAGATGCAAGACTAAATGATCTAACACCCCTAGGGTGAGGACGTAACCCTGGGGAAAAACAGAATAATATTCTGTAATATATGTTAAATTCTGAAGAAATTTAATAAAAAATTTCAATAAAAAGTAGCCAAAAAGCTTAGGAGTTTAACAGGAAGGGTTCATGGAAGGATAGGGAAGGAATACTTAATAAACAGTGGAATAATCATTATCAAAAATTATGACGTCAGGCATATGTCCCGAAATTGGAAAACATAAAATAATTTTATAAATATTATAAAGTTACAGCCCTGAACGTCCAAAATCACTGTTGAACACTTCTTTCATCCAATAACAGCCTTATATCCACCAATTCTTGCATTGATTTGTGTCTGGCATCCTCAAAAAGGGAGATTTTAAAGCACAGATGTCAGTTCATTGTTTCTGACTTTAGGGCCAAACAAAGAATGATATTGGCGCCAATTCCAGTCAGTTCCTGACGTCTGCGCATGCGCGGAGAGTAAATTATGGAGGGCCAGATAGGACTTTTAATTTTCTGTTTTGCAAGCAAATTTGGGGGATTGGGGGGATTCAAAATTTGTGTTTGGCTTTTGATAACTTTGAGTTAGCACCAGCTAGTCTGGGCCATTGGATTATAGAGTAAAAATGAAAAAAATTATAGTAATTTATATATTTTTTATACTTACCAATGACCCAGACTTAGCTGGTGCTAACCCAAAAATATCTAGGGCCAAACACAAATTTTGCCCCCCAATCCCGAAAATTTGAATGCAAAACCGAAAATTAGAAGTCCTAACTGGCCCTCCATACATTTTACCCTCCGCGCATGCGCAGATGCCAGAAAGTCACCGAATCTGGCGCCAATAAATCATTCTTTGTAAAAAGATTATAATAATTCAGCGGGGAGGTATGAGTGCCCAGTACTGTCCACTCATGGGAGAGCCATTCCTGTCTGGGTCATTGGTAAGTATAAAAAATATATAAATTACTATAAATTTTTTTCATATTTTTATACTGTAACCAATGGCCCAGACTTAGCTGAATAGTAAAAAGGTGGAGGGCCTAGAACTTCCGAAATAGTAGATCAACATAGATCAAATCCTTCAATCCATGATGAAGAAATTAGAATTTACATGTATGTCTCTTACTTAATACCATAATAGAAGAGACATATCCTAATATGGATCCCAATTATGTAAATCCTAAATCCAAGCATGAAATCATGTTAATTAGGATGTAACAAATAAACAATTTTTAAGACTAGTCTGGACTAGGCCCTAAAAATTAAAATGGCATATTGAGAATGAGAGAAAATTGCCCATAAACCTACACCAAACAATAATACTGCAGCTGATCGCCGAATATAGTACAGACAAAACAGCTTCCTTAATAGTTACATACCCCAAGACAGAGAAGTGGACAAAATGACCCCCCCACCATTTTTGAACATATCTTCAAAAGAAAGAGGGGAGAGCTCTGGAATCAATAAGCAGAACCCAGAAACGTTATAAATAAATATCGATCAGGCACTCAAAAATTAATTCATGAATAATAAATGGTGCTTAATGCCACTTCACAAGCCAAGGCTATAGCGATGATTTTGGTAAATAATATTATCTGCTACAAAATATGCACTGCAGACGCCGTATATAGGTACAACAAAATCAGTGAAATAAAATATACCATATACATACAAAAGCGAGATAAGATGAATAATCTCTGCAGAGAAAACACGCTTCAAGATCATTCACAGGAGGCCTCTGTCATATTAAATCCAGTAAGAACACTCTCCAACGTGTCCAATTTGGTATCTACAACTATAAACACGTGAGAATATGCGATTCGAGAACCGACAAAATAGAGACCAGGATCTAGAAATGGAGGTTGGTATGATAAAGCGGCTCCAACACAGGCCGCCCCCGAAATATATAATAATTTCAAGGTCCACCAAAGAGATAGCGTAATCACATATTGCGCGTGTGCATAAAAATCCAGCCTGTAATCATCTAAAAAACACTAAATGGCTATGCCGTAACCTATGAGCTCAAATAGCAGCCATTATGATGATAAAATAAGTGCCTGCATATTATAAATCATAAAATAAACACCAGAAACAAATGCAACAGAACTGCATATATGCCTATGAGGGCGCCATCCAACACGACCCAAAACACAAAATATGTATGTAATAAAATATGTATGTAATAAAATATATATGCGCGACAGTGTAAGTGTGTGTGTGTGTGTGTGTGTGTGGGGGGGGGGGGGGGGGGGGGAAGGGGGAGATTCGAATATATGCCGAAACCTCCTCACCCACATTACTTAATCACTGCTGGTCCAGACAGCAATAATATAGTGACCACAAAGTTCTTGGGAGCTGAACTGGGGGGATAAAGGGAAGGTAGGGAAAGAATACTAAATAAACAGTGGATAGATCATAATCAATCAGTGATAACGTCACGCTCATGTCCCGAAATTAGGGAACATGAACTAATTTTTATAAATATTATAATATATAAATATGCGTCCCTGCCAGACCCACCTGCGTCCCTGCCAGACCCACCATCCCGTGCTTCCCAAAGTATTGATAGCATCACCCTACATTGTAGCGAAGTAGAAAGTGTAATGAAGTCGATAAAAGTGTCCAAGGCTTCTGGTCCTGATCTCATAAGCCCACGTCTATTAAAAGAATGTCATTCCTCCTTATGCGAACCACTTTCGATCTTATTTAACATACTGATGAACAGCTCGTACTTCCCATCGTTGTGGAAAAAAGCAAATGTCTCTCCAGTCCTAAAAAAGCAACCGTCCAATTCTGTTGTTAATTATCGCCCAATATCATTGATCTGTGTTGGTAAAATACTCGAAAGATGTGTAATTAAGCGCTTGTGGGCGTTTCTGATTGAAAATAATGTATTCAGTCAATTCCAGTCAGGGTTTCGACCTGGCGACTCAACTGTCCTCCAACTAACTGATATTTATGATGAATTCTGTCGCGCACTTGATGAAGGCAAAGAAGTTAGGGTGGTGTTCTGTGATGTCATTAAGGCCTTTGACAAAGTATGGCACGCTGGTCTTATCTACAAGCTGGAGAGTATTGGCGTCTCGGGCGAACTATTGTTGTTCTTGAAATCGTACCTTGCAGATAGGTTACAACGAGTTGTGATAGCGTCGGAGACGTCTCCATGGAGGCCGGTCACCGCTGGTGTTCCTCAAGGGTCCATTCTCGGTCCCTTACTGTTCCTTATATACATCAACGACATAACGGATAACCTGCTTAGCAGTATTCGTCTCTTTGCAGATGATACGTCTTTGTATCTAATTATAGAGAACCCTGAACAAGCGTCAATCTTAATAAATCATGATTTGGCCACAATTGAACATTGGGCTAAAACATGGTTGGTTGAGTTCAATCCCAACAAAACAGAAAGCATGTTAATTTCGCGTAAAAACAACTCCACCTCCCATCCACCTTTATTCTTAGGCAATTCTCAGATATCTGAAGTTTCCAACCATAAACATTTAGGTGTCATACTGAATAGCAAGTGTACAGGGAACGATCACATCAAACATATTTGCTCTAAAGCCTGGTCCCGTTTAGACTTGCTGAGGAGGCACAAGTTTACTCTGGATCGTAGTATTTTGGAAAAAATATACTTTGCCTTCATTAGACCTCTTCTTGAATATGCTGATACCGTTTGGGATAACTGTCCTGTAAGCAAAGTGGACGAACTGGAAAAAGTTAAAAAATTTATAGTAATTTATATATTTTTTATACTTATCAATGACCCAGACATAGCTGGTGCTAACTCTTAAAATATAGGGCCAAACACAAATTTTGCCCCCCAATCCCCAAAATTTGCATCTAAAACCAAAGAAAACATGTCCTGAATGGCCCTCCACACTTCACCTCTACTGCGCATGCGCAGTGTCAAGGACGTTCCGAAATTGGCACCATTATCCATTCTTATAACCAGTGCCTGGTAAGCGCTATGTACTCAGCGGGGAGGTATGAGTTCCCAACTCCTGGGAGGGCCATCCCCGTCTGGGTCATTGGTAAGTATAAAAAATATATAAATTACTATAAATTTTTTAACATTTTTATACTGTACCAATGACCCAGACATAGCTGAATAGTAAAAAGGCTGGAGGGCCTAGGACATAGAGCAAGTTGGAATACGCTCAATTATATAAAATAGAGTCATCCCCTCTAGGGAAAAAGAAGTATTAGGCCTTACATGTATCTTTCTTATTTATGTTAAATTACAAAGATACAACACCCTGCAAAATTGAGCATCATACATCCATGTACTCTATTAATATCTAGTATAATCCTTATACTAATAATTTTTAAAGTAAGCCAATAAATAAAGTCTAGAGAATAGAGACTCTTTATACTCCTTAAAAGTGTCTGAGGATTGTATAATAACGTCCGTTTGACACGTGCTATATACAAAAGCTATACTTTAAAAACTAAGAGACCTGAATGAATTTTTAAAACATAAACTTCTCACTAAAAAGCCATCCCAGTAACAGCTCAGAATTACTAACTCCGGAGGAGGTATCCCCTTGTTTACATAGTAAAACAGGTGACCCAAGGGAACAGCCTCCCCCCCCCCCCTTTTTCTTGCCCTGGGTCAAATAGCCCAGAGCGAAGAGGGCAGCAGAACGGAGTCACTGCCGAAACAGACAGCCTACCTAGCTATAGTAGCAACTGTTAAGTGAATGACATTCTGAGCAGTAGATAATAGACCTAACAAAAGAGGCCTCCAGAAATGGACTCGATATTTCTGAGATAAAAAATTCATGAATGTGGATGGCTGAGCGCAATGAGCAGTCTTCAAAAATCTATAATAGCGACACTATTAATGTAAGCCCAAGATGTAGAAAGAACTCTTACTTCATGAGCCGAAATCTCAAGCACAACTGCTGAGTCAATGATATACCCTAAGCAGTACCGATAGTTAATTGAATCCATTAGCAATAGAATGGAGCGTAATATCCTTCTATTAGGCATCAAAGACAGAAGAAGCTTACGTCCGTAGTAATAAACAGATATCTGTTTATAAATACGTAAACTCTAACCGGACAGAGTAAAGGCCTATGCCCGTACGAAGACGGAAGGACCTTAATAACAATAGGTTCCGGAAATTTATTAGGAGCCTGACTCTTAACCAAAAATCCTATCTAGATAGTAAAGGAAGTAGTGATTCCGAAACTACAAAAGTGAGAATCATCCACCGATAGTGCATGAAGCTCACTGACTCTTCAGTAAAAGAGAGGCCAACAGAATTACTGTCTAAAAGGTCAGAATTTGAAAAGTACTGTTTCCAGAGGCTCAAATGATTACTTAGCTAAATAAGAACCGAAGTTAAATTCCATATAGAAATTTAATCTAATGATTCTAAGTCTATTTATCGAAAAGTTACTAACTGACTTAGATAAAGAGACATAAGACTCAATTGTAAACTATCATAGAGTGCATAGGTATGAGATAACATAGACCTATAACCTTAATAGTATCAGGCTGCAGTAGATCTTGTCAAACAAGTATACTAGAAAGTTGCAATGACTAGTATGGAGGGATCAACAATATCAACATAGTGATCCCAACAACAACAACAACGGAAGAGCCTCCACTTTAGCCGCATAGAATAGCGAAGAAGAGGTTCTCCTACAGTAAGAAATCGTGTCCAAAGCTCGTCCAGTACAATGCTTACAATGCAATAAGGACCACACAACGGAATACGTGAAGGTTGAGACCTTGCGGGTTGTGATGAAGATGACACGATTTTGCCCAGTCCCACAGTAGACATCTGAGTAAGTTTACCCACGGTCTCTGTGAAGACAGAGATGCTATCAACAGAAATGTATTGTAGTTGTTTATCTTAGCAATACTTGCTGAAACAACAGCGCAGGAGGATACGCATATCCTATCATTCCGTCCTATTAGATCAATAGAGCGTTAACAACATAAGCTCCGAGATCCGAACATGCAAACACATACGTCTGCAATTTATTAGCAAGATGTGTCGTAAATAAATTATCATTGGGCGCTCCCATTGATAGCAAATCTGAATGAATACTTGTTTGTTGAGAGTCCATTCTGACGGCAACAAACGACCCTTACGGGAAAGGGAGTCCGGTAATACAATCAGACGACCCGGAATATGACAGACCGAAGCAGAACTTGGTGTACTGTAACAAACAGAAGGATTCTTTCCGTTAAATTGAATAACGGAATCGAATGAGTGCCTCCCTGGTTCCGGAGAAACGCAACTACTGTCGTATTATCGGACAGGATTTGGACATGCGTTTCTGAATAATGTTCATCCAATGACATAAAGCAAGCCTAAAAAAACATTATTCCGTGGAAGATAAGTGCTTGCCTAGAGACGGCGGAACCCAAAGACCCTGGCACTACGAATCCGTTGGGATCAATATTATACCCCAACCTGTTTGACTGGCAACCATCATAACTATAAAACTCGGATCCGGCAACTGCAGTGGCACTCTCTGAGTCAACCACCGAATGTTTGCCCAAGTCTGAATCTCTTGCTACACTTGATAGACAAGAGAACAAGTATATCGAGCAATTCATGGATTGCTGAAAAGTTGCCGTCGAAGAGAAGCTTCTCCGATACTGAAGCGACTCTGAGAGAGTTCTTCACCTTACTATCCACGCGCGTGGACGTAGCTAGGGCTGCGTCACGTCTACCCAACTTCAGGTTGCCACTGAAGGGCGGAGTTATACGTGTACAAACTACTGCCCTTGAAAGAAATCACATTTAGGATCATATCCCGGAATTCTTTCTCTTGAAGGCGTAATGATAACGCCTCAGTAAGGTGTACTATGTATGATAAAGCGTCTAAGTTAAGTCTATTAGACATCATTGTCGTTTCCAACTTGTGGTTGGAAAAGACACAGACGGTGAAAAAGATAATTTCCAGTCTTTAACCCCGCCGTCTAGACGCATATAAACTCTCGGTATGCCCTGATCTGCCAAAATAAATTATTCCTAGAAATGATAAAAGGCAGAATTGAGCATTGCGGACAAGAAACTAAATTATCATGCTTGGTAGCAGGCTTATATATATATAGCGTCAATAAATAATACAAATGTTCTAATGACATTATTGGACTGCGTCGGTAAGTCAGGGATAATGTCCCTGAACCGATCCAAAATTCCGTGTCCAATGACGCTATAAGTCTCTTATCCAACATCGCAACAATGTAGTCCGAAGGAACAACCACAGGAAGATAATGCCGGAAGAAATGTATGGCAGCTTCCGTTGTTCCGAAAGGGAAAACTTGAAATCATCCGAATCCCTTTCGCCATCCTGTCGGACCCTATAAAGCGTTTGGTCGTCCGAACCTGATGCAACAGCGGAGCGCACCGACCCAGCGCCGACGGATAATTCCTGATCGGACCGAGAAACTGTCGATTGCTGGGATGCTGCGATAAACTGTGCTAACTTGGATAGCACGTCCGTCACTGAGGCCTGTGGAGAAGCGGTCTTACGATGGATTGCCGCTGGAAGCTCCGTAATCGTTACCCCGTGCATACTTCTATTATGCGAGCGAACGGAGTGTATAGGCCTCGTGTCCCTTGGCTACCGGATGGCGTGACCTGATCGCCGTAGAATCACTGCATGACGAAACTGGACGGATACTCGAGGACACGTAGCCAATGTGCGGTCGTGTGCGCTGCTGTGAGGATGAGGAAGCATTATCGACAGTCTCTCGGACTGTCAATATAACGGAGCGTCCCGAGCAGCGGACATATGCTCCGAATGCGAAATATCTGAACCACAACAAGCGGTCCCCTATGTTGTTGCACGAGAGAGAGACCTCTCTCACTCACAGCCCGGACGCTTCCTCCGATCTGTCCTCAATCCGTCATCACTGGGTGAGAACTAAAGTTATTATAGTGCTCGCATCACCCAAATCTCCTTCCTAGACCGCAACGGACGAACCCGGCTGCCGAACCATTCGATGAATGGACGCTACACCGGGTGAGCCAGCAAATGTCACTCCGTCGATCCTACAAGGGACCTCTTAGGCGATAGACATATTCCATGAGCACTTATTGCCGCTAGCTCTTCATTAACTATGACGACAGAGGCACACTTTGAAAGACATCTCCGTAACTTTGCGAACAAGAAACCAGAAATGCTTGGTAATAGCAAGCATATAATAATAATATATAGCGTCATTCAATAATTCGAAAGTTGTGTAACATTATTGGACTATGTCGGAACTGAGGGATGATGTCCCTGAACCGAACGAAAAATTTCTAGTCCACCGACGCTATCAGTTTCTTATCCGGCATCGCAGCAGTCTGGTCCGACGAAGATCCTGTAGAAGATAAAGTCAGATGACATACACAACAGCATATGCTGTTCCAAAAGGGAAAGCTCGAAATCCTCCGAATCCCTTTCGGCATTCCGTCGGACCGGATGAAATTTTCGGACGTCCGTACCCGCTTCTGCGGAGCGTCCCGACCCAGCATCGTCGGATAATACATGATGCGACAGATTCAGTTGTTGCTGGGATGCTGCGATAAGCTGTGCTATTTGGGATAGCACGTCCGTCACCGAGGCCTGTGCAGTAGCGGTCTTACGATGCATTGCTGCCGGAAGCTCCGTGTACGTTGACTCCCGCACACTCTCTTATGCGAACGTCCGGAGTCTGCAGGCCTCGTGTCCCTGGCTACCGGATGGTATGACCTGGTCGCCAATGATTCTCCGATTGGCGAAGCTGACTGGATATCCGAGGTCACGTAGCCAAGAGCGGTCGTGTGCGCTACCATGAGAATGAGGAAGCCTTATTGACAGTCTCTCCGGACTGACTATATGTCGGAGCGTCCCGAGCGGCGGACGTATGCTCCGACTGCGAAACATTTTGTACCACAACCTCTGGGGCCAGACGTTATTGTACGAGAGAGGGGCCTCTCTCGCTCGCCGTCCGGATGGACCTGGACGAGCTAGGAACCGGACTAAAAGGCTTCCTCCATTCTCCCTTAATCCGCCGTCACTGGGTGTGCATTTGGTTGATTTATAGTGCTCGCATCACCCCAAAACTCCTTCTAGACCGCAACGGACGAACCCAGCTGCCGAACCATTCGGTGAATGGACGCTACACCGGGCGAGCTAGCGGACGTCAAAGGCCGTCGAACCTACTAGGGTCCTCTTAGGCAATTGGCGTATTTACATGAGCACTTTTCCGCTAGCTCTTCATTAATTGTGACGACGGAGGCACACTTTTGGAAGACATCACGGATACATCACCCTAATCTTGAACGTCTGAAATATAAATTGATAAAGTAAAGTGACCCTGCGGGGAAAGGACCGGAATGTCCAATTCCCCACTAACATACCGTGACACACGCTTCCCATGTTGTCATCGAAAATATCACATACAGAACAGGAGTTAGTGCGAGTACACTGACTACATATACAGTGATTATAAAAGTCAGAGGAAGATATCCTCTTATTACAATTGACCAAAATCTTTTCAATGTGAAAAGAAAACAAAGTCCTAGTACTCGCACCAACCCCTGACAATCAAAATACATAAAAATATGATCCATTAACATAGAAAAAATAATTGAAATCAAAAAAAAAAAATTTTGAAAAAATATTTTTTCAGAACAGCCCAAGTTTCTGAAAAGTAACGTTGAGCTCCAATGGATCCCAAGCCTAAGTGTGGACAAAAATTTTAAAAATATTTTAAACAATTTATGCAACACTTACGAACAATAATAATGTATCTAGTTATGATTAAATTAACATCAAGATATTATTTTCAAAAAATCCCCCCTCACACAGAGGGCTGTTGTAAATGTAAACAATAAGTGTAAAAACACTAGAATAAGACTCCAGGCACCCAGGCCTGAAATCAGTTACCAATAATACACCATCTGATGCAAAACGGAGACTTCCAGGGAAGAAACTGCAGAACATCAGATGGTAGATGCAGAACACTACGCCTAACCACCCATAGGTGAAGACGTAAACATGGGGAAAAGAACAGAATTCATTCTGTTATTCAGCTAAAACTCCCAAGAAATTTAAGTAATAAAATTACAGAAAATATGCCAAAAGCATGGGAGAATAGCAAGAGGGGACTTAAAGGAAAGGGAGAGAGGAAAACACTGAACAAGCAGTGTAACTTGAAAACAAGAATGACAACAAAATGGCTGCTGCCTCGAAAATAGGTAACTTAACATAATTTCGTTAAAAAATTTTTAAGTTACAGCCCTGATAATTTTCTGTCACACATTTTTCCTCTCCTCCTTCTATATCCTCCTTAGAATCACCATTTCACTAATATTTATGTGTCTGGCATCATTTAAACTGAGATTTACAAGCACAAAGATCAGTCAGATGTTAACTGATGAAGGGCCAAACTAAGAAATGGATAATGGCGTCAATTTCGGAACGTCCTTGACACTGCGCATGCGCAGTAGAGGTGAAGTGTGGAGGGCCATTCAAGACATGTTTTCTTTGGTTTTAGATGCAAATTTTGGGGATTGGGGGGCAAAATTTGTGTTTGGCCCTATATTTTAAGAGTTAGCACCAGCTATGTCTGGGTCATTGGTACAGTATTAAAATATACAAATTGCAGCAGCAAGGATCATCACGGGGGCAACAGTCAGTGCCAGGAAGACTTTGCTCTATCATGAAATGCAATGGGACCCCCTCAATGAAAGACGTCGCAAACACAAGTTAATTCAGTTTTTTAAAATGTATCATCACACGTTACCTCCATACATCTCAAATAAAGTGCCTCCTCTTACCTTTTTAACCTTCATAACCATCGAGTTCCCTTTTGTCGGACTCAGTTGTACAAGTCTTCCTTCATTCCGAGTGTTACGGACGAATGGAATAATCTGCCGCTCCCTGTTCGCGAGAACTCGTCACTTATCAACTTCAAGACTTTCCTATACAAGGGAATCCAACGACCTCCAAGGTTCTACAGCAACGCGAAATCTCGCACAGCTCAAATATATCATTGCAGGCTACGTCTACAGTGTAGTAACCTCAACTCCCACCTCTACGATAATCATTTATCACCAAACCCTTTGTGTCAGTGTGGCGAGCAAGAGACTCCTGATCATTTTTTCTTCCATTGTCCAATCTTCTCAGACGCACGTAATTGCACGATTAACCTTCTTCCTTTTGGAACAGACACATCCATACTTCTTTTTGGTTCAGAATTCCTGAGTAACGAAGACAATCGTGTCATCGTTGAAGTGGTACATGACTTTATCTTATCAAGTAAGCGATTCCAATAACTGATTCGCATGACTTGTTACATAATATTGGGCCACCCAATAATTCAATATTACTAACTAATAATAATAGTATCAAACTAGCATAGCATCACGTATATTCCCCTCCACACCTATCAAACTTCATTTCAGCCCACCTGCAGATGGACTGTCTTCGTAGTTTGGATTCATATATACATCTCCTTACCAAAAGAACTGATGAAATAAGATACTGCCTTACGTATTTCTCGAGTGCACCAAATGCATTACGCATTCAGACTGGCCGTCATTAACATTTTTTTTCTTTTTTTTTTTTCCTTTTCTTGTTCGATGTTTTCTTCTTTTTCTAGTTTGCTTCTTTCTTTTCTAATTTTTCTAAAAATATTCCTGTTGTAGTTGATGCATTCCTGCACATCTTTACCCGGGAGTCTGCCCTCTCCCACTCTTGCCTCGTGCATTCGGTCTGGGTCTGGAGACCTGGCTCGAGACCCCAATTGGTAGCTGTGTCTTGAAAACAGAAAAATGCCTAAATGGCATCAGTAAGGTGTTTTTTTTTCGAGTCGACGTTTGGTTCCGTGGGGTGGGCTGGGCCCGCGGGTATTGATGTGTACGTGTAACTACTGACTGACACCACCTGTCGAGTGAATTGATAAACGAAAGAGGGAGACGACTTACATAAGCTGTAAGCTTTCCGTCGAATCCCTCTCATATACAGCGATCTATCTTCGTTTACCTTTGTTATTTTGTGTACTGTTGTACATTGTGTTGCTTGTTCTTCTTTGTACCTGTTGCGTACTGTATACAAATGACATAATTTCAAATAAATATTGTTTAAACTAAATATTATAAAATGACAGCCCGGAACGTTTCAAACCACCGTTTCATCCTTCCTTCATCCAGTTCTGTCCTTGGATCCACCAATTTAACCATTGATTTGTGTCTGGCATCATTATTAATTGAGATTTAAAAAGCACAAATGTCAGTTTGTTGTTATCTGACAAGGGCCAAACAAAGAATGATTTAATGGCGCCAGATTTGGTGAATTACTGGCGTCTGCGCATGCGCGGAGGGTAAAATGTATGGAGGGCCAGTTAGGACTTCTAATTTTCGGTTTTGCATGCAAATTTGAGGGATTGGGGGGCAAAATTTGTGTTTGGCCCTAGATATTTTTGGGTTAGCACCAGCTAAGTCTGGGTCATTGATAAAAATATGCTGTTGTATACATACCTGTGATTTGAGAGTATGTGTCACAAGTGTCATTAATGACAGTTTGGAATCTAATTCATTTTCATGTACAATGTCTTCTTCTAAATTGGTAGTGCTCTGCAATATCAGTGTGTCAACAAAATCCATGGCAAACTTCAGTTCACTGTTTAGGAGATGTGTATAAAGGACAGAATGTAACACTTTACTGGTACTCTTTTTATTTCCATTACCTGAAAGACAGTTTACACATAAGAGATTATGGGATTATTAGATTATCTTGTTGAGGACTTTCAAACAGGCATAGCCAACTCGTGCAATACTGCTTGGTTGAAGGTGCTCAACTTCATGTAATACACCACACCAGAAAACTTCACTATACTGATGATCTTTTTATTATACACCTCCCCTCAAGTAATAATTAACCCTTTACCCACTGTAATAGCCAAAACCAATCAGCGCTATTCACAAAAATTGCCATTCAATTTTCATTATTTTTTAATTTTTGCTCCAAAAACATAGCATATGGGCCTTCAGTGGAACGAGCTCATTCCAATGAGAGGTCATAAGCTATGTTTTTGATGCAATAAATTAGTTATTCAATAATTTTGTTTGCAGTGTCATCTACTACTTGTCATGTTAGGTAAAGGTTTAAATAGTACAAATGGTATCTCAATTTTGGAATCTGTCATATGGATTTTGAACTAAAGTGTGTGACAAACTTTTTGTTGTTCACAGTTGTTGTTATGGCGTGTTCTTGATCTCCATTTCAAACTGGTGGACTTGATCTACCTCATCATCTCAGTGTATGTAGCACTAATCTAATGTAGGTTAGACACCACCCTATGCATTTGAGCCAGGGGGGCATGGGGGGCAGTTGCCCCCCTGGATTCGGGCAAACCAGCTTTAGAAATCCGGACAAGGAACGAGAGAGAGACAGGGTTGGGGTGCGGGACGAAACGAAACAAAACAACATTAAAAGAAAAGATAATCATTAGCAGTGACAGCAGATTCCAGTTTCCTGAATGTCGTCATTGGGATAAGGTCATAGCCTCGTCTCGTTGAACACCCAAAACGAAACAAGCCCATGATTTTTGCGAAATCTGAAAAAGAAAAATAGCAGCGAATCTCTCACATATCCTCACATACTGACCCTTTAATATCTTAGGTGCCAGGGAAGCGGAAAACAGTATTTCTTTTAACTCCCGGCACACCGATGTCAAAACATCAACTATTATGTTTAGAATTATCCCCCTTGCTTTGTGTAGATCTCAACAATAAATATTTGCATGACTGAGCTCTGTTAACACTGTGTAAGGGAAAATAACCGTGGACTGAAATACAGGATACATCGACATCGGAGTGCAGGGAGTTAAGTTCATTACTTGGTAATGCATACCATATTTTAATTAAACATCTTGGACACCATCATGTATATTTGTATTCCATCCATGCAGGACTTCAGACAAATCAAAAGGTTTGCCCCCCCTATATCACAAAAGCCCTGTACGCCCATTGACACCACTCATTGAAAAATGAATTGATGTCTTTGTACAACAACAAAGAAAAAAAAGAAAATTTTAATTGATGGTTTGTGGATTTAGAGCACATTTTATAGCGTGAGATGGAAGATGAGGATATAATTCTCACCCAGCCTTAGTTTTCACTTTCAATTTCACAGCATCACACAGAAATGTTAACCTCCAGAATAATTTTTCAGGGAACCTGAAGGTGATTTTCAGGGAAATGGGATGGATTTTTGAATATGAGAAAATACCTCACTATGAGGTATGTGTTAGTAAGTACAGTAGAATTTTACTAAATGAATAGTCGATGGGCCAGTCAAATATATTCAATTAACAGGGATATTCAATTAACAGGAATTTAGTCTAAAGCTGAGTATTTATTCTATTATGACTTGTTTAACAGAGCTCTGTCAAACAAAATATAATAGATTAAATACCTGTATTAGATGTAATGAGGTCAAATAAATCTATAACATGGGGAGTGCAGAGGTTGTCAGGGCTATTTCTCAACATGCTACTACATTTTTTATTCAATTGGCTGGACTTTACTCTATAGCCTACATGCAATTAACATGTCAAATTTGTACTGAAGGTATGGTAAATAGTTTGGTGTTTGAAAGTTACATTCATTGAACAGGATTATTAAATTAAGAGGTATCCAATTAAGTGGGCTCCACTGTACCAGGAACTAATTACATATTCACTATTTTGTATTTTTTGACTGGTAACTTTTTTTAATGAGAATATTCTCAGTTTTAGTAACAGACGTGCCATGCATTTGACAGCAGATAAAGATTTGAAAAGTACCCAATTAGAAATTTTGAAGTCTTGGTGTGTGTGCTAGCACAGTTTTATGTTAGCATGTTTATGTGTATAGACCGACTAAATAGTGGCTCAAAGTATGAATATTTGTGTATGTGTGGGGAAGGGATGGAACAGATGTATGCGTACACTGTGTGTTTGTGAGTGTAGTAATGATACCAACATGTTAAAATTTCTATTACATAACTGCATCCTTCTAAATAGACATACAGGCCTGTGCAAGGCTTTGTCTGAGGCCAACCAAAGTGCTGTTATCAAAATTGTTCACACCACTTTCATGAAGCTGCCGAAAGAATATGTGAATCAAGTAATTATTTATTTATTGGTGTTTAAGGTCACCTATTTCTGCACAATGGTTAATCATGACAGCAACATTGATATCAAGACATGTCCAGCCAATCGTTTATACCCCTGTTTCCCATTTTAGAAGACTTCCACCCCAGGCATTGGTTACCAGGACCTATTTTACCAGTACAACAGAGCTTGTTTACCTCAGTAAACAACCACTGCTTCACTTTCCAGGGTTCCCATGGGGAATATCAAGAAATAAGGAGAACTTCAGTTAAATACAAGATTTGAGCCACCACTTTTTGATAATATATGTTGGCATAGTGGTTTAAATGTAGGTACTCCTATTTCCCAGTGAAGTGGGTTCAGTTCCCAAACAAACATACATACAAATAAATTGACATACAAGAGGCGTGTACACAGACTGATAGAAATGAAAGAAAAACACAAAAAGTCAACGAAATTTCTGATACAAAATTTTTTACCTTCTACAATTCTGAGTTGATCTTTCCAAGCCCCAACAGCCATGCTATGTGCTCCATCTAAACTAAGCTTATCACCTACAAAAAACAATGTGTGTCATCTTAAAGACGGATATTTGTAGCTTGAAATATTTTTGAATTGTAAGACATATTATAATCTATTAGTTTAAACAATATTTATTGAAAAAAAAAACAAGTTAACTGTATCCATACAAACAAATCTAAATGGTTTCAATGTTTTGTACATAACTTTCAGTGAATACAATTAACATATAATGTATCAAACTAAATTGTTTTAGTAGGGGATTCCGAAGAAAGCTGAAAGCTTATGTAAACTGTCTCCCATATTGTAATCTACTAGCGCTTTACTGAACATAATGGCTATTTTCGGATTACACAATTCACAAAAATCATCATTCATTCAAACTGAATTATTTGTTTTCAATTTTTGCCTCCAGAACATATCTTACTAGCCTGCCTTGTAACCAGGCTCATGGGGGAATATGAATGATCTTAATGAGCTCAGTCTAATGAGGAGTCATAAGCTTTGTTTCTGAGGCAAAAATTAAAACAAATTTGATAAACATGAAAATGTTGTTGGATAAGCTTACCTGAAGTGACTCTCTTAGCTTGGACAGGAATGTCCCCTTCAGCAGCTTGAATACACTTTTGGGTTGCGAAAATAACCTGTTGCAGTTGATTGTGTTCTTCATTGGTTATGGTGGTGGCTCTTTGTTTTGCATATCTCAGCAAATGTTTATAAAGTAACTTCCAGGCACTAACAAGACTAAAATAAATTAATACATATTAAATTAAAAAGACAATTTATTTTGCATGTTTCTTTTTCATGTTTTATCTGGTTCAAATAAGGACCATGGTGGCTCAAAGGTTATGGCACTGAACATCAAACTGAAAGGTCCATGGGTCGATCACCATCAGGGCTGACTGTGTTGTGTCCTTGGGCAAGGCACCTAATCCTGATTGCCCAAGTTGTGGCTCAGTGGTGGTGCATACTAAGGCATTCTGCACGTTAATGGTGCTCTTGTCTTCAACCAATGCTAACCCTGATTGTGTATGGAGTTTGTATGTTGGGGAGTCTGACAGTTACTCTCCATTGCTCAGTGGTTCTCTCTGGGTACTTCAGCTCCCTCCACCCGTAAAACTGTCTGACATGAGGTGACACTGGCTGTCAAAAGAGTCATTAAATAAATAAATAAATAAATAAATAAATAAATAAGGACCCACAAAGTAGATCTTCTGTTTCTCAGGCCATTATTTCTAAAATTGCATGCGGGCGAGCGTTTTTTTATTTTATTTTTTATATCTGTAATTATTTCTTTGCCATCAAAAGTTCATGTTCTTGGTTTATGTTTTAGGCCTTAAAATGTTAAAAAATTTATAGTAATTTATATATTTTTTATACTTACCAATGACCCAGACATAGCTGGTGCTAACTCTTAAAATATAGGGCCAAACACAAATTTTGCCCCCCAATCCCCAAAATTTGCATCTAAAACTAAAGAAAACATGTCCTGAGAGGCCCTCCACACTTCGCCCCTACTGCGCATGCGCAGTGTCAAGGACGTTCCGAAATTGGCGCCATTTATCATTCTAATAACCAGTGCCTGGTAAGCGCTATGTACTCAGCGGGGAGGCAAGAGTTCCCAACTCCTGGGAGGGCCATCCCCGTCTGGGTCATTGGTAAGTATAAAAAATATATAAATTACTATAAATTTTTTAACATTTTTATACTGTACCAATGACCCAGACATAGCTGAATAGTAAAAAGGCTGGAGGGCCAAGGACATAGAGCAAAATGGAATACGCTCAATAAAATAAAATAGAGTCATCCCCTGTAGGGAAAAGTAGTAATAGGCCTTACATGTATCTTTCTTATTTATGATAAATTAGAAAGATACAACACCTTCCAAAAATTGAGCTTCATACATCCATGTACTCTATTAATATCCAATAATCCTTATACTAATAATTTTTAAAGTAAGCCAATAATAAAGTAAGTCTAGAGAATAGAGACTCTTATACTCCTAAAAGTGTGTGAGAATTGCATAATCATGTCCGTTGACATATGCAATATTCAAAAGCTATACTTTAAAAACTAAGACTTGAATGAATTTTATAAACTTAAACTTCTCACTAAACAACCATCCCAATAACAGCTCAGAATTACTAACTCCGGAGGAGGTATCCCCTTGTTTTCATAGTAAAAACAGGTGACCCAAGGGAACACCCTCCCCCCCCCCCCTTTTCTTGCCCTGGGTCAAATAGCCCAGAGCGAAGAGGGCAGCCGGACGGAGACACTGCCGAAACAGACAGCCTACCTAGCTATAGTAGCAACTGTTAAGTGAATGACATTCTGAGCAGTAGATAATAGACCTAACAATAGAGGCCTCCAGAAATGGACTCGATATTTCTGAGATAAAATTCATGAATGGATGGCTGAGCGCAATGAGCAGCCTTCAAAAATCTATAATAGAACACTATTAATGTAAGCCCAAGAAGTAGAAGAACTCTTACTTCATGAGCCGAAATCTTAAGCACAACTGCTAAGCCAATGATATACCATAAGCAGTACGCTAGTTAATAGAATCCATTAACAATAAAATGGAGCGTAACGTCCTTCTACTAGACATCAAAGACAGAAGAAGCTTACGCCCTTGTAATAAACAGATATGTTTATAAATACATAAACTGTACCCGGAAAGAGTAAAGGCCTATGCCCATACGAAGACGGAAGGACCTTAAAATAATAGGTTCCGGATAATAGGAGCCTAACTCTTATGCAACAATCCAACCTAAATAGTAACGGAAGTATTGATTCCGAAACTATGAAAGTGAAAATCATCCATCGATAGTGCATGAAACTCACTGACTCTACAGTAAAAGAGAAACCAACATAATTACTGTCTAAAAGGTCAGAATTTGAAAACTACTGTTTCCAGAGGCTCAAATGATTACTTAGCTAAATAAGAACCTGAAGTTAAAATCCGTATAGGAATTTAATCTAAAGATTCTAAGTCTATTTATCAAAAAGTTACTAACTGACTTAGATAAAGAGACAAAAGACTCAATTGTAAACTATCGTAGAGTGCATAGGTATGAGGTAACATAAACCTATAACCTAAATAACAACAGGCTGCAGTAGATCTTGTGAAACAAGTATACTAAAAAATAGCAATGAGTAGTATGGAGGGATCAACCATATGAACATAATGATCCCTACACCACGACGGAAGAGCCTCCACTTTAGTCGCATAGAATAGCGAAGAAGAGGATCTCCTATAGTAAGAAATCGCGTCCAAAGCTCGTCCAGTACAGTGCTTACAATGCAATACGGACCACACAACGGAATACATGAAGGTTGCGACCTTGCTGGTTGTGATAAAGATGACACGATTTACCCAGTGAAAAAAGATCCTCACATAGAGGAAGATTTCACGTTAAGATCCACAGTAGACAAGAGAGTAAATTACTCATGATCTCTGTGAAGATAGAGATGCTATCAACAGAAATGTATTGTGGTTGTTTATCTTAGCAATACCTGCTAAAAACAACAGCGCCGGAGGATACGCGTATCCTATCATTCTGTCCTATAGATCAATAGAGCGTTAACAGTATTAGCTCAGAGATCTGGACAAGCCAACACATACGTCTGCAATTGATTAGCCAGCTGTGTCATAAATAAAACATCATTGGGCGCTCCCATAGATAGCAAATCTGATTGAATACTTGTTTGTTGAGAGTCCATTCTGACAGCAACAAGCGACCCGTAAGAGAACGGGAGTGCGATAAAACAATCAGACGACCCAGAATATGACGGACCAAAACTGAACCTGGTGTACTATAACCAACAAACGGATTCTTTCCATTAAATTGAATAACGGAAACGAAAGAGTGCCTCCCTGGTTCCGGAGATACGCCACTACTGTCGAATTAAAGGACAGGAATTTGGGCATGCGTTTCTGAATAATGTTCATGCAATGACATAAAGCAAGCCTAAAAAACATTATTCCGCGGAAGTTAACTGATAGCTAAAAGACTGCGGAACCCAAAGACCCTGGCACTTCGAATCCGTAGGGATCAGTATATATCCCAATCTGTTTGACTGGCAACCGTCATAACAGCCACACTCGGGTCCGGCAACTGCGGCGGCACTCTCTGAGTCAACCACCGAATGTTTGCCCCAGTCTGAATCTCTTGTAACACTAGATAGACAAGAGAATGTATAAATCAAGCAATTCATGGATTGCCGGAAAGTTGCCGTCGAAGAGAAGCTCCTCCGAGAACGAAGCGACTCTGAGAGAGTTCTTAACCTACTATCCACGCGTGGATGTAGCTAGGGCTGCCTCACGTCTAACCAACTCCAATCAGCCACTGAAGGGCGGAGTTATACGTGAACAAACTACTGCCCTCAAAAGAAATTACATTGAGAATAATATCCCGTAAATCTTTTCTTGAAGACGTAATGATAACGCCTCAGTAAGGCGGATTACGTATAATAAAGCGTCTAAGTTAAGTCTAATATACATAATGTCGTTCCCAACATTGAAATTGGAAAAGACATAAACGGTGAAAAAGAATATATGCAGTCTTTAATCACACCGTCTAGACGCATATGAACTCTCGGTATGCCCTGCTCTGCCAAAATAAACTATATGTAAAAAAAGATAAAATGGCAGAAATGAGCCACGCGGACAAGAAACTAAACTATCATGCTTAGTAGCCGTCTTGTATATATATATAAATATATAGCGTCGAAAAATAAAACACATGTTGTAATGACAATATTGGACTGCGTCGGTAAGTCAGGGACAAAGTCCCTGTACCGATCGAAAAATCCGAGTCCAATGACGCTATAAGTCTCTTATCCAAGATCGCAGCAATGAAGTCCGAAAAATAATCACTGGAAGAAATGCCAGAAGATATGAAAGGCATCTTCCGATACTACTAAAGGGAAAACTCGAAATCTTTCGAATCCCTTTCGCCATCCTGTCGGACCCTATAAAGCGTTCGGTCGTCCGTAGCTTGATGCAACCGCGGACCGCACCGACCCAGCGCCGTCGGATAATTCCTGATTCGACCGAGAAACCGTCAATTGCTGGGATGCTGCGAAACAACTGTGCTAACTCGGATAGCACGTCCGTCACTGAGGCCTGAGGAGCAGCGGTCTTACGATGCATTGCCGCAGGAAGCTCCGAGATCGTTACCCCGTGCATACTTCCAATATGCGAGCGAACGGAGTGTATAGGCCTCGTGTCCCTTGGCTACCGGATGGCGCGACCTATTCGCTGTGGAATCACTGAATGCCGAAACTGATCGGATACTCGAGGTCACGTAGCCAATGTGCGGTCGTGTGCCCTGCTGTGAGGATGAGGAAGCATTAAAGACAGTCTCTCGGACTGTCAATATAACGGAGCGTCCCGAGCAACGGACATATGCTCCGAATGTAAAATATCTGAACCACAACATGCGGTCCCCTATGTTGTTGGCTTCCTCCGATCTGTCCTCAATCTGCCGTCACTGGGTGAGTACTAAAGTAATTAAAGTGCTCGCATCACCCAAATCTCCTTCCTAGACCGCAACGGACGAACCCGGCAGCCGAACCATTCAATGAATGTACGCTACACCGGGTGAGCTAGCGAATGTCACTCCGTAAGCGATAGACATATTCCATGAGCACTTATTGCCGCTAACTCTTCATTAACTATGACGACAGAGGCACACTTTTGAAAGACATCTCCATAACTCTTCGAACAAGAAACCAGAAATGCTTGGATAGCAAGCATAAAATAATAATATATATAGCGTCGTTCAATAATTCGAAAGTTTGTGTGACATTATTGGACTATGTCGGAACTGAGGGACGATGTCCCTGAACCGAACCAAAAATTTCTAAGTCCACCGACGCTATCAGTTTCTTATCCGGCATCGCAGCATATGTTGTTCCGAAAGGGAAAGCTTGAAATCCACCGAATCCCTTTCGGTATCCCGTCGGACCGGATGAAACTTTCGGACGTCCGTACCCGCTTCCGCGGAGCGTCCCGACCCAGCATCGTCGGATAAAATATATGCGACAGATTCAGTTGATGCTGGGATGCTGCGATAAACTGTGCTATTAAGGAAAGCACGTCCGTTCCCGAGGCCTGTGCAGTAGCGGACTTACGATGCATTGCCGCTGGAAGCTCCTTGTACGTTGACTCCCGCATACTTCCTATGCGAACGTCCGGAGTCTGCAGGCCTCGAGTCCCCGGCTACCGACCCAGCGCTGTCGGATAATTCTCGATCCGACACCGTTTCTGTCGGCTGCTGGGATGCTGCGATAAGCTGTGCTATGTGCACAAGAATGTCCGGCGTCGAGACCTGCAGAGGCGCAGTCTATCGCTGCTTCGCCGAGGGCAGCTCCGCATCAGATGGCTCCCGCATACTTTTCCTATGCGAACGTCCGGAGTCCATCGGTCTCGAATCCCTGGCTGCCGGATGGTGTGACCTGGTCGCCGAAGAATCCTTGATCGGCGAAGCTGGTAATATATCGGCGGTCACGCAGCCAAGGTGCGGTCGTGTGCGCTGACGAGAAGAGGAAGCCTTAGCAGTCTCAGCGGACTGCCCATACAACGGAGCGTCCCGAGCGACGGACGTATGCTCCGCTAACGACACATTTGTACCACAACATCTGGGGCCAGATGTTGTTGAACGAGAGAGGGGCCTCTCTCGCTTGCCGTCCGGAAGGACCGGAACGAGCTATGAACCGGACTAAAAGGCTTCCTCCGTTCTCCCTCCGATCCGCCGTCACTGGGTGTGCATTAAGTTAATTTTATAGTGCTCGCATCACCCCAAAATTCCTTCTAGACCGCAACGGACGAACCCGGCTGCCGAACCATTCGGTGAATGGACGCTACACCGGGCGAGCTAGCGGACGTCAAAGGCCGTCGAACCTACTAGGGTCCTCTTAGGCAATTGGCGTATTACATGAGCACTTTTCCGCTAGCCCTTCATTAATTGTGACGACGGAGGCACACTGTTGGAAGACATCACAGATACATCACCCTAATCTTGATCGTCTGAAATAGAAATTGATAAAGTAGAGTGACCCTGCGGGGAAAGGACCGGAGTGTCCAAATCCCCAACAACATACCGTGACATACGCTTCCCATATTGTCATCGAAATCATACGATACAGAACCGGAGTTAATGCGAGTACACTGACCACATATAGAATGATAATAAGGTCAGAGGAAGACTTCCTCTTAAAACAATAGATCAATATCCTTTCAATGTGAAAAGAAAACAAGTCCTGGTACTCGCACTAACCCCTGGCAATCAAAATACATAATAATAATATAATCCATTAATATAGAAAAAATAATTGAAATCAAAATATTTTGAAAAAATATTTTTTCAGAACAGCCCAAGTTTCTGAAAAGTAACGTTGAGCCCCAATGGATCCCAAGCCTAAGTGTGGACAAAAATTTTAAAAATATTTTAAACAATTTATTCAACACTTACGAACAATAATAATGTATCTAGTTATGATTGAAATAACATAAAGATATTATTATTTAGAAATCCCCCCCTCACACAGAGGGCTGTTGTAAATGTAAACAATGAGTGTAAAAACACTAAAATAAGACTCCAGGCACCCAGGCCCGAAATCAGTTACCAAAAATACACCATCTGATGCAAAACAGAGACTTCCAGGGAAGAAACTGCAGAACATCAGATGGTAGATGCAGAACACAACGCCTAACCACCCGTAGGTGAAGACGTAAACATGGGGAAAGAACAGAATTCATTCTGTTATTCAGCTAAACTCCCAAGAAATTTTAGTAATAATAATTACAGAAATTATGCCAAAAGCATGGGAGAATAGCAAGGGGGAACTTAAAGGACAGGGAGAGAGGAAAAATACTTGTAAAAACAGTGTAACTAAATAATCAGAATGACAACAAAATGGCTGCTGCCTTGAAAATAGGTAACTTAACATAATTTCATTAAAAAATTTTAAGTTACAGCCCTGATAATATTCTGTCACACATTCTTTTCCTCTCCTCCTTTTCTATCCTCCTTAGAATCACCATTTCACTAATATTTATGTGTCTGGCATCATTTAAACTGAGATTTAAAAGCACAAAGATCAGTCAGATGTTAACTGATGAAGGGCCAAACTTAGAATGATAAATGGCGCCAATTTCGGAACGTCCTTGACACTGCGCATGCGCAGTAGGGGCGAAGTGTGGAGGGCCTCTCAGGACATGTTTTCTTTAGTTTTAGATGCAAATTTTGGGGATTGGGGGGCAAAATTTGTGTTTGGCCCTATATTTTAAGAGTTAGCACCAGCTATGTCTGGGTCATTGGTACAGTATAAAAATCTACAGAATCGCATGGATGGTGATGTATTTCATCCCTTGAGAGCAAGAAGGCTTTGCAATGCTAAGGGACAAATTTATAAATTTTTTTAACTTGGGTAAAATATCAGACATAAACCATTTAATTTTAATTTTTTTTAAGTTTACATTGGTCATAAAAAGAGAGCATGCGGCAGACAAAAGACCATGCGGGAGGGCCTGAGAAACAGATTTTAAATTTTTTTAGGCCTAAATAAATAAATAAATAAATAAATAATTAAATAAATAAATAAATCTGGCTCAAATGCTCAATCAGTTTGAAAGATTTATTTTTATCCTCGATAAATAAATGTGACAATCTCACTGAAGGACATGATATTTGAGTCAGACACAAGGCTTGTCAAGTGTTTGGTACTTACCCTGAGGATGAAATTTCCCAATCCAGAACTCACACTCAAAACCAATCAGGGATAATTTTGATCCCTCCCAAATGGAAACAGGGTGTCAGTTGGGTTTATAGACTGGCAGTTAGCAAAATTTTACAAGAACACTTGTTTCGTTCGCGTGGTGGTTACGCAAATTTAAATCTACGCGAAGGGATGACTGGTTAGCCAAAAGCTGCATCTTAAATGGTAAACTCTAAGTAACTTAACTGGTAGAGTGCTAAATTTTTTTCTCAGCCTCAAGATGTGTTCACACATTTTTGTCTTGTTACAATTTATGGGAGAGTGCACTCTCCCAAAAATTGTAACAATGCAAACTGATGGAGATGAAGTAATTTTTTTTTTAAAAATAATAAGAAGGAAATCCACAAAATATGAAGTCTTCAACTTTAGGTACCTGCAGTTCAGAATAAAGCCTGAATATGGGCCTCCAGCAATCGACCCATTAACCAGCCTTTCTTGTGTCTGATAGATTTTTAGACTTTTGCTTTGAGAGGCTATATATATTTCAATTCCATGCAATATATGATAAAAAGTGGTTTTCCAAGACTTTTTACATAGCCGGGCGTTTGGTTAGCCATTTCCAAAGCACGTGAACGGTCAGTTGGTTAGAGTCATTTTTGAAATTTTGCACACTGGACTAGTGTGCGAAAATGAACAAATTTATAGTAATTTATATATTTTTTATACTTACCAATGACCCAGACTTAGCTGGTGCTAACCCAAAAATATCTAGGGCCAAACACAAATTTTTCCCCCAATACCCAAAATTTGCATGCAAAACTGAAAATTAGAAGTCTTATCTGGCCCTCCATACACTTTACCCTCCGCGCATGCGCAGACTCCAGGAAGTCACCGAATCTGGTGCCAAATAAATCATTCTTTGTATAAAAAAAGATTATAATAATTCAGCAGGGAGGTATGAGTGCCCAGTACTGCCCACTCATGGAAGGGCCATTCCCGTCTGGGTCATTGGTAAGTATAAAAAATATATAAATTACTATAAATTTTTTCATATTTTTATACTGTAACCAATGACCCAGACTTAGCTGAATCGTAAAAAAGCAGAGGGCCTAGAACTTCCGAAATAGTAGATCAACATTGATCAAATCCTTCAATCCATGATGAAGAAATTAGAATTACATGTATGTCTCTAAATACCATAATAGAAGAGACATAACCTAATATGTATCCCAATTATGTACATCCTAAATCTAAGCATAAATCTTGTTAATTAGGAGTCTGATCAGTAACAAATAAACAATTTTAGAGACTAGTCTGGACTAGGCCCTAAAAATAATTAAGGCATACTGAGAATGAGAGAAAATTTCCCATAAACCTATGCCACACAATAATAGTGCAGCTGATCGCCGAACATAGTACGGACAAGACAGCTTCCTCAATAGTTACATAATCAATAAGCAGAACCCGGAGACGATACAAATAAATATCGATCAGGCACTCAAAAAATTAATTCATGAATAATAAATGGTGCTTAACACCACTTCACAAGCCAAGGCTATAGCGATGATTTTAGTAAATAACATTATCCGCTATAAAAAATACACTGCAGACGCCATATACAGGTACGACGAAATCAGTGAGAAATCAATTATAACATATACATACAAAAGCGGGATAAGATGAACAATCATTCACAGGTGGCCTCTGTAATATTAAATCTGGTAAAAAACACTCTCCAACGTGTACTATTTGGTATCTACAACTATAAACACGTGAGAATATGCGATTTGAGAACCGACAAAATAGAGACCAGGATCTAGAAATGGAGGTAGGTATGATAAACCGGCTCCAAAATTAGAAAATAAATACCGGAAACAAATGCAACAGAACTGCATATATGCGTATGATGGTGCCATCCAACATGACCCAAACGCAAAGTATGTATGTATTAAAAAAATATATATGCGACAGCGTGAGTGTGTGTAGGTGGGGGGGGGGGGGGGGGGGGGAATTAAAATATATGTCGAAACCTCCTCACCCACATTACTTAATCATTGCTGACGCAAACAGCAATAATATGGAGACCATAAAGCTACTTCACGTCTGACTACTCCGTAATGCCACTGAGAGCAGAGAATGACATGAAGAATGAAACTTCCCTTAAAGAAAACTCTCTAATGGGGAAGCTTCTGGCAAATGCTCAATAGCAGACCCCACAACCTCAATGAAATCAATAGAAACAAATGAATTGAAGCATACACATATCCTATCATTCATCCCATGAAAACGGCTGAGCGTCAATGTATGCGCTCAAAAGCCTATACTAGCGACACAAATAATGGAAACTATTATTCCCATGCGCCGAAAACTTAACTATCCTGAAGAGATCCCACATAAGATCATATAATAGCCAAACAGTTAGAATAAGCGCAAGATAAAGCCAGCACTTACTTATGCGCTGAAATCTTAAGCATTGACTGCTAATTGGAAGATAAATAACCCAGGCAGTACGAATAGCTAACTGACTTATTTAACAATAGAATGAAATATTGAAAAATAATGACAACAGAAGTGTTACTTCTCTTCTGATAAACTCTGATGTGCATAGAAAGACCCCCAGACTCAGGACTGTAACGCAATATATGAACTCACGTCCAAAATAATAGAGAAAACCGTAATATATGCCCAAACTTGACCTTATGTTAAAAGATTCTCTAAAACAAATCAGGTCAAGAGGGAAAAACACATCTACCACTCCAGTTAACAACTGGAGTAGACATGTGTGTAAGCGACCCATCGAAAAAACATTCCAAGCCGCTCCACACAGCTCCATCTGGCGCATAAAACTATCGCTGTTAATGCGTCAGATAAAAGCGAGCCAAACAGCTGGTTAATTTGCTCTGAAACAGATGAACCAGCCAAATGAATAGTGGGATACATGAATCCTAACAAAAATCCCATGAGACATTATCTAGTTCACAATACAAGTGATCTAAAGAACTATACTCGCTGCAATTGCCGAACGTTCGCTTATCGACTGAAAGATAATCATAAATAACCTAATTATCAAAATCGGCCGGACCAAGTTCTATAAGAGCCTCGAACCACCGGCTCAGGGGAGTCTGATCAGTAACTCAGTCTGACGAGAAACCCCTATCCAAGTGGTTGTATAGACAAACCTAAAGAAGTATATATAGGAGAGATACCTATACCTTCGCTATGAGCCTTATAAGCGAATTGAGTCTAGGACAAACTCTCTTACTTTTTAGTTGGCTGTAGTCGATTGGACCCCAATTTAAAGAGTCGAGAATAGATGCTTTCTTGTAGTTTAATCCTACAATAATGAAAGGTTACCATCAAAGACTTAGGTATACCTATACCTTAGCTACGAGTCCTAATAGACGATTTGAGTCTAGGACAACCTCTCGAACTCTTTCTGCTGGTGATGGTACATTAGACCCCAGCTTAAAGAGACGAGAAAAGATTCTTATCATAAAAACTAGAGTTGGAAGACTAAAGCGACCTATGGCAAGTTTTCCACCTAGTCAAATGCAAAGATGAAGACACAAGGCTTCGTTGCATCAGCATAACTCTCACTTAACATAAGTTAAGACCGAGAAATAAATACTATGTCTGGAAAGAATTTTAAAAGGTACAAAAGACCACAAGATTCCTTCCATATAGACAATGCGTCACAGTACTTAAAATTAAGTACATAAGACCTTGAGACTAAATTCGCTCTGACTAAGAAATTATCTTCTCAAATGCATCTGAGCGAACAGCTAAATGATGAAGGTAAGGCTAAAACTAGGATCTTAGCCTGCTCAATCAATGCTGAGGAACTCTCAACATCTTCCCCTGTTGTTTTTAAAAGTATGTGAACCATCACAAACGATTAAAAATACAGAGGAAGAAGATAAGAAGTCAGCGTCTAACTACGCTAGAGGTTTCTCATAATTGCTCGCTGCATTTTGAATCAGAGGAACAAGATCAAGGAACTGATAATGTATGGTATCTATATCATCCAAGAGTTGTTCAGGAAGGAAAAGTTATCCTATCCATCATATGTTCAAATCAGTTAGAATCACAGTCACCAGCATCTAAACAGGCTTGTGACTGGACCAAATAAGCACTATGCAACAGCTCAAGATTTTGAGATCGACGTTGAGTGCTTCTGCCTTAGCAGGAATACTGCGATTAGCTGTGCAACTGCGACAGCAAGTCTGTTACAGAGGCCTGAGGAGAAGCGGTCACGAATAGCCTCTTCGCTGGCTGCTCCTAGGACAGGGAGTCCAATATAGTTATTACTGCGGACGACCCGATGAATGAAGCCTCATCTCCTTGGATACTAGATGGTGCGACTTCTTACTAAAGATGGACCTTTGACAATGAAGACTGGGAAACCTGAGTCACTTAGCCAAGGTGTGGTCGGGAGTGCTTGTTCCTCTTCTTTTCTCTTTACCGGACAATAGCTATGTACGTAAGCACAGACTGACGCAAGTTCCTAACTTCCTTCCAACAACACCCGGCTCCCGATGTTGTTGAAAGAGAGAGACGGGCTCCCTCTTCCCCTATTCTCTCTCGACCGCCACGACATACCCGGCATCACATCACCCACATACGAGTGAGATCTGCCAGGTGAGCTAGCTGTTTTAGACAAGGGATGTAAGCCTCCGTGAAACCTAGCCCTTGTCTTTTTTAAAATCATTGAGCACTCTCCCACTAGCTCTAAATACAATGCATATGCGACACATCCAGAGTAACGGTCCAAGTATCCAATCTTAACCGTTACACCAGCGACAGGAAACTGACACCACTCATTGGGTTTTATAGCCCTGTGCAATATAAAGATCACTTTATCTGTATGTAGAGGAAACCATAAGACTAGCCGGCCTCGGACTTTATCGGTTTCCTCCTTCCGACGTCACTGGGTGATCATAATTGCATATCATATCATTCGCTCCACCCTGTATGATCTTTCTTTTACTAGCCTGGATTGTCTACACCTGGCATCATAGCTCTCAGGGACCTGAGTGACTACTTCACCGTTCAAGCTAACTAGCGACAACGGACCTGCGCAGTCGTGTGTGCTTTTCTAACATAGAGGAAGCTATAAGACTTGCCGCTGTGGCAGTCTATGGAAGGAGCATCCTGTGGACGTAAGTTTCAACTGACACAAGTTCGTACCTCTGTCCCTAGATGTTGTTATAAGAGAGAGGGACCTCTCTCTTGTCGCAATCACGGACGACCTGAAGGAACATACCTCAGATCTTGTCCGACGCGTTCCTACCAACAACCTCTGGCCGCAGATGTTGCTATAAGAGAGAGGGACCTCTCTCTTGCTCGCAATCACGAAAGACCTGGACGAGCATACCTCAAAACTTGACCGCCAAGTTCCTACCAACAACATCTGGCCCCAGAGTTGTTATAAGAGAGAGGGACCTCTCTCTTGCTCGCAATCAGGGACGACCTGGACGAGCGTACCTCTGAACTTGTCAGACTGACACAAGTTCCTACCAACAACATCTGATCGCAGATGTTGTTATAAGAGAGAGGGACCTCTCTCTTGCTCACAATCACTGAAGACCTGTACAAGCATACCTCAGAACTTGACCGCTAAGTTCCTACCAACAACCTCTGATAGGAACTTGGCGGTCAAGTTCTGAGGTATGCTTATATGTATGTTTATAGTGCTCGCTACACCCTTATTCCTCTTCTCGACCACAACGGGCATCACGTCCCTCACACAGGGGTCAGCCGAGTGGGCGACTTGGGCGAAGAAGTCGCCTTGTCATTCCTCAAGTCGCCTTGGCTTACATTGGGGGCTAAATTCAAGTCGCCCTCCAAAACTTCCTTGGGAGACATGGCAGTTTACTGTATTTTCTTATGTTTTATTTTTTAAAAACACCCGCTTCCACATTCGCAAAAAAAGTAAACACGGCTGCTGTTAATGTCCGTCACACGGCTATGAAAATATCCTAAACTTGCCCAATTTTATATTTCTGAAAAGAATTGTAATGGCGTAGTCATTCGAACAATTTGCCCCAACTGATAGCAACCAGCACAAAATGGCTATTTAAAAACAAAGTGCCAGCCAAAACAACGAATCACACAAGACACGCATCGAGTTAATTAGAATTTATTAAAGTTAACCACCGTTTCAAAACAAAAAAAAAATGTATTGGAGACAGTTCGTCCATATCGAAATTGCTTGCGGTTACGCTCTGTTCCACTGAAAAATTGGTTGCATTGAAATTCGCCCCACAATTTGCATTGAATGTTTTTCTTTGAAAACTTGTGAAGTTGTGTTGGAAGGGGGTTAAATGTAATAAGACTACAATAGAAATCACAGGTATTTGGATGGATAAGAATGGCAGACCTTCATAGCACAAAATCGCACGTGTCAGTGTAAGATGGTTGGCAGAAATTGTCAGTTTTCTGAACAGTGTATTATTACCCAGCACAGCCGGGAAGGGAGACAACTGAAATATTTTGTCATTTACCTAAGAAATAAATTAACTCAAATTGTTAATAACGCTTAATTTACGAAGGATATCGAAAACTTTTTTAACTACGCTTTTCAACTCAGTTAGGGCTTTCAGAAACCATGAATGACCCAGCTTCTTATATGAACTTGAAATTTATTTTAAACACTTTAAATATTTTTTTAAAAAGAATATACCTTCTATTACAGAGAAGAACACTCTCACCATGGGTCATACTAAATTTCAAATCCACTGCATTGAGGCAAATACAAAATCAACTGCATGGTAACCTTAGTCATCACTCTTAGGCAAAGAGTTAGGGGGTATTCAGAAACCATGAACGACATAGTTTTTGTGGGGTGGGGGGGGGGGGGGGGGAGGCAGGATTTTAACCTACATTCTGTTATATACCATCTGACTTAGTTTTGTGTGTGTATGTATGTTTGTATAACTTTTATTCATTTTTTTCTCCACAATTGTGTCCTCTATGTTCATTTATTTTGTCACGATGTCATATACGTTTTTGTTTTTTTTTCTGATTTCTCCTTCATGTCCACTGACTTCTCCCTCCTGGTCCTGACTTCTCCCTAAAGTCTCTGAAGGGAGACGTCACTTCTCCCTAAAATCAGCTGCCAGGCTGACCACTGCCCTCACATACGAGTTAGATCTGCCAGTCAAGCTAGCTGGTAACAAGTCATCAATCCTACCAAGGATCTAGGCCTTGTCTAATACCTAAGCACTTTTGCCACTAGCTCTTGACTGATTTGCGATGACAGCACACTCCTTGATGGCGCCACGAAGCCACATCATGTTCCTGTTCCTCTGTAAATAGAAACTAAAAACTATAGCGACCTTTTGACGAGAGGACCACCAAGTCCCCTCGCTGTGATAGGACCAATAGTGTCCACTCACCTAACACAAACCATGACGCCCATCATTCAGATTATCAAATCTGAAACATGGAGTAGAATTAGTGGTAGTACATCAAGTAAACTCATTACAACGACCGAGTAAATAAAGGAAATGTTTCCTCTATTTGCCATACTATTAGATAAAAATAATTACCTAAAACTAATATATGTCATTGTACCACCACCAAATCTACATATAATATAAGATAACATTAAATATAATCAATGAAATAAATATATCCAAAAGAAAAACTCTTTCAAAAATAAAATAAAAATGTTTGAAAAATTTTTCCTAATATAAGAGCCCAAGTTCCCAAAGAGAACGATGAGCCCAAAAAAGCCTAAGTGTGGACAAAATTATAAAAACTGTGTAAAATTAACTAGCACACTATCAGAATATTTAATGTTACCGACAACTGTTGTTCCTAAATAAAAATATGAAACTACCGAAAGATGTAAACAAAACACCGGAATCAAGACCCCAGGCAACACGGCCTGAAGTCAGTAACAGAAACAAGACTATCCGATGTAAAGCAAGATCTTCCTCAGAAGAAACAAGCCAAGACCAATACCGGGTCTGGACCTGCTTTGCTACATGCAATTGATTACAGAGATGAAAGGACTTCAAAGTATCGGCAAACAGGAAGTGGCTGCATGGCAGATCTGAAAATTGGATACACAATACAACTCATCATTATGAAGCAGCAGACCAAATATAAAATCATTCCCTTTCATAGAAGCCAAGAAAACTTTGACGGAAGAATTGTTTTGGATGGACGGACGTACTGACGGACAGAGTCGAGCGGTTACTAGACCTGCTCTGCCACTGGCGACGCAGGTAAAAACGATACATAGGATGTAAGATGCATGACCAAAATGCCCGAACACATTAAGGAAGAGGACGTAACCCTGGGGATGTACAGAATAATTTTCTGCATAAAACGTTAAACTCCCAATAAATTTTATAAAAAATCTTTATTCAAATAAGCCCAAAAGCTTGGGAGCTTAACTGGGAGGATCAAGGGAAGGCAGGGAAGGAATACTAAATAAACAGTGGATAGATCATAATCAATCAGAGATAACGTCAGGCTCATGTCCCGAAATTAGGGAACATGAACTAATTTTACTAAATAATAAAAAATTACAGCCCTGAATGTATCAAACCACAGTTTCTTCCTTCCTTCATCCAGTTCTGTCCTTGGATCCACCAATTTAACCATTGATTTGTGTCTGGCATCATTATTAATTGAGATTTAAAAGCACAAATATCAGTTTGTTGTTATCTGACAAGGGCCAAACAAAGAATAATTTATTTGGCGGCAGATTCGGTGACTTCCTGGAGTCTGCGTATGCGCAGAAGGTAAAATGTATGGAGGGCCAGATAGGACTTCTAATTTTTGGTTTTGCATGCAAATTTGGGGGATTGGGGGGGGGGGGGGGCAAAATTTGTGTTTGGCCCTAGATATTTTTGGGTTAGTACCAGCTAAGTCTGGATCATTAGTTACAGTATAAAAATACTGTTTTTGATTGAAGGATGCAAAGGGTGTCTGTGCATCCCGGGTCAAGTACAAGAATCTAGGGGCTTTCTATGTTCATGTGATAACAGGCAAACATATTATCATTGAGCTGTTATTGTTTTCATTTCATGAAAAGCAACAAGCAGTACAAATTTGTCTATAAAATTATGTTGCTGACTTTTTATATGTGATCAGATGTTGACACATATTTTTATGGATTTTTTCCGCTAAGCATTTTTGTTTCCCTTTCTTTATATTCCAAATATTCACTACCATCAGAATCATGACATACCTTTACATCTCCCCAATAGGTATCATAGAGTTCAGATGAACTTCTTGACCCAAAGTGTATTGTTACCCTTTCTGCCACAAAAGTTCACTTTCTTCATCTGAAATATGTTCTGCTTTAATTTGCATGTATTGTTTCTCTACCTCTTGAATTTTTTTTTTATACATTTAATTGAAGTTGAGCAAACTTTGGAAGGATGATTAAACTTTTTCATAATTGAAATCTTCTGAGCCGGTGACCAAAACTTAACATGAAGGCACAGATAGAATATGTCTTGTAAGTTGAACCGATTGGTTTCTGGATACTGATGAAAAATTTGCCCAAAAGTTTATAGATTTTATCTGGGGATACTTCTTGAATAGGACAGTCTTCATTCATAGAAGTCTGCATAAATGCATTTAGTACTTTCAAGTCATACAGTTTTCTATAAAGTTTTCAGCGCCTATGGAAAATACTGAAGTCATTTTGTTTGCATTTGTTTTCAATGTGTAAATGCTTGATGTGACGTAACATGTGTAATAGTATCTAGGGTTATAGAACGTGGGCATGAATTCGAAAGTAGAAACAAGATAGGGAACTTTTTCATCAAATACATTTATTACAGTGTGTTACTCAACCATATCTTACTATATTTATGTGATAAATAAAGTTTATTATATGACTATGTAATTTAACCGCTAAATATCACACTACTCTTTGGCGATCTTTTCCTGGTCCCTAGAAAATCCACAGTGTGGAATCTGATTCTGTATCACTATAGTATGACAGACTATTTATGGTGCGTTCGAATTCGCATAATTAGCTGTTCCAGCAGCAGGGAGTACTTTACTCCAAGCTGGAATGAGTGTGCTTGAATGGCGGTCCGGGTTTTTTATCGTATTCATCATATTTTTTTTTTGGATTCATGCGGATCGTGGGATTCCCCGGAAGTGTGCACCTGTTACAAAAAAATAAGTGTAAACAAAAACAGTTCTTTTTCACTTCAAGTCAATTTACCAAAAAAGGTTGGGTAATTGTTAATGCTAGCGTTGACATGCGATGTTGAACTATAAGTCATATAACAAGCCTTTTATCACTGCAGTGACCTGATCTGGGTCATCGCATCATGACTCATTGAGGAGGTCAGATCGTAATATCAAACTCGAAGCCTGCGGCAGCTCATTTAATCCAGCGATCTGACCTGCTCAACTCGACATGATACGATGACCCAGATCACTGTAGAAATAATATGTATTTATCAAATAACTGTTTTTTACTGCGTTTTAACTTAAGCCTCGCCTCAGTAATTACAGAAATCGGTGTGCTCGATTTGGCAAGAGGTAGACCAAAAATATAATTCTTTAAAATTTAAAGGGTATTTGAACACATAAATTAATGTATATGCATTTTTGCTAAGGGTTAAGGTTATTTATAAAGAGATAAGGTATGGATTTTGGAAAGTTGCATTATTTAAAGAGGTAATCTAACCAAGGGAAGCTCACCGTTTTCCTGGTAATGAATTTTGTCTCTCAAGCTGTGAATTCCTGTTTCCTGGATATGGCTGATAAAGTCCTCTCGTGTCAGATGGTACCCATGAATATATTTTATTAAAAGCTTTCTCTGTAAATCTCAACAGTGTATAACATCCAGAGAGTGTCTTCAGTCGAGGATCTGACAAAACTATTTCTTCACTTTCCAGTACAAGCTTAACAGTCTCATGTGAAAATTTTAATGAAGCTGGAAACAAATGTTGATTGAATGCATCAAACTGCAGAAGATCTATTATATTACGAAACGTCCTGATAACATAGAAGAGTCTGCTGTTTTGTGCTGAAGAATCTCCACCACAAAGATTTGGCAGAACACTGGCCACATGAGCACAGTCTAATATCACAGTAAACACTTTTATAATATTTGTTATCACAGCTTTACTGACACTATCCATATCCAACATCCAGTCATCAGACACTGATACACAAAGCTTCCAAGCATTTGATAAGTTGCTTTGTGAAGTCTCTATGTGCTTTAAAAGTGACTCTGTTGCATCAAGTCCAGAAAAAGTAAGATTCATATCTTCAGGAGTTAAACCTGGTTCACCAAACTGAATTTTTCCTGAACTTAAATCAGCTAAATTACCAAGTACTATGTCATTGTTGTCATCAACAAAGCTTATTTCACTATCTTGAGTTGTATTCAATGTTGCATCCATTTCTTCAAATTTATACTTCAGCTTCCTAAACTTCTGTTCATTTTTTCCAATTTTCTTTCCTGTTTTGTTCCTATCACTTGGTAAGTTGTAAGCATCTACAACAGTCAAATTCAAATTTTCTTGCTCAGAAATCTGTTCCAAATGACGTGATGATTCTAACACAAGGTTTCTGGCAAGAACAACTGAGTTCAAACTGCTCGGCAACTGAAGAACTGTAATCATGTAGCCATCTGAGAAGATAATGAGAGGCAATCGTGGATGGGTTGAAACTGAGAATTTCTGCTGAAGAGGATTTTCGAACTTACCAGAGTCTGTCAATTCACTTTCAGAGCTGTTCCAAAATGGAAAAATAATATGGTAATGAGAATAATGACATGTCACAAATATTTACATAAAAACTCAAGAGGAATTATTAATTCAGGTGTATTTTTATTTTAACTGAAGATGCATAGTCCGGTCTTTTAACCCTTTACCTAACGTAACGGCCAAAACCGGCCAGCGCTATTCTCAAAAATCGACAATTAATTTTCATTATTTTTTTCATTTTTTGTCTCAAAAACATAGGTTATGACCCCTCGTTGGAACGAGCTCGTCGAGCTCGTTCCAACGAGGGGTCATAACCTATGTTTTTGAGACAAAAAATGAAAAAAATTAGTTATTCAAGAATTTTTTTTGCATGTGTCGTCTGCTTTTCATGTTAGGTAAAGGGTTAATGTACAGAGCTTTAACCCTTTGAACACCAGTGGCCACTTTTCCAGCCCATTAACATGATACTTCATAATTTCATTAAGGGGTCGTCCAACCTAACTTTGGTCAATTTTTTGACATTTTTCCCAATGCCTCAGAAACAGATAAGAGAAGTAAGGAAAGGCAAATTATATATCAAAATAATGAGTAAAGTGCATAGAAAAGGTACATATATTTTTTTCAGGAAAAAAAGTGAATTTTATGATTTTTAAGAAGATTAATTTGCAAATGGCATAAGTAACGAACCGGTAAAACCACAAAATAATCGGTAATTCGAAAGCCTTGTCCTCAATATAATGATAACATACTACAGACTCGGAGAAAGCATTTTTTTGACACACACTCTGGTGGGTTTTGACGTTTGAATGTAATAACATCAACACAAATTTTTGATGTTCCGGATGTGGCCATGTTTCAACGATGTTTTTCCGGTCATGTGATTACGATGTGGTTCTTGCAGAAATACTCAATTTGGGCAATCGTAAGAATGCAAGGACGTGATCGTACCCTTTATTTGTTCGAGACAATGTATGAGTGTATTTGCAAACAGGTGACAGCAAGTACTTGAGCTGTTAATGTCATAACTGCAAAATATGGTTCGAAATTCCCTCTCGTGTTTACAGGCCGTCTGAACTTTTTTGTTGACAAAAAATCTGAATTATTGCGCACTAGAAAGACAACATGAACCACTTGTAAAAAAAATAACCGAGTGTATAAAATCGGGACGATACACATAAAATAAGGCAATATTCATAACAAAGTAAGCAGAATGCTTCAGAAATCACTTTTTCACGAAGTATATTCCAAGTGACCTGAAACTATATTGAGTGTGTTAATTTCCCCCTGTCGCTGCGAAGTTATTTACGTCCTAGTAACCATGGAATTTGAAGACGGGTATGTTTGATGTCTGCAAAGGACCGATTGAAGATGGGTTGAAAATGATGCATTCGTGCTTTTAAATAAGGTGCGCTTGGACGATGCTGAGAATTTAGTTTTTTCTTCCAACCAACCATAGTAATACAAGCGTCGATCAGTGTTTTTTTTTTATCGTTTTACACTGACAAATGTGACAAATCTCCTTCACCGGAAACCATCCCCCAATTTGCATATCACAATAAACATAACCGCTGTCACGGAGTGTCAGCGTGGCCGTGTGGTCAAAACCGAAACGAATTATCGAATGCACGGTCAATATTAGCTGCAATTGGCTTTTAAATAAATGAAATACACGAAATATTCGCAATTTCTTCATTATTCATGCCGAGTTACTTTTTAATCAAACCACATGCGTTCAGTTTCGTTTGTCGGCATCAAACTGATATTGTTTGTGGTAATTAAATAGTACGAGAAGGCGAAGGAAGCCAAATATTTTTACATCATCTATTATTTAATTCAAATTGATAATTTCTTTTATTTAACTGAAATTATGAACTGATAAGTTGGGTGTGTTGCGATTATTATGCCCCAGACCTGGAACTTAGTGGAAGTTGGAAAATCAAAGGTGCATCTAGGGTCGTGCAGTGGTGACCCTCTGTCCTCTTAATCTTAGTCTTACCCATTCATCATTGCATGTACCAACATTCCCCCTTGTATCTCAACCATTGCTACTCCAATTTGAAGGATATTTGGTTTTGTGATCGAGCATCATGGAGAAACAATGCCTGTGTAGCTGCTGTAGCATGTGTTACTTCCCACATTTTTTCAGAGTTGTGGTACTTTTTCACTCTTTTGAGTTAGAAAATTTTGTTTATAACTAGTTGATTTGTTACAATTTGTTGCAGAGTGCCTGCTAATACCCTCAATTGTATTGCTGCAGAATTTTCTTGTGAAGATTTTGTTCCTATTACTTATCAAGCAACAACCTAATGAATATTCTGTATAAAGCCACCAATCTGATGTTTGACACTTTTATTGGAGCTGTTTTGAAGGCTTATGGAACTCAAAATGTTGATTATGGCAGGACTTTTCTATTCACCCATGAATCAATAAATTAAGTGTTATAGTTGGAAGTAAGAAGCATGAAAGGTCCAGAACTAGAACTCTAAAAAGAATGTTTTGCAATGTAACATGATTTTTGCAGATACACTTATTTGGAGGTTTACCTGTCTGATAGTGTTTGGAACATGTGTGGCCAGGATCTTCATAAAGAAAAAAGAGTTAAACTTTGAGAAAAAAGGCATATGCCTTGAGTGCCGGAGGTAGAGTCATACAAGGAAGAGAGGCCGCCCCCCCCAAATTTTCTGTGTCAAATGGAGCTCACTTGTCATCTTTTGGGGATTGCTTTGTGTACTGCGTTCTTGAAAAAAATATGTGAGACCCTCTGGATGTGCCCTTCTGATCTCAATATGTCAGTAAGCCTCCTAGGGGAAAGTACATGCAATAATGGTTATGTAAGGTTGATTTGATGTGTTTTGAATAACAATGTACTTTTAAGTACATTAGATGGTTTATTGCAGTGACAGGTTACAGTTACCCTTATTTCTTCTCCAACAGATATCATGAGTGTATTGGTGTCCAAGAGTTAAACAAAGCTAATGTACTTATTGATAAACCAGACAAATTTAACAATTTAATCACTATCAAATTGATGCATGGGATAAAAGGGGTTACAGTGGAAGGGGTTTGTAAATATATTTATTCAACTACAATGTATGACTTTGCAGTGCATTCTACATAGGAGAATATCATATTTTCTTTCCAAACCATTACAGTAACACATACATCTTGATATTGGGAGACACTCTTTTGTCCTTCCATACTTCTTCTGCTGGACTCCTTCAAGTTGACCTTTGTTGAACTCCCCAAATCAAAACATAAACAAAAGAAAATGTCTGCCTTCAATCAGTGAGCACTCCACTTATAACATTTGGTCTCAATCTTCATTACTTTCATGAATTAGGAAAAGATTTCTTCGAGTATGTACTTAAATGTTTATAGAATACAGCTGTTATTTTATTTTGAGGTATTTTATTGTAAAAATTTTGTTCTCTTACTTATGCCATAGCAGACTTTCAGGTGGTGCTATTTACACATGGCAGCAGTTCCATGGCAAATTTCAGTTTCCACATGTTCTATGTTTCATTCCAAGCATTTTGGTATATAATTTATTGGGGTTATTCATTTTGGGCCTTTTTTAGACTTGAAAGAAAATTACATGAAATTTGACCAAAGTTAGGTTGGACGTCCCCTTAAGTAAGTTGACTTTTGAGTGAAGGTGTGGTGTAGACCAATCAATATTTCAACATGCAGCCCCAAGGCTGCACATTGAAAATATTAATTGGTCTACCCCAAATAAAGAAATGGACTCTTTCCATTGCTGCCATTGAACTGATATGGAAGATGTCACTAGGGTTCAAAGGGTTAAGTCAGTTAGTCTGTTATTAACCCTCTGCACACGGGCAACAAAATACCAAAATTTCAAGCTGCGAGTTATTCAAATAATGCAACTATGAATTTAACCAATTCAATGTTGTTTAACAGAGCTCAATAATTGTTGGCAATAATTCTCTCATGTTTCACTGTCCTAAACTGAAAGATGTGGGAGGAAATGATTTCACCACATGTGTACCTTCTTTACAGAAAGAAAAAAATTTCTAAGTGAATCTGAGCAGTAACTCCTCACAAATTAGTGGTTACATCATTTTGATACATTGATTGCACATCAATGGTCCATCATTAATAATGTTTTAATGTTTCATTTACTCAAACTAATAAATGTAAGAGGAGTTGATTTCAACATAAGAGAACGCATCTTCATAAAAAAGCAGCAACTCAAAAAAAATTTAAATCCCATCATCTATATATTTGTCACACATCTTATTAATTGAGTGTAAGAGGATTTTATTTGACCATAATAGAACCCCTCTTCATAAAAGTTAAAAAATTTATAGTAATTTATATATTTTTTATACTTACCAATGACCCAGACTTAGCTGGTGCTAACTCTAACAAAACCAGGGCCAAACACAAATTTTGCCCCCCAATCCCCAAAATTTGCATTCAAAACAAAAAGAAATCATGTCCTAAAGGACCTCCATACTACGCCTCTACTGCGCATGCGCAGTGACGCAGACGTCCCGAAATTGGCGCCAATTATCATTCTTACTGGCAGTGCCTGGTCAGCGCTATGTACTCAGCGGGGAGGCAAGAGTTCCCAACTCCAGGGAGGGCCATCCCTGTCTGGGTCATTGGTAAGTATAAAAAATATATAAACTACTATAAATTTTTTAACATTTTTATACTGTACCAATGACCCAGACTTAGCTGAATAGTAAACAGGCTGGAGGGCCTAGGACATAGAGGAAAATCCAATAAGCTCAACTATATAGTAAAGAGGTAACCCCTTAAGGAGAAAAGGAGTATTAGGCTTTACATGTATCTTTCTTATTTAATATTAAATTAGAAAGATACACTACCCTTAATAATTGAGCACAATAACATTCATGTTCTCTATTAACATCCAGTATAACCCTTATACTAAATATTTTTAAAGCAAGCCAATAAATAAAGTAGTCCAGAGAATTGATACTCTTTATAGTCATTTAAAAGTGTCTGAGTATTGTATATTAAAGCCCGTTTGACACTTGACATATACAAATGCTTCACACCGAGCTACACTTTAAAAATAAGACATGAATGAATTTAAACATTAATATTACACTTTAAAACCATCCCGGAAGCAACTCAGAAATACTGACTTGGAGGAGGCATTCCCTTGCTTTTCACTATAAAGCAGGTGACCTGAGGGAACACCCACCCCCCCCCCCCCCTTCCCCTTGCCCTGGGTCAAATAGCCCAGAGCGAAGAGGGCAGCCGGACGGAGTCACTGCCGGAACAGAAAGCCTGCATAACTATAGTTGCAACTGTTTAGTGGACGACATTCTGAGCAACAGATAACGGACCTAAACAATGCAGGTCTCCAGAAATGGACTCAATATTTCTGAGATAAAAATTCGTAAATGTGGATGGCTGAGACCAATAAGCAGCCTTCATTAAATCTGTAATAGCAACACTATTAGCATAAGCCCAGGAAGTAGAAAGAGCTCTTACTTCATGAGCAGAAATCTTAAGCACAGACTGCTGAGAAGAAGATAAATCTTCATAAGCAGTACGGATAGTTAACTGAATCCATCTAGCAATAGAATGGACTGAAATGTCCTTTCTATTAGGCATCAAAGACAGAAAGAAACGTTTCCGTCCTTTTCTGATAAACTGAGATCTCTGTTTATAGATACGTAATGCTCTAACAGGACAGAGTAAAGGCCTACGCCCGTCTGAAGACGGAAGAGCCTTAATAACAATAGGTTCCGGATATTTATTAGGAGCCTGATTCTTAGCTAAAAAACCCACATTAGTAGTGAAGGTGATAGTGTTCCCAACACTACGATTATGAGAATCATCCACCGATAGTGCATGAAGCTCACTGACTCTTCTAGCAGAAGAGAAAGCTAAGAGAAAAGCTGTCTTATAAGATAAGAATTTGAAATCTACTGTCCCAAGAGGTTCAAATGGCTTTTCCTTCAATTTAAGAAGAACCCAAGCTAAATTCCACTTAGGAATTAATCTAAGAGTTCTGGGTCTATTTATCGAAAAGTTTCTAACCAACTTCGATAAAGAGACATTAGATCCAATTTGTAAATATCATGATGTGCATAGGTATCAGATAACATAGATCTATAACCCTTTATAGTAACAGGCTGCAGTTTGATTTCGTCAAACAAGTATACTAGAAAGTTTGCAATGTCTGGTATAGAGGGATCGAATATATCTACAGAATGATCCCTACACCAACGACGAAAAACCTTCCACTTAGCCACATAGTTTAGCGAAGAGGAGGTCCTCCTACAGTTAGAAATCACGTCCACTGCTCGTCCTGTAAAGTGCTTGCCATGCAAGAAGGACCGCACAACGGAAAAACGTGAAGGTTGAGACCTTGCGGGTTGTGATGGAGTTGGCGCGATTTCCCCTGCGAAAGAAGATCCTCCCGTGGAGGAAGCTTCCGCGGTAGGTCCCACAACAGACACCTGAGTAGATTTATCCACGGTCTCTGTGGCGACAGAGATGCTACCAACAGAATCTTGCATTGAGATTGTTTTATCTTTAGCAATACTTGTTGAATTAACGGCGCTGGAGGATACGCATATCCTATCATTCCGTCCCAAGGGATCGACAGAGCGTCTACTACAAATGCTCTTGGATCCGGACACGGAGACACATACGTCTGCAACTGATTGTTGAGATGTGTCGCAAATAAGTCTATCATTGGCCGTTCCCATTGGTAGCAAATCTGATTGAATACTTGTTTGTTGAGAGTCCACTCCGACGGCAACAAGCGACCCTTTCGTGAAAGGGAGTCTGCTAGCACATTCAGACGACCCGGTATGTGACGGACCGAAAGAAGAACGTGATGTTCTAACGCAAACAGAAGGATTCTTTCCGTTAGATTGAACAATGGAACTGAATGAGTGCCTCCCTGATTCCGTATATACGCCACTACTGTCGTATTGTCGGATAGGATTTGGACATGAGCATCGTGAATAATGTCCATCCAGTGACGTAACGCAAGACAAATTGACATCATTTCCTTGATGTTTATGTGCTTGCACAGGAATTGCGGATCCCAAAGACCCTGGCATCTCGAATCCGTTGAGAATAATGATGCACCCCAACCTGTTTGACTGGCATCCGTCATAACGGTAAAACTCGGATCCGGCAACTGCAGCGGAACTCCTTGAGTTAACCACTGAATGTTTGCCCAAGTCTGAATCTCTTGTTTCACTTGATCTGACAAGAGAAAGTCTACATCGAGCGAATGAATTTTCACACTCCAATTCTGAGTCAGGAAAATTTGAAGAGGACGTGTGCGTAACCGCCCCAACGGAATGAGATCCGCGCGGCTCCGCACAGACCTATCAATCTCATAAATTCTCTCGCCGTGACTTTGTCTGCGTGCAGACAATAGCGAGCGTAACAACTGACTAATTTCGCTCTGGTTAACGGCAGACGAACGAGATTGTTGTGCGTCTCGAAGCTCATTCCCAGATGAGTGAATGACTTGGGCGGCACCAGATCCGACTTCTCCTCGTTTACTATAAAACCGAGACGTCGGAGCAATAGAAGAAGATTCTGAACATCGTTCTGAAGCATTAACTCGTTGCCGTACCTCTGAAGAATGTCGTCCAGGTAGGCCGACGTTACCGCAGACGAATGAGCTCGGAAGTAGGTCATTACCGAGTTCATTACCCGAGTGAAAGCCCAGGGTGCTAGATTCAATCCGAAGCACATCGCCCGGAATTGATACACCACTCCTAGGACTGCGAAGCGTAGATACTTTCGGAATGTCGGATGTACCATGACGTGAAAGTACGCATCTTTGAGATCTATGCTCGTTGCATAATCGTTCACCCGAATACTCGCTCTGACCGATCGAATCGTCTCCATATAAAACTTCGGAGCGACGATCAGCTTGTTTATCCAGCTCAAATCTATGACTGGACGGAACGAGCCGTCTGGTTTCGGAACCAGAAACAGATGGCTGTAGAATCCCGGAGATTCCTGGTTTTCTACGACCTCTACCGCGTTCTTCATTAAAAGAGACTGCACCTCTGATAACAGAGCGTCTCTTTTCTGCTGATTTGACGGAAGATGAGTCCACTTTGGACTTCGAGTTAATGGAGGCTTTCGTTTGAAGGATATCTTTAGACCTTCCGAAGTCACTCCTCTCACCCAAGGGTCGTCCGTAATCGACGCCCATTCTTGTGAAAAGCTCGACAACCTTCCGCCAACCGGAACGCGATAGAGGTTTAAGCCATCACCTCCTGGACCTGCGAGGCCTGCGGTAGGAGAAACCACGTCTTCCACGACCCGCACCTCGCCCCGTCGACCTCGGGGCGTCCGACCGATTGTCCCGGCCTGAAGGACGTCCCGAACGAGAGTCGCTATCCTGACGGTCTCTCGAATAAGACCAAGAGGACGCACCGGAACCTCTATAGGAACCTCTCTTGGGCGCATTAGACCCAGAAGTGCCTGTCTTATTCGTGTCTGCTGTATCCGACTTCTTAGGAGCAGATTTGAACAACAGAGAATCCTTAGCTTTCTTTGTAATTTTATCATAAATAGCGGAAAGCTTGCCGTCAAAGAGAAGTTCTCCTGAGACCGAAGCGACTCTAAGAGAGTTCTTCACCTTAGAATCCACTAGTGTGGATGTAGCTAGGGCTGCGTCACGTCTAACCAACTCCAGATTTGCCACTGAAAGGGCGGAGTTACACGTGGAATAAGCTACTGCCCTTGAAAGAAGTCTTAAAGAGGATTGTATATCCTGAAACTCTTTCCCCTGAAGGCGCAGTGATAACGCCTTAGTAAGGTGATCTGCGTAAGATAAGGCATCTAAATTGGCTCTGTTAGACGCAATAGCTGTTTCCAACACCGCGGTTGGAATAGAAGCTGACGACGGTAAGGATAGCTCTAAGTCTTCCGCCTCGTCGTCCATACGCAGAGGAACTCTCGGTATACCCTGTCCTGCCGTATCGAATTTATTCCTTGCATTAATGAAAGGCAGGTTGAGAGTATTAGCGGACAAGAAACCTGCTTTCCCCGTCCTGGAAGCAAGTTTAAATATAGCGTTGTTCAATAATTCAAATGTTCTTGCAACATTATTGGACTGCGACGGAAACTCGGGAGCGATGTCCCTGAACCGCTCAAAAAATTCAGAGTCCAATGACGCTATAATTCTCTTGTCCGGAAGCGCAGCAGTCTGGCCCGACGGAACAACTTGAGGGAGAAAGTGCCGGATGAAGTCCACGGCAGCTTTATGTTGTTCCGAAAGGGATAGCTCCAAGTCATCCGTATCCCTTTCACCATCCGGTCGGACCTCATGATGTTCCCGGTCGTCCGCCCCCGATGCTTCGGCGGAGCGTACCGACCCAGTGCCATCGGATAATTCTCGATCCGACACCGTTTCTGTCGGCTGCTGGGATGCTGCGATAAGCTGTGCTATCTGCACAAGAATGTCCGGCGTCGAGACCTGCGGAGGCGCAGTCTTTCGCTGCTTCGCCGAGGGCAGCTCCGCATCAGATGGCTCCCGCATACTTTTCCTATGCGAACGTCCGGAGTCCATCGGTCTCGAATCCCTGGCTGCCGGATGGTGTGACCTGGTCGCCGAAGAATCCTTGATCGGCGAAGCTGGTAATATATCGGCGGTCACGTAGCCAAGGTGCAGTCGTGTGCGCTGACGAGAAGAGGAAGCCTTAACAGTCTCTGCAGACTGCTTATACAACGGAGCGTCCCGAGCGATGGACGTATGCTCCGCTAAAGACACATTTTGTACCACAACATCTGGTCCCAGATGTTGTTGTACGAGAGAGGGGCCTCTCTCGCTCGCGGCCCGGCTGGACCTGGACGAGCTAGGAACCAGACTCAAAGGCTTCCTCCGTTCTCGCTTACTATCCGCCGTCACTGGGTGTGCATCTATTATGTTTATAGTGCTCGCATCACCCAAAATTTCCTCTTGGACCGCATCGGACGAACCCGGCTGCCGAACCATTCGGTGAATGGACGCTACGCCGGGCAAGCTAGCGGACGACATTTGTCTAATCTCCATGAGCACTTTTGCCGCTAGCTCTGAATTCATTTGTGACGACGGACGCACACTTGAAGAAGATAACATGGAAACATCACCCTGTTCTGGTTCCTCTGAAATAGAAACTGAGAGAGTAGAGTGACCTTGCGGAGAAAGAGCCGGCATCGCTCTTTCTCCAGAAACAACATATCGTGACACACGTTTCCAATGTTTCTCATCCCAATGTTCACATATAGGACAGGGATTAATGCGAGAACACTGACTACAATTAATACAATGATCATGAAAGTCAGAGGAAGATTTCTTCCTATTACAATTTGAACAACGTCCCTTCATTGTGAAAGAACAACAATAAGTCCTAGTTACTCGCAAAAACCCCTGACACAAAGATACATAATAACATGATCCATTAATAAATGAAAAAACAATTGCAAAACAAAATAATTTTGAAAAAATATTTTTTCAGCGAAGCCCAAGTTGCTGAAAAGTAACGTTGAGCCCCGATGGATCCGATGGCAAAGTGTGGTCAAAAATTTTAAATTTATATTAAATAATTAATGAGACACTTTCGGATAATATAAATGTATCTTATAGTGAGATAAACTACAGCAAAGGCAAACAGCCCCCCTCAAAAAAGGCTGTTGCCAATGAAAACAAACAGTGTAAAAACACCAGAAAACATGACTCCAGGCACTGAAAAAACTGGCCCGGAATCAGTCATCAATTACACTCTATCTGATGCAAAACAGAGACTCCCAGGGGAGAATCTGCAGAACATCAGATGGAAGATGCAGAACACAAACGTTATACACCCATGGGTGAAAACGTAACTATGGGGAAAATAACAGAAAACATTCTGTAACCAAGCAACTCTCCCAGGAAATTTTAGAAATGAAATTTCTCAAAAATATGCCAAAAGCATGGGAGAATTGCAAGGGGGGACTTTAGAAGGCTAGGGGAGAGGAAACACTGAATAAGCAGTGCAACAATTAGCAAGAATGACAACAAGAGGCCCATGCCTCGAAAATAGGCAACTTAACATAATTTCATCAAAAAATTTTAAGTACAGCCCTGATTATTTTTTGTCACTTCTTTTTCCTCTCCTCCTTCTATCCGCCTTAGAATCACATTTTCTCCAAGAATTACGTGTCTGGCATCCTTTAAACTGAGATTTACAAGCACAAAGATCAGTGAGATGTTGACTGATGAAGGGCCAAACAGAGAATGATAATTGGCGCCAATTTCGGGACGTCTGCGTCACTGCGCATGTGCAGTAGAGGCGTAGTATGGAGGTCCTTTAGGACATGATTTCTTTTTGTTTTGGATGCAAATTTTGGGGATTGGGGGGCAAAATTTGTGTTTGGCCCTGGTTTTGTTAGAGTTAGCACCAGCTAAGTCTGGGTCATTGGTACAGTATAAAAATATTGAAAATTTTCAAAGACAGTACAGTGGAACCCTATTAATTGAATAGCCACTTTGCCAATGAAAAATATTCAATTAACAGGAGCATTCAATTAACAGGGATTGTGTCACTTTCCTGTATTCTAGAGATAAACTTAGCATTTATTCTATTATATCTTGTTTGACAGAGCTCCATGAGCTCTGTCAAACAAGATAAAAAAGATTAAATGCCTGTATTGAATGCACTGAGGCCAAATAGGTCTATAAAGAAAGGAAAACTGGGAAGAGTCAGGGTAATTTCTCGACAGGTTGCAAGATTTTTTGTTCAATTAACAGGAGTTTACTCTATAACCAATATTCAATTAACAGGTCAAATTTGTACTGGAGGTATGGTAAATGGTTTTGTGTTGGGAGATTATATTCAATTAACAGGATTATTCAGTTAAGAGATATCCAATTAAGGGGGTTCCACTATATCTCCAAAAAAGAATCTCAGCATCCAGCATTTATATACATATTGCACATCTGTGCACAATCAATAATTGGGTTTTAAAGATTTATTATTGATCAAAATTAAAATGTTTAGGAAGAGTTGATTTTACTTTTATTTTTTATGTCGAACAAGGGTAGTAACTTCAAACAAATCAAAGAATCCTGTCAAGCATTATCGAGCCTGGCATGTAGGCAATATGCCAAGCATTATCGAGCCTGGCATGTAGGCAATCAGTTATTTGCAGAATGAGGTCCTCAGAGGGTGAATTTGCTGATGCTATCCAGTACAGTGGGCTAGAATCCCCTAAGAAATCCTCTGGGTACCTCTTTGTTTAGGCCCGAGACCTTGATTCAGATTCAGGTTCACAGTTGGTAAATTTAGTAATGCTACCCTGCTGTGTGCAGGGTAGCATCACCAAATTCATCCTCTGGGGACCTCATTCTGCAGATGACATTCTTCTTATTTCCTTGGCTTGAGCAGAATCAAGCTACACATAAGTAAACTGTCAACAATAACTCTGTGAGGTATACAAATTCAAAACTGATAGATACTGGAGGAGTTTATTTTACAACATAGGTATTTTTTTTCACTAAAATACCCCATTTTTTAAATTCATTATATTTTTTAAATTCATTATACTCTTGGAGAATAACGTTTTCAGCTTGCAGCATACTTGTGTAGCATTATAAAATTGTCAAAAGCATGTTCCAAGTTTCAAGCCAGTAACCCTAAGAGTTTAGGAGAAATCAGTGCAGACCAATGGACATATAGACAAATAGACACATGGATGGACAGGCAGTCATCAGTCATATCTAGATATCTCTGGCATGACATAAGGGGGCAGTGAGGTCTTTGAGGGTTAAAACAATTGGAACATAATTTAAGGGCTTTCCTGATAAGAAGTCATCCAACATATAAACCTTAATTTATTGCATTATAAATATATACCTTATGATCATAACTGGATGCAGAGGTAAGAAATATGATGGTCCCAAATCAACTGATAATCCACTGCTTTGTATAAGAATTGGCTCACCAAGGCGAGATAAGAGGCAAATGGATCCAGTTTTCAAAATGCAGGAGAGAAAAAGATCATCAGCTGTCCACTCCATGTCTGAAATCCATAAATTTCTGAAAAATATGAATACACTCTCATGATAAGAAATTCCATCATTAACCCTCTGCATACTGAGAATGAAATATCAATATTTCAAGCTGCACATTTTTCCCACAATGCTACTCGGAATTTAACCAATTCCATCTTCTTTGTTAGAGCTCATTGGTTAAATTCCTAGTTGCATTATAGAAAACAAATTGTTGCCTGAAATTTCAGAATTTTGACATCTCTGTGAAGAGGGTTAGCTGGATGAGTGACAGAAGGTGACATGTGCAGTCGACTGAAAAGTACTGGTACAGCAATTAAAAAGCTTCATATTCTGTTGAAGTATTTCCTACTGTAAAACTGTTCACGAAAAAAAAAATGTATTGATTTGTCTATCTGGGATCTGCTTCTGTTGCTCTCTACCAATTAACTCTTTACTCAATGCACAGGATGGTTACGGTACTGAACTTCAAACCCAAAGGCCAAGGTTTGATCCCTGACAGGGGCAATTGCATTGTGTCCTTGGGCAAAGCACTTCATCCCGAATGCCCATGAGGTGGCACTGTGTACTAAAGCGTACTGCACGATAATTTATCTGCAACCAATGCTAACCCTGCTTGTGTGGAGTTAGTACATTGAGGAGTCTGACAGTTGCTCAGTAGTTCTCTCCAGGTACTCCAGCTTCCTCCACCCGTAAAACTGTCTGACACAAGGTGACCCTAGATGTCAAAAGTGTCATTAAACCCCAATAAATAAACAAATGGATTTACATTGCTAAACTGCATTGGAGGGTGCATATAAGCACTATCAAATAAATTATAAAATAAATCCAGGATCTGCTCCTGTAGCTCTCTACCAATTAATTCTTTACTGAACAGGATATAAAAATTTATTATTTTAATTATTGTTTTTTTTATTTAAAATTTTTTTTTTTTAATTTCTGCAAAACCATATCATGTGACCCCTCATTGCAACAATCTGAATGAGCTGATTCCAATGAGGGGACACATGATATCATTTAGTGCAGATGTTTTGAAAATATTTGTTTTTTCAACTGCTAAATTTATAAAATTTAATCATGGATGGGCGAATGCAGCTGATTCATTAGGTAAAGAGTTAACTAGAACATTCAACCAACCAACCAGCAAAATTCACCCAATACTATGAAAAGATAAAAATTTGAAATAATTTGAATATATGTTTAATGTATATTAAAATTAGTGATCCACCTACCTTCCTTTCCTATCAACAGTTGCTCCAACACCACAGGATTTCATGTCTGTGACCAGCACTGTTTCTGTTAGAACACTCAAGTACAAAACACTAGTATTCCTTGGGGACATTTGATTGGATCCTACAGCTAATATGAGACCATTTTTAGAATATTTTGAGACATAAGCTCCTCTGCTGTGAAGAGATTCACAGCCGCTATTGATTCGATTAACTGGATACTGTAACAGGCTCCATTCTTCACAAAAAAATTTTGTGCTGAAATTAAAAAATAGTTGTCAACTAACTTCATTAAAGACATGAGATAAATTAGTTGTCTACTTACTACATGGAAAACAACATAAGATAAATTTTTGCTTGCAATAATCATGTAAGAAATTTCTCCTTAGGTTCAACAATGAAAATGTTTATACTTACAGTATCTTTGACCTCATAAACATCATCACATTTCCACAAAAATGTTAAGATACAATGCTTCCATCATAGTGAAAAACAGTAAAAATGAATGCATCAGTAAATGTTTTCCCATAAGACCTATTAAAAAAAATTCTTGTCTGTCAGGTAATTTTCCCTCAATTTTATAGTAAGGAAGGGAGGGTTTTTTCTCTTTTTTTTTTGTTGTTTATCTACAAAACAGTCCTGAAAATATCTAGAATTATTTATTTAACCCATTACACTACTCTGGCAAAAAACAATGTTTTCAGCAGTGAAACTTTCCTACACTGCAGTTGCATATTTAACCAACTATATATTGCTTGCTGGAGCTCTGTGAAATCTGTCAAACACGATCTAGTTAATTAAATTTTATTTACAAGAAAGCCTGGTAATGAGCAATCTGTCATTTGCAGAATGAGGTCCCCAGAGGTTGAATTTGCTGATGCTGTCTCATACAGCAAGCCAATTTATCCTCTGGGTACCTCCTTCTGTTCAGGCTTAAGAACCTTAATTTAGATTGAGGTTCACAGAGGGTAAATTTCACCAAATCCACCCACTGGGGACCCATTCTGCAGATGACAGTCTGCTTATTTCCAGGCTTGCTTATAAGTTCAAATGGTATCATTAAAGAGATTTCCGGATAAAAATAGAGTGATTACCAGTAGGCAGATTTTAAATGACAAGGGAGGTGCCTAAAAAATAACTTTTTTAAACAGCCTAAGTGTTGATTTTTTAAAAACAGACAAAACAAAAGTTATAAATAAGAGGGGGGGGGGGGGGGAGGATAGCCTGGGGCATACCCCCATGGTGCATACTGCCAAACAATGACAAGAGAAGAAATGAACCATGAAACTGTGAAAGCTTTTCCCATACACAATCTTCATTCCAAATTTCATTGCGAGCCACTAAAAATAAACCTGAGATATGAAGCAAACAGACAAAAAATTGGCTATTTTACCAGGCAAACAGCAAAATTATGGTCTTTGTTTTATAGCAAGGTAATTGTGAAAGCCAGAAACACCTGTTACTGAAGTCTAGTGACAATCGGACCATCCACATAAGAGATGTAGAACAAAGACATAATGCCATATGTGGGGAGGTGATTTGCCTGCATTTTCTTTGTTTTACTGCAGGGACATAACTCACTTGAAAGCCTTTCCCACAAACAAGCTTCATTCCAAATTTCAATGAAATCTGATAACCCAAAACTTATAGAACAAAGACATAAAGCCACATGTCAGGAGGTGATTTGCATGTATTTTCTTTGTTTTACTGCAGGGCATGACTCATTTGAAAGCCTTTCCTGTAAACAATCTTGATTTTAAATTTCATTGAAATCTAATAACCCAAACCTGAAATAAGAGGCAAACAGACAAAAAATTGGCTATTTTATGAGACAAACAGAGAATTTTCAGTTAAAAAGGGGGATAAGTCTAAAAAGTGAAAAGTAAGAAATATTATTAGAGACTCAATTGAAAGCCTTTCCCATAAACAATTTTCATTCCAAATTTCATTGAGATCCAATAACCCAAACCTGAGATACGAGGTGAACAGACAAAAAATAGCCTATTTTTGTATATTTATTTATTTATTGGTGGTTAAGGTCATATACTTATGCACAATGGCTAATCGTGACCGTGACAGTTTTACGGGTGGAGGAAGCCGGAGTGCCTGGAAAGAACCACCGAGCATCGTCGAGCAACTGTTAGCTCCTCAACATTCTAACTCTGGTCAAGCTCCGCTCATGCAGGTTTACAGCGGTTGAAGACATGTGCACCATCAACGTGCAGTATGCCTTAGCACAGGCATTATAGTGCCCTCATGTAGACAACCGGGATAAAGTGCCTTGCCCAAGGACATAACACGGGTCGTCCCGGACGGGGATCGAACTCAGGACCTCTAGCATAGAAGTCCAACAGTCTACCACTGAGCCACTGTGCTCCCATTTTTGTATATTCAAAGGGCCATAACTCACAGAAAAAATATTGCAACAGCAAAACGGCTGATGCTGCTTAAAGATCTCATGATAATGAGCATCTGTATCAAACTTCATCGAAATCTGAGCAGTAATGTTGAAGTTATAATGCGAATAGACATCTGAGTGCGGATGGATGCACAGACATACAGATGCATGGATGTACAGATGCACAGACACACGGACAGGCGCAATCCAGAACACCCCACTTTTTGAAAAAAAAGTGAGGGTATAATAAATATAGTGCATCAAATTTGTATCACACCCAGGGTATTGATTCTTTAATCCAATTGCCAAAGCTTGCGGTTTTGAATAATTATTTCTACTTGTAGGCAAAAAAATTGATTTTGACACACTATATATATTAATTCTGTGTCACAACATATTACTCAAGTCTGACTATTTAATTTATTTTTCTGTGTTCTGATGAAGCCTGTTAACCGACTAACCACCATGCCTTGTCTGTGTTTTACATTTCAGCATTGAATGACCAAAGTAAGGAAACAGTAAGATTTATCAATGTTACAAAATGGATTATGGTTCTGGAAAATTTAACTGTTTCTTTTGTAGCAAACAAAGGGCAAATGAAACAATTTGTAAATACCTGTATACATTAGATCTACCCTGCTCAACTATCAAAAAAGTTTTGAAATTTGAAATTGGAGGATTTCAGTGAGGAGATGAAGTTGAGATACCCTTCACCCAATGTAATGTGATAAATTATATTAGAATAAAATATAATAAAAATAATAATAATAAAATATTCAGAATAATCGCCCTTATTATAATTATCATTTTATTATTTTTTCAATGATTTGCCTGAAAAATATAGCTTATGACCCCTCATTGTAACTAGTGCTGAAACGGTTAGTAAATTTTGTAACCGGTTAATTGTGCCACTGTAATCGTTCCATTACTGGTTAACAATATACTGAGGCATGGCGACTATTGATGAGATATGGAGTTGGGTATGCACTGATGAAAGATAAAAAAAGCACCTGGAATAATCCTGGATTGTGATGTAACTGTAACTGTCAGTGCACTCTGCGTTGGTCATCAGTCAAACATTTCCCTCTTGAAGTTAAAATATTTTAATTCACGCTGTTGATAGTTGATAATAGTTCATAGCTAATAAAGTGATCATTTGGTCGTAATTTTGTAAGAACAAAAGCCGCGCCATTATTGCTTTGACTGTTTTATGTCAACTTCCAAGGGGTTCCCCCAAAAAACTTTCTGCTTTGTTTTTGACCAATGAAATAAATTCATTTGTGTCATGACATGAATGAAATGATTCTATTTTTAATAAGATTGTCTATGAAAGACGTACTTCAAGTACGAAGTTACAAACAAAATTCCAAAATATTTCAGGTCATTGGAGAATAAGGAGATGGTTTGAGTTGGTACTTACTTCATTTACTAGCCATAGCTAGGTTATGAAGTCAGTACATAATGGAAGCACTTCATAAAAAACATTCGATGACATATTAAAGCAAGGGGTGTCCAAAGAATCCAAAGGCAGGTGGCAGTTTTATGAAAAGGGAACCTCATGGGGAAAAGGTGTGTGTGTGTGGGGGGGGGGGGGGCAATTTGAGTTTGTACATGGGTTTCTTGTGTTGCTGAACTTGCTTCACACTTCACAGCTGGATGTTTGTAGCGTAAATGGTTTTTCATGCCCGATGTTGAGCTACTGTACTTAATGCGTGACTTACACAAGTTGCATACAGTAAATCTGTCCCCATCTGCTTCTATTACCTCGAAAAATGTCCAGGCTTCCGATTATTTTGGCTTATGATATGAGTGCTAAATTATTTTTGGTCATCAAACTTTATTCACATGTCTTTGCCTTGTTATAATTTAAGGGAGAGCGCCTTTTGGCACTCTCTCCTAAATTATAACATGGCAAAGCCTTACACACTAAATAATTTCACTTAAAAGACAATATGATGCATATCCAAAGAATATGTAGCCTTTAAGTCTTGGTACCTCCACTTCTGAATAAAGCCCAAATATGGGCTTCCAGTGCTCTACTAGTTAAGAGAGTTCAACCCTTAAGGGCCAAGAGATTTTTACATATTTTTGCTACACTTTGACAGTCTACATCCTGTGACTTTGCTACTGTTTTTTAGATAGTCTTGGCTGTAAAGTCAGCTACCAAGGTGTTTAGAATGTATCTAGTGAGTTAACCCACAGATTGCATGTAGGGACACCTGTTCTATTGCAAAAAAATGTGATCAAAGTGTGTATTAGACCCTTAAGAGTTAACCCCTTACCCAATGCACACGGTATCCAAAATGGTCTTTTTTTTTTTTTTAAATATTCAATAAATTTCAAAAATAGCATATCATGTGACACTTGATTGGAATAAGCTGTACCTGTTTCTGTCAGTGTAAACACTATCATCAAACTTCAATACTAATGTAACAGCACACATATTCTGGTTTCTGTTGAATACTAATGAACACTGACAGCAATTTCCTAGCACCTGCAATATTTAAAAAAATTAAAATAAAAATGTCTGAACATGTTTATCATGTCCTATACAATTTTTAATATACACTAGAAAAAAATCCCGGCATTATCAGTCCTTTTTCTAAAATAATTTTATCATTTTCCCATTTTCTAATGAAAAGTAGTTTGAACAATAAATGCTATCCAACAGTGGTAAAGAATTCATAAAATCCAAAGTAGTTTAGCTTCCAAGCCAGAGCAGTCACTAATCTTTCAATTTATGATACCACTATCTTCTCGTGATATTTTTTGATGAACAACACACTAGTGACTTAACCTTTCACCTAACATATCTTGCCATCACTTTTCATAGCAAAGATTATGCATCACTGATGTGGGGTGGGGGTAAGGGGGGAGGGGGATGGTTGAGGTTTTTCACACCTGCGAGGCTTGTCATTATAAAATCAAATCCATTGATATTTGTTCGAGTTATTGCACTAATGAGCTTAAAACAGGCAAAAGTTAACTAATTAAGGACCATAACTCCACTCAGTATGGCCGAGCAGTACCAGTTTTCAAACTCATTCAAGACATTGTTAAGAAATTCTTACTTGAAAAATATTAACCAAATCCATTGATATTTGTTCAAGTTATCGTACCAGCAAGCCGAAAACAAGCAAAAATTAAAGAATTAAGGGCCATAACTCCACTCAGTATAGCCAACCACAACGGTTTAAAATACTTGTTCAAGACATTGTTAAGAAAGTCTTACATACCAAATATTGATCAAATGCACTCATATTTGTTCAAGTTACCATGCTAACGAGTTGAAAACAGGCAAAAATTAACTAATTAAGGACCATAACTCAACTCAGTATTGCCAAACCACACAGGTTTTCAAACTCGTTCAAGACATTGTTATTAAAAACCCACATACCAAATATTGACTGAATCCATTGATATTTGTTCCAAGTTATCGCGCTAACAAGCTGAAAACAGGCAAAATTTGACTTAAAGGCCATAACTCTGCTCAGTATACACAAACCGCACCAGTTTTTTTGAGCTCATTCAAGACATTGTTAAGAAAGTCTCACATATCAAATATGGACCAAATCCATTGATATTTGTAAAAGCTATTGCACAAATGAGAAAGGTTATGCCTGAAATCTACTGTCCCCCCATCCACCCACCCAAGCACCAATTTCATCAAATTATAGGTCAAGTTTTTTAAAAACTCAACCAAAAATCTCCACTCAAATTTTATTAGAATTTCATTTTTAGCCTCAAAAACTTATGTCCCCCAAATGGAACAAGTCCGATGAGCACATTCCAATGAGGGTTCATAAGCTATGTTATTGAGAGCTAACAAATTTTTTTTTGGTTATTTAAGAATTCTCTTGGCAAGTGGTGTCCCCAAGTCATGTTAGGTAACGAGTTAACTACTAATACTGCAGAGCTACATAATTGTACATTAAGTTTTCAGCTCATCGACATAAACAACCAGTTAGAATCCTATGCCATGTAACGAGTAAACTGGCTGCTAACAAGGCCTTGCATTTTGTGAGGGCCTGGGCTGATGAACCACAAGATCAACCCTCAAAACGTTTTTCAAAATAATATTTTTCCACTCAGATTAATGAAAATAGGCCCCACCCTGATGACATAAAAGTAGGTTCAAAAATTATATTAACCCTTCTCCTAACACAATGCACATAACCAGACATTGTAAATGGTATTCATAAAATTCAGGGATGCACAAATTGGATAACCCTGTGTTAAGTTGCTCCAAAGGTTATCAAAAAATTTTTAGGATAACCTTTTCTCGCTCCACTAAAATCACCTGGTTCAAATTCCAGTTTCAAACAAATTTATCATAAACCTTTTCCAACTGTTGAAGCCCTAATGCCAACTAGGAACCCCCTTCAAAACCAACTTTGTGGACTTCAACCTGAACCCAATTTTTTAGATGCCATAAAACATTTTATGTTAAAAAAAGCACTGCCTAGTCACTGGAAGGCCCTTGATTACTCATATTAAAGATACCATTTCTTTCAAAATATGTGAAGACCTATCTGCATTTATCCCACATGTATTGGAAACCGCATTTCCAGGTCACTATTTAAAAAGTCTCTCTAACAGAGAAATTCTTGAATTTGTACTTTCTTTGCGTCATCTTTAATAATACATTTTACCCTGACAGTAGGTGCTGGCTCCGTTATCTTATTGTTATCTATTCACTGACCCTAAAATGTTTCACTTTCAAAAAATGATGGAAAAGAGTTTATACACAAGGAAAGAACCACCTCAAAAAATTAATTTTCCATTACCTTTTTTCATTGACATACAGGCTGTTGTCAGGCTTGTTTCATATTTTTATTGCACACCTATGCTTTTATTTTCATAAAATACACGCTTTTTCTGCAAAAACCAAAGCAAACAATAATTTTTTTGTATTGTCCTTGGACAATACGGACTGTTTAGCTATTTCTTTTTTTAATGCACACCTATGCTTTTATTTTCATAAAATACACACTTTTTCTGCAAAAACCAAAGCAAACAATAATTTTTTTTGCATTGTCCTTGAACAATACGGACTGTTTAGCTATTTCTTTTTTTACGTTTAGGTTATTTTAATCGATTAATATTTTCTTAGTAAACTGTAGGCATGCAATAAATACAGAACAGCGTACAAGTCCGAACTGTCATTTTTTACAACACTTGGCCGACTTTGGGGGGGGATAGTATTGAACTCGAAGCATTCGGCTTCTCGTTTAATATTATCCATCCCCCCAAATTGATCTCATGCGATAAAAAATGACAGTTCGAACATGTATGCTGTTCTGTCTATAACATGTTTTTTTTTATTGGGAATGGTAGGAAGACAGCCCAAGTGGATATGCCATCTCTCTGTAGAGTAAGCATGTATTCCTGAGCAATGTATATTGTTGTCTATGGTTAGTATTTCTATGCATGTTGTACTACAAAATAAAATCATTCATTGGTCTTTTTTCCATTTTTGTTTTGAGGTTTTCTGTAGTTTAATATATGTTCCAATAACAGTAAAATCCTCGCCCTCTGATTGGATGAGAGCTGGCGTAGTTTCTTTTATGTTTACAGCTCAAGTAGCAAATATTACCATCTGATGTCACCACGTGAAATATTTGAAATGACATCGCCCATTTTGTAATTGCTTCATCAACGGAGTGACTAGCAAGCTGCTTCATTTTTCTGGATTTTTCACATGTGCAGCAGATGGTGTTCTCGATAAAGTGTTGTTTCAATTACAAACCGATTTACGATTTGAACTAAGATGGGATGAGTTTATCTGGTTTATTGATTATTTATCCAGTACCGTTGTGGATACATGACAGGTTTATTTACTAAACCTGTGATCGTTAAAAGTTGTTTTGCAGAAGGCAACTTTTAACGATCACAAGTTTAGTAAATAGGCCTCTTGTGTTTCACCCTGTAGGTTTGGGGTTATGGAACATATATGTTATTGTGATGAGTTGATGATAACATGGTCTGAGATTTGTGGCTCAGAGTGTATGTTCAACCTCAATGCTTAAGAGTCTCCGTTGAGCATAAGCTCTAAGCCACAAATCTCAGACCATGTTACCGTCAACTCATCACAATAATTTATAATGTTGCATGTCAGTAGTAGGGAATTACTCAGAATTTAAGGGATTATGCATTCACTTGCCTTATGGGTGGTGTATTTTGAAAACCCAAATTATACGTCTGGCCAGTTATATACTTGGCCAATGAAGTTCGAAGGGGTAAGTGGTGGAGACATCAAAATGTACTTATGGAAAGAAGATCAACTAAACAATGTCAGTCCATGCGCGTGATCCGTATTGTGCAAGGACAATACAAAAAAAAATGATTGATCCTTTTGTGTTCATTAACTGGTAGAGTGTTGGAAGCCTTCATTTGGTCTTTATTCTGAAGGACACGTGCCACAACTTAAAAGCTTCACATTCTGTGGATGTGATTCCTATTATCTTTGAAGTGAAATTATTAAGTCTGTGTGGATTTTCCCTCCCACAATTTTTGAGAGTGTGCCTCTAGGCATTCTCCCATAAATTGAAACAAGTCAATTTATGGTAAAGGGCCTGGAAGTCAAAGATAAGTGTGCAAATTTGGATGACCAAAAATAATTCAACACTCTGAGAAAAAAAAAACACTTGACAAAAGAGAGTACACTGGAAGTAGAGTTATCTTGGCTCAAAAGGGTTATGACACATTTTCTTGGCATAACCTTTGTGTGGTTACCTTAAATTTTCATTTATGCATCCCCAGGGTATGATTTTGAGGTAAAATTTTTTTTTTTTTTAGTATTTCCAGGTTTTTCAAGAATTCTTTTTGCAAGTGCTGCCTGCTATTCTTGTTAGGTAAATGGTTGCACTGAAATTATAAAACATACCTGATGCTTGTAGAAGGTCGCATGAACGCTAGTTTCTTTGTTGTCTGAATGTGGTAACAAGAATCCTTCTGGTGGTGCTATTCTATTCCATAATCCATTATAAGCAGTCGACTTTTTGTCTGAAAACTTCTCTCTGTTGTCTTGTTCCCAAAACAGTATGTCACTACATCCAACTGCAACCAGCACTTGACATCCATCATTGGACACAAATAACTCACTTTTAGCTGAAAAGAAACATGTTAGATAAAGGAATAACAAGCTTCTTACAAAACAAGATGCCTGACTTTACATTGTACACCTATTTCAAATTTTCTGACATTGTGAACAGATGTACATTGAAAATGAAACAGTTAATGAAACAGTTATGCTCATCGCATGTGATAACTATTTTGGTCATGGTGACTCAACTAATGTCATTTATTGCACCACCAAAGGTACATGTAAGTGCAGGATTATTTTGGGTATATACATGCACAGGCATGCAGATTTCAAAGAAACGATCATTCTGTTTCCGGGGAGGTTCTGTCAGGGCAAAATCACGGAAACGAAAAATAGGTTCCCACAAATTGTTCTACATTACGCATTTCATCAAGGGGCATTTAAAACAAAACACACTAAACGTTTTCTTCTAAGACTAAAATTGTATTATTTATCATCGATGAAACAGTGATCATAAAAGTAACATCATTGCACTTGTTTTGACAATCCCAGAGAGTGCATCCAGGTTGTTGAGCATGCATGTTTCGAGAGTCTCTGATTCTTATTTATTAAAATTGAATGCACCCAATTTCAGCGTGTAAAACTATGTGAAGCCAAACACACGAAACTGTATAATTGAAAACAATTACATAACTTTCTATTACTGAAACTGATGATGAGAGGTAAATATCTTTGCTAAAATGCAAGATATGTGCTTTCATTTTTACATCACTCTGTGCAAAACCAAGGAGAAGGTGTGTTCACACTTTATTTATAATCACATTTTACAGACATTTTGCTTGAATCAATTCAATACAGTTACATGTACCTTCCTGAATGGGACGTTTTGCACTGGACGATTCGCCCTCTCCCTAAGGCCTAAAAAAATAAAAAATCTGTTTCTCAGGCCCTCCCACATGGTCCTTTTGGCTGCCGCATGCTCTCTTTTTATAACCAATTTAAACTTTAAAAAAATTAAAATTAAATATTATTTATTGATGTTTAAGGTCACATATTTATGCACAATGGCTAATCATGACCGTGACAGCTTTACGGGTGGTGGAGGAAGCCGGAGTACCCGGAGAGAACCACCGAGCAACGACGAGCAGCTGCCAGCTCCCCAACATCGTAACTCCGCACTGCAGCACAGGCAGGGTTAGATTGGTTGAAGACATGCGTACCATTGACGTGCAGTACGCCTTAGTACACGGCGTCATCGTGCCCCCACATGGGCAATGGGGGTGAAGTGTCCTGCCCAAGGACACAACGCGGTTGCCGCAGGTGGGATTCGAACCGAGGACCTCTCGGCTTGCAGCCTGCACCTCTACCTACTGAGCCACCGCGCCCCCTTAAAATTAAATGGTTTATGTCTGATATTTTACCCAGGTTGAAAAAATTAATGAATTTGTCCCTTGAGTGCAAGAAGGCTTTGCAATGCTATTCTGTAGATTATGAGGCCTAAAACTTGAACCAAGAACATGAACTTTTGATGGCTAAGAAGTAATTACTGAAATAAAAAATAAAATAAAAAACGGCTCGCCCGCATGCAATTTCACAAATAATGGCCTGAGAAACAGAAGATCTACTTTGTGTGGCCTTATCAGAATACATGTACACAAAGAATTTTTATTCTGTTATCTTTTCACTTACTTGTACACACTCATCTGAGTCATCATTGCATCAGTTTATCTGTCGCAATTAAATTGAGTGTCCAGGGGCACAAAATACACAAATGAAAACACAGATAATTTGTTTCACTTTTTAAATTTTTATTCCATCAAATGTATCCACCCTGTCACCTATAACAGTCCACTACATATTCTAGGTCCTTCTTAAAACATCTGTAGGTCCGAAACTAGAAAGCAGCATAAGAAAATGGGTACAGAATCAATAAGAAATAAAAGTTAAAAAATTTATAGTAATTTATATATTTTTTATACTTACCAATGACCCAGACATAGCTGGTGCTAACTCTTAAAAATATAGGGCCAAACACAAATTTTGCCTCCCAATCTCCAAAATTTGCATCTAAAACCAAAGAAAACATGTCCTGAATGGCCCTCCATACTTCACCTCTACTGAGCATGTGCAGTGTCAAGGACGTCCCGAAATTGGCGCCATTAATCATTCTTATAACCAGTGCCTGGTAAGCGCTATGTACTCAGTGGGGAGGTATGAATTCCCAACTCCTGGGAGGGCCATCCCCGTCTGGGTCATTGGTAAGTATAAAAAATATATAAATTACTATAAATTTTTTAACATTTTTGTACTGTACCAATGACCCAGACATAGCTGAATAGGAAAAAGGCTGGAGGGCCTAGGACATAGAGGAAATTCCAATAAGCTCAATTATATAAAATAGAGACATCCCCTCGAGGGGAAAAGGAGTATTAGGCCTTACATGTATCTTTCTTATTTATGATAAATTAGAAAGACACAACACCTTCCATAATTGAGCATCATAACATCCATGTACTCTATTAATATCCAGTATAATCCTTATACTAATAATTTTTAAAGTAAGCCAATAAATAAAGTTAGTCTAGAGAATAGAGACTCTTTATACTCCTTAAAGTGTCTGAGGATTGTAAAGTAACGCCCGTTTGACACGTGATATATTCAAAAGCTATTCTTTAAAAACTATGACTTGAATGAATTTTTAAAACATAAACTTATCACTTAAAAACCATCCCAGTAACAGCTCAGAATTACTAACTCCGGAGGAGGTATCCCCTTGTTTTCATAATAAAACAGGTGACCCAAGGGAACACCCTCCCCCCCCCCCCCCCTTCTCCTTGCCCTGGGTCAAATAGCCCAGAGCGAAGAGGGCAGCAGGACGGAGTCACTGCCGGAACAGAAAGCCTACCTAGCTATAGTAGCAACTGTTAAGTGAATGACATTCTGAGCAGTAGATAATAGACCTAACAATGGAGGCCTCCAGAAATGGACTCAATATTTCTGAGATAAAAATTCATGAATGTGGATGGCTGAGCCCAATGTGCAGCCTTCATAAAATCTATAATAGCGACACTATTAATGCAAGCCCAAGATGTAGAAAGAGTTCTTACTTCATGAGCCGAAATCTCAAGCACAAACTGCTGAGTTAATGATATACCATAAGCAGTACCGATAGTTAATTGAATCCATTAGCAATAGAATGGAGTGTAATGTCCTTCTATTAGGCATCAAAGACAGAAGAAGCTTACGTCCTTACTAATAAACTGATATCTGTTTATAAATACGTAAACTCTGACCGGACAGAGTAAAGGCCTATGCCCGTACGAAGACGGAAGGACCTTAATAACAATAGGTTCCAGATATTTATTAGGAGCCTGATTCTTAACCAAAAATCCAACATTAGTAGTAAAGGAAATAGTGTTTCCGATACTACGAAAGTGAGAATCGTCCACCGATAGTGTATGAAGCTCACTGACTCTTCAGTAGAAGAGGAGACTAAGAGAATAACTGTCTTAAAAGGTCAGAATTTGAAAACTACTGTTTCCAGAGGCTCAAATGATTACTTAGCTAAATAAGAACCGAAGCTAAATTCTGTATAGGAATTTAATCTAAGGATTCTAGGTCTATTTATCGAAAAGTTTCTAACTGACTTAGACATAAGACTCAATTGTAAACTATCATAGAGTGCATAGGTATGAGATAACATAGACCTATAACCTTAATAGTAACAGGCTGCAGTTGATCTTGTCAAACAAGTATACTAGAAAGTTGCAATGTCTAGTATGGAGGGATCAAAAATATCAACATAATGATCCCTACACCAACGACGGAAGAGCCTCCACTTTAGCCGCATAGTATAGCGAAGAAGAGGTTCTCCTACAGTAAGAAATCGCGTCCATAACTCGTCCTGTACAATGCTTGCCGTGCAAGAAGGACCACACAACGGAATACGTGAAGGTTGAGACCTTGCGGGTTGTGATGGAGTTGACACAATTTCCCCAGCGAAAGAAGATCCTCTCATGGAGGAAGTTTTCGCGGTAAGTCCCACAGAAGACACCTGAGTAAATTTACCCACGGTCTCTGTGAAGACAGAGATGCTATCAACAGAATTGTATTGTGGATGTTTATCTTAGCAATACTTGCTGAATCAACAGCGCTGGAGGATACGCATATCCTATCATTCCGTCCTATTAGATCAATAGAGCGTTAACAACATAAGCTCAGGGATCCGGACATGGAAACACATACGTCTGCAACTGAATAGTGAGTTGTGTCGCAAATAAATTATCATTGGGCGCTCCCATTGATAGCAAATCTGATTGAATACTTGATTGATGAGAGTCCATTCTGACGGCAACAAGCGACTCTTACGTGAAAAGGAGTCTGCTAATACAATCAGACGACCCGGAATATGATGGACCGAAGCAGAACTTGGTGTACTATTACAAACAGAAGGATTCTTTCCGTTAAATTGAATAACGGAAACGAATAAGTGCCTCCCTGGTTCCAGAGATACGCAACTACTGTCGTATTAACGAACAGGATTTGGACATGCGTTTCTGAATAATGTTCATTCAATGACATAGTGCAAGCCTAAATAACATCATTTCCTGGAAGTAAAGTGCTTGCCTAGAAACTGCGGAACCCAAAGACCCTGGCACTTCGAATCCGTTGGGATCAATATTGTACCCCAACCTGTTTGACTGGCATCCGTCATAATCATAAAACTCGGATCCGGCAACTGTAGTGGCCCTCTCTGGGTCAACCACCGAATGTTGCCCCAGTCTGAATCTCTTGCTACACTTGATAGACAAGAGAACGTGTATATCGAGCAATTCAAAGATTGCTGAAAAGTTGCCGTCGAAGAGAAGCTTCTCCGAGACCGAAGCGACTCTGAGAGAGTTCTTCACCTTACTATCCACGCGCGTGGACGTAACTAGGGCTGCGTCACGTCTAACCAACTCCAGGTTGCCACTGAAGGGCGGAGTTATACGTGGAAAAACTACTGCCCTTGAAAGAAATCACATTGAGGATCATATCCTGGAATTCTTTCTCTTGAAGACGTAATGATAACGCCTCAGTAAGGTGGTCTACGTATGATAAAGCGTCTAAGTTAAGCCTATTAGACAACATTGTCGTTTCCAACATCGTGGTTGGAATTGACACAGACGGCGAAAAAGATAATTCCCAGTCTTCAGCACCACCGTCTAGACGCATATGAACTCTCGGTATGCCCTGTTCTGCCGATATAAATTATTTCCTAGAATTGAAAAAAGGCAGAATAGAGCATTGCGGACAAGAAACTAGACTATCATGCTTGGTAGCAAGCTTATATATAGCGTCGTTAAATAATTCGAATGTTCTAAAGACATTATTGGACTGTGTCGGTAAGTCAGGGACAATGTCCCTGAACCAATCAAAAACTCTGTGTCCAATGACGCTATTAGTCTCTTATCCAGCATCGCAGCAATGTAGTCCGACGGAACAACCTCTGGAAGATAATGCCAGAAGAAATGTATGGCAGCTTCTGTTGTTCCGAAAGGGAAATCGTCCGAATCCCTTTCGCCATCCTGTCGGACCCTATAAAGTGTTCGGTCGTCCGAACCTGATGCAGCAGCAGAGCACACCGACCCAGCGCCGTCGGATTATTCCTGATCCGACAGAGAATTGTCGTTTGCTGGGATGCTGCGGTAAACTGTGCTATTTTGGATAGCACGTCCGTCACTGAGGCCTGTGAAGAAGCGGTCTTACTATGCATTGCCGCTGGAAGCTCCGTGTTCGTTACCACGTGCATACTTCTATTATGCGAGCGAACGGAGTGTATAGGCCTCGTGTCCTTTGGCTACCGGATGGCGTGACCTGTTCGCCGTGGAATCACTGAATGACGAAGCTGGCCGGATACTCGAGGTCACGTAGCCAATGTGCGGTCATGTGCGCTGCTGTGAGGATGAGGAAGCATTATCGACAGTCTCTCGGACTGTCAATATAACGGAGCGTCCCAAGCGACGGACATATGCTCCGAATGCGAAATGTCTGTACCACAACATCCGGTCCCATATGTTGTTGTACGAGAGAGGGACCTCTCTCGCTCGCAGCCCGGACGGACCTGGACGAGCTAGGAACCGGACTAACAGGCTTCCTCCGATTTGTCCTCTAAACCGTCGTCACTGGGTGTGTACTAAAGTCTATTATAGTGCTCGCATTACCCAAATCTCCTTCCTAGACCGCAACAGACGAACCCGACTGCCGAACCATTCGATGAATGGACGCTACACCGGGTGAGCTAGCGAATGTCAACTCCGTCGATCCTACTAGGGACCTCTTAGGCAATTGACGTATTCCATGAGCACTTATTGCCGCTAGCTCTTCATTAACTATGACGACAGAGGCACACTTTGAAAGACATCTCAGTAACTTTGCGAACAAGAAACCAGACATGCTTGTTAATAGCAAGCATATAATAATATATATAGCGTCGTTCAATAATTCGAAAGTTGTGTGACATTATTGGACTGTGTCGGAACTGAGGGACGATGTCCCTGAACCGAACCAAAAAATTTCTGTGTCCACCGACGCTATCAGTTTCTTATCCGGCATCGCAGCATTCTGGTCCAACGAAAGAACCTCTAGAAGATAAAGTTAGATGACATACACAGCAGCTTATGTTGTTCCGAAAGGGAAAGCTCGAAATCCTCCGAAACCCTTTCGGTATCCCGTCAGACCGGATGAAATTCTCGGACGTCCGTACCTGCTTCCGCGGAGCGTCCCGACCCAGCGTAGCCGGATAATACATATTGCGACAGAGATTCTGTCGTTGCTGGGATGCTGTGATAAGCTGTGCTATTTGGGATAGCACGTCCATCACCGAGGCCTGTGCAGTAGTCGGTCTTACGATGCTTTGCCGCTGGATGCTCCGTGTACGTTGACTCCCGCACACTTTCTTATGCGAACGTCCGGAGTCTGCAGGCCTCGTGTCCCTGGCTACCGGATGGTGTGACCTGGTCGCCGATGATTCTCTGATTGGCAAAGCTGACTGGATATCCGAGGTCACGTAGCCAAGAGCGGTCGTGTGCGCTACCCTGAGGATGAGGAAGCCTTATTGACAGTCTCTCCGGACTGACTATATATCGGAGCGTCCCGAGTGGCGGACATATGCTCCCAATGCGAAACACTTTGTACCACAACATCTGGGGCCAGATGTTGTTGTACGAGAGAGGGGCCTCTCTCGTTCGCAGTCCGGATGGACCTGGACGAGCTAGGAACCGGACTAAAAGGCTTCCTCCGTTCTCTCCTCTAATCCGCCGTCACTGGGTGTGCATTTGATTGATTTATAGTGCTCGCATCACCCAAAACTCCTTCTAGACCGCAACGGACGAACCCGGCTGCCGAACCATTCGATGAATGGACGCTACACCAGGCGAGCTAGCGGACGTCAAAGGCCGTCGAACCTACTAGTGTCCTCTTAGGCAATTGACGTATTTACATGAGCACTTTTCCGCTAGCTCTTCATTAATTGTGACGACGGAGGCACACTTTTGGAAGACATCACGGATACATCACCCTGATCATGATCGTCTGAAATAGAGATTGATAAAGTAGAGTGACCCTGCGGGGAAAGGACCGGAATGGCCAATTCCCCACTAACATACCGTGACACACGCTTCCCATGTTGTCATCGAAATTAACACATACAGAACAGGAGTTAGTGCGAGTACACTGACTACATTATACAATGATTATGAAAGTCAGAGGAAGATTTCCTCTTATTACAATTGAACAATATCCTTTCATTGTGAAAAGAAAACAAAGTCCTAGTACTAGCACCAACCCCTGACAATCAAAATACATAATAACATGATCCATTAACATAGAAAAAATAATTGAAATCAAAAAATTTTGAAAAAATATTTTTTCAGAACAGCCCAAGTTTCTGAAAAGTAACGTTGAGCCCCAATGGATCCCAAGCCTAAGTGTGGACAAAAATTCTAAAAATATTTTAAACAATTTATGCAACACTTACGAACAATAATAATGTATCTAGTTATGATTAAATTAACATCAAGATATTATTTTCAAGAAATCCCCCCCTCACACAGAGGGCTGTTGGAAATGTAAACAACAAGTGTAAAAACACCAGATCAAGACTCCAGGCACCCTGGCCCGAAATCAGTTACCAATAATACACTATCTGATGCAAAACAGAGACTTCCAGGGAAGAAACTGCAGAACATCAGATGGTAGATGCAGAACACTATGCCTAACCACCCATAGGTGAAGACGTAAACATGGGGAAAAGAACAGAATTCATTCTGTTATCCAGCTAAAACTCCCAAGAAATTTTAGTAATAATATTACAGAAAATATGCCAAAAGCATGGGAGAATAGCAAGAGGGGACTTAAAGGAAAGGGAGAGAGGAAAACACTGAACAAGCAGTGTAACTTGATAACAAGAATGACCAGAACAGGCAGTTGCCTCGAAAATAGGTAACTTAACATAATTTCATCAAAAAATTTTAAGTTACAGCCCTGATTATTTTCTGTCACTCATTTTTCCTCGCCTCCTTCTATATCCTCCTTAGAATCACCATTTCACTAATATTTATGTGTCTGGCATCATTTAAACTGAGATTTACAAGCACAAAGATCAGTCAGATGTTAACTGATGAAGGGCCAAACTAAGAATGATTAATGGCGCCAATTTCGGGACGTCCTTGACACTGCGCATGCGCAGTAGAGGTGAAGTATGGAGGGCCATTCAGGACATGTTTTCTTTGGTTTTAGATGCAAATTTTGGGGATTGGGGGGCAAAATTTGTGTTTGGCCCTATATTTTTAAGAGTTAGCACCAGCTATGTCTGGGTCATTGGTACAGTATAAAAATATAGGTTCCCTGATAACTCTTATTGGAACCCAAAAGTAGGTTCCGGGGGGTTCCCAGACATCAAATACATGGAACCTGTTTTACGGTTCTGTGAATTTCTGAAATCTGCATACCCGCTCGTGCCGAAAATAGGAACCTTTCCCATAGTATTTGAGAATGAAGTCCTAACTGAAAATGTCTGATCTCAGTCCCCAGTTGAATAAAAATAAAAAATTAATTCACAATAGGTGTTCTGTTATTGGGGAGGGGGGGGGGGGGGGTATAACCCCTCAGAAAACCATTAATTGCCAATCTACTGAAGCGTAGAATGTGTTTGAATTCCAGAGTAAATGACAGGTCCTTCTTTCATAGTATAAGAAGCTTAATACCTTTACCTAACACGAAAGCAGACGATACCTGCTAACAAAATTCTTGAATAACTAATTTTTTCATTTTTTGCCTCAAATACATAGCTTATGATCCCTCAATGGAATGAGCTCAACAGGTTCATTTCAATGAGGAGTCATTAGCTATGTCTTTAAGACAAAAAAAATGTAAAAATAATGAAAGTGTCAATGATACTGTAGTTCAACTTGACAAACTTGAACTTGTTAAGCTATAAATGAAATGGCAAAATTGAAGATCATTGGTACCAATGTTATTTGATAAAATTTCTACATAACAGCATTGTGTGTGTACAACATCAGAGTAATCCATGCATTTTTAAATGTAAACTGTAAGACTGGCTAAAGGAAGAATTTTGATACACAAATGCAGTATGTTCAGAGGTTATTGTAAATGGCAACTTTTTTAACAGAAATGAATGCTAATCAATAGTTCTTATCTAAAGGTCTTGCCTAATGAGCACACCAAGTTCAAAAACAATCCTATGATAAATGTGACCTGCAGGCCATGTCAAAGAATGTTGATGCACAAATGCATTAAATTCAAAGATTGTTGCTAACAGCAACAGTTTTTGATGGAAATGAAAAGAAAATCAATAGCTCCTATCTTTGTCACCCTGTATAAGCTTACAAAGTTTCAAAACAACCTGACAACGAATGTGCCCTCGGAGGCATGCCAAAGGAAGATGTTACTGCACAAATGCACTAAGAAGAAGGTCATTGCTTGTGGCAATGGTTTTTGGGTTTTTTTTATGGAAATTCATAAATATACCCTGCAGAGTGCAAAAGGGATAAGCTGAAGTAGAAATGCAGTAAGTTCAAAGACTGGTGATAACGACAATAATTTTTCATGGAAATGAAAAAAGAGCTATAGCTCACATATAGAGGTCACCCCGAACACACATACCAAGTTTCAAAGTGATCCGATCATAAATGTGCCCTAAAGGGTGTGTTAAAGGGAAATATTGAGGTCTGACTTAACTGAGATCAAAGGTAAGCGGCAACATTTTTTGACAGAAATGGAAGAAAATCGACAGCTCCCATATAGATGTCACCCCACACAAGCACACCGAGTTTGCAAGCGATCCAATCATAAATGTGCCCTGCAGGGTGTGTCAAAGGGAAATACTGATGCTAAACTGCACTAAGTTTTTACTAAGTTCATCGAAGGTCATTGCCAGTGGCAACATATTTTGACGAAAATCGATAGCTCCCATCCAAACAAGCATACAAAGTTTCATACTGATCTGATCATAAATGTTCCCTTTATGGCATGCCAAAGGAATATATTGATGCCTGACGAAACTAAGTTCAAAGATCGTTGCCAGCAGCAACATATTTTGACTGACGAAAATGGAAGAAAATCGATAGCTCCCATCTAGAGGTCAACCCAAACAAGCATGCCAAGTTTCAAAGCAATCCGATCATAAATGTGCCCTGTAGGGTGTGCCAAAGGGAAATATTGAGGTCTGACTAAACTAAGTTCTAAGAACGTTGGCCGCGGCAACATTTTTTGACGGAAATGGAAGAAAATCGATAGCTCTTATCTAGAGGTCAGCCAAAATAAGCACGCCAGGTTTCAAAGCAATCCAATCATAAATGTGCCCTGTAGGGTGTGCCAAAGGGAAATATTGAGGTCTGACTAAACTAAGTTCTAAGAACATTGGCTGTGGCAACATTTTTTGACGGAAATTGAAGAAAATCGATAGCTCCCATCTAGAAATCATCCTAAACAAGCATGCCAGGTTTCAAAGCAATCCGATCATAAATGTGCCCTGTAGGGTGTGCCAAAGGGAAATATTGAGGTCTTCTGACTAAACTAAGTTCTAAGAACGTTGGCCGCGACAACATTTTTTGACGGAAATTGAAGAAAATCGATAGCTCCTATCTAGAGGTCACCCCAAACAAGCATACCAAGTTTCAAAGCGATCCAATCATAAATGTGCCCTGTAGGGTGTGCCAAAGGGAAATATTGAGGTTTGACTAAACTAAGTTCTAAGAACGTTGGCCGCGGCGACAATTTTTTACGGAAATTGAAGAAAATCAATAGCTCCCATCTAGAGGTCACCCCAAACAAGCATACCAAGTTTCAAAGCAAGCTGATCATAAATGTGACCTGTGAGGTGTGCCAAAGGAAATTGTGGACGCACGTACTAACATACTAATGTACTAACGTAGTAACGTACGCCGATGGACGAGAAGTGATGGCAATAGCTTTGTCAAGTTGAGCTAATAAAAACTGCATGGTGAATTTTGTGAATAGCACTGGCCAGTTTGGGCCGCTACGTTGGGTAAAGGGTTAATAGAGACTACAAAGAGTGAAGTGAAGGGGATTTCAGATGTCTATTTGTTATAAAACTTACTACACTTTGTATACATGTAGTTGTTTCTATATCAATTTTCTCAGTTTAATTCAAAGGTAAAATATCTTATTCTTTGTGAGTTTCTTCTCCTCCAAAACAAATTCCCAATTGAAGCCCTTATGATGCGAAATTTCCCATTCCAAATGGCATAGGCCCTGAACTCTTTCCCAAGGATGGCAGAAGAATCCCTGAAATGGAGGAACCCACTGATGGTACTGTTAAAGGAATCTTACTGATGGAGCCATTTCAGTTAAGGAAAAGTTTGCATGGAGAATGAAGCTATTGAGGTGACTGCCTGCCTCCCCAGCGAAAACTCTGCTACATATGCAATTTATCCTGGGCTTTGAGATTAGAATAAAATAAATTTGGACAACGATAGTTGTAGCAGGATCTCTATACATATATATTTACCTTCATTTAAAACAGTGTTTGAAACAAAATTACAGAGGCCATGGATCATTCTCAGTATATCATTGTCCTTATTCCACATAAAAATATTGCCAGACTTCAATAAACCCACCATGTAATGGCCTGAAAATATATAAATAATCTATATGCAAAATTGGCCCTTTAATTTAAAATGTGTACTTTTGAATTACTGAGTTTTATAAAAGTATAAATTTGCATTTTAATGTAACTTGTACAAACTAATTAGAAGAATCTTTATGATCCTACTCTAACAGTTCCACCAACCTGTGTTACCTAATGGATAAAAGACTGGAAATCAATATTTACAATATTTTTTCCAAATAACTAAAACATTAAGCACAGCCTCTGACCCAACATTAACTAGTAAAGTGCTAAATTATATATGGTGGTCAAAATTTGTTCACATGTCTCTGCCTTGTAACAATTTATGGGAGAGTGCCTAAAGGCACTCTCCCATAAATTGTTACAAGGCAAATCCATACCCAATAAAAAATTTAAGTTAAAAGATAATATGAAGCTTATCCACAGAATATGAAGCCTTTAAATTGTGGTACCTGGACTTCAGTATAAAGCCCCAAAATGGGCTTCCAATTCTCAACCAGTTAAGTGAGCTCAAAATGATAGCTATGAGCTATGTTTACAAAATAAAAAAAAAGAACAGAATGATAATTTTAAAGTACAGTGATGAACAGATTTCACAAATTAGTTGGGTAAAGGATTAAGAGGTTATAAACTAAGTTTTGAATATAACAAAAAACTGAAGAACGATTTTGAAAGATTTCTAAATCTGAATTTGGATGATCTGTTTTTCAAACCAAATCATGAAGATCGTATTTTGCACCATATTTGTTTCACTTACCATTCTGTGAATAGTTCATTACAATAACATCTTGCATCAGTGGAGACAGTTTTGATATTTTCTTCTTTGTCCTTCCAGAAGGTACATACAATATACTGACCCTGGCCTGATCGAGCAGAAAGATACTCTCGTTTTCCTTGAATACAAAACATTGAAATCACTGTCAAAACATAGTAACTGTGCAAGGCAATATGACCTAAATTAAAAATCGCAGTATTGCAAGCATAAAATCAGAGTTCAGGTTTTTATCAGACTTTGCAGTCATCAGTCCAGTTTTATTTATTTATTTATTTATTTATTTATTTATTTATTTATTTATTTATGTTTAAGGTCACAAATGTCTGCACAGTGGCTAACATGACCGCAACATAGATATAAAGTAAAGTCCTGCCAATCGTTTATACTCATGTTGCCCATTTTAGAGGAATTCCACCCCAAGCACTGGTAACTGGGCCATGTTTTCCCAGTAAAAACAGAGCTTGTTTATCACAGTATAAAAAGCATGGCTTCACTTCCCAAGGTTCCCACAGGGAAAGTATAGTTTTATGTACAGTATAGTTTTATGGGGTATACATGTTAAAAAAAAAGTCAAGTTTTCTTGGTGTCTAACATGAAGTTAACCTTCTGCACACTGGTGTCAAAATACTAAGATTTCAAGCAACAAATGTTTCGATAATGCAACTAGAAATTTAACCAATCCAATCTTGTTTGACTTCAGGAGGAAGTTAACCTTCTGCACTCTATTGTCAAAATACCAAAATTTCAATCAGCAAATTTTCCCATAATGCAACTAGAAATTTAAACAATTCAGTCTTGTTTGATGTTTTTTGAGCTAGTTGCATTATGGAAAAAAATTTCAAAGTTAAAATTTTTGCTTTTTGACATCAGTGTACATGTAGAGGGTTAAGTATCATGGACCCAATAACAGATTCATGATTTTTCATGTAGAATTTCACACTTACAGCATCATTCTGTTTTTATGAACCAAGTCTTTAGATTGTCTAATCAGGGTGGCCATGGTTTGCTCCACTGGGAGAAAATTTTGAAAATACAGACACCATACTAACCATTTCCTCACATTTGCGGCCCCAGATAGTATTGTGTTCAACATGATTTTGATCTTGGGGACTAGTGGAGACAGTTGGAAATACTTTCATTATAAAAATTATTCAAATGAACCCATAATTTGTGTACAATATCCTATTTTGGGCACAACATTTTTTGTTGGTAATCTGGGCAATTTAAAGGCCTGTCATGCACTGTAATTTGAATCAAACACTGGATATATCAAAGTTCTCCTTAGTACATGTGCCACTGGACTCACCATGCTCCTACTTGGGCAATTATTTATTTATTTATTTATTTATTTATTTATTTATTTATTTATTTATTTATTTATTTATTTATTTATTTATTCACAGTCACTTTCAGCATCAATGGCCATATTATGACCACAACACAAGTATAAAGTCAAGTTTTGCCAATTCTTGATACCTATGCTGTCCACTTCAAGAGAACTTTATCCCCAGGTATTACTTGCTGGGTCCTATTGTACTAGAAAAGTAGAATTAGTTACCACAGTAAACAAGCACTACTCCATTCCCATGGTTCCCATTGAAGACTAACTCAGGGACTGGAATTAAGTGCCTCGCCCAAGGACACAATGCAGATGGTGCAAATCAAGATGGAATGCAGAATCTTTTGATCTCATGTCCAATGTACAAATTATCCCATTACCTAACAAATTGGGTGCAACCGCCCAAGTAATATACAAATTCAGCAGTATACAAAAAATATTTTTAACCAAAAAATTAAAAAAAACAACACTGTGTGACTGCCCTGTGTGTGCTGGGTAAAGGGTTAATGAGTGACTATGCTCCCAATTTCTGGATGTGCTTCACATTCAGTAAGAAGTAAAATATTTCATTTATATGAATTTGTCATGCTGTAAATTATAGGGGGAGTCAAGAATGCTGTGGCCCATTATACAATGAAAATAGCTTTATTGGAAAGTGCACCCAGAGGAATTTCCAATGGTGTATCACAAAACAGTGTGTCTTCAGGTGAACAGAAATAGTCTTGGAATGATGACTGAGTATATTCTCATTCAATCAGAGCAGCCTTGACACCAAAAACCACTTAATACTTTACCTAACGTAATGGCCATATACAGCCAGTACTGTTCACAAAACATTTTTTGTCTCAAAAACATAGCTTGTCATCCATCACTGGATCGAACCTAACAAGCTTTTTCCAATGAGGGTCATAAGCTATGTTTTTGAGACATAAAATGAAAATGTTTAGTCCTTCATGAATATTTTGCAAGTGCTGTCTGCTGTTCGGTTTGGGTAAAGGGTTAACCCTCTGCCTAGTACATTGGCCATATCCAATCAGCACTATTTCCACTAAAAGCCATTTAAATTTTATTACATTTCCAATTTTTGCCTCCAAAACAAAGATCTTGAGCTTGTTTCAATGATGGGATCATAAGCTATGTCTTGGAAACAAAATGAAAGTGTCAATGACACTGTAGCTCAACTTGTGTAAGACATGTACATGTATAGTATGTGACACAGCAATGACACACATCTAGGTAATGACCTGATAACAAAGGTACATGTAAAGTATTGTAACAGTCTGTACATAAATACTGACCGTAGCCTGTAACAAATGTACAAGTAAAGTATTGTAAAGGTGGGTGACAGTTAAAAGGAAAACTAGAAAAGAAATCTTCATGGGGTTAATGTTACAATGTGGATCCTTGCATGGCACACCATAAGCCAAATGTTAGCAATTGTTTTGGCCGGTTTGATTCAAACCCTTCTAAGGTTGATTCATACTAATTAATAAATATTTCTCCTTCTTAAAATAGAGGTATTTGAATTTTTTTATCTTTAGCTCACAGGGTTGCCACAGGTGAGGAGGTTTTATTTTTCTCATTGTAAATAGAAAATCGGGTTGTGCTAATAATGTTTACCCTCCCCAAACAACACCAAATATTAACACAGGAACTTGGCTTCAACACATTTTAATATACACATCCTAGGGATGCTGAATTCAAGAAACATTATTTTGTCTGGTGTTTTTGGAAAAGATTTTTAATCATCTCCTTTTTTGAGTCCCCGGGTGGGTCTGAATGAACCCAAAAATATTTGTTCTCATAGCACAGTGAAAACAAAGGCATACAATAAATTTATAGCAAACATTACTGACATAAAAAATCTTCTTTACTGGTTCTGTACAAAAAATGTAATACACAGAATTCCCGTAAATATAACTGCCAACAGGCATTTTGAATTCTTTACCAAGCCCCAAAGCAGTCAGTGGCGGCGCCATGGGGGGATATGGGGGTTACTTATCCCTCCACTTTTTTCGCCAAGCGTAGTAAAAAAATACTATAATTTTAATTTTTGTATTGAACATTGCGGTGTAATGGTGGGTATGCTTAATTCCGTATTCCCAAGTGCACTAAATCAGAGAAGTTTTTAAATTATGTTTGTGTGTGCCCCCCCCCCCCCCCCCCCCCCCCCCACACACACACACATTAGCTGCAAACAACAAACAAGAGTCGAGGGCCCAAATTGCAACAAGGTGTGGCACATTCAAACGGTCTGAAACATACTGCTTAAGAGTATTCGAAGAATGCTAGAATCGAGAGCATGCAACGCATCCGTTTGGAATGCAGCCTACTTTCATTTTTGATTTGAGTGTCGTTTGGTGCTTTGTGCTCGCACTTTACAATAGCGTTCTTCCGTTAAAATGTCACCATGTACGAGTACGTTTTCTATAACTGAAAGCCTTAACCAATAAGTTTCAAAAGGATAAAACTGTTTTAATTTAATTGTCTGAGAATGCTCCAGCGAACACCATTTACAACGTAAGTTTTAAAAATTTTCTCAACTTCGGGAGCAGACACCCCTCGAGAAACCCACCCCGGCTCGACGCTGTGCGCCGAGGTCACCAATGTGTGGCAGGCAATACCCAACTGTACCCCCTCACTTCTGTAACTCTGGCACCGCCACTGAAAGCAGTCGTTACCATACCATGATGATAACAAACGTAGTCCTAGAAGTTCTGTATAAAAAACTGATTGCAACTAATTTCAGTATAAAATGGCCATCAGCAGCCATCTTGAATTTTGGGCCACACCCAAAAACACTTGTTCCTGTCCCAAGGTGATAACAAAGGTAGCCAAGAAGTTTTGTGAAGACCGGTTCATAAATACAGCCTCTAGCCCGAGCCGTATTGACATGTGCATTTGCTGTGTATAAGTGGCACTGAATAAATCAAAGTTCATCTAATTTGCATAATTTCTGCACGAGAAAAAAAACCTGTATTATATGTGATGTATTCCATTTTACTAAACATTCATTCAAAAATTTATTGAAATCATAACCTTCAAATAGAAGTTCTGTACAAAAAACTGACTGTACCTAATTTTGGCACAAAATGGCCTCCGGCAGCCATCTTGAGTTTCAGACCGCACCCAAAACCACTCATTCTCGTCCCAAGGTGATAACAAAGGTACCCAAGAAGTTCGTGTAGATCAGTTCATAAATACAGCCTCTAGCCTGAGTTGTATTGACATGTGCACTTAATGTGTATAAGTAGCACTGAATAAATCAAAGTTCATCTAATTTATATAATTTCTGCATGATGAAAAAAAACCAAAAAAAACATGTATTTCATGTTACTAAACATTCATACAAAAATTTATTCAAATCAGAACTTTCATACAGAAGTTCTGAACAAAAAACTGATTGCACTAATTTTGGTACAAAATGACTGCTGGTGGCCATCTTGAATTTTGGACCGTACCCAAAAACACTCGTTCTCATCCCACGGTGATAAAAAAGGTACCTAAGAAGTTTCGTAAAGATCGGTTCATAAATACAGCTTCTAGCCCAAGCCATATTGAATTGTTGATGGACGGACAGACGGACGACGGTCCATGGCATAACCTCAAATTTGACTTACGTCAAAGTTGAGCTAAAAATTTGTTTTTGGTAGACCACACAAACAAACCTCTTTTAAACATATTACATAAGTTACCTCAGGATTTCAGCATTAAATGATGGTAACACCCTCCCCAATCCCCTTCCCCTGCCACCATCCAAAAAAAAACCATGATAAAACCTGATATGCATGACCTGAAAGTCAGCCAAGTACATTTGAAAGTCAGCTTGCTCAAATAGATTTTTGAATATCCCAGCTGAGCCATTGTTGAGCACAAATGTATTTTATAAATGTTTTAGCAAATGCTATGCAGTCATTTTAACCACATTCCATCCACGTTAGTCAGGAAACTTTAGCATTATCAACCATAATCAATAAAAGATGTAAATTTGAACTTGGAATATTTTGCATGGTACTTTCAGGACTTTACTGATAAGGTACCAAACAAATGAAATCTTGCAATCTTTATCACATTTGTGGCCTGTGGTGGCTGATTTACATGCAGTATTCTATGTGTGTCTGACTGAATGTATCCAAGTACTGCAGTGCCATGAACATGTAAATTTGGAGGGATGAGTTGAAAGGAAGCAAAAATCAGGATAGATCATTTGAAGCCTATGTCTGCACTGCTGAACTGTATTCAGGCTGAATTATAATTTTTGAACAAGCCTTTCAGTTTTTTTGCCTATCCTTGAATATTCAGGCAAATTTTGACAATTTATTGGTTTTCACATTTTTTTTAAAGTGAGGCAATGATGTTCTAGCTATACAATAATATTTGAATTTCAGATAACCTCTGATAATATTATTTTTATAAGTTATCTCTACCAACATGTATGGTATATGGAGATTAATACCTGGATGTTGGTTTTTAAACACTGAGATGCAGGCGAGGTGTTTAAATGAGACATCCAGGTATTAAATCTCCATATACCATACATGTCGGCAGAGATAAGATTTTTGTCTTGTTTGAAACACAATAGAAACACAGTGGAGACAAATTTGTGGACGTGTTTCGCACGCTCCGCAATCAGTTGGAACATACGCATGAATAGTTGTTTTGTTTTTACAAACACAAAAGACAACAGATAGAGTTACATCCTTTCCCCTCAGAAATGCATAAACATATCAGCTATTTTGTTATTAGATTTGCTCTTATTTCATTTTTCTTGAGTTGTTTGATTTAATTATTTGACTACTTAATTTATAACAGAAAAATATGATCAAATTGTTGAAAATCTGATGATATTTGTGACTATTTTCAGGTTTTTTGGTTCGGTTTTTATGTTGAGGCCAGAAAAAGCTAAAGGCTTTCATTTAAACTATATACAGCCCGATGTTTCGTGAGCGCTTATACCCTGGATGTTGCACCCTCTAATATACCTTGGATGTTGGGTGCACCCTCTGCCGTGACTATTTGTCCAAGGCATTCTGACCAATCAAAAGACAGGACTTATCGGGATATAGGGACAAATTAGTTTATATATAGTTATTCCTTAGTAAACTATCTTCAAAGATTATGGTACATACAATACCATCAAATTTATAACAGGCTCGACTTTAGTCAGTTTTATTATCTTGTTCACAATCAGCCTTTTCCTGTTACTGCAAAACAACAGCTAGTGATTACAGATATATATTCCTTAACTGACACACAGCACGCATATTTCAGTTATAACCAGAGGATAACTGAGTCACCACCCATTAGCAATGGCATTGTTTAGACAATTTGTCTTATGCCCCTCTAAAGCTTTATTTATTTGGATCCCTTAGATCCTTGACACAACTAAAGTTCAACACCTATCTCATGAGGAAATCAAAGTATTTAGCACTTTAATCCCCTCCCCCCCCCCCCATGTCTGCTCAAACAATTCATCCTTTAACAAGCCCCACCCCCCACACCCCCAATCATTTACAAAATCAGACAGATCTAAGAATGTACATAAACAATATCAGGGGAGATAATTTTGTGACACAGGCCCAACATCAATAGGAAGCAGACCCTTCAACCTTTCACTGTCACAGACAAAAGTACCTTAATATTTTCAAACACAGGACATTTTGTCTCCTTCTGACCTTTTGACCTGCGCCCCCACCCCCTGACCTGCCCCCCCCCCCCCCCCCTCCCTGCAATTACCCAGGCTAGGGAAAACCTGTATTCTTGCTACACGATAATTTTTGAATTTAGAATAATTTATTATATTATTTTATTATATAGTAAATAGCAAATTTCAACCAGATAACAATTTTTTGTCAAACTGTGAATTGGTGAATGTTGTACAGTGCACCCTACTGAAACACTTATTTATTGGGGTTTAAAGGCACTTTCAACAGCCGGAGTCACCTCGTGTGGGACAGTTTTATAGGTGGAAGAAGTACCCAGAGAGATCCACCGAGCAATGGCCATTGACATGCAGTATGCCTTAGTACACAATGCCACCGTGCCCCCATGTGACCAATTGGGATTAAGTCCCTTGCTGTTGCTGCAGGTGGGATTCAAACCAAGGACCTCTCGGCTTGCAGCCTGCATTTCTACCTACTCAGCCACCGGGCACCCTACTGAAACACTTAAAGCTAGTGTCAGTTACAGCCAATGTAATGCAACAAGTTCAAATATTCATAGCGGTTCTTGACAAGGATAAAGAATATAGTACCCAGGCATTTAAATAAGTCTAGATGGGCACAGCAAATACAGATCCACAATATTGTGGGCTGATGGGAGAGAAAAGTGTTGGTGTCCACATCTTCCTGGCTTCTATTTATATACTTTTTCAGGGGTTTTTTTCCCCATAAAATCGTAGTTTACAAACTCTAGTTATAGGACTTCACAGTTTTTATTGGTTCTCCGACTTGAGCTGAAGTGTCAAGTCAAAATCCTATTTAAATGTAAATTGAGCAGGACATTTAATAGGAAATGCCACAAATATCAATATATTAGACCATAAGCTTTGAGTACCTGCTCATAGAGAGTTTGCCAGAGGAAAAAGCAATCTGCATAAACACTGTTGACGCAGATTACTTTTCACTTGCAAACTCTGTGGTTTTTTAACCCTTCACACAATGCACAATATCAAAATTTATTATTTTAACCCTTTACCCAACGCAGATGATATCAAAATTTATTATTTTAATATTTGTTTTTTCAAATTTTTCAAAAGATTTCAATGGAACCATATCATGTGACCCCTCACTGGAACGAGCTCGTTCCAATGAGGGGTCACATGATATGGTTCAGTTGAAATTGTTTGAAATATACATTTTTTTAACTACTTAATTTGTAAATTACACAGGCAAATGCAGCCAATTTGTTAGGTAAAGGGTTAAACTGATTTATCTGCTGCATTGTTTGGGTCCACAGGTGGGTCATACACTATATTGTCTGCATCAGGGAAACTTGAGCAAACTATATATAGCTGAAACACTGCAAAACTATTAAACACCGCATAATTTGGACACTATTACATTATTTGGACACATTTACAATTTATTTATTTATTTACTGGGGTTTAATGACACTTTTGACAGCCAAAGTCAACTCAAGTCGGACAGTTTTATGGGTGGAGGAAACCAGAGTACCCAGAGAGAACCATTGAACAATGGCAAGTAACTGTCAGACCCCTCCCCCCCCCCCCCCCCCCCCCCAACGTACTAATATCATGCAAGCAGGTTAGCATTGGTTGAAACAGTTACCATTGATATGTGGGGGGAATTTAAAAGCTTGATAGTAACCCTTTACCCAACATGACTAGAAGACAACACTTGAAATAAAAATTTTTGAATAACCAAAAAGTATTACTCTCTGCCTCAGAAAACAGAGCTTATGACTCTGCATTGGAATGTGTGCAGTAAGCTTGTTCCAATAAGGGATTATAAGCTAGGTTTTGGAAGCACGAATTTAAAAAATAATATATTTATTTACTGGGATTTAATGACACTTTCAACAGTCAGGGTCCCCTCAAATTGGACAGTTTTACAGGTAGCGGCAGATGGAGTACTGGGAGAAAACCACAGATCAATGGTGAGCAACTGTGAGACGCCCTAGCATAATGACTCCACACAAGCAGGGTTAGCAATGGTACAAAATAAGAGCACCATCACCGTGGCGTGCAGTTTGCCTTAGTACACAGCACCACCGAGCCCCCATCGGTATGAAGTGCCTTGCCAAAGGACACAACACAGTTACCCCTGGGAAGAATTGAACTGTGGACCTTTTGGTTTTAAGTCCAATGCCATTACCACTGAGCCACCACATACTCTTAAAAAATAATAAAATTTTGAATGTTTACTTCCATGACTTCTGCTGGCAGGGTATGAATGTTCTGTTAGGTAAAGGGTTAATTGAATTTGAGTTAAAAAATAAGTTTATTCAATCTATTTAACCCTTTACCCAACGTAATAGCCAAAACCGGCTAGCGCTATTCTAAATGAAAGTGTCAATGACACTGTAGCTTAACTTGTGTGTTGTGTTTGATGAAAAGGATAATGTTCAATGTTTATGAAAGGATTATGAAATAAGACAAGAATTGTGATAATTGGGAATATGTTCATTTCTGTTCCCTGTATGCTATGTTTGTGAAAAACAAGAAGCCCCACGGGGCCTGAAGCGCTCATCTTGTACAGAACACAATTTAAACAGAGTCCAAGAATGAGTCTACATTAAGCAAGCCATCTCCATAGGCTACACTGTCAATCCTTGAGTCCCTCAGGAGTGACAAAAATAATCTGGGCATCATGCCTTTTCTTCAGTTGATCATAAGTAAAATGTAGAGCTCCCCTATGGAGCCCTTTGATACAACCTATGTGGATTAATCTTAGTACCCCTACAGGGTATTGAATACAAAATTTTTAATTCTTCAGCAAAATGGCCAATTCTGGCTCCCATAGAGAGCCCAAATATTAACCCAGGCTCTTGATCTGAACACAGTTAAATCTGACTTCCCTAGAGATGTTGTGTACCAAATATGAAAGCATTCTGACTGTTGGATCTGAAGAAGAGAAATTGTAAAGAAATTTCTTCGAATTGTACTATGTTCAAATTTGGGCTACCATAGCGAGCCCAAATATTAACCTATGGATCCGATTTGAACAAACTTGAATCTGACCCCCCTAGAGATGTTGTATACCAAATGTGAAAGCATTCTGACAAGTGAATCTGAAGAAGATTTTTGAAGAAATTCTCTCATATTGTACTAAGCTAAATTTCATATTCCCATATGGAGCCCAAATATTAACCTAGGCACTCGAATTTAACAACCTGGAATCTGACCCCCCTAGAGATGTTGTATACCAAATATAAAAGCATTCCGACTGGTGGATCTGAAGAAGAAGATTTTTAAAGAAATTTCCTCATATTGCACTAAGTAAAAATTTGGGCTACCATAGTGAGCCCAAATATATACCTAGGGATCTGATTTGAACAAACTTGAATCTGACCCCCATAGAGATGTTGCATACCAAATATCAAAGCATTCTGACTGATGGATCTGAAGAAGAAGATTTTTTTAAATTACCCTCCATATTGAACAAAGATAAAATTTGGGTTTCCGTAGGAAGCCCAAATATTAACCTAGGGACTTGGTTTGAACAATCTAGAATCTGACCCTCATAACAATGATGTATACCAAATATTAAAAGATTCTGACAGGTGGTTCTGAAGAAGAAGATTTTTAAAGAATATTCCCCATATTACCCTATGTTAAAACTCGGGCTCCTGTAGAGAGCCCAAATATGAACCAATGAGCTTTATTTCAACAAACTTTTATCTGACCCCCCTATGAATGCTGTATACCAAATATCAAAAGATTCTGATGATTGGTTCTGGAGAAAAGATTTTTTAAATTTTTGCAAATATGCTGACTCAGCATTTTTTCGATGCCCATTACAGAACACCCTAACATAACCGATGGCAATTTTTTTTTACCATTCAATTCTACTGGTCACAAGGATACTTCATACCAAATAAAAGCTCTCTGTTCCGTGGGGTTTGGGAAATATGGGCGTTTGAAAATATTTCTATTTTTAGCTCCCAGGGTTCGCATGGGGATGCGGGAATTTTTTTTTTTTGCATGGGTCAAGTACTTATGACCCAATACTACCACAAACCAAATTTGGTTCATACCGGATCATCGGTTCAGAAAATAGAAATTTTGGGCGAGGCCAAAAATCTTACCCCTCCTATTACAAAGCCAAATATTACTTCACGAACTTCGTTTGAACAAACTTGATTCTACACCTCATATGGAAGCTCCATAGCAAATATCAAGTCATTGTACACAATGGTTCTTGAGAAGAAGATTTTTAAAATATTTTGGAGCATTTTCCCCCACTCCCTCCCTATGGGGCTGGGCATGCTGAGTTGAAAAAAAATGAAATGCCCCTTTGGGACCATCACTCACACAAACTTTCACTTGAATTGGCCCAGTGGCTTTGGAGGAGAAGACCAAAACATGGTGTTGACGGACGACGGACGACAGATGGCAGACGACGGTCAACGGACGGAGAGCGATGAGATTACCTCAGCTTGACTTTGTCAAGATGAGCTAAAAATAATGTGAGGTGTACACTGTACTAAAGAGCTGAGGGGTGGGTTAATATGACCTCACAGTTAATGTATGTGGCCCTCACAGTTAACGTAGATCAACGAAAGTTACCAAGTTACAGTGAAATTATTCCAAAACGAGTCATCCTATCAAGTTACATTGAAATCCCTTCATAAATATGGCCTGTAGAAATCCCTTCATAAATATGGCCTGTAGATTGTGCTAAAGGTTTTTGGGCTACAGGCTCCTGGAGTCGTCAGTTTCCCAATTGCGTCCAAAGGGGACGTTCTCATCTAGACATTATATGAAGTCAACCTACCAAGTTACAATGAAATCCCTTCATAATTATGACCTGTAGACTGTGCTAAAGGTTTTTGGGCTGTGGGCTTGGGCAGCCATCATGGTTGAATGATCGCAACAAAAAGGGGACATTCTCATCTGGGCATCATCTGGAGTGATCCTACAAAGTTACACTGAAATCCCTTTATAAATATGACCTGTACACTGTGCTCAAGGTTTTCGGGCTTCGGGCACCTGTAGCCATCACAGTTGCCCAATCGTGCCCAAAAGGGGGACGTTCTCATCTAGACTTTATATGAAGTCAACCTACCAAGTTACAATGAAATCTCTTCATAAATATGACCTGTAGACTGTGCTAAAGGTTTTCTGGCTTCAGGCTCAGGCAGCCATCATGGTTAAATGATCGCAACCAAAGGGGACAATCTCATCTAGGCATCATCAGGAGCGATCCTACGAAGTTACACTGAAATCCCTTTATAAATATGACCTGTACACTGTGCTCAAGGTTTTCGGGCTTCGGGCTTCGGCTTCGGGCACCTGTAGCCATCACACTTGACCAAATACAACCAAAAGGGGATGTCATCATCCAGGCATTATATGGAGTCAATACAATGAAATCCTTCCATAAATATGACCTTTTGCCTATGCTAAAGGTTTTTGGACTCGGGCACCCATCAAGGCTGAATGATCGCGATCAAAATGGGACGTTCTCATCTAGACATTATTTGGAGTCATCCTACTAAGTTACAATGAAATCCCTTCATAAATATGATCTGTAGACTGTGCTAAAGGTTTTCGGGCTTCGGGCCCCTGTATCCGTCACAGTTGCCCAATCAGGACCAAAAGGTGACTTTCTCATCTAGACATTGTATGAAGTCAACCCACCAAGTTACAATGAAATTCCTCAATAAATATGACCTGTAGACTGTGCTAAAGGTTTTCGGGTTTTGGGCTCAGGCAGTCGCCACGGTTGGCAGATCACACCCAAATGGGGAAATTCTCATCTAGAGATCATAAGGAGTCATCCGACCAAGTCACAATGAAATCCCTCCATATTAAACATGACCTACAGACAGTGCTAAAAGTTTTTGGGTTTCGGGCTTGGGCAGCCATCACAGTTGATAGATCATGCCCAAAAGAGGACGTTCTCATCTAGGCATTATACAGAAGCATCCTACCAAGTTACAATGAAATCCCTTCATAAATATGACCTGTAGACTGTGCTAATGGTTTTCGGGTTTTGGGCTCGAGCAGCCATATCGGTTGCCCGATCGCGACCAAAAGGGGACGTTCTCATCTAGACATGACCCCAAACCTGCATATGAAATTTCGTGATGATCAGACAAGAACTGCAGGGTGTAGCGCGTGCTAAAGGAAAATGTGAACAGACTCACAGACAAACAGACTTCCGCACGTGTGATGGCAATAGCTTATCTTGACTATGTCAAGTTAAGCTAAAAAATCACCAATTAATTTTCATTATTTTTTCATTTTTTGTTTCAAAAACATAGGTTATGACCCCTCATTGGAATGGGCTCGACAAGCTCATTCCAATGAGGGGTCATAACCTATGTTTTTGAGGCAAAAAAATGAAAAAAATTAGTTATTCAAGAATTTATTTTAAAAGTGTCGTCTGCTTTTCATGTTATGTAAAGGGTTAACTTGATTGTAGTTTACATTCAGTTATGGTTTGAATATGATGAAGAATTTGAAGAAACATTTTTTTTCTTACTGATGAAACCAGGGCTACACTCCTTAACAAATAAGAAAAAGAAACACACTTTCACCTCTGTCATCTTTGCAGTGATTCTGTAGAATCCAGTGCAGGGTGATCGCAATATTGCAAGTATAAAATTGAAATTTTTTGCTAAAGATCACTCCTACCCATCAACATATTTGCTACATAAAAAGTCAAATGTGTGTAGTTTCAAGTTTCTTTATTTGCTCATTAGTGTTTAATGGCACTTTCAACAGTTTAGATCATATCATGTCAACAATTTTACAGGTGGAGTAAGTTGGAGTACCTAGAGAGAACCACTGAGCAATGGTAACTTTGGGGCTCTCTAATTTACCATCCTGATACAAGTAGTTAGCACTGATGAAAGGTAAGTGTTATATTGACATGTTGTACATCTATGGTAGACATGCTACATGCCCATGGTTCACTTGCCAACCAATACCAATGCTAACCCTGCTTGTGCCAGGATGAAAAATCAGAGAAGGCGACAGTTACTCAACATTGATGTGTGCTTCCCTCTGGGTACTCTGTCTTCCTCCACCCATAAATTTGTACACCTTGATATGACTCAGACTGTTAAAAGTGTCATTGCTCCCCAATAAAAAAACAAACAAATAATGTACACATATTGCTTTAATGTACAAATTATGTCAATGAATAAGAGATGATCCATAGCAAAATGCAGGGTACATTTTGTTCGGGTTCACATTACAGTTTGCGAAGCAAGATCTCCCATGTGCGATCCTATCACCGAAATTTGGTTCGCATTGTATGATTAAAAATTTTATGTGCTCATCCAATATTCCAACTCAAAAATGGTAAAACTACAGATAAACAATATACACCAATTTATTTTTGATCATGCAAAATGATAAATTTAACCACCATTTTACGAGTGTTTTCAAATCAGTTGACAAAACTCCACTTGTGTTTTCTACGATGTTGGTGCCTATAAATAAGCTCCCTTGATGTGGACCTGTCATTTTTCATAATCATCTTCCTCGACTTTTTTCGTTCAGGTGGATCGATTTGAAAATTGTAAGTGGAAGTTGGATCATGAACTGCAAGAGCATGTTTCAGTCAATGATGTATTTATTTTTCATTGCCAACCCATGGGACCAGGGTACTCTAGCTTTTTATGTATTTGGTAAGTATATCAACAGATGACTACTTAACTATTTTCGTTGTAATTACCAGTGCCTGTGACTAAAATCGTCTTTATTGGAAACTGAAAAGTACACGTGGAAGGGTGTGTTTAGACTCAGAGGGGCCACCTGGTAAGTCACATTTGTAAAGTTAGGGGATGGGGTTATGCTAGAGTATGAGCTCAGACATGAGTAACCAGGCAGTGCAGTATGTGATAGAAATTGGGAAATTGGGGGGTGGGGGGGGGAGGGGGGAGTAAAGTTGAAATTGGTAATCAATTTTCCAGGACGATAAAAACTGCTAATCCAATTTTTAAAAGCAAAAAATACCCTGAAATAAGAGTAATATATATCATCACCATTATGTTTATGTACAAACTGCTGTTTCAGAGTCAAGCTCTTGTTTCTAAGGCTATATCTCGACAAGTTGAGATACAGCCTTGGAAACAAAAGCAAGGACCCTGAAACAACATTTGTACATTAACATAATGGTGATGATGGATTAAACTCACAATTCCCAACTGTACTGCCAATAATGTGATTAACTAGCCTTTTGGTTTCAAATTTCATTTTCACACTCATAAAATGCAGGTCATTTCGCTGGAAACTGTATACAGGTGCACTGAACTTTCCCGCTCCTCTACAAGCTTAATGAAAGTGTTTGTTCAACATTCCGAAAAGACTGTGCACTGTAAATGGCATGTTGTTTCGACTTGAATGCTTCCAATGATTCAGATACAGAAACACGAGTAATGTGATTTAATAATTTAATACTTATACTTTTGCGAAGAAGAGTTTTTATTATTTCCTTTTCAATATACTATTCAAAAAAAGTAGGGGATATTCAGGCGTCGATGTAATTTGAAATGTTTGATTATCGATTTGCTAGTCATAACTGGAATTGATTAGCAATTTCGCCAATTTGATTAGCATTTTTGCAATGAGTTTGAAAAGATGAAAAAACTGCTGAAAATACCCTAATCCATCAAAAAGAACCAATGCAGAATTGAGAATAATGTTACGTGTAATTCAATCATGTTTTAAACACTTTTGGTCACTGATGTATTTCTTAGATTAGTGTACACGATGTTTTCATTGCATCACTTGGCACCAGCTTTGAATTGTGTGGTGCCCAGTAGGGGACTGTAATTTCTTCCTTTTCAGCCAGGATGAGGAAAGATGAGAATCCTAAGATGAAAATGATTGTTTGGTTCATGTAATATAAGAAGCTGGACGATGAACCAGTATTTCGATACGGTTTGATATAATTTTTGTAACTGGTAAAATATCGCCCGTCTTGAAAAATTACCGCTATATTGAATCTTTCGATATCAAGAACAGAGAGGTCAATATTCATACTCTTGGACTTTCATTCACGAGTTGTCTTGCCTGAGAAAGTTAACAGAAATATAACGGAAATATAATAAGATAAAACTAACATTAATTGCAAACTGGTTCTTTATTTATTGATGGGAAAGTATTGTTTTCCTTATCAAAATGACATTGACATGTCTACCAAACTCATCAATCAAATTTTGCTTTTTTAGAACCATGTGTTTCAACACTATTGGGATTTGGGAAGACAAAACCCACAAATATTATGTTGTACAAGCCTTAAATAACGGCAATAATTAAAGAGTCCCACAACTAAATCCATATAATGCAGTATACTACAGACCAAGCACCATCAATGGAACAGGGTAATTATCATTCACAGACACAGTACACTGAACTGCAATCAAATTCCCTAACATTAAAAATAGATCAAACGACAATGAGGTCAGTAGGCGTAGACAGCTGTTGGTGGGTTTCACAAAAAATAACACTATCAACACGTACCAGTATTCAACGTTTCATTTTACTAATTTCCTCTGGTAATCTGCAATGCAGGGAGGACGGGTTCAAAAATCGAAAACAGTAAATACAGGAGGAAAAGTGGAGAAGATACTCGCCATTATTTCAGTTTACCAGGGTGCCTGCTTCATATTTTGGGGAGGGCAGGGGCACAGATACTCGACACAAACTGAGAAATAAAATGAAGAAGAAGATATCCGACAGCATTTTGGGATCGATGCTGACGTGCCCTCATAATGGTATATAAATATTAATGTTAATATTTATTTTCCATTAATGGGACACATCAGCATTGATACAAAAATGCTGTCAGATATCATTTTTCTCCTCCATTTCTCAGCTTGTGGTGTCGAGTACCTGTGGAAGTGTGTCGAGGGGGGGATGGGGGCTGAATAAATTAATGGCTTTTTGAAGCGTATTCGTCTTTATGAAATATAGCAATTGCCACTTGTGAAAACTTTGCGATCCACATTGGGGGGGGGGGGGGGGGGGGGGAGGGGGTGGAGGTGGTGTAAAATAATATGTATTCCAGCATTCGTCTTTCTAAATAATAGCAGTCGGAAGGGTGGGGGTTGGTGCTAAATAAAATAAACCTGTATGCTGCACGATTCGTGCAGCTGTCCACATGGGGGGGGGGGGGGGGGGGGGAATAAAATGATTTGTATAATACAAATCATTTAATTTATTATTAAATGAATTTAACCATGCAGCGTACAGGTTTATTTTATTTAGCACCAACCCTCACCATTCCAATTGTTAAAAAAATGGGTGGCACCCTGAAAGAGGCGATTGAAAGTTGTTAGGGTTGCTTGACTGCTGAAGCAGAAATGTGCTCTTCTCCCCCAAGAAGTGCCAGAGGCAGACTATGCTTGCCAATAATAGCCTGAGAACCCAAAACAAACAAGTGGTAGACTATACTTGCCTGAAGACCCTACCCCATCACCCTCGGGGAGAGGTAGTACCTTAGACACGAGGCCTCCCCCCCCCCCCCCCCCCCCCCCCCCCCCCACACTGGTCCTCAACCTAGGGAAGATAACTTCAACCAGGACATAAACAAGAGCTCCAAAACCTTCTCCCACAGCCTTTTCTCCTCTGCTCTCTCCTGCCATGGTCATGACCTGCATAAAACTTCAATCCAAAACATCAGAGAAGGGTCGAAAGGGGCTTGCCTCAAACAACCCGTGTGCATTCGGTGCGCGAAACCATTCATCATCCGATTTCACAAAAAAGCATGTCACAACCAGCTTTCCATGCATTTCAATACACTGATGGCTGTAAATACTCTGTTATTGAGTCTAACTACAGTGCGAGAAGCCGACCAATGGGGGTACAGTTAACATAAGAATAGTGCTGAATAAGTTGATTGGTGAAAGGTCTGGACTTAGTGCTAGCCAAGGGCAGTGCTGTGATGTTCTGCTCCTGGAAGAACTCTATAGAGACACGGCCCTGTGTGCTCTTGCATTGTCATCTTGGAAAATGAATCGACAGCTGTGACATCATGCAAATGGCACCACACGAGCTGCTGACAATGTTGTCACAGTAGTACTGCCCTGTGACATGCCCTTGGATGACATGTAATGTTGTTCTGCTTGTCATGGTTATGCCTCCCCCACACCATAACTGATCCATCACCAAAACGATTGTGCTGCCTAACGGTTACGTCATGGTATCGTTCGTTCTGCCACCGCCACACTCTATTTCGCCTGTCATGGAAGTCGAGAGTGAAGCTCGATTCATCGGAAAACATGAAGTTGCTCCACCGATTGTCCCAGCGCTGTCATGCTCCACACCAATTATGCCTTGTTGCCATGTAACGTTCAGTCAAACGTGGAATTATTCGTGGAATTATTCCAGCTGTGTAGGTGATTTCGGAATAGTCTGAACACTTGCACATCTGTCACTCGGTACAGCTGCTGTCTAATTTCTGAGGCACTTTGATGACGGGTTACATAACGCTGTGGTTTCGGATGAAACGATCCTTATGGTTTCATAAGAGATGCCCTGATACACAATGTACCGAGGTAATTATGGACCCAATACATACATATTTAAAGATAAATGGTTTTATCATGCTTTGAAAAGTAATCAGTCCAGGTTTTTCTGTGTTATCATTCATAACAAACTTTCAAATAACAATGTTGTACAACCTCTGGTGTACAACAGCATTAATACACAACAATAATACATTAATAATAGCATTCTATCGGGATAGAATCTTACAGAGACTATTTTCTTAAGTGCCTTTAAACTTCTTATATTGTTCAGCAACAATATATATCATGGGGAGGGTGGGAAGGGGGAGGGGGCGATAAACTGACTTTTTAACCCTCTGCACACTGATGTCCAAATACCAAAATTGCAAGCAGAAAATTCTTCCCATCATGCAACTCAACATTAATGAATTCCATCTTCTTTGACAGAGCACTGTCAAACAAGACTGTATTGGTTAAATTCCTGCTAGCATTATGGGAAAGTATAGAGCCTAGAATCTTGATATCAGTGTGCCAAGGTTTAAAATCCTATGTTATCATTATGACCTAAAAAAATAAAAAATTTGTTTCTCAGGCCCTCCTTTTGGATGGCGCATGCTCTCTTTTTATAACCAATGTAAACTTTAACAAGAAGGACGCCAACGCCCTATAGCTCACCAACATTCCTCTTTGATAGCAACTTTGGCAAACACAAGAACTGTATCAAACAGGCTCATAACATGCGACAAAGCTTACCTAAACACAACCTCGTAAAAGTAAAAACACAGAAACTGACATAAACACTAAGTGAAACATGAAATTCTGAGCGAAACAGAAAACTAAACGCAAATAAAAATGTCAAGAAAAATGTTTAAAATGCAGGGTATGAGGGGTTAATCATGGAACAATGATACTGAGGAACATGTATGATGAATATAAGTGCCATGGGAAGAGAAGGAACACAGCAGCTGACCTAAACACTAAGTTAAACATGAAATTCCGAGCTAAACAGAAAACTAAACGCAACTAAAAATGTCAAGAAAAATGTTTAAAATGCAGGGTATGAGGGGTTAATCATGGAACAATGATACTGAGGAAGATGTATGATGAATATAAGTGCCATGGGAAGAGAAGGAGCACAGCAGCTGACCTAAACACTTAGTTAAACATGAAATTCTGAGCTAAACAGAAAACTAAACGCAACTAAAAATGTGAAGAAAAACGTTTAAAATGCAGGGTATGAGGGGTTAATCATGGAACAATGATACTGAGGATCATGTATAATGAATATAAGTGCAATGGGAAGAGAAGGAGCACAGCAGCTGACCTAAACACTAAGTTAAACATGAAATTCTGAGCTAAACAGAAAACTAAACGCAACTAAAAATGTCAAGAAAAATGTTTAAAATGCAGGGTATGAGGGGTTAATCATGGAACAATGATACTGAGGAAGATGTATGATGAATATAAGTGCCATGGGAAGAGAAGGAGCACAGCAGCTGACCTAAACACTAAGTTAAACATGAAATTCTGAGCTAAACAGAAAACTAAACGCAACTAAAAATGTCAAGAAAAATGTTTAAAATGCAGGGTATGAGGGGTTAATCATGGAACAATGATACTAAGGAACATGTATGATGAATATAAGTGCCATTGGAAGAGAAGGAGCACAGCAGCTGACCTAAACACTTAGTTAAACATGAAATTCTGAGCTAAACAGAAAACTAAACGCAACTAAAAATGTCAAGAAAAATGTTTAAAATGCAGGGTATGAGGGGTTAATCATGGAACAATGATACTGAGGAACATGTATGATGAATATAAGTGCCATTAGAAGAGAAGGAGCACAGCAGCTGACCTAAACACTTAGTTAAACATGAAATTCTGAGCTAAACAGAAAACTAAACGCAACTAAAAATGTCAAGAAAAATGGCTAAAATGTTGGGTATTAGGGGTTAAATCATGGTAAAATGATAATAATCATCATATAGCAGCATTATAAAAGCCATGATATGGAAATAGGGCGAATAAGTGACCTAAACAGAAACTTTAACATTATTGGACACGTACGCTGACGCCAACGCCGACCGGTCGAGCCATGCCATAAGCTCACACAACTAAAGTTGGTGAGCTAAAAAATAATACTTAAATGGTTTATGTCTGATATTTTACCCAAGTTAATCAAATTGATAAATTTCAGCATTGCAAAGCCTCTTGCACTCAAGGGACAAAAATACACCACCTCCCATGCTATTTTGTTGATTGTGAGGCCTAAAACATAAAACAAACCAAGAACAAGAAATTTTGATGGCAAAGAAATAATTACAGAAATAAAAAATAAAATAAAAAACAGCCCACCCACATGCAATTTTACAAAAAAATGGCCTGAGAAACAGAACAAGAGGCCCCACGGGGCCTGAGGGCGCTCACCTGATACTGGCCGAGTCATATCACCAAAATAGCAAGGGATTCTGCCTTGTGGTTATTATCAGTTTTTCAACATAAAAGTGTTTTCTCTACTTAGTAACCCAGAGTGTTCATATGTTAGATCCCCATATTGGGTACTCAATAATTTATCTATTTATTTATTGGAATTTAAGGTCACTTTCTAAGGCTACATCATTACAGAGGCATAATTATAATATCAGGTTTGGTCAATCGTTTATGCCTATTACTGCCCACTTTACAGGGCTTTCAACGCAGGAATTGGTTACTGGGCCCAATTTTATCAATAAACCAGAACTTGAACAAATTCAATTTGCCGCTTCTAAGAAAACTAAAAATCAAATATCAAAAGATTCTGAGAGGAGTATCAGAAAAAAAAGATTTTTTAAGAATATTTCTCATACTGAATTAAGTTATACATTGGGCTCCCATAGGGAACCCAAAAACAAAAGCTTCTGAAGCAGTGGTTTGGGAGAAGAAGATTATTCAACGTTATTCCCATTACCTACAGTGTTAAAAAATGATGACTCGGCACTTTTAGTCCTAGAAAAGAACCTTATGATAAAATTTTTACCATTTTTTTCTTCCGGTCCTAAGGAAGCTTCACACCATATAAAAATTCTCAGTGCCATGTAGTTCTGGAGATATGGGCATTTAAAAAGAAAAAAATTTTTTAGCTCCTGCAGTTCCCGTGGGGGACAGGAAAACAATTTTCGGCATAAATTAGGTACTTATGACCCAATAAGCCCTCATATCAAATTTGGTTCAAATCGACTTTTTGGTTTGGAAAATAAAAATTTTGGTATAATTTGGGCTCCCACAGTGAGCCCAAATATGAACCCAGGTACTTGGCTTTACCAAACTTCACTCTCAGCCCCTAAGAATGCTGTACATCAAATATCAAAACATTTTGACTGGTGGATCTGAAAAAAAAATTTTTTTTAAAGAATATTCCTCATATTGAACTAAGTTATAATTTGGGCTCCCACAGGGAGACCAAATATGAGCCCGAAGGACTTGACTTGAACAAACTTGAATCTCACCTCCCTAAGCATACTGTATACCAAATATCAAAAGATTCTGACCGGTGGATGCGAAGAAGAAGATTTTAAAAGAATATACCTCGTATTGCACTAAGTTACAATTTGGGTTCCCAAAGGGAGTCCAAATATGAACTCAGGGACTTGGCTTGAACAAACATCAATCTCACCCCCCTAAGGATGATGCATAGCAAATATCAAAAGATTCTGATTTGTGGATCCGAAGAAGAAGATTTTTAAAATATATCCCTCATATTGCACTAATTTGAACATTTGGGTTCCCATAGGGAACCCAAAATATGGGACCGAGGAATTTGATTTCTACAAATATGTGAATCAATGTTCCAAAGATGTTATATGTAAAATATGAAAGCTTTTAGAGCAGTGGTTTGGAAGAAAACAATTCTTTATTTTTTTCCCATTGCCTACTGTGTTAAAAAATACTGACTCAGCACTTTTTCAGAGTCCCGAAAAAGTACCCTATGATAAAACCGATAGCAATTTTTTTTTGCCAATCCTTTCTGTTGGTCCCAAGAAAGCTTCACACCAAATAAAAATTCTCACTGCCGTGCAGTTTTTGAGATATAGGCGTTTTAATTTTTTTCTATTTTTAGCTCCTGTGGTTCCCACGGGGCTACAGGAAAAAAAATTTCTGCATAAATTAGGTACTTATGACCCAATAAGCCCTCACATAAAATTTGGTTCAAATTGGCCCTCTCGGTTTAAAAAATAGAAATTTGGGGTGGGGCCAAAATTTTGCTCCTCCATAACATCGCCAAGTATAGACCTACAAACTTCTCTTGAACAAACTTGAGTCTACACCTCAAAAGGAAGCTGCATACCAAATATCAAGTCTCTGCTATTGCTGGTTCTTGAGAAGAAGATTTTTTAAGAATTGGAGCATTTTTGCCCCACCCCTCTGCTCAATATGAGCCGAAACCTAATTTGCCCAAAAATCAAAATGCCGCTATATAACCCCTACTCACATGAAATTTCATTAACATGCGGCCAGTGGTTTGGAAGAAAAAGACCCAAACACCACCTTCACGCCGGACGACGGACGCCGGACGACGGACGACGAAAAGTGATCAGAAAAGCTCACCCTGACTTTCAGTCAGGTGAGCTAATAACTACTTTGCAGGGTCTAAAGGTATTCAATTTGATACCACTATAGCTGGTACACTACACTGTAATCGTTCCTAAGAATTGGTAGAAGCAATTAATTATTACTGAGTGTTATGCAGTGAAGTTGCATGCACAGGTTTGATGCCCCATTTTACAGAATATCTAATTGGGTATCAATTTTGTATTTAATATACATGTAGGCAGTGTACTTGTCATCATGACTAATGCCACTTCTAAGTCAGCATATTCCATTCCTTACCTCTCCTATCCATGTTATTTTGGGCCAAGGTTTTTTCCTTTTGATGTTAGTGGATGCCAAAACTTCAAGATCAACCTTCATTTTCTTTCACAGCTATCATGGAACCTTCATCATTGCCATCTTTTAACATGTAATCTTACTGCTCTACTGAAAAAACAAAACAGTAGTTATACATGGAAAGTGCACTTCCACAAGTCTGCACAAATTAGGCAAAAGATCAGTTTGCTTTTCTATTGCTCACCTGAAAAAGAAATAGGGCAAAAACAGTTTTTTATTTGCCCACATTACAAGACATCTGCCTCAGACAAATAGTGTGCATGTTTACATGAATTGCAAAAGGTGTTAGTTTATTAACTCTACCCGAACAATGATGTATTTTATAATGACAACTAAACTATACATCCTTAGGAATTATGTGATGCAATACATTGTTGGAAGAGCTCCATGGGCCCTTTCCAACAGTGTATTGCAACACTGCAATAGCATGTTGGCTTAATAAGAGAAATCAAAGAAATAAGCTGTGGTATTCTGCATTTCCAGTCTCACCCTTTGCAATGTTAATTGTAAGCTTATCAATATTATCTTGCCATTTCTCTTGCTAGGAAAATAAAACTCGAGTTGGCCACCAGGGGTGGCTAATCCCCTTGAAAAAATGCCCTTATACATGCCCTACAAGAGTGAAAACCAGGAAAATTTGAAAGTTGAAAGTCACTGTGACCTTGACCTTCAGAACAATATCTCCAAAATTAATAGAGTTCTTCCTGTCATCATACCCAACCCATATATCATGTTTGGTTTCAAACGGCCCATCAGAACTTTAATGAGAGCGCAAAAACCAGAAAAATTTGTAAGTTTAAAGGTCGCTGTGATCTTGACCTTCACATCATACCCAACCAACATGTCAGGTTTGATTTCGATAGGCCCAGTGAAACTTTAATTAAAGTTCAGAAACCAGGGGAATTTGTAAGTTAAAGATCACTTTGATCTTGGCCGTTGGAACAATGGCCCCAAAATATAGAGGATTCTTCCTCGCATCCTACCCAACCCACATGTCAAGTTTGGTTTTCATCAACCCAGCAGAAGTTTAAGTAGAGAGTGCAAACCAGGAAAATTTCAAAATAAAGATCACTGTGATCTTGACATTTGGTACAATAACCCCAGAATAAATAGGATTTTTCCTCTAATTTTACCCAACCAACATGTAAAGTTTGGTTTCAACCAGCCAAGCAGGATTCTAATTAGTATGGAGTTCCTGAGATGACACGCCAATCGCCATTCGCTAATCGCCGATTGTCATTCACCAATTGGCATTCGCCAGTTGCTGTTTGCTAATTGCCAATCATTACTTGCTAATTGCCGAGTGCCATTTGCCAATTGCCAATTGCTATTCGCCAATTGCCATTCGCTAATTGCCAATCGCCAATTGCCATTCGCCAAATGCCATTCGCCAACTGCCAATCGCCATTCGCCAATTGTCAACCTCTGTTGGACATTTTGCCTCTTTTTAGTGGAATATGTGCGCAAAATCAAGGTTTTGGGGGTCATTTTGGCATCTTTCTACTAGAATTTGTGTGCAACATGGAGGTTTTTGGATATTTTCTGATGTTTTTCAAAACTTTTGCGGAAATTTTCAAAACTTCGTGCCCGCCTGCCCCCCCCCCCCTCCCTTGGAAACAGCCCAGTATCAGGGTGTCGGATAGGGGGGGGGGGGGGGGGGCTGCACCTCCCTCCCACCCTGAGTCTAGGAGAAATCTCAATGCAACTTTTTACCTTTACCATATGGAATATTTTCACCAAATTCAGCCACGCGCACCCAAAAAGTTCAACTGTTGACAATTTTCTCCTCAATTACAAGGTTAAAAGGGCAGCTAGCAGGATGCTCTTTAACCCTTTACCTAACGTAACAGCCAAAACCGGCCAGCGCTATATTCACAAAAATCGCCAGTCGAATTTAATTATACTCGTTCCAATGAGGGGTCATAAGCTATGTTTTTGAGGCAAAAAAATGAAAATTTTTAGTTATTCAACAATTTTTGGGGGGAAGTGTCGTCTGCTATCCACGTTGAGTAAAGGGTGAAAATAGGTTTCAGACCATGAAATTTTTTCCAAACTTTTCCCGGAAGTCTCTCGGTCCACATCAATAGGAAGAGGGTGCACATTTTCCCACACCCACATCGCTCTCATAAAGAAATTGGCCCTTGGACCTGTCGCCTATGATGCCGCCTCGTGTTGTTTGGTTTATTGATGTTCTGTCCGTTCTTGGTTGGTTTGTCGTGATTAAGATGGAGAAACCTGGATTTGGTTGAGTGGAATTGGGAGTAGTGAGCCATCAGGCCTATTTTTACAGAAATGTAGGCCTAGGCTTTGAGATGATCACTTCTACTTTGGAGAATTGGATTGTGTAAAAGTTCCATGTCCTTGTGCACTGTAAGGCCACCTCTGCTGGGATTTGTTCAGGGTAGTCGTTTCCTGGGAGATTCGAGGGGACAACAGATGGGAATGGGTGCAACATTTGGGAATGCCACTGCTTTTGAAGGAAAGGTGAATGGTGGCGGCGTGGAAAAACACCCAGTGTCAATGAGCTTCAGGTTAAAAATTATAAAAGTAGCATACAGTCTTCAGATTTCATTACTGTGTGGGCCAGGGGCGCCGAAAGCAGTCGAGGGCAGGGAGGGGGGGGGGGGGGCAGACCTATCAAAAAGGGCACTTTTTATTTTTTCACTCTCTCAAATAAGGCAATTTTTGCATAATTTGGGGGGGGGGGCAATTTTTTGCATAGTTTTAAGAAAAAAAGGGCACTTCTTGCCCTCGCTCGCCCCGTAGGCTGAAGGCAGGGGGCGGCAGCTGCCCCCACTGATCCGGCGCCCCTGGACTGTGAGCTATAAGCCCTCTAATTCACCCACAAATTAAGGACAATAACCATTGTGCCAAAATAATAGTAGGCCTACGCGAACTGTGCCTAAATTATATGATGTTGAAACACATTTTCCCAAATTTTCCATGCGCCCGTCCATACTTGGGTTGTGTTTGTTAGCAAGCATCTTATTGCCCCGCTAGTTCTGTGCCTATCAGTCTATGCCAAAAACAACGTAACCCGCTTGGCAGCCAATTTAAAAACAAAAATACAGAGTTCGCTTGAGTACATTTAGGTTACCTGAGCCGATACAGTCAGTGTCAGTTTGTTTCATTAACGAATACTTTGTAAAAGTTTACAAACGTTTAAAACTCGCAAGGTGTGTGTCTAGAGGGGGGAGGGGGGGGGCAATGCAAGGAAGAAGACCCATGAAAGGACGCCATGAAAAATGAGACCAGGCCTGTTGGTTTGGAAATAGAAGCCGCGAAGGCAAAAATATCGTGCTCTTACTGCGCAGCATAAATATGGGACAGCGATTATTGGTGTGCCCCAAAAAAGGCCATTAAACATGGGTCAAGAATAGGCCTACCCGTCAAAAAGCATACTGGGCATGACCGCTTGTTTTCTTTTCTAGTGTATAATTTATAAGATGTATTTTTGTAAATTTGGAACAACACCAGTCTTTATGGCATATGCAGGATTGAGGGGGGGGGGGGGGAGGGGTTTATGGGGGGCAATGCCCCCTCACTTTTTACAAGCATGTAAGAACTCGCGTTAAAAATGTTTCTCAACAAAAAAACACTTATATGGAACTGAAAAATAGCTCTGTAATTATTGCCAGAACCCAGGAAAACGCATCTGAGCACATAAATTTTTCTATATTTTCAGGGGAAGGATCCCCAGACACCTGTCCAAACTTCGCGCCTTCGGTGCGCGTAGCTTTGCGCCTACGGTGCTCACATGTCGGCCTTGACTTCCACTATGAAACATTATATGCAGTTCTGCATTTCATGGCCCTCCAATTTGTTAATGCAAATCCCGCCCCTGCTTGTCGGGTTGTATTTTTTGTAGTATAGGCATCGTTGTTGGAATAACTCGAGGCCGCCTCCATCTATGTCTACTGTCATTCCATACTATTTTTCTTCGTTTTCACATCTGCCACCTGAAGGCTACAGTTCGCATTTACCTCCCCGCACCACCAGCCCCCAGCCACCGGCCCCCCACCAGTTGGAAAATGTATACTCTACGCCCCCTTCATCAAACACTCCTGTGCGTGGGTAATTGTGTCACTACTCGCCAATCGCCATTCATCAATCGCTATTCGCCAATCGCCAATTGCAGTCGATCATGTGCCATTAGCAAATCGGCAGCTATCATGGCGACTGCATTGATCAACAATATGCCAGAGACAGTCACACAAAATCTTGTAACTGAATATTTCCACAAAGGATATAACTTTAAATTTGTCTGTATTCAAAGTTTAAGATAGAACAGAATATAAATAAAAGGTGAAATGTTTCTGAATTGTTATCATTATTGTCATTATTTTTGGGGGGTCCGAATAAGCCAGAGATCCGAAAAAAGCCAGGGTCCGAATAAGCCGGAGGTCTGAATAAGCCAGGGTCCGAATGAGCCAAGGTCCGAATAAGCCGACAACCTTTCAATTACAGGATGCGACAATTAACCCACCCCAGAAAGGCATGTTCCGTATAC